>OX457047.1:9042664-9050164 GCA_949752735.1 Lumbricus terrestris | reverse complement strand
AGGAAGATAGAAAGACAGGAAGGAAGAGGGGAAGGAAGGACTGAAGAGTTCATGGAAAAAATGGAAGGAAGAGAGGGAAAGGAAGGAAGGAATAAAGACGGGGAAGAGAGAATGAAAGAGGTGGAGGAAGGCGAGTCGGAGGAGAAGGCGATGGAGAAGAAAGAGAATGAATGGATGGAAACTAAAGGAGACACAGAAAGAGAGACAGGCAGACAGACAGACAGACAGACAGACAGACAGACGGAGTGAGTTAAAACGAGAAAGAGAAAGAGAGAGGGAGGGGAAGAATAGAGTAATGGAGGAAAAGAGGGATGGAGCAGAGACGTATGGCAATCGTAATGAAGTAAAGGACGGCTGACGAATGGGTGAAAGGCAGGACAAGAGTACGACAGTACACAGAGGGTGATGGGGAGAGGTGATGGGGAGAGGTGATGAGGAGGAGAGGGTGATCGAGGGAGAGGTGATGGGGGAAGAGAGGGTGATGGGAGAGGTGATGGGGAGGAGAGGGTGATCGAGGGAGAGGTGATGGGGGAAGAGAGGGTGATGGGAGAGGTGATGGGGTGGGAGATGGTGTTGGTGGTGGGGTGAGGAGGGAGGTGTCGGAGAGCGTCTTTGATGTCAGGCGGTCATCTTAGGGTAGCGACAGCGCTAACAAGAAGCTTGTCCTTCGCCGACAGACATGTCTGTCCGTCTGTCTGTCCGTCTGTCTGTCCGTCTGTCTGTCCGTCTGTCTGTCTGTCCGTCCGTCTGTCTGTCCGTCTGTCCGTCTGACTGTCCGTCTGTCTGTTCGTCCGTCTGTCTGTCCGTCTGTCCGTCTGTCTGTCTGTCTGGTTGTCTATCTGTTTGTCCGTCTCTGTGTCTTCCATCCGTCTTCTGTTGTTCAGTACGTCGGTCGTCTGTAAGACGAAAATGGTCTGTTCCAGTGTCCGTCTGTCTTGTTTTTTACATTCCGACAGTTGGTGTATATATCGTCCTAATGAGACTGACCTAAAAGATACGGTGCAGATAGACGGATTGACAGAGAGACAGATAGATAGACAGACAGACATACAGACAGTAAAGAAAAGCGCTACATCAACACACAGTTGCATTACATGTAAGTTACATTTTAACATGTCAGTCGCGTTCAAAAATGTACGAATCGTCATTCGTTTGAGAAAAACTGACCGAGATTAAAAAGGTCAACTCAGCCTTCCATTCGGAAGACGGTGTTGGTAAACTGAGTAGCGGTATGTGCTGCATGCCTTATTACAATTTCTAGTGTGATGCAAAATGTCGCCATGACCTGGAATTTAGTGGAATGTAAAAACAATGCAGAGAAGACTGGAAGAACCACAATGTTGGGGAAACTCATGCACATTCGTCTTCTTCTTGTTTAAATTTACTATCATCATCATCATCGTCATCGTTGTCGCCGCCATCATCATCATCATCATCATCATCATCATCATCATCATCATCATCATCATCATCATCATCATCATCATCATCATCATCATCATCATCATCATCATCATCATCATCATCATCATCATCATCATCTTCATCATCATCTTCTTCTTCTTCTTCTTCTTCTTCCTCTGCTTTGCTTACTTGTTCTTGTTCTTCTTGTCCTCCTTCTTCATCATTATCATCTTCCTCATTTTCGTGTCCTTCATTGTAATCTTCTTCTTCATCGTAATTTTTTTTCACTAACATCTTCTTCTTCATTATCACCTTCTTCTTCATTATCACCACCTTCTTCTTCATTGTCATCTTCATCTTCATTATCATCTTCATCTTCTTATTCTTATTCATCGCGTTTTTGTTTTATATTTTCTCTATTTTCCTTGTCTCATTCCATTTTTTTCATCATCTGCTTTTCCTCCATCTTCTCTCCTCCCACCCTTTCCCCTCCTTCCTCTTCCCACTTCCCTATATACCCTTACATCTTCTTCTTCTTCTTCCTCTTCTTCATCTTCTGCTGATACTCTTCCTGGAACTACTTCGATATTGTCTCGACTTTCGACCCGTATTCCACATAAACAGAGGATCTATAGTTTGTTGCTTCGGCTCTTCCAATTTTCCACGGAATCGAATTTCCGTCTTAATTTCGCGATCGTAATGAAGATACACGGTTTACTTTCATTCTCGTCTATTTGTATAGCGCCCCTTTTGCATCGATCGATGGCGCCTGGGTAATCATGTAGACTGGCTCTCTGTTTTTTTATGCAGTGAGAGGGTAAGGGCAACGTAGAATTCGTTTACTCTGGATAAAGTGGACATGCGGATAATGTACATTACACATATGCACGCACACGCTCTCACACCAAAACACACACACACACACACACGCACACACACACACACACACACACACACACACACACACACTCACACTCACACTCACACACACACACATATATATATATATACATATGCACATGCACATGTATATATAATTATATATGTCACAATCCTCTCTTGGCTTCCAAAGCACAGCGGAGTATTGCCCTAAAAAATCCAGCTGATGTAATAATCCGGCCTCTATAATTTATCAGCCTCCTCGCATCTTCCACTTCGCTTGTCAAACAGGTTTGATCATCTAGTCCCTCTTACCAGAAAAATTATGGCTCACTATACCGGTCTTTTACCTCATTAGGCTCATTTGCATGGTCTCTCGCTTTGGAATGCGCTATCCCCATGCATCTACAGCGAGAGTTTTGAATTGAGGGAATTTCTAGAACCGCACAACTACATTTTCCCTTAATTCCCATCATCTTTGGTAAATAATTACTCCGAGATTAAACAATGATGTGTTTTAAAACTAGTTTTAACTGCTCAGAAGTGCTTCTACAATTACTGCACAAATCTATTTGAAACTGCACATTTTGTGCAGATCTGCACGCTAACAAGCCCATGTCTACATATTATACATCCGCATGCATAATTTCATCAACAAACTTTTTCCGTTTCTTCAACTTCCGGTCTCTGTTATATCCATAGAGCCGCCTTAGAGTTAGAGGTAATAAAATAGGCTTAAGCCTAATTCTATTTGGTGTTACAGGGGCTGTATATAGACATTGATAGGCTAATTAGCATCTTAAGACGGATTAATTTTAATTCTAGACTTGTAGCGATAGTGTAAAATTAACCTCCTATATAGAAACCATAAAAAATCATAAATGGTTGTGCATTAAAGTTGTATAATAGAAACATGGTGGGCCACAATGTGTTGCCCTGAAATAGCGAGCATTTATGGTCGTCTCTGTTACTTAGAGATCTTGAAAGAGAGAAAAGGATATGAGATGGTATAGATTTCCTACTATGCCAGCAGCTGTTATTTTTATGTCTCTTCTTGACCTGATACGTTCTTCTGCGTCTTTTTCCCGGAGTCCAAGACGCTTAAAAGTCAATAACTATGCACAGAATGCAGTCCCTGTCATATGCAGTCCCTGAATCAATTTCAGTCGAGTACAGCTGCTGCTGCTGTTGCCGCTGCTGCTGCTGCTGCCAGTTGTTCTGTTAATATAGAAACTCTGACGTTTTCATTATTCGTGACGGGGTTTATATAATCGCAAACAGATCAAGTCTACTTTAGCGCATATATAAAAATTATATATGTATATCAAAGTGACGCTAAATTTTAGAGTAGATTAAATGGTGATGGACGTCTTTTTAAAACTGATCATCCAACACCAATCAATGAATAAATCAATCCATCAATCACTCAATCAAATAATAAACCAGAGGATGAATCAATGAATCAAACAATCAATCACTCAATCAAATAATAAATAAAAGGATGAATCAATGAATCAATTAATGAATCAATCCACCAATCAATCAATCAACCAATAAATCAATAAATGTCAACATTTATAAAGAAACTCTTCGAGATGAATTAGCTGCTTCCCTGTTTTTAGCGAACTGATCTTATCTACGATTAATTTATATTTATCTGATCATGACTTTGTTTGAAGCGTCATCGGTTGAAACATTTCGAATTAGACACGGGCGCTTTAGAAGTTGCTAATAATTGATATTGCACAGACCAAAACATATGCACGAATACATGCACAAGAACATAAACGAACAGACGCACGCACACACATACAAGCATAATAAGCATAAACATATGCATGCGCATGCATACAAAGAAGACGACATCACAGGGACAGCAACAGGTACATTAAGAAGAACAGACAAATACAATCACAGATGCTGCAACGAAGGCGCATAAAAAAACCAGACAGACAGACAAATACATGTATACTCACATACACGTGATAGGAAGTACAGATGCACACGTACACACAGAGACAAACACGGATGCGTCAAGAAGTATATATAAAGAAGTATAGGGGTCTATATAGACATAACTGCACGTACATGCAGAGAAATGATCTCAGACTGATCAAGCAGGAGGACAGACAAATCCACAGATAGGCTATATACTGACACATTTACATCCAAGGAGATTGTAGACAGAGTTACAATGGTATCAGTGGCGTAGCCAGGAATTTTTGATGGGGGGGTGTTTATGGCCGGAAACCCTGTTTTTTGCTATTTTTCTTACTTAAATGGAAAAATAACCTTAAAAAACCTTTTTTCCGGAGCCAATGGGGAGGGTTTAACCCCCGAAACCCCCCTTGCCTACGCCACTGAATGGTATACAGAGAGTCAATCACAGATATGCCAACACCAGGAGGCAGACAGACAGACAAACAGAGCCACACACACACCCACATGCACACACTCACACGCATCCACGCACTCTTACACACACGCACACACACACACATGCGCGCACGAACATACACACACGCATATAAGCGACTGGCTATAAGCTTAGATCAACGCGAGAACACATGCACACGCGCATTCCCACGCTGCTGGAAGACATACGAACGCATTGAGAAGAATTGCGTTCAATGGGGCGCAATAGATAATCATTAAAGGGACATCTAGCGAGAGATTTAGGTTTTTCCTTCGGAACCACGTTTTCCGTATCCCTTCTGTTTCCTGCAGAAACTCACTTCTATTTTCAGAAGAGAAGAGCTCTTCCAATGAAACGGTTAGAAGAGTTTTGACGAACTTCTGTTCTGACTCGGTTGCTCAATTTTATTTAATTAGTGCAGTGGCACTGATCAAAATAATTTTTAGCGATTATTTTCCCAAAATATGATAGCGATTAAATTCGATTAATTTGATCTATGTTACGTGAAGCGTGAAAAACTGTAAAAAAATGTAGTCACTGAACTAGATACAACTTTCTTTGTAAAAAATCGTCAACTGACTCAATTCATCTGTTTATTGTAATGATGGCAATTAATTCAATTGCCTTCATGGAGTTTGCCGTCAGTATGTTGCCTCAAATATTCAAAATGATTCCTTAATTTCCCACTCAAAGATCTCACGTCATCAATGTTGCTTACTCCTGAAAAAAGGCCGCCTGACGAAATGAAATAAGTTAAAAAATTAATCTAAAATCATTCGAATAAAATTTTTACCTATGAATCGAACAATTAAACAATTAAAATCCGACGCCATAAATTTTTATCTGAAGACTTCTCTAGCGCAGTTTTGTTAATGGACAAATGGTCTTTTCTTTTTCTTATCCATGTTTAACCGTAATAATAGTAGCAGTATAATAATTATCTTCAGTTTAACCACACTGTGTGATGACAAAGAGTCATTAACGACACCCTCCTCCTTTATCCCGACTTGGGACTGGCACTGTCAGATTACAAACAGTGTCGTACCATCAGAAGACGAAGTCTCTTCAAAAACCGGTATCCGACAAAGAGCGCAGCCTGTGTCCTACGCCCACACAACAGGAATTGGCAGCGCTTCCCATTATGTCCACTCGAATGATAAACTGATTGTCACTGCAGTGACGCTACTGGTTCGGTGTCTGCCACCTGCGCCTTCTCGCTGAACATCGCATTGCGTATTCAGATCATCTAGATGTCTCGTCTCACTATTTATTCCCTCGATCACGAATGATTTGTGTATGCACAATTTTTAAACGCATTCTTCTCTGCGTGTCATTCGTCATCAAGCTATAGTCTTCACAGATGCCAACTGTTGTTATTTTTATATTCATCATTATTAAAATCGTCAGCAATTTCTATAATTAAATAATTAGTAATAATGATAGTGACAATAATGGAATAATAATAATTATGATGATGAGGATGAGGAGGAGCAAGCCCGGCCTTAGGCATAGGCAAAGTAGGCAGTTGCCTAGGGCGCCGAAGTCTTTGGGGGGCGCCGCGGCACCGGCGAATTTTATTTTTTTACACTAAAATTCTTTTAAACTGAAGACTTTGGAAAGAATTTAAGATAATTATTGATTGCAGGCCTAATTCAATTTCAAGGACTGCATAAATTTTATATCGACTAATAAAATTCTATTTTAACGGCATTCTTTATACTCTATGCTGTGTAGCCTATGTCTAAAATTAGTATAATAGACCCGATGTCTATGGGTTAATACTGACATATTGACATCTTTCGACTGAATATACGCCAACAACTGAAGAATTTCCGTGTTATTATTTTATAGTCGTTGTGTCTGCATGGTGTGAATCTTTTGATCTGAATAATTAAATGATATCAAACCCTATGATTCCATGAAGCGTTAAAAGTCATCGGGTGCCCAAAGCCGCAAGAAAAACCCAGAAGACAGAAGTTAGAATAAAAAGAAATAGGCTACGGGTTGGTTTCCAATTATTTAAACAAAACTGAGACAACTTTATCTGTCAATGGTAGGCTAGCGCCCAGTCGTCGGCTAGCCTATAGTAATTCAGAGTATGCGCGACGCTCAATTTCGGTAGTGAAGATCAGGGCTGGCCTCAGGCACAGGCAAAGCAGTCAGCTGCCTGGGGCGCCAAATTCTAGTGGGGGAGTCATTTGCACAAAAATGTATATTAATAGCCTTTTTCTCTGTTAGCCATTGTGCACGAAATTGAACTTTATCCAGCCTTCAGTGTACTAATAAAAAATATATAAATTACTCAGCTGAGTGTAAAGGCTCTGGCTGGTTCATCTTTGGATTCTGACGTGGGCTGAAAAATTGAGTTTGAGTGGGGATCTGAGGACGCGAAATGTATGCTTTGCCTATGGCGCCAAATGCATGCTGGGGCGCCAAATGCATGCTTTGCCTAGGGCGCCATTTTAGCTAAGGCCGGCCCTGAGGAGGAGGAGGAGGAGGAGGAGGATGAAGATGATGATAATGATAATGATGATCGTGACGACGACGACGATGATGATGATGATGACGACGACGATGATGATAATTGCTCGATCGATCGATCAATCAATCGGTCACTCAGTCAGAAAATTAGTCAATCAACAAATCAATCAATAAAAAAACAATCAATCATTCATTCATCCCTTCAATCAATCATTTAATCAGTCAGTCAATCACTCAATCAATAAATCATTTAACCAAACAACCAATAAGTCAATATTCGCATATTTCTAAAACAGTTTAACTTAATTGGTTTAGCAAAG
>OX457047.1:9036854-9042464 GCA_949752735.1 Lumbricus terrestris | reverse complement strand
TACACAAATCACCAAATTATATCGAATATAATTATATATACATGTATATACTAGCTGGGGCACCCGGTGTTGCTCGGGAAATTTAGGATTCGATCTGTTCCGGCCACAAACCCCACTCCGACCTCTAACGGTACGCCACCCGATAAATTTGGGTTTCACGAAAATTTCCACCCCCATCTCCCACTCCACCCCACCCTCCTCCCCCACCCCGCCTCCACCGTACTGGCAACAGAGCTGACCTAAAACACCTTTAAAACGTTGAAAATCATTACTTTTATACAAGGCAAACGATTGAAAATTCATAGCAAAATTACTGTTTTTGACCCCCTGCACCGTGGCCTCCTGGTGGTAGAGATTTGCCAACCAGTGATCCGGGGGTTCTGATGGACCTCTATCTAGAAAAAAATTTCAAATCAATAGCTGCGTTTTTTTTGGAAAAAAATTGGGGGTTTCGCACCCCACCGTGGCCCCCATGGTGGTAGAGAATCGCCAACCCCTCGCCTTTGCGTCTCGTGCCGAGACCTACACAGTAGTGAAGGTTTGGAGTGAAAAGCTCAAAAACTGTGAGCGTGCATTCTGGACAAAGTCACATACATTACATACCCACATACATAGCCAAGTCCTTTCTTATAGATATAGATAATTGCGCTCATTTCTCAACAAGGGTATTGGTGTACTATAGCTGGAGTACAATTTGTTTACGCAATAAATCTAAGAAATGTAAGAGCGATTAAACGATTTTCGATCATTTTAATATCTGCTGAGGAAATCGTGAAACTTTAAAAAAAACAGTAGTGACTGCAGAGCTATAGTTACTGCTGTCTTTGAACGGAAACCTTCAATGGACGAAGATTGTTGCAAGCATCTGCATATTGCCTACCTCTAAAATTAAATGCAATAGGTTTACCACTATGGCCAGTCAGTGCCCGACTGCCCGTCCCAAGCCAGCATAAAGGCAGACGGTTGTTCTGCGGTGGGCTTGCATCCCATGATCCCACCCCTGGTAAGACAAATGTGGCAAGAGAAACAATGCAGAAAAACTGCGTTGCCCGATGTGCTGTGGTCATGCACGAGAAGGACTGAGGTCTAAGGTGAGGTGATCGAAAGTCACACAGCATATCATTGATCACCTTAATAAGCATGCACACTCAGGAAATAATTGGTCTCTTGGCATCGTTAAATAAACAAGAACAAGTGGATAGATCTGTTATAAATCATATATATAGACTCTAATATATGGACTATAAAATTTTATCGATAGATCGGTTACTAAGTCGTTAAAATCTGCCTCCCATATACATGTGGACCATAATATAGGCCATAATACTATTCGAAAACTTAATAACGAGCGTATTTTCTGTCCTTAGTTTAGCGAAATGCCACTTCGGAAAACAAACACCTGCTCGAATTATTTTTCTTCTCGCCTCTTCTCCGTCATTTTCCCCTCCACCTCCTTTCGTTACCTCTGCTGCATTCACAGCCCCTCCTCCATTTGTTTCTCTTCACCAACATGCATTCCCACCCACTTACCCCACATCAGCCAATACATTCATTCACACAATCATTCAGCCATCAATCTATTAGCAAAGGCTATACATGTATAATTGTATATTATACCCAACTGTATGTTTATCAATCTGCTCATCCACACGTCTTCTCGTTTACGTACCTTTCTATCTATCAAATATCAAAGTAGGTCTACCTCGTCAATCTGCGGTCTAGCTACCTACCTACAAATACGAGCCAGTGGCGTAGCCAGGAATTTATAATAGATAGGGTGGTTTCGGTTTTTTTATGGCCTGGCCGGATGTCCTTCCTGACACCAACCCAACAGTATTACAGTAAATAAAAATGGAATAAAGTAATAAAGGGAATAAAGCAAGAAAACCATTGTTACTACAAGCAATTGTTTTGTTTTTCTTGTTTAAGTGGATAAATAACCTTTAAAAATTTCCCCCTAGGCCAATGGGGGGGTTGACCCCCGAAACCCCCTTGTCTACGCCACTCCAAGTAAGTAAATTAATTGATACGAGTCCATTCATAAAAATTGCAATCGTGAAGCAAAGCCACAGACCAGGAAAATACTTGATTCTCGACTCTGGATCAGCAGTGTTGTTCGTGCTGGACATGTCCGCAACAAGCAGTTCCTATTGGATACGACGGAGTTGCTATGACAAACGCCACGTGACTCTGTCACATGACTCCTTGAGTGCGCCACTTCCTACATATGACGTCACGAACACGAGGTGAGTTTGTATGTGTTGTTTGAGTCGGCATTCGTCGGATCAATCTGTAACATGAGCAATACAACATGTAATATATTTTAACCAGTGTTTGATCTAGTAGGCCTATGTGTATAACTGTATATATATGGACATTTATATAGCGCATTACTATAACCTCACGTAGGCATTTATTACAGTGTCCTCAACAGGCTTACGTAGGTGATCATTCGTCATTGACACAGCCTGAGGTTCTCTCAGCTTTATCCGAACTCTTCAAGTTATCATTTAGTGCTAGTACTCATTACAATAAACTTAACCGATTGATCTCCTAAGTTTAACCGATTAATCTCCTGAATTTAATCGCGATTAATCGATTGAATTCGAATAATATAATCGACGTTACGTGAATTATCAGAAATGTAGTCACTGAGCAAGTTGCAACTTTCCTTGTACCAAAATGTTGGTCGTGCTGTTCATTGCAACGTTTATTGTTTTTATTGCACCAACATTCTGGTACAAGGAAAGTTGCAACTTGCTCAGTGACTACATTTTCTGATAATAATTAACGTAACGTCGAAAATATTCGCTGCAACTGTCTACGAATTGAACATTATTTGTTCCTTATCGAATTTGCCGTTCGATGATACCGTTCGATTACAGCTCGACGTAACGTTCGTAGATTTATTGTCACTTCTCGATTTCACAAGAAGAACCACCGAAGTTCTCCGATATATCCAATGGACTAGATATCGACGCCAATTACTGGTTAGTAAATGCGATGTTCCAACTGTCTTGTTACACTTTACGAACTCTCCGAACTGTCCTCCGTTTTAGGACACGAAACAAATGTTGCTTGATCTTCCGAATGTCACGAAACCGCCCGACAGCGTTCAGCAGTAATTATCGCAAACCTGCGACAGACCTCTTAGACGGCCATTTGTCCTCGTCTTTCAATAATACTTTCTTTAGTGCGCAGGCGCCGCAGACAGCTTTTCCGATGCTCGTATCCCATCAGCTAATGCAATCGCCGATCGTTGCTGTATTCCGCAATGCTCTCCCCTGACTTAATATGTTTTTACCCCTAAGTACTGGTCAATTAATCAAACAGAACAATGTAAAAATTCTCGCTCGAATTATTAACTAATCATTAACCAAGGCCTTTCCTAACTTAACAGGTGCAATTACTAATCAACAATATATAATATATATATATATATATATATATATATATATCAGGGAATCAAGGATATCATTGCACACAGCAGGCCGTTGAAGTTAGAACTGATAGGCCTATGCTAATTGCTAATGCCTCATTCATTTTTTTAAACACACTACAGAAACTGTACGTCTTGCTTGGTCCTGGGTTTAAAGTAAAAGTTTTAGATTTGTTTGTGTGTCAAGTTGGTCTAAGTCGACTTCTGTATAAACAACTTCAAGTGACTTCTCTCTACACAATTCGACTTGGGGTCAGTTGCGTTAAGCAGAAACGACTCGACTCGACTTGGAACGACCAAGTCGACTGGGGTCGACTTATTGGGGTCGACTCCTTGGTTTAATCACCATCATCACCACTTTTAACCATAGCACCATGCTGTCTTCTCAGCTTGACCCCCCCCCCCATATTCTGATCTGGCACTGGAACAAATCAGACTGGCTATTGCGGGTTTGATGTGATATAGCACCACTGCGCCAGTAACTGAGCTGGTCTCCCTGTCTGTGTTACGCTGAAATATTTCGAAGATTTACATTGCATTATAACGTTAGCTTTCCAATTAATTTTCTGCAGATCTATAGTATAATAGACCGGAAATTGAAAACATATCGACGTCATAGTGATTGATTGATTGATTCCGAAAATTTATATAGCGCTTTTCAAGAAACCTACTCAGAAGCGCTCTCCGCGCTGGCCCACTTGACGCTAATTATAATGGCGTATTTTTTAGCACATCAGATGGTGGGTGGGCAGATGATGGGATGTCCATCGGTTTTCTTTGATCTTAGGAGAAAGGCGTAACTCTTCATGCATAGAACTATATTGTACATTGTACAATGTACATAAACATGTGCATTTATTCATGTATTCACCTACATCCGGTTTGTGTAAGCAGGTGTTTAAACATGTGTGCATGTATGCAAGTGTGCATGCATATCTTGCGCATGTATGTAACTATGTATGTATGTATGTATGTATGTATGTATGTATGTATGTATGTATGTACAGCGCGGACACTGCATCGGAGTTTCACGCCGAAGCGCTGAGCAATTGCGAGTGAAGGACTTGCCCAAGATCCCTAAGAGGCGGCTTGAGGTTGATTTGAACCTGCAGCCCTCCGGCTGCAAGGCAACGAACATACCCACTACACCACCGCGCCCCAGGCTTACGTGTGACATTTAGATTAATGAATATATAAAATACACTGCATATTTTGGTTTATAATATTTTCACTCATACATACATATATATACATATATAATTATATATGTTAATCAAAAGGTACCAAAGATATATGATGTGATAAAATTTACATGAATTTGTGTGTTTTTATTCATTAACTGTTGACGTCGTTTATATGGACTTGCGAAGCGCTGAATCTAACATCAGGTGTTGAGAATGACTGTGGAGAGCAGCAGCTGTGGTTATGTCCGGCATGCTGTTGGTAATTGGGAGCTTAATGGACATTTTTTTCTGTTGCGTCAGGTTTTCAAGACTTGACGAATGGATGTTGAAAACTGCCTATTGACGCGCTGGGAATTTTTTGGTGACAGCAAATTGTGCTTTATGCCAATATAATAATCACAATGATGATGATGATGATGATGATGATGATGATGATGATGATGATGATGATGATGATAATGATGATGACAACAACGATGATGATGATGATGATGATGATGATGATGATAATGATGATGATGAAGATAGATAAACAATTAGGTTATTATGATAATAAAATAATAATAATAGTAACAATAATAATAATAATAATAATAATAATAATAATAATAATAATAATAATAATTCTGGACTAGTTTTTAGCCAATAGGTAGTAATGAAGTCCCTGAGGGATCCTAAATACCTCGGGGCAAATAAATAAAAAAAATTATAATAATAAAATAATAAAAATAATAATAATAATAATAATAGTAATAATAATAATTCTAAAAATGGTAATAATAATAATAATAATAATAATAATAATAATAATAATAATAATAATAATAATAATAATAATAGGGCCTTTCCAGACTGTGATTTTATATTAGGCGGTAGTGAAGTCCCTGAGGGATCCTGTATACCTCGGGGCAAGAAAAATTATAATAACAATAACAATAATAATAACAATAATAACCGTTCCAGAAGCAATTTTTCTGTTTCCGGACA
>OX457047.1:9026854-9031854 GCA_949752735.1 Lumbricus terrestris | reverse complement strand
AGAGAGAGGGAGGGGAAGAATAGAGTAATGGAGGAAAAGAGGGATGGAGCAGAGACGTATGGCAATCGTAATGAAGTAAAGGACGGCTGACGAATGGGTGAAAGGCAGGACAAGAGTACGACAGTACACAGAGGGTGATGGGGAGAGGTGATGGGGAGAGGTGATGAGGAGGAGAGGGTGATCGAGGGAGAGGTGATGGGGGAAGAGAGGGTGATGGGAGAGGTGATGGGGAGGAGAGGGTGATCGAGGGAGAGGTGATGGGGGAAGAGAGGGTGATGGGAGAGGTGATGGGGTGGGAGATGGTGTTGGTGGTGGGGTGAGGAGGGAGGTGTCGGAGAGCGTCTTTGATGTCAGGCGGTCATCTTAGGGTAGCGACAGCGCTAACAAGAAGCTTGTCCTTCGCCGACAGACATGTCTGTCCGTCTGTCTGTCCGTCTGTCTGTCCGTCTGTCTGTCCGTCTGTCTGTCTGTCCGTCCGTCTGTCAGTCCGTCTGTCCGTCTGACTGTCCGTCTGTCTGTTCGTCCGTCTGTCTGTCCGTCTGTCCGTCTGTCTGTCTGTCTGGTTGTCTATCTGTTTGTCCGTCTCTGTGTCTTCCATCCGTCTTCTGTTGTTCAGTACGTCGGTCGTCTGTAAGACGAAAATGGTCTGTTCCAGTGTCCGTCTGTCTTGTTTTTTACATTCCGACAGTTGGTGTATATCTCATCCTAATGAGACTGACCTAAAAGACACGGTGCAGATAGACGGATTGACAGAGAGACAGATAGATAGACAGACAGACAGACATACAGACAGTAAAGAAAAGCGCTACATCAACACACAGTTGCATTACATGTAAGTTACATTTTAACATGTCAGTCGCGTTCAAAAATGTACGAATCGTCATTCGTTTGAGAAAAACTGACCGAGATTAAAAAGGTCAACTCAGCCTTCCATTCGGAAGACGGTGTTGGTAAACTGAGTAGCGGTATGTGCTGCATGCCTTATTACAATTTCTAATGTGATGCAAAATGTCGCCATGACCTGGAATTTAGTGGAATGTAAAAACAATGCAGAGAAGACTGGAAGAACCACAATGTTGGGGAAACTCATGCACATTCGTCTTCTTCTTGTTTAAATTTACTATCATCATCATCATCGTCATCGTTGTCGCCATCATCATCATCATCATCATCATCATCATCATCATCATCATCATCATCATCATCATCATCATCATCATCATCATCATCATCATCATCATCATCATCATCATCATCATCATCATCATCATCATCATCATCATCATCATCATCATCATCATCATCATCATCATCATCATCATCATCATCATCATCATCATCATCATCATCATCTTCATCATCATCTTCATCATCATCTTCTTCTTCTTCTTCTTCTTCTTCCTCTGCTTTGCTTACTTGTTCTTGTTCTTCTTGTCCTCCTTCTTCATCATTATCATCTTCCTCATTTTCGTGTCCTTCATTGTAATCTTCTTCTTCATCGTAATTTTTTTTCACTAACATCTTCTTCTTCATTATCACCTTCTTCTTCATTATCACCTTCTTCTTCATTGTCATCTTCATCTTCATTATCATCTTCATCTTCTTATTCTTATTCATCGCGTTTTTGTTTTATATTTTCTCTATTTTCCTTGTCTCATTCCATTTTTTTCATCATCTGCTTTTCCTCCATCTTCTCTCCTCCCACCCTTTCCCCTCCTTCCTCTTCCCACTTCCCTGTATACCCTTACATCTTCTTCTTCTTCTTCTTCCTCTTCTTCATCTTCTGCTGATACTCTTCCTGGAACTACTTCGATATTGTCTCGACTTTCGACCCGTATTCCACATAAACAGAGGATCTATAGTTTGTTGCTTCGGCTCTTCCAATTTTCCACGGAATCGAATTTCCGTCTTAATTTCGCGATCGTAATGAAGATACACGGTTTACTTTCATTCTCGTCTATTTGTATAGCGCCCCTTTTGCATCGATCGATGGCGCCTGGGTAATCATGTAGACTGGCTCTCTGTTTTTTTATGCAGTGAGAGGGTAAGGGCAACGTAGAATTCGTTTACTCTGGATAAAGTGGACATGCGGATAATGTACATTACACATATGCACGCACACGCTCTCACACCAAAACACACACACACACACACACACACACACACGCACACACACACACACACTCACACTCACACTCACACACACACATATATATATACATATGCACATGCACATGTATATATAATTATATATGTCACAATCCTCTCTTGGCTTCCAAAGCACAGCGGAGTATTGCCCTAAAAAATCCAGCTGATGTAATAATCCGGCCTCTATAATTTATCAGCCTCCTTGCATCTTCCACTTCGCTTGTCAAACAGGTTTGATCATCTAGTCCCTCTTACCAGAAAAATTATGGCTCACTATACCGGTCTTTTACCTCATTAGGCTCATTTGCATGGTCTCTCGCTTTGGAATGCGCTATCCCCATCTACAGCGAGAGTTTTGAATTGAGGGAATTTCTAGAACCGCACAACTACATTTTCCCTTAATTCCCATCATCTTTGGTAAATAATTACTCCGAGATTAAACAATGATGTGTTTTAAAACTAGTTTTAACTGCTCAGAAGTGCTTCTACAATTACTGCACAAATCTATTTGAAACTGCACATTTTGTGCAGATCTGCACGCTAACAAGCCCATGTCTACATATTATACATCCGCATGCATAATTTCATCAACAAACTTTTTCCGTTTCTTCAACTTCCGGTCTCTGTTATATCCATAGAGCCGCCTTAGAGTTAGAGGTAATAAAATAGGCTTAAGCCTAATTCTATTTGGTGTTACAGGGGATGTATTTAGACATTGATAGGCTAATTAGCATCTTAAGACGGATTAATTTTAATTCTAGACTTGTAGCGATAGTGTAAAATTAACCTCCTATATAGAAACCATAAAAAAATCATAAATGGTTGTGCATTAAAGTTGTATAATAGAAACATGGTGGGCCACAATGTGTTGCCCTGAAATAGCGAGCATTTATGGTCGTCTCTGTTACTTAGAGATCTTGAAAGAGAGAAAAGGATATGAGATGGTATAGATTTCCTACTATGCCAGCAGCTGTTATTTTTATGTCTCTTCTTGACCTGATACGTTCTTCTGCGTCTTTTTCCCGGAGTCCAGGACGCTTAAAAGTCAATAACTATGCACAGAATGCAGTCCCTGTCATATGCAGTCCCTGAATCAATTTCAGTCGAGTACAGCTGCTGCTGCTGTTGCCGCTGCTGCTGCTGCTGCTGCTGCTGCCAGTTGTTCTGTTAATATAGAAACTCTGACGTTTTCATTATTCGTGACGGGGTTTATATAATCGCAAACAGATCAAGTCTACTTTAGCGCATATATAAAAATTATATATGTATATCAAAGTGACGCTAAATTTTAGAGTAGATTAAATGGTGATGGACGTCTTTTTAAAACTGATCATCCAACACCAATCAATGAATAAATCAATCCATCAATCACTCAATCAAATAATAAACCAGAGGATGAATCAATGAATCAAACAATCAATCACTCAATCAAATAATAAATAAAAGGATGAATCAATGAATCAATTAATGAATCAATCCACCAATCAATCAATCAACCAATAAATCAATAAATGTCAACATTTATAAAGAAACTCTTCGAGATGAATTAGCTGCTTCCCTGTTTTTAGCGAACTGATCTTATCTACGATTAATTTATATTTATCTGATCATGACTTTGTTTGAAGCGTCATCGGTTGAAACATTTCGAATTAGACACGGGCGCTTTAGAAGTTGCTAATAATTGATATTGCACAGACCAAAACATATGCACGAATACATGCACAAGAACATAAACGAACAGACGCACGCACACACATACAAGCATAATAAGCATAAACATATGCATGCGCATGCATACAAAGAAGACGACATCACAGGGACAGCAACAGGTACATTAAGAAGAACAGACAAATACAATCACAGATGTTGCAACGAAGGCGCATAAAAAAACAGACAGACAGACAAATACATGTATACTCACATACACGTGATAGGAAGTACAGATGCACACGTACACACAGAGACAAACACGGATGCGTCAAGAAGTATATATAAAGAAGTATAGGGGTCTATATAGACATAACTGCACGTACATGCAGAGAAATGATCTCAGACTGATCAAGCAGGAGGACAGACAAATCCACAGATAGGCTATATACTGACACATTTACATCCAAGGAGATTGTAGACAGAGTTACAATGGTATCAGTGGCGTAGCCAGGAATTTTTGATGGGGGGGGGGCTGTTTATGGCCGGAAACCCTGTTTTTTGCTATTTTTCTTACTTAAATGGAAAAATAACCTTAAAAAACCTTTTTTCCGGAGCCAATGGGGGGGGGGTTTAACCCCCGAAACCCCCCTTGCCTACGCCACTGAATGGTATACAGAGAGTCAATCACAGATATGCCAACACCAGGAGGCAGACAGACAGACAAACAGAGCCACACACACACCCACATGCACACACTCACACGCATCCACGCACTCTTACACACACACACACGCACACACACACACATGCGCGCACGAACATACACACACGCATATAAGCGACTGGCTATAAGCTTAGATCAACGCGAGAGCACATGCACACGCGCATTCCCACGCTGCTGGAAGACATACGAACGCATTGAGAAGAATTGCGTTCAATGGGGCGCAATAGATAATCATTAAAGGGACATCTAGCGAGAGATTTAGGTTTTTCTTTCGGAACCACGTTTTCCGTATCCCTTCTGTTTCCTGCAGAAACTCACTTCTATTTTCAGAAGAGAAGAGCTCTTCCAATGAAACGGTTAGAAGAGTTTTGACGAACTTCTGTTCTGACTCGGTTTCTCAATTTTATTTAATTAGTGCAGTGGCACTGATCAAAATAATTTTTAGCGATTATTTTCCCAAAAATATGATAGCGATTAA
>OX457047.1:9011854-9021854 GCA_949752735.1 Lumbricus terrestris | reverse complement strand
ACAGAGAAGGCAAGAGAAGGGCAAGGTAACAGTAGGCAAGCGAACAAAAAGAACGGAATGGAATGCAAGAAAGTGGAAGGAAAGTAAGGCAATGTCCAGTCAGACGTGACCGCGGAGCTTTTACGCAGTAAGGCGTAACGGTGTCGTCTGGACTCGGTGACGGATGGGTGATCACCAGGTGCGATCGGATCCGAGTGGTGAGACGAGGATGCGATTGTGAATCTCGATGAAGAGAGGGATGTAAGTGAGGAAGTCGAGGAAGTCAACAATTCCTTTGTTCTCCCGGTTGAATTTACTCAGCACCTGTCCACAGAGACAGACACCCAGGTGATGCAGGTATGTAAGCAAGCAGCACTTATCACATATACATGTGTAGTCTACTCCCATTCAAGATAACTACTCAGAGGCGCTCCCGACTTCAGCGCGGACACTGAATAATGGAGTTTCACGCCGAAGCGCATGAGCAATTGCGAGTGAAAGACTTGTTCAAGGTCCCCATGAGGCGGTTTGACGTGGATTCGAACCCGCAACCTTCCGGCTCAATAGCAGCAAACATACCCTTACACTTCTGCCCCCACATGGTATTGATGCATTTATTATGGCTTCAGAAGGATAGGTAGAATTGAGTAAAAGTTAAGGTCTGGATGGGCAGAAGGTAAGGTTGGGTCAATTTAGGTCAGTAGGCAATTGCAAGGTAAATAAAAGGTATAGAAACAGGAAGAGCAAATGAACAGCAGCGTATAAAGCTATATTCAAGTCAATGTTAGGTAAAACGGGGAAAAGTTAAAATCACCACCAATCAAAATTTCCTTAATGCAGCAAATAATTTTGACAGTAAGTTAAGCACGAATTGCACAGCACTACAGTATTGGCAACAATGTATGAGATGCCTGAAATGGATCAGGATCGCACTGAGTATATTGACTCAAAATGCGGTTATCACGTTATATAGGCCTACTGACTAGCGTTAAGCAGCCGACTACAGCTACTCCTTGAAACAAATAAAATAATATAATAAAAGTAATTATATTTTAATGTGGTTATTTAGTCAATAAATAACTAAACTTCGTTTGCCTAAGTCAGTTAAGATAAGTTAAGCTAAAAACCGATTTTGTATGAGAAAACCTATATTAAGAAAAAGAACGGCGAATTATGGGAGTATCTATAGGCTGCAAGACTACTGTAGACCTACGATAAAGTATATCACTATCAGCATGGTTATAGAGTACCGTCAATACCGTGTATAAAACTATAAGTTACAATAAAGTAATACGCTGTAGGTAACAAGGTAAGATAAGTAAATGAAATCCTCACGTATTTCGTGTGTTCCTCGGTAACTCCCCCAGCTGCCAACTCGACTCCGAGCATCTGTGCGGCGATCTTACCCAGCGGAACATCAACGTCATCTTCCGTCAAGAGCGTGAACAGCTCCTAGGAAACCAACAATGACGTCAGCATCACACTCGTTATGTATGCAAAACTATGCATGTATGTATATAGGCGCACATTATGTATAGGGTCTTTTGAGTCACTCACAAAAAATGCGCCATTCTATTATTTTTCGTTGTTGATTAGCACAATAAGTGCAGAGACGCTACAAGCAAGGAAACAATGTACATGAGACTATAGAGAGGTCACCTAAGGCAGGTACACGCAAGCCCGTAGAACCAAACCAAAGGTGTTCCGTCTATATAGCTGATTCAGGTTGAGAGTACCTGGTCAATTCGCGCTCTGTTTAATTGGCTAATTAGCTGCGGGAGCTGTTGCATTGTCTCAACGATGTTTAAAAGTAATTCTCTATAAATTTAGAGTCTTTATTACATTACATTGGATACACAATAAATAATAAATGTTGGTTGCTCTGGAGTTTTGCGTGCTCTACCGTACCCTGTTCTCAATCAATCAATCAATCAATCAATCAATCAATCAATCAATCAATCAATCATTCAATCAATCAATCAATCAGTCAATCAATCAATCAATCAATCAATCAGAATTTATAAAGCGCCCCTTCAAGATCACTACTCAGAGGCACTCCTGGCCCAAGCCAAGTGAAAAAAGCAGTCTTCAACAGTAATTTGGCAAAACCGCGAATAGCCTATGAGATGTCGTATAGTCAAGGGAAGCCCGTTTCAGGTTGTTGGTCTCACCACAGAGAATGGGCGGATCTGCAGTCTGCATTGTCGCAGAACAGGCGAAAGAAACATTAATTAAGTCACCGCTTACAGCAGAGCACAGTGCGCAGCGGTCTATGCAAGCGAAAAGGAGGGTGGACGAGCTGGCCTTCCCTTCTGTTCAACTGTTTGAATGCCGTATTTCTAACTTGTCGTACAATATCCGACATTGTCGTGCTATATTTAATCCGTTGATTTCTTACCTTCGATCTTTCCATCTTCACGTTCAGTGCCTCGAAGTCGAATTTGTTGATGAGTTTTCGGATGAAAGGGCTGCAGACAGAAAATATATTTGCAAGTCCTAAAAATATCTACAATAGCTTAAATAACAATGACTGTGGCCAAATGGACGACTTGCCCAGCAGGCCATAGGGCCTAATGATTATCACAATAACCCCAAATGGTCGGCCCTGCATTATAAATTTTTAATTTACAGTGTGCTCGCCAGCCGGATAGGATCCACTGTGGATACACTGGACAAACCTTTTATACTTCGCAGCGCTCGTGAATAAGCTGGCGCCCTGCAATTAGCCTTGGAGTAACGCTTTAGACATTTAGACCTATGATCACGATTACCCTTTAGCTTACCTTACTCCACCACACTGCTACTTTACTTTACTTTACCTACCATTATGCTACACAACCTCACTGTGACTTGTCTCGTCTCATCTTAGCCATGTAAAAATCTTAGGTTGGGGCACGGTAGCCGCTTCGTTAGAGCACACAGTCTGGAAGGCGGAGGGTACTGTGAAGTGGTTGCTGTACAGAAGACCATGAGTAATTCATTCGCACACTTCATTGCTCAGCGCCACTGGGTATGCGTTTTGAAGGAACGTTATACAAACTTTTCGAATGAATGAATGACTGTGTTCTGTCGTATGGTCGTGCATCCACTTCTGAACTTTAGGAGGGCAGCAGGGGTATGCTCGGTGCTGTGGAGCCGGAAGGTTGCGGGTTCGAATCCACCTCAATCCGCTGCGTAAGGACCATGAGCATTGAGCAAGTCCTTCACTCGCAGTTGCTCATGCGCTTCGGCGTGAAACTGATTCAGTGTCCGCGCTGCAGTCGGGAGCGCCTCTGAGCAGCAATCTTGAATGGGTGCTATAACAAGTGCTCATATACATACTTATATTGTAAAAATACTGTTGTATACTATGGTCGTGTGTGAACTGTAATACTACTATTGCATTGAATGAGTCTGTCGCCTAATGTAGTAAGTGTGGCAAATAATTTTTAGAATGCGACAACTCACTCGACTTGAGCGACTTTCTCCGACAAAGCAGCGATGACTGAGAAGAGCTGAGCATCGATCCTGCGTCTACCAGGAATATTCAATATCTGAATGAAACATATTTTATACATGCATCATAATGTGCGCATGCATGTATGTATGTATTCTACGTCCCTGGAGCCAGTGCAGCATGTCATGCATTCATGTCGATATATGCGAGGGTTTTTGTAGGCTAGCGACGACTCGGGCAGCGCAGTTGAGGACAGGCTGAATCTAGCGTATCCGGAACTTGGGAGACCCACAAGGACAGCATTACAGACATCTAATCGGGTCAGCACAATGATGTGGACAAGAATGGTATCGGCTTCAAATAAATACTTGAACAAGTGAATAATACTTGATATAAATTCTGTGAATAATTACAATAACATGGATTACTATTACACTCTTTGACACGACCAAATGAATGACTTGATTAGATTTTGTTCAGAATACTATCGCCACTGGGCTATTTCTTCATATCGATGTGTTTTCTGTAAGAAAAACATCCAGCGTTGTTTTGTACATTTTTAGGAACAACTCGCCGCTAGGTGGCTGAAAGAGAGAAATTCTTACAAAGAAGATGTATTGGAGTTCCTTTCGTGTGATGAGATGGCCATTGATCTGCTGTAAGGCTTCCTCAAGTTCGGTCAGGTTCATTTCTACGTCCTAAAGAAAAATAAACGACATAGGCCTACTGATGAGATCTGCATATTAAGTAAACACAAAATAACCATTGCAAACATTTTGTTTCGTTTCGCGCCACTCAAAAACACAGCGTGGGGTCTTCGTTGTTTTGTACATTTTAGGAACAACTCGCCGCTAGGTGGCTGAAAGCGAGAAATTCTTACAAATAAAATGTATTGAAGTTCCTTTATTATGCAAACACAAAATAACCACTGCAGACGTTTTGTTTTGTGCCATTCAAAAATAAAGCGTGGGGTCTTCCCGGTGTTTGGACAGACCACACTTCCTTCGCACCTGATAGTTCTTTGAAATACAAATGTACATGTAGGAACTCTAATCTAATCTAATCTAATCTAATCTAATTGCAATAATAATCATGAACATTTGTTATTGCAAAGCGCTTCTCAGAGCAGAGAGACCTATTCAGAAGCGCTCTCAGCATGACAGGCCGTGAAGAAGGGAATACACATAATGTATGCCTCGTACTGCTCTTATTGACCGCTGCAGTCGGGCTCGAAGCGCCTCTGTGCAGTGGCAATTGAGTAAATGAATGAATGAATGAATGAATGAACGAATGAAGATATGAACTAATAAATGAATAAATAAATGAATTAATACACGAATGAACGAACGAACGAATGAATGAATGATTGAAGGAACAAATGAATGAATGAATGAATGAATGAATGAATGTATCTAACTCTTACAAATTTCTAGCAATCCACAATAAATACCAATTTCATGCAATAAGGAGATTTAATCATGTGAAATTTCCTTTCTCTATCCATAATGTCTGTCTATCTGTCTGTCTGTCTGTCTGTCTGTCTGTGTGTATGTATGTCTGTATGTCTGTCCATCTTTTAATTCCGTGCACTGGGATGTCTACCTTACCTCAGACGGGTGAAGCTTTTGATAGAGTGGACTTTGTTTGCGTAAGAATTTCTCCGGTTTAGCATTCGCCGTCTGATGTTGCAGGAATTCATCTCTAGCGTAGAGCTGCAACAACTTCTTTTCATCTGCAAGACAACCAATGAAAAGACAACCATTGAAAAGACAACCAATGAAATGTTTCAAATAATCTAACGGAGACCACTACAGCCCCAAACGAGCATAAATTTATTATATTATAGTTAAATTCCCTGTTTAAAAAGAATGATTTCCGATATAAGATCAAATAAGGAGATCGGTTTTTGGTGGAATCAGTGAGTTTGTAATATGAATGGCTGATAAAATTAATTGATTTGAATTAACAAGCACAACATTGTACATATCGTCCAACTTGTACAGTTCTTCAGTGGCTTGTTTTAATTCACGCAACACTGTGCAACTGCATGTAAAAATAATAGTATAAATGAGAAATGGTCGACACTGCAATCGGTGCTACGTTGTTCACAGTGTTTTTTCACCCATTGACGTGCATGAACAATTCAACCAAATGAACTTGTGATCAATTAATGATCATTAATTTAAAGCCCATAACTTGAGCTGAATAAAGCATAATTATGCATGGAATTAATTATATGAGAAATGTTTCTTATAAATAAAAATAATATCTTTTCTTTAATTAAACGCCTGCAAGACGCACTGCTCTTTAGGGCCTACATTTACAGGTTATGCAGTAATCTTAATTAAACATAACTACCAACTGAACAGACAGCTTTGTAATTAATTAATTATGGCATGCATTCGAACAATTATTGTACAATATAGATGTACAACTTTTCAACTATACAGCTGCACTCCTTGTCCGCTCTTCTGTCTGTCTGTATGTATGTATGTATGGACGTACGTACGTATGTTTGTAATATTCATTCATTCATTCATTCAAGCATTTATATAGCGCTTCTTCAAGGGGACTACTCGGAAGCGCTCCCGACTCTAGCACGGCAAAAAAGGACAGTTTTGAGTTTAATAAAAAAAAATGTTCCAGTAATAACCCAAGCAAGTAGACGTAGTTCTTGTGGAAGCCCATTCCACACAACTGGGCCGATCACAGAATATGTAATATGTATGTATGCCTGCATGTATGTCCGTCCGTCTGTCCGTCCGTCCGTCTGTCCGTCCGTCTGTCTGCCTATAAGACAGTCCGTCGCCTGTCCGTCGCCTCCATGACGTGCCCAGAATAGCATTGGCGACATCGCGAATCCTAAAAGACAAAAGCCGGAACTGATGAAAGACTCGCGGGATCCATCAATCTCTCTCCCTCTCTCATTGTCTTCGTTGACTGCCCTCAGTCACCCTTTAGGTAAGCTGTTCATTCAGTCGATTCATCCATCAACTCCACACCCGCCATTCATTCCTCTAAGGTTCATTTCTTTGTTTGGTTACTTCATTACCCAGCAGGAGCACGGTAGCCGAGTGGTGAAAGTGCACGGCTTGTAATTGGAATTGGTAGGCTATACGGGTTTGAGTGTCGTCTTCTCCGGAGAGGATTACTTCATCATACCCTTCACTCACAATTACTCACCGCCATCGACAGACAACAACAACAACAACAACAACAACAACAACAACAACAATAATAATAATAATAATAATTGTACTTCCTGTTATACTGATGTTGTTTGTTGAAGATATTAAAAGGAATAATAATAATAATAATAATAATAATAATAATAATAATAATAATAATAATAATAATAATACCTCGGGTAAAAAAAATAATAATGATAAAAATAATAGTAATAATAATAATAAATAAATAAATAAAATGAAACATCTAGAACATACATGTACAATTGTACATTAACAAGGATGATACTTGAAGTGAAGTATACAGAGTAATAATCTCGATGCAAGTTGATAACAGCGACAGTTAGACATGATTATGATTTTGGTTTTTGGAGCTTCAGTGGTTGATACCTTCAGTAACAAAACACCGGCACAATAGATGTGTCTTAAATTACATATATATATACAGGGTGGGCCAGAAGTTTTTGTTCAACTTTGAAGGCCTATAACTTAGGCAGTTTAGCAAGTAAGTGTATGCTTAATGCATCAAATTAAAGGTCGTTATATCAGCTATAAGTCCGACAAATTTCATTACGGTAGCTTGCACTACGCGCCATATAATTATTGTGTACCGCACCTACCTTGTTTTCTGACGTAAACAATAATTTCATCATGGCGCCGTTAACAGAAGATGACAGGACTTTGATTCGAATTTTAAGAATTGAAAAACATTTAAATGCATATCAAATGATGAATGAAGATCAACAAAACTTGGTCCTCTGACGAGAAGATATTCACTGTCCAAACACCAACAAACAGTCAAAACGACCGTGTCTATGCAAGTGTTAATCACAAACGTGATGTCACACCAGCTCGACTTCTGAAAGGCCGTAAACACTTTACTAAAAGCGTCATGGTTTCAGTGGCTGTCTCCAATCTCGGCAAAACTGCTCCATTCTTTGTGACACCCAAGACCAAAGTGAACAGCGTGTACTACTGTGATGAGGTACTTGGACGTGGATTACTGCCAGATATGCGTTTGAAGTCTGGAAATGATTCGGCCAGTAACAGGTTTACGTTTAGAACTTGTTCTCGCGTCAATTTGTCTAATTAATCGGTTGAGATTGTTTTTACTCCAGTTTCTAGCAGGAAATTCATTCATCACTTGATATGCATTTAAATGTTTTTCAATTCTTAAAATTCGAATCAAAGTCCTGTCATCTTCTGTTAACGGCGCCATGATGAAATTATTGTTTACGTCAGAAAGAAAGGTAGGTGCGGTACACAATAATAATTATATGGCGCGTAGTGCAAGCTACCGTAATGAAATTTGTCGGACTTATAGCTGATATAACGACCTTTAATTTGATGCATTAAGCATACACTTACTTGCTAAACTGCCTAAGTTATAGGCCTTCAAAGTTGAACAAATACTTCTGGCCCACCCTGTATATTCGGTTTTTTAATGAGAAAAGACAATCTGACAATAACGCAGAAATGTTAACATGAGAGATAATGAATAATTAAAGTCAGAAGTTCAATAAGTTAGGCTTAAAGTAAGCTAGTAAATATTTTTATATAATGATCGTGGTATAAATTGAGAATTGTCCTTTAGTGGAAGAGTATAGTTGTGTGCTCTAGGTCTTAGTTGGTGAGAGGAGGGGGTCGGAGAGGAGGTAGGAGTTGGTGAAGTACATGTTTGGGGTTGTGTATAATGGAGAAGAGGAGTTTTGCATCAGCTGTGTTGGCAAGTTCGGAGACAGTTGGAAAGGTTTGCTCTAAGTAGCCTAGGCCTTACAATTAGCCTACAGTTCACCAAGACTGTTCTGGCTTAATTAAAGATGTTATGCGCTATGCCAGTAAAGAATTATTGTCCCCACAACAATAATATTGAGTGAATTGGTTTTCGATAAGCGCTGCAGCCATGCCTGGTCGTCTCATTTGGATAAGATGTTTGGTGCACTTTGAATTGGTTGTTGCTGTTTGCAAGACTCTCAACGAAGAAACATCAAAGTATTTGTAGAACGATGTCCAGTTTGTCCACAGACTTCGCAAGAGAAAGTTGTTTGTTTGGTTGCAATGATCAGAGTCAAGAGATGGACCAGTGAACTAACGCTCGTCAACACCTTTGTATGTCTGTGTATGTGTTTGTATGTCTGTGTAAGTCTGTGTATGTGTTTGTATGTCTGTGTATGTCTGTGTAGGTCTGTGTATGTATGTGTAGGACTGTAGGTATGTCTCCTTGTCATCCTGTCCATCACTTTATCCGTTAATCAACACATACATTCATCCGTCCATCCATCCGTCCGTCCATCCATTTATCCATCCATCAATCAATCCATCCATCCAGCCAGCCAGCCATTTATATATCCATACAAACATGCATCCATCCAGCAATCCATCCATCAATCCATCTATCAACCCATCCATCCATCCATCCCTCCATTCATTAATCCATCTATCAACCCATCCATCCATCCCTCCATCCATCAATCCATCTATCAACCCATGCATTCATTCATCCATCCATCCATCCATCTATCCATCCATTCCGCCCAACCACCCACCTCATCCATTCATCCATCCAAAGATCCATGGAAGGTAAAACGCAAAGCGACTGAAGGTCATGAGGTCATTACCTTCAAGGTCATCAATGCGATCGTCAACGTCCTTCAGTTTCTCCTTGAGTCGCGTGATCTCCAAATTCAGTCGATTCAGATCCACATCTTTGCTGAACTATGAGTCAAATTATACGTCATGTAATTAATAATATGTGATCTAAGCTTCAATCTAAGCTAATTTAAGTTAATATACTTTTCTCCAATCCCATCTACGCAATCACAAACCAATAATATTCAATGCGAACCAGTGGGATACAAGCCAATGTAATTCATTTCAGGGCAATTCATTTCAGCGGCAATCCAATTCAGGGCAATCGATTTTCAGGGCAATACAATTCAAGACCAGCCAATAAGAGACAATCCAATTTGAGGCAATAAAAAAGTTAAAGGCAAATAAATTCAGGGCAATTCAATTCAAGGCAATCCGATTCATGGCAATCCAATTCAAACCAATCCAATTAGAAGAAATCCAAACATTCCAGACAATCCAACTATAGAGGCAATTCAATTGAAGATAACCCCAATGCAATTATTCAACCCAAAGCAGTCCACTCTCTAATCAAATTCACAAAGAACTAATAAACTAAAAACAGAATATCGTGAGATTGGATTCAACGAACAGCGTTGACGTGTTTGTCTTGAAGTCTCGCAATGATCTCAAGCTCTCCAAATGGTTTTGGTTCATCCGGCGTATGTTCTGCTGCAGCAAATTCATGCATCACTGCATCTTCTTTCGGTTCAGTGATGCTTGTCAATTGCTTCGATTTATCCAATTCAGCCAGTGCCTCCTTCTTTGA
>OX457047.1:8851854-9009354 GCA_949752735.1 Lumbricus terrestris | reverse complement strand
AAAAAACTGGTCTTAAGAAGAGATAATGTAGATTCTGATCCAGAAATATGAATCCCACGCAGAGTGCAGGGATGGTAATTCCATAATGAGTGTCCAATGACCGCAAGGGATCGAGTTTGAGCAACAATCGTCCTAACCCGTGGGACAAACAAGCTATTACACAGTGTTCACTGCTCACTGCTCACTGCTCGTCATTTGTAGGTCAACAATTCAGCGTAAAAAGTACTCTACACAGTCTACAGGCTACTAGTATCGCATTGTTCATTTCACAATCAACCTTCAACATTTGGAACTCTTCAGCGATAGTCATCCCTGAAGAAGCAATAATACAACGTACTTTTCATTCCATATTTGGCTCTTCGCTCTATCACATCGTTTTCACCAACACAGACCACAAACTTCAACTTAACCGCATTGTTTGGTACATGTATTGTTCTCAACATAGAATGTATTCGCAAACCTACCATTCCGTACTCTGGTTTCAGTGCTACTCCGAGGCAGTCCAGATTGTGGATCCGGGTCACTTCCTCCTCCGTCAGCCGAGTCTTCTGTGGCCTCGACCTTTCCTGCTCCACTCCTGCCGCCTCCGTCTGCCCTTGACCTTGACCTTGACCTGGTTGACCTTGGCCATGGTCATCCTCTTTCTTAGCAGCCTCAGCGCTCTGCCCTTGACCGTTCGGAGCTTCCGTTTTAGCGACATCGTCGTCGGGGTTTGGTACGTCATTGTATCGATAGACCTGCTCAGAGGCTGCCTTATTGAAGACCCTCAGGTACAGAGGCAATCGGTCAGGACTGAAAACAGACACAGCAATGATAGTTTAGTAATATACAACAGTTACAACATGGCGGATATATACAGTATTTTTTAATTAATAATTTGTCTTTTTGTTTCATTTATAATTTGTTTATTGGTTTATCTGTTTTACTAGTTTATTATATCACATTAATAAATGTGGAGCGCGGTGGTGTAGTGGTGCGCACGGTGTTTTGGAGCTAGAGGGTACCAGGTTCGAATCCACCAAAAGTCGCCGCGAAGGGACCTTGGGCAAGTCCTTCACTCGAAATTGCTTGTGCGCTTCGGCGTGAAACTTCGATGCAGCGTCCACGCTGTAGTCGAGAACGCCCATGAGTAGAAGGCTTGAGCGAGGCGCTGGGCATTTAGCAAATACGAGAAATAAATAAATAAATAAAATAAATTATCAAACTTTTGCGAATAATTTCTAAAGGCCTTATAGGCCTATATATGTAGGCCTATAGTATACCCTAAAGCAAGTCAGTTTCTTAGCGTCAAAGAGTTATTCAATTCAATTTTTCGCTTATTCAGAACTTCAGGCAAATGATTGAGATTGAGTCAAAGCAGTTCTAGAGAGAGGAACCACGAGGTCAAATCTGTCGGATGAACGAAGTGGACGTTGGGACCGTGGGAGGAAGATGAGTGTGGACGAAGTATAGCATTATAGACAGATATTTCTTTCTCACACCAATTATAGTATGGCAACAGTATGACAATAGTACCCGGGGTAAAATTGTGATGATTAATCTCAACTCACTGAATGATGCAGTACTTGGCCAGCCAGTCGAGTGGATCAACTATGTCCTTCATTTCAGTGATTGGAACTTGTGCACCCACTTGTCGTCTGAAGGTCATCATAGGTCGACTCATTCTCCTGTCCATCAGAAATTAAATTGTTACTTTTACGACATGTAGCAATAATTGCTAGTAGCCCTGCAAGTTTAATCACAACAGAATGAGCTCACAATGGTTAAACTGAGAAGAAATAATTATTATGACAAAGTACAAATGTAATTATAACCTTAGTAGTACTTGCATTGCTACTAAGACTATCATTACTAATAAGATTACAATTGCTACTAAGATTGTAATTACTACTAAGATTATAATTGCCACTAAGATTATAATTACTACTAAGATTATAATTACTACTAAGATTATAAATAACTACTAAGATTATAATTACTACTAAGATTATAATTGCTACTAAGATTATAATTGCTAACAAGACTATAATTGCTACAAAGATTATATATAATTGCTACTAAGATTATAATTACAACCAATATTATAATTACTACTAAAATTATAATTGCTACAAAGATTACAATTACGACTAATATTATAATTACTATAATCACTATTAAGATTATAATCACTACTAAGATTATAATTGTCACTAAGATTATAATTAATACTAAGATCATAATTGCTTCTAAGATTATAATTGCTAGCAAGATTATAAGATTATAATTGCTACTAAGATTATAATTACTACTCAGATTATAATTGTTACTAAGATTATAATTGCTACTAAGATTATAATTACATTAGTACCTTGTCATAATAATTATTCCTCCATTGTGAGGTCATTCCTGTTGGGATTAAGCTTGCAGGAGCACAATAATATTATCAGAACTGACGAATTGCTGTTATTGAACAGTGTAATTGCTACACGTCACAATAATTTAATAGCGAACTATCAATCGATGGCACTTAGCATTAATTGTGAGTGAAGAAGGACTTGAGTATCAAGGACCCACTACACAGTAATAAATAATTACCTCAGGCTAACACTCTAAGGGTCTAACCAATGATTCATGTGGGGTTAGAAACGGATGATGATGATGATGACGACGACGGCGATGACGATGAGAATGATGTGATGATGATGATGATGATGACGACGTTGACGATGACGATGATGATGATGATGATAACGACAACGATGACGACGACGATGACGATGGTGGTGGTGATGATGATGATGACGACGACGACGACGACGATGATGATGATGATAGTACTCTCACTATCACCATTCTTATCAATTTCGATGTTGATCAGATATCCCTACTACTACATTGGAGGGTGACCTCTGACGACGTGTGCCTGACCTTGACTTCCGCTTCTGGTTGAGAACTGGTGGTGGAGGTCTCTGTCTCGGTGGTTCGACCATCGGAGGAGGCGTCTCCACTTCGGTTGTACTCAGATCACGAATCGGTTTCATCTGTGCGACAGGTAAAAGCAATACATTTGCTAACACACCTGTATGGAAGCTCTCTCTCTCTCTCTCTCTCTCTCTCTGTCACTCTCTCTCTCTCTGTCACTCTCTCTCTCTCTCTCTCTCTCTATATATATATATATATATACATATATATACATATATATACATATATATGCGCAGATGTATGCGTGCGTGAGTTAGCAATGCGTGAATGGATAGATGAACGGGTTTTATAAGTCGGATGATTGGATGGATGAACAATAGATGGATGGACGGGTGGATGCATGAATGAACGGGTGGATGGATTAATGGATGGATGGGTAGATAAATTCATGAGTGGGTAGATTAATGGATGAATGGTAAAGCTATTGACAATGAATGGATAGATGAATGGATAGATAGATGGATAGATGGAATCTGACCGGTTCGACGAATTCCATCATCTTCGGTGGAAGAGGTGGATCGATCTTCGGCAGAGGAAGAGCTTCCGGAAGTTTAGCCAGAGATATCCTCGGAAGTGAATGGTCCTTGAAGATCATCGGCTGATCATCATCGTCGTCATCTTCTCCCAGTTCAGGGGAAGAGTCCTTCGAAACGCAGCAATAATTTTCTATCTTTTATACATGTATGTTGGAAACTTAAAATTTTCTTTGACCATATTTGAATGTGCATAACTTCGGACTCTGTTTTTAGAATTGGATAAAATATTCCGGAAACATTGCTAATTTATCCCTCTTACATTCTCTGAAATTTTATAGAGTTTCATTTAGAATTGACAAGTATATCGCCAAAACAAAAAGGGTATCAGTTCAATTGGGACACCGTGTATATTGTTAACGGCAAATTCGGTAATCGTAATCTCCGAAATTTTTAAAGCCACTCGAAAATCAAGCTCAGGGCACCAGCTTATTCACGAGCGCCGAGTTTATAGTAGATGAGTTGTGCATGACAGAAGGATCAGAGGAAGGGTTGTCCAACAGAGCAGTGCAGTCCGAAGGAGTTCTTAGTCCGGTAAATTACCAGAGGGGATCAGAGGTGGCAGGGTAGCTCTTAAGGTGGGTGGCATCATTTTGGTGGAGAATTGGAAGGTCGACGATCTGCATGTCTGTAGAAATAAGAGTTTCTAAAGGTGAGACTTTAATTTCTAATGGAAAGCCCGATGAGTGATGGATAGAGAAGCGTAGGGAAGGATGGAGCATGAAGAGAGAACGAATGGAATTCAGGAGGCAGATCATTCCAGAGCGTGGTGCAGTCTTTGATATATTGCTCGCTGGAGGACTCGAGATGAGTTGCGCATGACAGGAGGAGAGAAAGAAACAATTTAACGCTTAAGCCGTATTATGAATAAGATTACTTATAGTATTATTAGACAAATTGCGAATAGAATTTCTTAGAATATTAGTATTCAAATTATTAATATTATAAGTAATTATATAATTAGTCGTTTTAACCGAGATACATTTCAACATGTTTCCTGCATCCAATTTATTATTATTTTATTAATTATCAGTTATGTATTTTCGACGATGCAATACCGGTAGTGACGATTTTAGTCGCAGTGGTAGTATTAGTAGCCAAGTAGTAGTGCTAGTAGAAGTAGTAGTAGTAGTGGTAGTAGTGGTAGTAGCAGCAGCAGCAGCAGAAGCAGCAGGAGCAGCAGCAGTAGTAGTAGTAGTAGCAGGAGCAGCAGAAGCAGCAGCAGCAGTAGCGGTAGTAGCAGCAGCAGAAGCAGCAGCAGCAGTAGCCTAGTGGTGGTGGTAGTAACTATCAGAAGAAGTAATAGTAGTAGTAGCAGTAAGCTAGTAGTTGCAGCAGCAGAAGTAGAAGCAGCAGTTGCGGTGGTTGTGGCGTTGGTTGTGGTGCTGGTAACGGTAGTATTAAAGGTTGTGGTAATGATATTGACAGTGGTGATAGCGGTATGCGGACGTTTCATCCCCGGACGATTCATCCCCGGACGGTTCATCCCGGACGATTCATCCAGTGGACGTTTCATCCCCGGACGGTTCATCCCCGGACGGTTCATCCAGCGGACGGTTCATCCAGTGGACGGTTCATCCCCGGACGATTCATCCAGCGGACGGTTCATCCCCGGACGGTTCATCCAGTGGACGGTTCATCCCCGGACGATTCATCCAGTGGACGTTTCATCCCCGGACGATTCATTCAGTGGGCGGTTTCATTAATTTATATGCAAACTAATAGATATAAAAGTCAAAAAAACTTGGAATAAAATAGATATCAAATATGAACACCTAATAAGTAGATATGATTTAAGAACACATAATCCTATAAAACATGCAATCAATGAAATATATATAAAAAGTATAAAATACTTGGAATAAATAGATATGATTTAAGAACACATAATCCTAAAAACATGCAATCAATGAAATATATATAAAAAGTATAAAATACTTGGAATAAACAGATGTGATTTAAGAGCACATAATCCTTAAAAAACATGCAATTAAATATCATAAAAGAACACATAAGTCCATAAAACATGCAATTAAATAGGTGCCGGGGACTAAGCCCGGGAAAATATAGGCCTACCATTTTCATGCTAAAAAAGCTGAATCTGGACCTTCTATGGGGGAGGCTTAGCCCCCCCCTAGCCCGTGATAAATGCCTATGCCGGCCCGACTAATGTACAACCCATATTATTCTCAGTGGATGAACCGTCCGGGGATGAACCGTCCACTGGATGAACCGTCCGGGGATGAACCGTCCGCTGGATGAACCGTCCGGGGATGAACCATCCGCTGGATGAATCGTCCGGGGATGAACCGTCCACTGGATGAACCGTCCGCTGGATGAACCGTCCGGGGATGAACCGTCCGGGGATGAAACGTCCACTGGATGAATCGTCCGGGATGAACCGTCCGGGGATGAATCGTCCTGGGATGAAACGTCCTAGAATCGTGATAGCAGTACTAATTGTAGTAGTAATAGTAGTTGTCGTAGGAGTAGCGGAAGTCAAAGTATAGTAGTATTTTTTTACTGTCGTTACTGCTTTTATGGTATTCTCCACTAGTTGCAGTTCTATGGAATCATCATGGATGAGTTAGAAATCGAAGATAGCTCTCCGTCGCAGGTTTCTTGCTTTCAACTTCAACGATCAGTCTCAATGAATCAGTTAATTCTGTCAATGCGTCTTCAAGTTAGACTACCCAACCAGAGTGTGTCACCAGTTCATGTTCTACCTCGAGTGGCATCGGTGTTCTTGAGTCTCTCTTGTCCACATCAGTCACCGTCGAAATCTTCCGGTGACCTTTCTTCTGCTCACGAGATCTGTCCTTCCTCGATGCTTCCTTTGACTTCTGCCTTCGCTTCCCATCCGTCGGATGTTGCTCTAAAACGCAGCCAAAACAACTGAAGTTTGACAAGAAGAAGACAAAGAAGAAGAAGAAAAAAGAAGAAGAAGGAGACGACGAGGAAGAGGAAGAGGAAGAGAAGGAAGAATATATTCGACCCCGCCATCTCTATCTGGTTTCCACCAATTGGATTGAATAATTATAATTTTCTTTAATAATTTCTTTCATTGTAACCGGTTGCGATATGTCAGCAAGAGCTCAATAAAACGAATAACAGACTAATATCGTCATCATTATCTTTCTATTTCCTACTATTCATAACCTCTTGATCCCCTACCTTTCCTCACCCTACCGTTACCTAAACCAACCAAACCCGCAATTTATCTGAACCTGGAAAACATCCTACCTTCGTCATCGTCCTCATCATCATCATCTGATGCAAATACAATGTCTTCCGATGATTTCTCTGGTGCAACAACCGACGACTTTCGACGACTTAGCGAAGTCCTCTCTGAAAAAGTTTCAGAAAGTTTTGTACGTTGCAATTGATTAATTACCATACATAAATGTATACGTATATAAGTAGCCGTCGAGAGAGATACCGTTAAGGCGCAAGATCTCCGAGTTCTTTGGCTAATCAAAAGCCTATGAAGTCTATCCGACGAATTCATAACCAATATTATAGTCATATTCGTTATGTTGGAACCATAGGCTAAAATTATAAAATGATTATATGAAAAAAGAATAATTTTGGCCAATTAGATGGCGGCTCTCATCGATCCGGCTGAGCCGCATGATTATAATTTCCCCGGAGGAATCTACCATCCCTCAAGTTCTGAAACAATGCCGGAGACAACGTGCATGATGATGGTGATGACGATGATAATGATACTGATGATGACAATGACAATAATAATAATAGTAATAACAGTAGAAGTAGCAATAATGATAGTAGTAGAAGTAGTAGTAATAATAGTAAAAAATAGTAATAATAATAGTAATTATAGTAAAAATAATAGTAATAATAAGGAGGATGAGGTGTTGCCATTAGAGACACATTGTTTCTCTTATTTCTAAGTCCCTGGGGAATGAAGCATTTTTCAGGGCAAAATAAAATAAAAAAACTTATTATTATTATTATCATTTATAATAACAATAATAAAGATAATAATAACAATAACAGCAGAAATAGTAGTAGTTGTAATAATATAGGCACAAAAATTGTAATAATAAAGTGATAATAATAATAATACCAATAATAATAATGAAAATAACAATAATACTAATAATAATGCACCAGAATAATAATAATAATAATGATAATAATAATAATAACAGCAGGAATGATAATAAGTTATATCAATAACAATATTTAGTAATAATAATAATTACAATTATTATTACTATTATTATTGAATTTTTACTATCCTTCATGCTGGCCCCTAATTAATTATAGGCACTATCGTTATTGAAATACATTCTTGCTCTTTCTCTAAATTGCAGAAGTTCAAACTTCGTGCTGACGACTAACAAGATGGTCAAAATGATATCAGAGGACAATTGTATCGTCGTTGAACATCAGAACAAGGTTCCAATATTGCACAGCAACTAAACAATACGATTCACAACAATTGTAAAAAATAACAACTGCCGATTGTGACAAGTAAGACCCATAGTTACCAACAATTAGTGAGAGTAACTAGTGACATCCTATTGTCTTATCGAAGTCATTGTGTCGATCGTCATCCTTTGAACCAAACAAACACGAGAGAGGCAGGGAGTGATGGATGAACTTTGAGCGACTTCAGCTTCGTAGTCTCGGCATATGATTTACTATACTATGCTATGCTATGCTATGCTATGCTATGCTATGCTATGCTATGCTATACTATACTATACTATACTACACTACACTACACTACACTACACTACACTACACTACACTACACTATACTGATATATGATATTATGGCATATGATTAGGACAAAAGGCAGAGGTTAATTAAGCACATGCAAATCCTTACCTTACATTACACTGCGTAATCCCATGTTCAAAGCCAATAATTATAAACTGCGTAACAGTTTACACTTTCTGTCTTCATGAGCTAGCACACGAAACAATAAGATTTATCAAAAGAATAAACGCCAGTTTTCTACGTAGAGACTAAACGAAATGAAAAATGAATTAAATAATCTCTCTATAAGCTTATAATAGAAAGTTAGTAACAGGGCAAGTACGTAGCCAATGCCATGTACGTATGGCATGCAAGTAGCCTATGCGTGTAGGCATGCGCAATTGCGCATATTAGCATGTATGATTGTGTGTTGATTTTATGCATAAATGAATGCATACAAATGCGAACAAAATAATGATCGGTCATAACACATGAAGACATAACTTCGCTTAGATTAACATTAAGGCAACCAGCAACTTGGCAATCGATCGAGGGAACCACAAACCACAAACAGATGGAAAGAGGGTCAGTGTGATAGGCTCATTGAAAGTTAGAAATGCGAGCACACACCCACACAGGCTCATGGGCGGATCCAGGGGCAAACCGGCCATGGTACCCCCATTTAGAAATTTCTTTATTTTTGACCAGCTATTCTGGTTCGGAAATTTGACTTGCCCCCCCCCCCCCATTAGGCCCCTGCCCACGCCCCACGAGGTCCGTACAGGGGCTTGAGAACAATGTACGACTATAAAAAAGGTCATCCGTTATTTTGGGGATAAAATGGTATCTTTTGCTCTTTAATTCGACAAACGACTATAAAAAAGGTCATCAGATTTTTCGATGACCAAAACGAAATATTTTCCCTGTCCCTGGGCCGAAAATTTTGGTCCCCTCCTTTCGAAAATGTCTGTATCCGCCCCTGCACAGACTACACCACAGCCACACAGAGAAGTGTCAGTCTGAGTGACGATCGGTTTACCTTCCTCATCATCATCATCCTCATCATCATCTCTCTCATCTACAGGTGAGCTAATCTCAACTGGTGATGTTGCAGAAGGTGATACTGCTGCTGCTGCTGATTCTGCTGCTGAAATGGAAATGCTCCGTCGTATTTGTTATTGCAATAAACATTTTGTATAGCGCATCTGTTATATGAAGTCCATCCGCTCACTTGTTAAGAGGTCACTTTCAAAAGGAAACTAGCGATTAAAACATTATTGTAATTGTATTGCAATTGCAATCATCACTACAACTGCTAGGTCATCATATAGCCTACTACAAAAACAACGACGACGACAACGACGACAACTACTACTTCTAGGCTACTACTGCCACTACTAGGTCTACCATTGTTGCTGCTGTTACTGCTACTATTACTACTGCCACAACTATTACTACCACCACCACTACTACTACTACTACTACTGCTACTTCTACTACTATAATTGCTGGTGCTGTTATTACTTATGAGAACATTGTAGTGGAATGTAATGTAAACGAACATTTTATTGTTCATTTTAAGCAATCTGACATAGGGGCTTTCTTCTAACCGCAATGTCGCTACTTGCAGTCTCTCGTACACTCGTAAACAAGAGCACGTCATATACAATGTATCGATATAGGTTGACAGCAACAATAATAATATAGGCCCACTTCTGTAGACCTGTAGGTAAATGGCGACCATGCAGACAACGATTTGGGTCATCGTGTAAGCATATATAATTATGAGAGATTGGAATCTTAGAGAAACGAACAAAACACCGTCCACTGTCGACTACTCTTTCTCTGTCTCGGCTTATGTCAATTCCTCACCTTCCTCTTCAACTGCCTCTGCTATGGAAGATATAGCTGCCGCTGAAAAGAAAATCGTGCTTTTGAAATCCACTCAAGGCATTCCTAGAAGAGATTTATCTTGTAAATTTGTTAAGTGATCGACAGCAATGTATAGGCCTATTTCTGTTAAATTAATGACCATACGTAGGCGTAGCCTAATTATTTACATTGCTAACTAAAATATAGTAGCCTAATAAAAAGATACCAAATTCTAAAACCACATCTGCGCGATTGAGTTCTTAGGCTATAGCCCAGGGGTTCTCAAACTTTATTTTTATTGTACCCCCAAGTAAAAAAATCGAATGATGGCGTACCCCCAGCAAACTCAGATCAGAAACAAAATGCCATTGCCTGGCAGTGACAACTAAAAGCCCATTTAATCATTGGTGACATCGTTTATTAGAGTAGGCCTATATGCCTAGGCCCTAGTTATTATCACGCCTATCAGAGGGAGCAAAATCTAGTCTTGAATCATATAATCTTATCAACAAATTTAAAATGGAAAATTGCTCCATAGCCTAGCCCCTGTAAGAAAGAGGGGATTCAAAGAGACAACCTATACTGCTGTGGGCTTGTTCAGACTAGCACAGATTTGCAATATCTGGTTTAATATTTGTCAATTTCAAACGCAAATTTATCCCATGTTTGTTTTTAATAGCAAGAATAGTTAACAGTTTCGCACAGATATGACGTGCTGAAAGGAATCACATAATTTAAAGCTCGACCAGAAATTAATAAATTGGCCAATTCAGCTCTCTGCTATTTAAGCTCTATATATAGGCTGAGATATTCTGGCTTTGGTACTTTCAACCATTTATACATTATTTGTTTCACAATTATAGTAATAGGCCTAAACATAAATATGTTGCATGCACTGCATTGTATGTGAGTCTAATTATATGCTGTGAAAAAGAAAGAAATGACGATGCCGTTATATGATGCAACATTAAAATCACTGCTAATCAAAAAACGATGGACACAAAGACCATAAACTAAAAGAAAATTTATATTTCTGGAATTTTTCGCGTACCCCTTACCGACGCCTGGTGTACCCCTGGGGGTACGCGTACCACAGTTTGAGAACCCCTGCTATAGCCTAACCATAGAATAGATCTAATCAAAAAATGCCTCATCGTACTAATTTTACACTTGAATTGTTACACAAATTATTTTATTTGCTAATTATTTTAAATTCTAACTAATTTAATAATTATTCTAAAAAATTCTAGTTAAGCACATTGTAACCTAACACTGGACTTAAATGCATGCGTAATAATTATACCTAATTAGGTTGACATATTTAAAGCATCATTAAAAATTCTTCTTAGGCCTTACGTAATCATGATTGTCAAACGTTTTACCGGCTAACTACAAAATTAACGAAGACAATGCAAAGCGCAATGTGAGGAAGCGCTACATACAGATTATGGTTTCGAAAGGTGAAATATTATTGTTAGGTCTATAATCTATTGTGCTAATAATTCTATGAAATTTTTCAATGTTGAAAACTTAAGAATCCAATGGTTGGAAGCAGCCTACACACATTAAGGAACCGCCAGCATGCAAAAGACTATTCATGCGTTAGAAAGAAAAGAATAGCATGTTCAAGAAATGGGTCCATTGGTAGACCTATAGGCTACAAATGGGCCTAAATGCCATCGTCTCACTATTTCTAAAACTTCTAATCTACAAAAAAACTCCAATTAGCGCTATGCAGGAATACCACTCTGAATTTAAAAAAGGGTCAGATCTGACCGAAAAAGGCTAGAAAGATTAAATTTAGAATTTCTCTGAAAAATACATAGATTTTTTCAGTCTTGAAATTTCTAGCGACCTTTTTAAAGTCATTCGACCAAAATTTGCTCCTTTTCCCCGATAAAATTTCTGATGACATTTTATTTTATTATTTTTTAAATTTTTTACCCCCAAATCTACAATTTTTGATCCAAAATCTCAAAATTTTGGTCTTTTTCATACCTTTTGTGCATTTTTACCCAAAAAATCTATTTTTATGTAAAGAAGTAGGAAATCCCGTTGTGTTAAAAAAATACTAGATTCTGCCCAATTAATCGAAACCTTAACATGACCGAAAACCCAGATTTAGGTGGAAAAGTTATGAGTGGCATCCCGGGCGCTATGGAGGCGCTGTCATGATATCCAAGACGTGAATTAAAGACAGAATAAAATCTTTAAAGTTAACTGTATGGTCCAATTTGAGGTGTTTAAGGTTAAATCACACGTTAACCCATAATTTACGATTTAAACCTTCAAAACTTTAAAACTTTAATGTTACCTTTATGCACTACTTTGAGGTTGATTTAATTTAAATGTAAATTAAACTTTTAATTACAATTTACGATTTTGCAAGAAGGTTACGGTAATCGTAAGAAATAAAATTAATAGATTGTTAAATTTAAAAAATAGCCCTATCCTACGCGTGCAAGAAAAACGATATCAATTTCTAAGGGATATTTTGTAAACGGATCTTGCGCAGGTCTTAACGTTACATTCCCAATTTCTCCATACATAATATTATAGGCTATGTAGAACAGATAACCACAGACAGAGAAGATAAATACTTTGAAATCTGTATTGCTTTTGTTGCATGCAGCACAGCAGCAGAATCGCGAACAGTTTTACCAGAGGCTACAACATCATCATGTTTTTTTAATTATTTCATCAGTCCATCTCTTCCTCTCTTCCGTAAATGCTTGAAGTTCATTTTAATCGTTAGTGATAGATTGACTTCGATCGCTAACGCTTCTGATTCGCTGACTGGCGCATCATAAATGTTCATTTGCAATTACAAATAATACGGTTCGAGGTTCTTCAGTGATGATAATAATTTCAAGCTGACTCCGTGATACAAGCGCTGGTTTTTAGAGTAATAACTCGTTTAAAAAAGAGCCAATTCCGCAATGCATAGCACAGCACACGCCACAAATCATGTTTGCCGTAATCTACTGTAAGAAGAAGAAACTTGCTTCTCTACATTTGAAAAAAACACTAAGCTTATAAACACAGTCGCTACAAGGGACTAAAGACACTCAATTCCCACTAGACTATAGACAGACTACAAAGAATTCAGAACTACAATAAGCACACTAGAAATACTACAAAGGCTACGGAATACAGTAGCGCGATACACATCTTATTCAAGACGTTGGTACAATGGTGACCAACATGGTTGTCCTGGTGTGAGCCTGATGGCTGGGTGTGTCCTTTTTGCTGAAGTTTTAGTAAGAAAACAAGGCCTACATTGCCGCGAATCGGAAAAGGCGTTAGATTCAAGAGATAAAATGATAGACAAGAGTAGGACTACCACTAGCACACAGGAGACTTTTCACCATGCTTACACCAATTGCCATAGGGGATCGCTATGCTGTGTCGAATCCCCGGTTCCACCTCAGTTAGGACGTGAGAATTGTCTGAATTGAGATGTGAGGTGGAAGGTTTTGGGAGTCTTGGGACGCTGTCAGTAGGCTTACTGCGCACTGAAGCAACGCCTTTAACTACATTCAAGAACAAAAGAAGACCACAATGACCTTCCACGAAATTCGATCCATAAAAAGGAAACTACTTGGGATTTTTCTACAAAATAGCTAATAATCATAGGAGTTGATTTCTTTCTGTCGGAATCATCACTACGCAACACATTCTACTTTCCTATGTTTAATAGGCCTACACGCATTTCCATACGACTGGTAAGCAACGGTATAATTATTGTAAGTTGCTATTATAATAAACAGTGAGTTGACTTTTAAAACAACTAAAACATAATTATTTCAGAGTAGGCTAGTAGGATGGAGAAATCCGAAGGGCTTGGGATGAGTAGGCTATCGGTAATGTAACTGTGCTTTTGCTGAGTGGATATTTTGAACCATCATGAAAAAATCCCTGGAAGAGAGCGAAGCGTTTTTAAGTCTCTTTCCAGCTAACTGTCCCTCCCCCAACTTCGCATTTCCCGTTTTAGTTTAGACCTGAAAAGTAATTTTCACGGAATTTCAGCCTCAATCAAATATGTGGCTGCCTCGAATATCGCCTCCTCTGGAACAAACTACCCATGCGAATACAATCAAAATAAACGTGCATCAATCAACAATGAATTTTAATGAAAAATTAATCCATTGATCTGCAATCAAAGTATTGTATTGTACAACAATTGCCAAATTGTGCAAAGCCGCTTACAAAAAAACTACTCATGCAGGAACAATCACAAATATCACCAATGACTAGTTGACACCTGCAAATAAAAAGTGCAATGGAAAAACATGTGTTCGCATAGCTATACACTGTATACAGCCCACAAGAGGGAGGATTAACAAATAGAGGGTCACTAAGTCATCTTTCCGTTTTCTTGACATAGGCAAAGGAGCGACACGAACTTAGACAGGTATTTTTCATAGAGTAGGCCTAATCCAAATTAATACAATTGAGACCTCATCTTTAGTTAAATTCGCGATTGAGATTTTGGAAGTCAACTGGATAATGCGAAGAGATTTAAAAGGCGAGAATCCTCAGTGACCATTTTGTAGTCTGAGGAACAATCACGCAACTACATCGCTTGACAATTAATGCATTTGTTGACAGTGATAGTGACCATAATTGTTATTATGAAATTAAAGATAGGGCGGTGAAATTGGCGGTGAAAGAAAAAACATAATGAAAATGGTGATAGTGGTATACTGAGAATAATGTAGTTACTGGTGTTGGTACTTGGTGCCGGTGGTGGCAGTGACGGTCCAGATGGTGATGATGCTTTTGCCTAGTGTCCATTATGCACTCTATAATGACCTCGAATTGACTTCCAAGAGCCTCGACACGAAACTTTATAAGCGCTACCAGTGCAATGACAATGATCAAAAGAAAAAGACTTAAAGTGCATTCTTTCTGTGGCGCTCTATAATTTGGTGAATTGACCAGAAGTGATTCAACGGAATTTTGCAAGTTTGGGTTTCAGGAAAGCGGAAAGGAGAGGAGAATCGCTTCACCTTCGTTAACCAGAGTGGATGGAGATGAACAGGTCTCTCCAGGAAGACCTGTAATTGAAATTCTGTCTCTTACACAGCACAACCGTTGTGCATGGGATTTCTTTTTCTATCGACCTTGCTACTGCTACATTAAAATTAATTAGAGACGTCCTCAACTTGCATGGCTTATTCGATGTTGAACGTCATTATGGGTGGGAGTTGTATCAACAAGCAAAACATTTGCTATTTATTGCTTTTGCAACTACTACCAGGGTTGTTGTTGCTCCTGCTATTGCTGATATGGATATCGGGGTTGTCGTTATTATACAGCAACATAGTAATGTAGTAGTTGATGCGGTAACTGATGTATTAACCGATGTAGTACCCAGCTGATGTAGTAACTGATGTAGTAACTGATGTAGTAACTTATGCAGTAATTGATTAAACAAGTATAGGGCCAATAAGTCGGGGGCGTTTCTGAGTAGTCCACTTGAAGAGGCGCCATAGAAACTCTAAATGAATGAATGAATTAATTAATAGCCAGCTCAGAATGGACAAAATACTTTCTGTGAGTATTTGACTCTTCTTAGTATTTTTTCAGAATTACCACCGGCCAGTGGTGTAGTGGGGCGGGAACGCGGGGGAACGCCGTTCCCCCACTTTTTTCCAGGGAGGGAACGCGATCCCTCACTATTTTGCAGCATTTCTGCTGAAATAAATGAACAAAGAAGACTTCAAGACTCAAGTTTTCGACTGCTTACTTACTGGAGCCTTTCGCAGTTTCGCAGATATATTTATATATTATGTGTTGGCTTTATACTAAATAAAAAGTGCAATCTTGCAAGAATTTTGCATAGTGTGAGCGCTGCTATTTTTGAAACTGTTGAATGTAAAAAATAACAAAAAATTAATAAATGTAATTATGTAAATTTATACATAGGAATTTGTTATTTGTAACAAAATTCTTGTAAGATTGCACTTTTTGCTACAGTTGCTACTTCAATTTCCAGGCGTTCCCCCCACTTCATTTTTTAGGACTACACCACTGCCACCGGCTGCTATAATCCTACTGCTCGAACGTCTATCACCAGTGCGATGTCTGTCACCATCACTAACATAGCAACTTCTACCAGTAGACCACCACCACCACATCAAAATATCGCTGCCGTAACATAACCACCACATTAACATCACAACCATTGTTTCTAACTCAACAGAAAAGCAAAACATACTGTTTCTAGTTCTACAGTGCCGTAGGCCTATAATTTGCGTCTGAGCATTTTAAAAACCACTGAAAGGCCCAAAAGTTTTATTGCAAAATCGTAATTTAACTACAAAGACTTTCGCACAATCTTTTGCAAGAAATACGATAATGATAGTGTGACTGTTTTCTGCATCAATCAACTGCAAAAATACAAAAAATATCGAAAAAGACAAAGCATCGTAGTTTTCGAAAATGCTGAAAGCACAAGATTATAAAGTGACTCGCAATTGCAACTGTCGAAAAGACACGACTGCAAAGTGAAGCACAAACATTTTGATTTAAACTGCAATGAACTCTAACTCTGCAATTCCTGTGGGCCTATAGGCTAATCTCTAGTCTCCGGAATACTTTTAGTATTTTTTCAAACGGGCCAGTCGTAAGACTCGCCTTTCTCCAAAACTCAGTAATTGAATCCAGAGTTCCAATTAGAGGTCTACATAGATAATGGATCGATTTCTCCTAAGACTCAGCCACCCGTTCTCGTCAATATCATCATCTTGGTCGTTGCTGCTATTGTCGTGAGCGAATTGAGTTCTGAGTCTGGAGCTGGACACGTTTGACTGGTCAGAGCTCATGCTTCTTTCTACATCGCTGACCTCAATCTCCAAATATCAAGCATAAGCTTATTACTTAATTTTTTTATTTACTCCGATAGCATCGGCTTACAGTCTAAAATCTGCGTTGGCTTCTTGTTTGGGCATTGAGGCATAAATGAAATTAATTAGTTGAATTTATGCATTAAATGGACGCGAAATTCCGAAGGATAAAGAACTGACCTTTGGTGGCAGTTGAAGGGGTTCGAGGCGCCAGATTGACGCTTCCTACACCAGAATCAGGAGAACCTGTTCGATCAGTTGGTTTCCTAAAACAATGATCATTATTATTATTGACGAGGAACTCGATCACATTTACCATAAAATATCGTGATGAATGTAAGCTTGAAATAACTCAGAACAAGCTGAGGAGGAGGAGGAGGAGGAGGAGGAGGGGGGGAGGAGGAGAGGAAGGTGAACCAGGAGAAGGTGGAGAGGAGGAGGAGGAGGAGGAGGAGGAGGAGGAGGAGGAGGAGGAGAAGAAGAAGAAGAAGAAGAAGAGGAAGAAGAAGAAGACGAAGAAGAAGAAGAAGAAGAAGAAGAAGAAGAAGAAGAAGAAGAAGAAGAAGAAGAAGAAGAAGAAGGAGAAGGTGAAGAAGAAGAAGAACAATAAACTTTCAAACCAATTTTTCAGATATTTAAGATTAAGTGCTCAAATATTCTCTACCACCAAAGAATTGGTCTGGTCAACAAATTTCAAAGTGAATCTTCCAGGCATTAATTTTTCCAAACCGTTTTCACCGATCAAGCGCTGCAACTTCTTTCTAACTAATCTGTCAATCTGTCAAACATTCTTTAGAACTATAGCTTCGCTTCGTCCACTTATTCAATTTGTTTGGCAGGCTATTGTAAATGGACGCACTAACAAATAGACATAGGCCTACAAGACTTATCTTTTTAGCCGTGGCTGGGCGCTATATAAGTTTTCGCAATGAATGAATGAATGAATGAGTACAGTGGTCGTTTAATGCTGAAGATATAATATTGTGAGATACAAACTGAGAATTTGAAAACCCATTTCAGTCCTTACTTGGGTTTTCCAGTATCAACAGAAACTTCTGCTTCGATCGACTTCTACAAACAAATTGACTTTACAGACAAGTTTCTTATCATCCAATCGCACAATTTCGCTGAAAGCAGATGTTTCGCAGCCAGGTTCCATGTATGTCCACTCATCAGGCCTAGAGTTGGTAATGGATGCATGGGGCACGAGTTCTGTGCGTATGGGGCGACGTGGCTTTTGCCTCTCATTGCCAACAACTTGCTCTGGGTCAGTAGCGTAGACAAGGGGGTTTAGGGGGTTAAACCCCCCATTGGCTTAGGGAAAAGTGTTTAAAAAGGTTATTTATCCACTTAAACAAGCAAAAACAAAACAATTGTTTGTAGTAACATTTGTTTCTCTTACTTTATTCCCTTTGTTTCTTAATTTCCTTTTATTTACTGTGATACTGTTGGGTTGGTGTCAGGAAGGGAATCCGGCCAGGCCATGAAACCACCACCCCATTATAATTTCCTGGCTACACCACTGCTCTGGGTTGCTACACGGGTCCACTGAATGGGGTCCGTTCAGCAGGCTCAAAGCCGAAATCAATTCAAAGTACATGTAGGGCTATACCAGAACTCAGGTATGACTCACGATCTACGACTTGATCGACTGGCAATACTTACGCATAACAGAACCACCGCATACGTACGATTGACTTTCGAAGGAACATCAGAAGCAACATGGTTAATGATCTTCACTGGCTCCCAATCTCGGCTCGAATGAGATACAATGTCTTGCTCCTATCACCAAGTCCCAACAAGCTGGATATACTTCTGTGACTTCATCGATTGCATTATAACAGACCATGACCTTGGAGGAAATTTCACCTGCATCTCTTTGCTTATTAAGGACCTTTCACATTTCACGAGCATGTCATGGTGAGAACGTTTCTGAATAGCTCTGCTGAGAAGCGGTTTCTAAACGGTCACAGCAGATTAGAATAGATTAGATCATTTGTGACTACCGGTCTAGCTGATTACTAATTGGTCTACCGAATCCCTCTAGGGGAACGTCAATCCACATGATCCACATGAACTGGTAACTATGGAAATGGAATCAGCATGACAGCTCTGGATGGTAGCTCGGCTTCCGTTTCGTCTAAATGTGTGCAAGAGTCCGTCAGTGGAGACTTATTCAATTATCTCGTATTTACTGCTTGCAAATCAATTTGTTCTTAATAAACCCCAAAGGGAACAGTACTTTGAGAAAATGTTCAAATTGCCCTCATAGTATTTGTTGACACCACGCAAATTCAGTCGCTTTACAGAATTCAAGGTCTCACCCATAAAGCAAGATGCATCCCTGAAACGTTTAACCCTCATAATTGTATTTAATTAAATTATTCAGTCTTATATCAGCTGGCAAAATCTTGTTACCTTTCTTGAACTCCCGGAAGGTCGCCTATTGGCCACTATGGGAGCCAGTTTCGCTCCCACCGACGACTTTCTTTGATGTGATTGATCTCCAGTTTTTGTGGGCGGGCCCTGAAGTTCCTTATCTGGCGAATCATCGCGGTCCTTCAATTTGAATGCATCCGGAGCCTAACATATTTAACATTTCATATAATTTCATATTCGAATAGTTTTTGTATAATTAAAAATCAATTTTTAAATTACCAGGCACTGACATTGGCATACCAAGTAGGTTTCTAATAGATTCAATTTCAAATAAATTCGTCTTATTACTATTAGTCTATACCTAAATCTAATGTTAATTTCCTGATTGCCTTTTTAACTAGTCTTAATGAGTAGGCCCCTAACCAATGAAATACTAGGCCTACTGTGATTGGCTGTTTAGTTTAATTTCGATCAGCGATCGATGTGATTGGCTGGCAATAATTTTAAATTTAAAGACTGACGCATTGAATGCATCTCATTGGCTATAATCATCTAACCATCTAGCATTAAATGTATCTCATTGGCTATGATCCTCTAACCATCTAGCATTGAATGTATTTCATTGGCTAATTAACTGAAAGGTTTCATCTGATTGGTTGGTGGTAATACCTTCCACGAGGCATCTCCGAGATTGATGTTAATGAACTCCGTTGGTTTTTTGTCGCTCTTCTTGATGTCGACTCCGGTGTATTTCGGGATATTCAGGTCTCGGTCCTTACTGAATGGAGATGCCGCTCTAGTTGACTTCGAGTCTCTCTTCTTTAGCTGGAATGCCTTCGGAGCTAAACGTCAACAGCAAGGAACAAAGGTTACTTATGTATTTATATGTCGCCTTGTAGAGTATAATATTAGAGAAAGTCTTCATGTAAAGTATCATATCCTTTGCAATCCAGTGAAATTGAGGAAGCAAGTCTGATCTCCCGAACACACACAAGTATTGCTTGGTGGGAACAGGAGAGGAAACAGGATCAAAACATGCAGATAAACAGACATTATATTATAGACAGACAGAAAGATAGACAGATAAACAGAATGATATATAGATAGACAAACAATGAGACAGATAAACAGACACACAGACAAACACGTACACAGACAGACAAAGAAACAGATAGATGGGCAAAGAGACGGACAAAGAGACAGACAGACAAAGAGAGAGAGACAAATGAACAGGCAGACGGACAAAAAGACAGACAGACAAGCATACAGACCTGCAGCAGGCATGATACATACCAATACTGTTACTGTAGTAACAGCACATAGGCTATATAGAGGAAAACAGAATCTAGATTATAATAATATGCAAGCATTGGCAGTGCTCGTGAATAAGCTGGTGCTGTGTTCTTGCGTTTCGAGCGGCTCTTTATAAATTTGGAGATTATGATTAGCCTACAATTAAAGTGTGTTCTCATTCGATAATAGCCTATAATAGCCTACAGTGAATGCAAATCCAACAATCATTTCGCAACAGCAAAAACAATAATTTAATGGTTTTCGCTTTCAGATAGGCCTACACAAAACTACCTACAGTACACAAAAGTACTTATAGCCTAGCAGCCTACTTAGAGACGAATATTTGGGGTAGGCTATACTCTACCCACAATTACCATAGGCCTATAGGAACACTTACCCTGGTATAGTCGTTTCTTTTCCGACCCAGCACTTTTTTCTTTCTTGCCGTCCCCTTCTGCTTCTTCCTCTTCCCCAGCCTCGTCCAAAATCCCTTCCAACTCTAAATATTCACAGTTTACATTATTATTAGTAATACTGCCTGTTATAGTATCCGAATGCTCGTAGTTTTGGTACAATAACTTAGTTATACTCTTGGAGATGATTTTCATTCGCAATCATAATCACCATCTGATTTGCATTTGAAATTGATGCTAGTGACGGTGATGACAGACATTTATGAAGAGTGCTTCTTAGTAGGTTTCTCTAAGGGACGCTTTATATAAATTTCCGGAATGAATGAATGAATGAAATGATGCAACTATAATAATATTATAACAGCTGGTTTTGCGGGGCAACAAGACTACATAGTACAGAAGCCAATAGGCCCCTAGACCACAGTCTGTAATTGACCATCGCAGCATTCCAGAGGATCATATTAGGCCTACAGCCCAACAATGGGACAGCTGTTTGGGCACTTCCTACTCCATGCACCCCAGACCACACGACCGAATTGTCCGGTGGGCGGACAACTTCATGACAAATGTTTTAACAAGAATGCCATAGATAGTATAGAGGCCCTACAGAAGATTTTAATTTCATGTAAACCAAAGTTCGGTTAGGCTATATGCAGTTGGATTAATAAAGAATTGACTTACTTACTTAACAATTATTAGTCTACGCTTAGACACCTTTAAAATAGTTTATTCCAACGCTAATATAATCATCGCTTTTGCACACTCCGCAAATAAAGGATAGGCTTGATCAACGGTAACGCGCGTGAAATCCACACAACTATAAATTATTGCAAAACACGAAATAGCATCAATAGCCCCTCTCTTCCCTCCTATAAGGACACTACCCTATTCCATGCGTCCCAGACCACTTAGGCCTAATCGTTCTACGGGCGGACAACTTACAATGAGAAAACTTTTCTAACAAGAATGCTACGTACCGGTATGTGATGCCAATTTCATGTAAACCAAAGTTTGGGTATGCAGTTGGATTAATATAATTATTTTTATGGCCTATGATACTTACTTATACCTACGTAATATTAGTCAACGCTTAGACACCTTTAAAATAGTTTCTACCAACGATAAATATATTCGTCGCTTCGCACACTCCGCAACTCTGTACCAAAAAAGTTTTATTATGATTTTCTGGTTTCTTGGGTCTTGGGATGAATATACTAAAAGTTACAAGAAATCGGGCCACGGCAAGTGGTCTAATTTTGGCGGGGGAAAAGATGGCCGCCAATTGGATCAGGCTTGGAATCTGGAAATGTCACTGTTAGAAGCAAATCATGTAAGAATATGCTATAGCATGCATTTCTAGACTAATGATGAGCATCAGCAAAGAGCCTCTGTACAGTTTCCTTAGTGGGACTGAGGGACTCACCCCGCCTTTCCCTTCCAGATGATTCCATCCCATCGAGTACCGTTCCACCTCTTCCAGAGTCACTCTCCCACGCCGCAGTCCCCTCCTCCCACCCTCCATCCTCATCTCCCTCTTCCTCCTCGTCTTCATCCATGTCGTAGATCGGGGTGGCGCCCATCCCTCCATCGCTCTGATGCGGATAGAGGAGATACATCTGATCGGATGGTAGTTGGTTCGAATCCCTCGCACTCAGAGATCTCAGACCTTCCAACCCAGACAGGAACTGGTCGGGATGTCGTAGGTGAAGGGGTCTCTTGTCCAGGCCATCCACTCGGGCAGCCACTCCGTACTTCTCCAGGCTTGGAACTAGCATTCCTGCATACAGTCACAAGTAAACGCTCTCAGTAAACAGAAGAACAATAGCAACGCCGAAAATGACAAAAGAAGACTTACAACAATAGCGTTACAGACAATAACAACAAAGAAGATCAACAACAATTGCAAAAGCTGACAATAGCAACACCAAAACTAAACAAGACACAAGGGCTATTAGCTAGGTCCATGGGTCTAAATACTCTAAAAGGAAATTATTCTCATATTGCTCTAAGATACATGCATTGCATAGCCCACCTCGGTCCTGAAGTGTATTATGTGGCTATAATTATTATGTGGTTTACAATCCGTGTTACATATACGCAAACAGAGCAGGCTGCGATGTAGATGGACAGACAGACTGACATAAGCACACAGATAGACAGATAGATAGACGGACAGATATACAATCATAAAGCTATACATACAGAAAGAAGGGCAAATAGACATCTATTATTATATAGGGCCTACATTAATAGACATAACCTACATGTACATACAGATAGACTAACAGAAATACAGACACAAAGGCAGATAGAAAGAAAGACAGATAGCGATAGAGAAAGACAGACAGGCACACAAAGACAGATAGACAGACAGACAGGCGCACAGAGACTTGCTGCTGCATGGTTGGTACATAATTTTAATTTTACCATCGTAGAAGATATAGGGAACATTGGTGAGCATAGTTCTCCAGTTGACGGGATTCTTCTGCGCCAACTCAAACAGAGGACGATCTCTCTTGATGTAAGTGAAGCCGCCTCCCGTTCTACCAGTCTTGTCCTGGTGATAGCTTAGCAAACAGACACGGTGTAGCAGAAGCAGTTAACTTAAGTGTAAAATATAACAGAACAGAGTAATAGAAAATTCTTTATTAATCGGAGAGGAGGTGGTTTGTGTGTAATGGAAACACTTCGTCACGAAAGTTCACGGACGCAAGTTGGACAGCGCAAGACTATTAAAAGACTTAAGAATTCTGAGCACACGACTGCGACATCGAGATATAGCCTAGATTACACTGACAGGCAGGGTGCTTCTCACTTTCTCAGTCATGTTGAAAGCCAGACAGACGGACAAACAGAAATACAGAAAAAAGACAGAAAGATAGCCCAAGCCTAAGCCTAGACATCAGTGGCGTAGCCAAGGGGTTTGGGGGGGGGGGTTAAAACCCTCCCATTGGCTTGGGGGACAAGTTTTTTTAAAGTTTATTTATCCACTTAGATCCAAATAAGAAAAACAAAAAATTGTTTGTTATAACAATTGTTTTTCTTACTTTATTCCCTTTGTTACTTTATTCTCTTTTTATTTAGGCCTACTCTAAAACTGTTGGGTTGGTGTCAGGAAGGGCATCCGACCAGGTCATAAACCCCCAAACCCCGATAATAAATTTCTGGCTACGCCACTGCTAGACATAATCGACAAACGAAGTTGTTCGTTATTCAATTCGACGGGATAATATGCGACTTAATGTAATACAGTAGAGCAAATGCATTCCGAGACAGACGCAACATAAACTTTAACATACTGGTTCTCGGTACCGTTAACAGACTAGGGCAACTTACTGTGGATTTGAGTCTCGTTCGCATCCATAGCAGAAGACGAGCGCACTTGTACGTTGACATCCTGTGCAGAACCCGGGAAAGTTGTACTCGCCCATGTCGCCGGTTTTGGTCTGGTCCGTCTTTGAGTTACTTCCGGCTGGTACGGAGAGAGCGAACGGTAGGTAGGTCGTCTGAGATTGTTCCCTCTCCACTTGAGCTAGAAAGGTTCCAGCGTGTCCGAGGAGGTTCATCGTACGATGATCACGGAAGGGGTGGAGGAGCCTGCATGCGAGGAAATGGGGACAGAGATCAATAATTGCAATAGTTGACTGATTGATTGATTGATTGATTGAGTAAATTATGGAATTGACTGGGTGAGTTTTTGAGTGAATGGATGAGTGAGCAATTGCTTCGATCTCTCCCCCATAAACAACTCGGCTCAAACCCTGTCCTCCCCTCTGGTCCGACGTGAGTTTTGGCCATAGTTGTAAAAAATGCTTTCTCGGTTTTATTCTTCTCGAAAAAGTCCGTTTTTTCGTTTCTTATTTTTCGTCTCGTTTTTCCGTTTTTTTTTACTATATTTATTGATTAACTGTCTGCTATTATTTTTCTCAATGCTATTTTCGTCTGATATCTCTTACGCTGTCTCCGTATTTCCAAGGATTCCGGTAATTCAGATCACTATTTGACCGTTTTAAGCCTATAGGCCTACTTAGTGTAAGCTGTGTTATTTGCATGTTTAACCAAATTAAATTGCATAAACAAGGTTTTAAATTTTAAAACTGTAGGTCAAGATGTAACAAAGTCCATAAATTTTTCGCTCTCCTCTTTTTTCGTTTTTTTTTCGTTTTTTTTTCGTTTTTTTTTCTTTCTATTAAAACGACTTTTCCCCGTTTTTTTATCCGTTTCCATCGTTTTTTTTACATCTATGGTTTGGCTCATTTCTGAATCCCTATGTTTCTAACTGGGTTCAAATAGCGCCCGCCCTGTTACAGTAGAGGAACTGAAGCCCTGTCACTGCTGTCAGTGAGTGAGTGAATGAATGAGTCAGTGAGTAAACGAGTGAGTGAGAGAGCAAGAAAATGAGGAATTATGTGGATCAGTGAGTGAGGACGTGAGCGGGTCGTTTTGATTGATTCATTTATTATTTGATGATTGATTGATTGATTGATTGTCCGACTTCCGGACTGACCAACTAACTGACTGGATGACTGACTGACGACTAGCTGACCGACTGACTGACTGACTGGCTGACCGTCTGACTGGTTGACTGACTGACTGGCTGATTGTCTGACTGGCTGACTGACTTACTGACTGACTGGCTGACCGTCTGACTGGTTGACTGACTGACTGGCTGATTGTCTGACTGGCTGACTGACTTACTGACTGACTGGCTGATCGTCTGACTGGCTGACTGACATACTGATTGATTGACTGACTGAATGAATGAAAGAATGAAAAAATGAATGACTGAATGAATGAATAAATGAATGAATGAATGAACGTAGGCTACGAATGAACGAACAAACGAACGAACGAGTGATGCATGATATTGGATTGTAATCCAGAAATAACCAAGTCAATAATAAATCTAGAAACTCTAGAAAGCAGATTCTCTAACCGATTTTTAGCAGCGTTTTCCATCTCTTTGTCTTCCACTTTAGATTCATTCTGCACTCAGACAAAAACAACAAAATATTTTAATAATATTATTTTTATGATCTCTCTACAAATGAAAACTGGTTCACCATATTAAGAGCCCGAATAAACAATCATATAGTCCTAATTAGGTCAACAGGCATAATGACTGCCGTTAACGTTTTGAACTCGTGTACCATGCCCTTTTCTTCAGGTCTTGACATCATCATCGTCATCATCATCGTCATCGCCGTCGCTTTCGCCGCCGCCGCCGTCATCGCAGTGCCGGCGCTAGGGTACCTGAGGCCCCCCCAAAAAAACTTGGGGCCCCATACCTCGAACTGTCATCTTAGCAAAATTTCTCACAATATAAGTGCTTAAAGACATGGTATAAGACTTCAATAAATGTACCCTCCCAATTGTTAATTTTTTTGAAATTTCCATGCTGTAATGGTAGAATTTTAAGCTGTCATCTTTATAAAAAATCTCATTTTTCAATGCTGCTGGTCGTGGTTTAGGACTTCAGAGTGTCCCCTCTCCATTACTTAAATTTGTCCGATTTGCCAACTGTAATGGTAGCATTTATAGGCTGTCATCTTAGCAAAATTGATCATTATTGATGGGCAGTGGATGTAGTTATGAAATATTTCTGAAATATTGGGGATACAAGGATTCCGTCCCAACCACAAATTGTGGGCCGTGCCGCTGTCCACACCCCAAAGTCTGATCTTTGGTTGAAGGACAATGCTCTATTGGTTTGCGTAATATTATTTTGTATGATTTGCGTTGAAACATAATTCGGTGCATGGTTTGAACAATCATATAAATTACCAGCTACATTTGAGGCCCCTTGCAAACTTGAGATCAGACACATACCAAGGACATCTGGGACCATAAACAAGCTTTAATGTTTGGGCCTCACGCAGGTTTTATTTTGAGGCCTCATCCAATTAGCAATTAGAATAAGTTACATTTTACAAACGTTGTGTTTGAGAAAGTGGACGAAATTGCCTGAGTTAGTTTAAATGGCTTTATACGTACGCCCAAAATCAGTATGATATTTAATGCATTAATTAATTAGGTCTGCTATGGCAGTGCCATATGGTTATAGTTGAGGCATGCACCAGACCGGATCTGTACAGTCACAAATCGGCTTAATGACCAGCACCCCCCGTACCCCCCCGGCCGGGGGGTACGGGGGGTGCTAGCGCCGGCACTGCGTCATCGTCATCGTCATCATCATCATCATCATCGTCGTCTTTGTTGCAATCGTCATTATTATCAACCAGTCACTCACTCAATCACTCAGTCACTCACTCAGCAAGTAATGTATTCAGTCACTCAGTGAGTCAGTCTGTAAGTCAGGCCGGTCAACTCACCAACCCATTCATTCAGTCACTCAATCTTATACTTTACCGTTGAAACACGATGACTTGTCTCCTCCACCTTCCTCCTCCTCGCCTCTCCAATTCCAGTCCTCTCCTTGACCGCTGGTCCGACGCGAGAATAGTCCGGCTTGAATGGAACAGGGGCGTGCGGCAGACGCCACTCGCCCGGCGTTAGGTCCGTGCAGCCCCGGGCGAGTCTCAGGCGCCCAGCGTTGATGTCCCTCTGGTAGGACGTGTCCGTCTCAAGGACCCTGCCCATCCGGTCCCTGACGACGATCCGAGGGAGGAGCTGAGGGTGGTCGGTCGCTGTCCCGCCTGGGTCGGGGTCCAGAGGGACGAGATGGGAACGGCGGGGTTGGTCGAGAGTAGCCGTAGCCATTGGTGGACCTGAGGGAGGACAGACAGATAGAGAGACGGATGTTGTCGTTGGTGGGTGCCACTGGCTTCCATGCGGCGATATGTATTTTGTAAGCAGTGATGTGCAAATTATTAGACAGTATACGTTGAAAATTGGGCAGACGGATGGATGAATGGATGGATGGATGAATAGATGGATGAATGAATTTATGAATGAGTGAATGAATGGACGGATGGTTGGACGGACGGATAGATGGATGGGTGGATGGATCATGAAAGATTGGATGGATGGACGGTTAGAGATCCTCGGTGGCCGAGTGGGTTGGTAGCCCGCTCGCCGCGCCGGCGGCCCGGGTTCGATTCCCGGTCGGTCAGAGATTAATTTCTCGGATCTTTACTGCGGGTGGCTCGGTCGCAATATAAACGTGGAGTAGCGGTGGTGAAGGATCTCACCCTCAGGGTCGAAGCCATAACACAGCCGCTATATAAATAAAATTTGCGATTACATTTAGATGGATGGATTGATGGGTGGATGAAGGGATGCGTGGATAGAAGGATATGGATGTATGCCTGAATGGACAAATGAATGGATGGACGGATTGATTGATGGATGTATGGATGGATGGATGGATAGATATGGATGAATGGATTGGTTAATGGATGGATGGATGGATGGATGGATGAATGGCTGGATGGTAGGATGGATGGATAGATGGATGGATGGATAGATGGATGGATAAATGGATGGTTTGATGGATGGATGGATGAATGCATCAATGGAGAGATAGGTAAGTGTGCAGAACAATTTTCCGAGGCCTACAATACCTACATAGGTCTATCCTATAGCCATAATTCCCGCATGATTTGCGACCGAATGTCAAGCAGATAATCCAGGTAACTTACCTCAGATGTCACAATCCAAAAGAAAAAAATTCATTATTAATTGAAAACCAAGTTAATCCGGACTGACGTCTAACTTTGTCAATACTGTCAATAGTCTAAAGATAGGCTGTCGCTATGACAACGCGGCTGTTTATACGTTAACGAGTGCCCAGTGCGCAGGTGCACAGCCGAAAACTTTCGGACTATAATAAGTCAGCCAATCGGAATTGCGCCTACGCGATTGAATCTTATAGGCTATTTAGACCAGGTTGCCTATTCTGTTAGCATGAAGGCCTATGCAAATTAGCGACAGACGTTTAGAAAGAGTGGAATTTCAAGACCAATTGGCATGTCTATGGCTTAGAACAGCGCAATTAATTGGCATTTGAGCTGGCGTTTACGGCATCTATAAGCCTAACATAACTAGGCCTACATACTTCTATTAGGCCTATATGCAGAGCAAATTCTATTATATTAGGCTATCAGACGGTGGTAAATAGAAGCGTTCGTCACTCCCTCTCTCTTTCTCCCTTGTTCCCTCCTCCTCCTCCTCTCCCCATCCCTCCGTCCGCTTCTATGCCTGTCTGCGTATACCTGTCGCTCTCTAGTCTGTCTGTCTGTCTCTCTGGATGTAGGGTCCATGTATAGTATATATATGCCCGCGATATAACATTCATCTAAATAACTCAAAGTCTATAGTATGTACAAGTACTGCATATATAAATATATATATATATTCCTTGGGGTTGCCGCACTGGGATCATCACTCCTGAACGACCACTGTGAGCGGCGCTATATAACTTTCTAATTACATTACATACATTAACGTACATATAATTATGTGTGCACGTGTGCGAGTCTAAGTTGGTGAGATTGCTTCTCAGATTTGTTGCATTAGGCTACTATATATAGGCCTATAGATAAATTAATTACATTAATTGTCTCATACTATAAATCCTTAGGAGCTAGCCAGCCCCCCTTCCCCCACCCCTACACTCTCAGTAGGCCTATAGTGTTGTCAAACAATGCTCAACAATAATATTGCCTGCAATAATTCCTACAGAGCCTAAACATTATCAACTTATAGAAGCATTCAATGCATGTCAGCTAGTCGCGTGAATGTCCTGGATTTGCCAACGGACACGATCGAGTTGGTGGAATTTGTTCCGTGTTAAGAGAATCGGCAAACAATCGAAATGCCAGCCAGCCAATCAAACGTTCTCGGTATAGGCCTATACATATGTATCTAAGAAAGGATCAATAAGAAAAATCACTGATTCCCAGTCGAGTTATCGTATTATTGGCGACCAGATCGAATGTTAATTGAATCGTCGCAATTTCTAAAAAAAACATAGGCCTATGTGCAGAGAGCACATACATGTTTAGGTACTTACAAGTACATGCAAACATACATGTATATTTACAGGCAAGCAGAAAGAAACCCATACAACCGTGTGTACAGAAAGAACATAATTATTATAGTAATTCATTCATTCAAGTATTTAAATAGCACTTCTTCAAGGAAACTACTCAGAAGTGCTCCCGACTTCAGCACAGCTAAAAAGAAGTTTTCAAGCTCTTATAGAATGTGTCAGAGAGTGATCTAGGGAACGGGTGCAGCTCAAGAGGGAGGCCATTCCATACCGCAGGGCCAAACCACAGAAAAGCACGACTGTGCACGATGGAGGTACGAGCAAAAAGCACTGAGAGCACGTGTATACCTTTCCCACTGAGCCTATGGATCGAATAATCCGAGCAACCCGGACAAAGATCAAGTAGGTAAGTTGGAGCAAGACCTTGCATGCATCGCCATACCAAGAAAGCGATCCGGTATTCAATAGGCTACCATCCATATATAAATTATATATATATATATTATATATATTATACACGTGATCAGAGCAAACAAACTATATGTCAGGGCTACGTGGATGGAAAAAGAGCCAAAAGAGGAAGATCGAGAAGACGCTGGATGGACGATGAAGAGGAATAACAACTAATACATGCTTGTAACTACTAATTGCAAGAGCCAATGTGTAGAACATATAAAAGCCACCTAATTACATAGAGCTTATTACAACCAAACCATACAAATGAGCAACTCATGTTTCACTAGATTCTGTAGCCCTCTGCAAAAGTCTCCAATTCACCATCAACAAGCAATGTGAACACATTGCACCGAATCTATTTGTCAGCATCAAATGCTTCTGATGTCTACATAACTCTAGAAATCGTAAAAAGTCTGCTGGATGGGGCGCTATACCAGTATAGAAATGGGTATCACATTGGTAACAACGTTAAGTCTTGGTAAGGAACTTTTCCAAGTGGCTCAGACTGACTCATAAAAACTTAGATAACATTTCCAATAACATTTCTCTCCATTGAATCCACAGTTCTTTCACAACACTGTTTCTGCCTTTTCGTTCATATTAAATTATGATTAATGTCTCCTCGCAGATAATAACCATACTCATTATTGTATGGATTTAATTTATAAAAACATAAGCACTCACTGAAACTATGGTGACTGTGCTAATCCTAATTTACTTTACAGGTCTTGAGCAGCATTAACTCCTTGACGGAAATGACCCCCCTCGTCCCACGAACGAGGATCACCACGGCTAATATGCGAGCCTCTGCTTTCATTGGGCCTGCACTGTGGAACTAGCTTCCTCCTTCAACGCGTTCCTCGTTATTAACTGGCGAACCAAGTTTCTCTTTTCGCTGTCTGAAGACTACTTTCTTCTCTCTTGGTCTCTCGCACTGGGAGCACCTCCGATTAGTGTGCACTTAAAGAGGCGCTATATAAATTTATAGATACAATACAATATTTGTAATTATTATTATTATTATCATTATTATTATCATGCAGTTATTAAGCCTCATTGACTAACAACCAAACATCAATCGACAACTACAAACAACTGCGATTGAATCTCAAGGTTCTCAACGTTCCTATACAGCACGATTGAACCTGTGCTCTTCACTCAGCTTACAAGAACTTTAGGTTTCAGGGCCGGCCTTAGACACAGGCAAAGCAGACGGTTGCCTGGGACGCCAAACTCAGGGGGTGGGCCACCATTTCCACCCAAAAAATGTATTTTAGTAGCTTTTACTTTTAGCCATCTTCGACAAAATTTAATATTACCCAGTGTACCAATAAACTATTATAATAATTAATCAGATGAGCTTAAAGGCTGTGGCTGGTTCATCTTTGGATTCTGACATGGGCTGAACAACCGAGTGGGAATTTGCGGGCGCCATATGTACGCATTGCCTAGGATGACAAATGCATGTCTCACCTGGGGTGCCATTTGGTCCAAGGCCTGGGTTTTGCTGGGTTTACCAGAAATTGTGTATTGTCAGTTGCATTGTCGACAACCTGATGAGCAACGTGCATCAGTTTTAGGATTCATTTTCTTTATGCCTATGGAGGAGCAATTACTCACGCCTTGAGCACTGCAACGCAATTGTGCTTTAATAAAAATAATATTATTAGTAATATCATTACAATGCCAACAATAAACCTAGATCATGTTTTTCTCATAAAATTGTCTATCACTGCCTAAGAATTCAGGTAAAATATAGGCCTATCTTTATAAATAACACAATAACAGTAATCCAAGTATTTCCTTTGTATCTCGTTTAATTTTTCAAAATCCTAAGGGCATCTTTGTTGCCCTGAAAAAATATTAATGACAATAACAATGATTTTAACAATTCTCCGGAACGCTTTCAAACTTCGAAGGATCGTATCTACCTTAGGCACAAAAATAATAATAATAGTAATAATAATATCTTAACAATAAAACTTACAATGCAAATTATCTACAAATTGTAAACTTCTTTGCTGTAACATTCTCCTGATCCCACACAAAAAATCAGACCAGCAACACAGACAGCGCACATCAGTCCCGTACCGATGGACAAAAATTGATCTAGCTTCACGAGGAATTTAGTTTCGTTCGAATGTCACGCAGCACACCAACGCGCGCGCACACACACACCGGAGAGCGGTGAAAAAGTTATTTTTGAGATGGAAGGACAAACGTTTGTTTCTGCTAGACCATTCCTTGCGGTTCGCCAATCAAGCCGACAAGCTGGAATAGAAAGACCAACACAACGATTAGTTTTTCTGGCATCGTATTAAGACATTAATAAAGCATCTCTAGTAAGGTGAGGTGCTACCAGAACTCAATGCCACGATAGATATGTCGTGATGAAAGCAAGAGCAGGATGGTTTACCAGCTAGAATAAGAAATACAGTGGATAGGGGACAGCATATTCCACAGAGAGGGGACTCTTTAGGTAAAGTTTTGCTATTTTGATATTATTTTGCTACTATTTTGCTATTATTATGGCAAACTGGAAGACAAAATTAATTCGGCAAACAAGAAATCAATCAGAAAAATATTATGCAGTTCATACAGAAAAAAAAGAAAAATAATAGAGTTAGAATCGATCAATGAATAAAGCAGAATTTATATAGCACCAACCTTCTAGATTACTACTCAGAGGTGCTTAGAGTTTAAGATGTGGGCCTGTAACAAAATTGAGTAGTCAAACAAAGACAGGCCAAGAATGTATTTCAGACAATACACAAGAATGCATTTCAGACAATATACAAGAATGTATTTCAGACAATACACATGAATGTATTTCAGACAATACACAAGAAAGTATTTCAGACAATACACAAGAATGTATTTCAGACAATACACATCAGGGGATGATGAGGATATAACAAGACTGGAGCAACATTGATTGGAGCATTGGATTTGACAAATCTAATCTAATCTAATCTTATATGAGAGATTTTCTGGCCTTGCATGACATTCCCAATTTTACTCCACGTCACACTGAATCATGCTCGTAAAAGCAGCAGAGACTCATGACAAGCGATACTTACATAACTGATACCTGGAAAGTTCATGAACATGCCTAGGATCGGAACCCTTCGTAGGAAGTTGACAGCGACCGGTAGAAAACCACTGCAGCGAAAACACACAAAGCATCATTTGCACAAAATTGTTTTTTTGTTCTTTGGAGAAACCATGCTACATCGATCTGCCTCATTTAAAGAAGTCCTTGCATGGCAAATCAGTATCAACATAACAGTATTATACTATGCTATACACCGTGGTTCAATAAAAAGTAAGCCAAACTGTTTTTCTTGTATCTCTAATGCCTGATGATTAATCATACTAATATTTTCCCAATATTTAGAGAATTGAATCAAAAATAGGATTCCAAAATATCATGTCATAAATTTGAACGAAAGAAAGATATGAATTCTCTAAATTCTCTAAATGACAATATTGGGAAAAATTTAGAACGATTAATGGTCAGGCATTGGAGACATATGAAAAACAGTTTGACTTACTACTAGTTTGGCTACCATCAGTGGCTTACTTTTTTTGAACCATGTTGTATAACTAATCACAAACTAAATAGCAAATTAAACAAGTATGATCAATTATGAGTCAGCCGACTATGATCAATGAATAGACCCAAAAAAACTCAGCTAGTTATTTACATATAGTTAAAACATTATTCATGATGTTAATGCAAAGTATCAAGAAATGCAGTGAGACAATGCGTTACAAGTACAAATTACGGAAGATTATATAATCCACTTTAAAACCCTTGAATGTGCACACTGCACACACATTAATTTATATTTCTTAATCTCAGCTTTGTGTTTATTAGTTAAGCCTTAGTTAAGACCTTAATTAACCTGTATCCAAATGTCATTCCTACTGTATAAATGTTATGTACTTATAGTATACTAATTAATGTCTATTCTTTCCCTACATATTCAAACCCCCCCCCATCTTGTTTAACTTAATCATGGTATATAGGCCCCCCTACTAAGCGGGACTTGTCCCTTCTGGAGTGCCTATTGCTCCCTAATCTGTATCTACTTTAGTCTCTACCGAATCTGTTACTACATTAAAGTGTTTGACAAAGCGAACGAAGATGTTTTTGTAGGCAAATAAAAAAGGATTGAGGAGAGAAAAAAACTGACTTTGTAATGGAATCAGATGCTGAAAAACGACGTACCTAAATAGAAGAAAGAATCCGTACATCTCCAGAATCATTCCGATAACTGGCCAACCGATGAGCACCACGGCAATGCCACCGAAAAACGCGGCCGTCCCCCGGAGTTTGTGCTTCTGAAAGAAAAACCTTGATGTTCGTTCGAGTCCAATGACAAACGTCAGCCCAGAAATGAAGAGAATCTGGGGAAAAGAGACAAAACAAAACATAAAAAACAGTTCAAAACACTGCTGATATATGTTGAAAAATCGCATCTATACAATACTAATTTACTATTTACAGATCTACAAAGCGCCTCTCGCAGTACAACCTAATCAGAGGTGCTCCCAGTGCGAAGAATCCCTCATAAAAGCAAAGACTCTAGACAACGGGCTGAAACAGCCATGCCACCAGATAAAATCTTAACTCGAGTTAAAGTGCTCAGAAAGGTCATTCCACAGCAAAGGGTAAAAAGGCATGATGCTGGTTTGTGGCAGTTCGAGACCATGGCACTACAAGAAGGTCATGACATTTCATCTCTCTTATGACTTGTCTATAAATTAATTACCGTACCGTATATGAGAATTTATAAAGCGTCGCAAGATTACAGTACCAGCTATTCAGAGGCGCTCTCAGCGTGATAGCCAGAAATATAGTGGTAGTCTGTTGATAATATTATCTATTAAGTTCAGTCTTCTCATTCTTGACACAGTGAAAGAATGAGGGTGGAACCCCGATTAAGATCTTATCATGGATTGAAGGGAAGATCGTTCCAATTAAAATGGTCCATGATGGCTAAGGCATGGTGTTGGACCATGCCAGTCTTTGCCCAGGGAAGTAGGAGATCAAGCCAAACCGCAGACAGGAGATGGTGGAAAGGGACAGTGCTCAGAGAGAGTTTGCATATTAAGCTACAATATTTAGAAGCTTGTCCCTTTTGAGTTCTTAAGATTAAGAGATTTGCGATTTCCGTGGTTGGGCCGAGAGCGCTTCTGAGTAGCTATCCTGAAGAGGCGCTACATAAATTTCCGAAATATTACTAAATTTCTGAAATAATAATAAATTTCTGAAATATTACTAAATTTCTGAAATAATAATAAATTTCTGAAATAATAATAAATTTTTGAAATAATAATAAATTCCTGAAATAATAGTAAATTTCCTAAATAATAATAAATTTCCGAAATAGTGAGAGCAGTACCTTCTATTGGATACGAAAGGCAACAAGAAGCAAGAGCAGGACATCAGACGTGTCTACAGGTAGAAATGTGCGAGTAGCGAGGGAGTCAAACTTAGTTCATAACCGACTGAAGGATGGATAAGCGTGCTTTAGAAATGTAAAATTTTCTAATTTTTAAACCAATAGATCTTTACAGCAGGCAACTTAGCGTTAATGTCTTGGCAGAATCTCCACAGGTAATGCAAATCTTTAGAAGACCTATGGAAACTTATCAAATGCAGACTCTAGTTAACAATCAAAATATCAATTTAAAAAACCCAGAAATTTTGCTTATGAATGACAAGATAATAAGGCAATAATTAATTAATTAATCTTCATGTAAATATTTTACTTAAAATTAATGGCAACAGTACTCACATTTCCAATTGCTAATAAACCTTTATCAAAAAATAAGACAACACCGAGAAAGAGAAAGGCAATGCCAAAGCCAGCAAGGCCAACGCCGATCTCTGAAAACAACAAAGGAAACAACGATATTTAAAATAGCATGTATCAATTAATTTTTAATGTGATCAGTTCAGTATTGGTGCACCACTGCAGAACAGATCATATTGATCAGTACAACACAATACTAATTTGTGATGCTAATTACTGTGCTACCAATAAGGGTGGGGCAATGTGGGGCGTGGTGAACCAAAATTTGACAGGTTAACCAACGGTGGCTACTAACTCCAGAGGGGTCGTGACCTGGTTACTGGGTGAGGCCGGGGCGATTGGGGAGTAGGGTTGGGGGATTATGGTTGGGCTTGTCGGTGGGACGGGGTTTGGAGGTGGGGTGGGGTTATGGCCGGGTGTCGGAGCGGGGTGCGAAGTACAGAGGCGGGCGGATGCCGGGATTGAAGCCGAGATGGCGGAGTGGGAGCGGGGTGAGGCGTGGCGGGGCAAAAAACCTAAATTTCCAGGGCAACGCCGGGTACCCCAGCTAGTATGACGATAAATGTAATTATGATGAAATATTATATCATTTGGCAAAACAATGCACAGTAAACTGAAAGAGTCACCAAGGGTGGGTCCACGCACACGTGGAATCAATCGATGGAATCTTGTTGAAGGCTGACATATGGAAAGTACCGTAAGGAAATATATAATCTCCTAAATGTAAAGAACTACAACTGCGTGCCATAAAAAGTTCTTTTAAAAGCGGATCCTCAGTCCATCTGTATAGAATTAAATTCATCACCGTTTATAAACACAATGCCGACACGGATGACGTGGCGATGATACACAACAAACCAAAATCCGAATAAACTCACTCTGGAAATCTGTTACCGGCAACATCGTTTGGCTAAAGCATATAAATAAAGATAGTTACGAAAAGTTAGAACTACGAAAGGCTCAACGAACACCGATAACGTCTTTACTTTGAAAAAAGAACTACAGAAAGTTAAAGACCGCCATCTTTGACGGATATAAACAGTGGAACTCAGTGACGTAGAATAGTTAATCATAGAAAACGCAATTATCTACTTCTTGTGCTCCTGAAATAATCCATCATGTGAGGTCAAATGTATCACACTAGAAATGCAAAATCGAAGTTTTAATGAGGATTTTTATTCAAGCCATTTTTATTTTAGTTGAAAAATGGTTATAGTTTAACTGAATAGAATTAGTTTAATGGCATCACTGATGTCTGCATGCAGAATATTAGCCAACGAAGTGATTCGATCGCTCGGAAATGGCTATAGCCTTGTACGTCATCTTGGGTAGAATAGCTTGGAGGCGATTTTTTCATGAGATGCAAGGCCACCCATGCAGTCCAACGTATATAGTCCGTGCGTATACTCTGAACGCTTTCGACTCACAGTTCATATTGTAGGAATTAGAGCTTGTGGAAGGCTGAACCATCATTCTAGTGTCCCAATTAAAAGTTTATTCCATGCTTGATTTGGTATTAAAAATACTTTAAATTGGCATCCACCACGCTGAAGAAGCTAGACTAGGCTAGTGCCACTCACAGACCAGTCTGTCGTTTTATTTTTAGTTTTATTTTATACAGTTCTGTACTTCATTCTGTAACAGACAACAGTCTCAACGAGTCAACGAGAATTCATGGAGCTTCTTCGGTAGCGAACTACATGCGAATCTATTCTGAAGCGTTTTGAAAGTAAATTTATCATTGGCCTACCTAGAAATACAAACAGATCGATTTTTTAAAACTATGATTTGATTCTGTGCTCAGTGTGCTAGGACCAAGCTCAAGATGATTTCTGTTTATTGTACAACGTTTAACCACCTGCCTCCAGAGTTTAGACATATAAAAAAGAGATGTGGAACTTTGGAACAGTCTTCAAAATGTAAACGTCAGCAGCAGCAGCAACCAAAGACAGATGCTGGAATTTACAGCACTTCCGCCGCCAGATAGCGCTACGCTGGCAGGAATCTGATTGGCCAGCGGCATAGTCACGTGGTCGCAAGAGTCTTTCGTGGTCTTATCTGACGTGTCTTTTACTCTTTCAAAGTTTCTAATTTTATTTCTTGCTGGTAAAATTCTCCGATTTATTTCGATTCGTAGAATAATTTGTCTCTTCATTTCGCTTAAATGGTCTGCTTAGTTGTACTAATATGTTTCACTGAATTAGCAGTTTTATGTGCTCGAGTGCGCCAGCTTCTTATGTAGCTCTAGCGTAGCGTTCTTCAGATGCCTACAACAGAACTTTTGACACCCTAGAACTCCGCCACTGGTTGCACTCTGCCAGTGCCAGTCCCAAGCCTGATTGAAGGAGGAGGGCGTCGCTAATGGTCTTTGTTACCACACAGTGACGTTAAACTGCAACTACGACGACGACACCCTAGATTGATCCTATTGTGAATTATAAATTTATTTTGAAATTGTCTTAATGATATGTAAATGTTTAAAATTGATGCTGTATATTTAGATGGATAAAACGGTGGGACGGTACGGGCTGCTGTTGGCATTGGTTGCCGTCTCTACGACTCTGATTGGCACGTCTGCAATTCCTCCAGATCACAAGTCCAGGGTGCTTGATAAGGTGAATGGCTTACTTATTACTCATTTTAATATGGGGCGCGGTGGTGTAGTGGTGGCGTCGTTGCCTTGAAGCTGGAAGGTTCGAGGTTCGAATCCACCTCGCCGCGTAAGGACCTTGGGCAAGTCCTTCACTCACAATTGCTCAGAGCTTTGGCGTGAAACTCCGATGCAGTGTCCGCTCTGCATTCGGGAGTGCCTCTGAGTAGTGAGAGCTTGAAGGGGCGCTATAAGAAGTGCACATACAAACAAAATATGGATGAAAGGCAATGATTCTGTTTTTCATGACAGTTTAGCAAATGAATATTTGTTTGATTATCTGCCTTAGATGTTCGCTTAATTCATCCTAGATGTTTGTCCACCAGAGCAGCGGTTCTCAACCTTTTGAGACTCACAGAGCACTTGCAAATTTTGAATCTCGGTCACGGACCACCACTGAAAATTTGTAGCGCTGGCACACTATCGTGACTGCAACCCTAGATATTAGTATATGATATATATATACTCCTATAGTATAAATTTGTCATGACCTCCAGGCAGATTACTGCGAACCCTCAATGGTCCGTGGAACCCTGGTTGAGAACCGATGCACTAGAGTGCATTTTAGCAGCTGGTTTATTAAAGAATATTCATATTTACTTTACTTTTGCATCAATGGGTAATGGCAAGGGGGGAATATCCTATGGTGGGGCAGGGGTAGATGGATAGATTTCGTCTGCTTTATTACCAAGGTTTTTGCTCTTGATTACTGTTTAGTAGTGAAAATAATTCCACCTAAAATTATTCCACCTAATTTTACAGTGAGCATTTTCTGTGGCACCCAAAAGGAACTAAACTGAATGGAGAGCCGACTCCAAAATAAAAATTTCACTGACAAATTTTTTATGCGTTTCTTTCATTGTCTACTTAAGTATTAGATTTTTATTGTGATCATAATCAGATAACTGTTTCCTTGGAGTGCTCAGATTATGTAGGTGGACCTTTGTAGAGTATAAAGTGCTGGGCAATCATATCCTTTATGGAACTTGACACCTTGGGGCAAATCCTTATTAATGGTCTCTATGTTTTGCCTGTCTTGACACCTTGGTGCAAATCCTTATTAATGGTCTCTATGTTTTGCCTGTCTTGACACCTTGGTGCAAATCCTTATTAATGGTCTCTATGTTTTGCCTGTCTTGACACCTTGGTGCAAATCCTTATTAATGGTCTCTATGTTTTGCCTGTCTGTGTGTATGTATATAGGTTTCAATGTATGTCTCTGTATCTTTGTATCCATGTAGGTAGATCGATAGGTAAGTACGTATGTATGCATATAGGTAGTTATCTATGTATAATTGTATGTGTGCATGTATATTGTATAGTTTATGTATATAATTGTGTATATGTCTGTCTGTGTATGTCTGTATGTGTTATTGCCAAATCTGCCAAAATTTATTTCAGGTTACAGGTAGCCCACCTAGGTTCCTTAGGGTTATAGTCCTTTGATCCCTTGTTCTTTTTCTGCTATACTGTTTTTTGATGTCATATTTTATTGCATGGGATCAATAAAAATTTTGGTTATAGTTAGGGTTATGGTTATAGCTATGGTTATGGTTATGGCTATGTATATAAGTATGCCATTTACGTATGTAGACATTTTGCACTGTGCCCTTTGGTAGCACATTAAAGGCAAAGTGGGATTAAAGTTCATACAGACTGAAAGTTCAGATCTGTAACCAGACACTGCTTATAAGAATAGACTTTAAAAAAACTAGACAGTGACTGTTGGCAGGCTCCCACACTCAAGTGGAATCTGGCCAATTATGTGAAATGTTAGCTACGTCATTTTCTTGACCTTGGCGTATGAGGGTGGAGGCCAGTCTTTTTCCTCACCGTCTCGACAGTGTATGACTAGCAGTAACCAGTGTTCTCCTTACAGAGCTCTGTGTTTACTAATGGAAGAGGTGGAGGAGAAATATCAAACAATTTATGCTCTGGCAGCGATTTGAACCACGAACTCCTGGTTGACAGTCTAAGTTGCTAACCACTACACTATCGAGTACCCCTAATATTGTATTGTATATTGTATTATATTAAAACATTTCTAAAGCACATCTTCGGACTACTCTTTTGGATAGCCTTTCTGACTTGACACTATGTTGGTGAATAAGCTTGTGCCTACGCTTGGCACTCTAGTAATTTGGAGGTTATGATTAAAATAGTTTACCTGGGGTAAACTGCTCGTAGGCGCTCTCAGTGCGCGACACCACAAGAGAAGAAATAGGTTTTGAGAAAAGGATATGTGGATGAGGAATTACAAGCTAGAATTTGAAATTGTGTAGATGAGGACAGTGCATTTGAAAGAGAGAGAGAGAGCCCAATCTGAGCCATAGCTGTTCTAGCATGGGGGACTAGAAGATTAAATCTTTTGAAGAGCGGAGTGGATGTTGTGAGGAGGCTAAACGAGGTCGGTGAATTACACAATTGGTTAGACCGTTAGATATTTGGGACCAGACCCCGTTGTGCTTTGGAGACCAAGATGATGATTTTGAATTTATCGCGACTATGTAACTATTAATAGATTATCTCACGAAGAAAAGACTTTGTGACAAAGCAGATCATGGTGTTTGAATACTCGTCTTGTCAGTGGCGTAGGCAAGGGGGTTTCACCCCCCCATTGGCCTCTAGAGGGAAAAAGTTTTTTTGAAGGTTGTTTATCCACTTTAATAATAAAAAAACAAAACAATTGCCTGAAATACCAATTGTTTTTCTTACTTTATTCCCTTTGTTACTTTATTCCCTTTTTATGTACTGCAATACTGTTGGGTTGGTGTCAGAAAGGGCATCTGGCCAGGCAAAAAAGCCCCAAACCCCCCATTATAAATTCCTGGCTATGCCACTGCGTTTTGTATTTGAGGTGCGGATTGACCTAGCTTGCACGTTTGTTGATTCGTGTAATAAGTAAGTAAATGAATCGGTTGTTGTGATTTTTCCAGCCGCTGAGCGACCAAGAGCATTATGTGGAGGAGGAACACAATCAGGAATTCGATCACGAAGCGTTCCTAGGAAAAGAGGAAGTGAAGACGTTTGAAGATCTAACACCGGACGAAAGCAAAGAGCGACTACGGTATGTGACATCCATGATCTGATTGACGACTTAGTTTTTTATTTTGAGGTCAGTCTGGAGTTGAATGTTTATCTTGCACATTCTTATGAAAGTTGATAACATAATTGCTGTGGAGAACAAAACTGTTGACTGCAGAAACTGGTGTCTCTTCTTGATTGACTTGATTGACTTCTTTTGACTGGCTTCTCTTGGCTGGTGTCTCTTGACTGGTGCCTGTTTAATGGGTTAAACATCTGCACAAAACCAGAGCTGTGAGTCAGAATTTTCGGTTTCAAATAAGCAAGAACAATCTCGAACAAAGTCAATATTTTCCAATTGTTGGATTATTACAGATTATACTTAAAAAATTGAAATATATATATATTTCATGCAAATAGACGAAGTGTTTCAAAGTTTTCTATTCTTTGTTAAGAATTTTGAAGGACATCATCCGGTCGATTGATAAATTGGTGTTTTATATTCTGATTTGTCAGGATAATCTACGATAAAATTGACAAGGACCACAACAATGTGGTGACGGAGGAGGAACTAAGCGCGTGGATCCAGTACGTCCAGACGCGCTACATCCGTGTGGACACAGATCGGCAGTGGATCAACTATGTTGGTGCAGACAACGAGACATCTCTGACGTGGGACGTCTACAAGGACAGGACGTATGGACATATTTCCGGTGAGTGGTGGATACTGCATAGACTGCCATGACTCGGTCTGTCGATCTCCTCTAGATAAGTCTGTGCTCAATGCTGCTAGACTGATAACCCGTCTGCCTTGATTCACCCGCATCTCTGCATTCATGACAGAACAGCTTCACTTAGAACTGGCCAAATCAACTATAACATTGGTTTTCATTTCCAGTTACTTTTAGTACCAGTACACACTCATTGTACACACTCATTGTACACACTCATTTTTAAGGTGTTAGGAATAGTCAATGACATTGGCATTTTAATGATCCGTTTAGTTTATTCAGTACGCACTGTTTACTGCTCAACGTTTTGCTGTTGATTTCTGTTTTTAGAGTGTAGAAAATATTTTAACCTTAAGAAGATTATTTCACCTGATGTTTACAATGCTTAAAATTCTGAGCTGCTTAAAAGGAGCTAAACTAGAAGTGTTCAAATGGTGAGCCAACTAAAGAAATAGTTATAAGTAAGTACTAAATACAATCTCAGTACACTGATTGCATGTACTCTGTTGGTGGGAAGGTACGATGGCGAGGGAGAGGATTGGTCACCTGATTTCATATGCTGAGGCTTAGAAAATGAAGTCATTTATAATGCGTCATATTCATGGTTGCAACTTCTTTGGAGCACTAAGGATTGATACCTTGTGCTGTTGATATTGGCACGATGGGGAATCACTGATTTTTGCTTGCGTGATCTTTGTTGTCCAGTCTCTGACGTTGCTGCTCGTCGTGTGCTACGCTCTTCGGCCAGAGCTGAGCTTCTGGTCCCGCAGGCTCGCTTAGCTATTAAGCAGCGCCGTGCTTTCTCGGTCGTGGGGCCTACTGTCTGGATTCTGGAACGACCTCCCAGTTACGACTCGCTCGCTACTTGTGGTCCATCCAACTGAGTTCTACAAGTCTCTCAAGTCTTTTCTTTGTTCGTGGTTGGGCTGGGAGCGCCTCTGAGTAGTTTCTTGAAGGGGCGCTATATAAATGCTATGATTGAATGAATGAACGATTACTAATGATGATTTGTTTTATTAAAGATGATGAGAATGCAGAAGAGGACGAAGGGCGAGGCTACAGTTACAAGGACATGATGCGGCGTGACAAGCGACGGTGGGAGAAGGCCGATCGCACGGGAGATGGAACGCTGAGCAAAGAGGAATTCCAGGACTTCCTTCACCCGGAAGAATCGGAAAGCCTAAAAGATATCATCATCGACGTAAGATGGCTTGTCCTACTCTGCCTGTACTGTGATGGTGCCAGTCCCAAGCTAGGTGATGGGGGAGGTCAACACTAATCATCTTTTTATGACTTCTATAGACGTAGGTGAACAGTAGCTAATCAACCTTTGTTTGTCGTAGACCTATACTAGTTCTATAGTTTTGGGAGTTAAGAACTTTAAAGAAATCATTTTTACGTAAGATATTTATACTCGCGCTGCAGCTTTCTCTCTGACCTCTCTGCTCTTCAGACTAGAATGATCTCTTTGTCCCACAGTCTAGTACAACTTTGGCCCAAACTAGATCGTTTTTTTACTATTGGGCCTTCCCCCCTGCCTTCTGAATTGCCCTTCCCTACTCTACGTATGTTTCCATTCTTTCTAGATCTGTTCCTTCATCTTTGTCTCTACTCAGAGACCTAGTTCTTGTCTCGTGGTAATCTCACTGGAACTGCTTTTGAATGGTCACTGCTGTCAGCAATGCTATAATAAGATTGGAATTACATTGCGTTGCATACTGCTAGACTGTCGTTTGTTCATGCTGCAGTTTGGTAACGTGACCTAGTCTAATATAATGAGGTCTTTATCACAAGCTTTACTAGCTAGTGGCATCTAAACATGGTAAGTCACCCGCACGTAACCGGAGCTGTGAGCACAGTGATGGTGGTTGGTAAATGATCATTGGAAGGTTTTAGCAACATGGCTATCTGTTTTCTTTAAAGTACTTCCATTTTATTTAATCGATGTTTGTGTGGTCGTGCATTTCATGTATTGAGGAAATATCCAAAGAAATAATTATTTCCGAAAATTATCGTCACATCTTCTTGGATCAGACTAAAGTTTTGAGTTCTACATGGTGCTCCTGCTTCCTTTGCATTAACTATTCTTATTGATGAACAAAGTTCTTACTGCATTAACCGTTCTTATCAATGAACAACGTTCTTACTGCTAGAAATAAACAGTGGTTGAAAACCACCTGGTCATGAATATATAATGAATTCTTTTATCTTTGTGTTGTGGCAGAATTCACTAATATATTCACTAATATATTCAGAACATCGATCATTGATTCTTGTCACCAACTGTAACACCTACATCACCGTTAGCATTTGCATTAATAGATAGGCAGACAGACACATACGTGCAGACAAACAAGGAGACAGACAAATAGGCAAGCAGGTAAGATGCAATAGAATCACAATTTATCTTGCAATAAATGAAGAAGGGAGAAGGAAAGAGAGAAGGAAGGAAGGACAGAGGCTGGTAATGAGATATCTGCTAAAAAATGGAACATGGTCATTTTATTAGTAATCATTTTTAAAAGGATGTCTTTATAACCTTTATAACCTCTGTTCACTTTTAGGAGACTCTGGAAGACATTGATAAAAACAAAGATGGATTCATCAGCCTTGAGGAGTACATAAGTGAGTTTCAGTTAATCCATTGTAATCTTCTTTTTTCATCGAAACTAATATTTCAGTCTAGCCTGATTTTTATTCTAATATATTCTTTTAATGTAATCTGGCTTTTAAATTTAGTTTTTAAATTAATTTTTAAATTTAAGCTAATCTTTTAATCTAATCTAATATGTATATGATTTTCTGATTAATTCATGCATAATTTTTGCGTTTCTGTATGACCTCATGCGCATTTAAATTTAAGTATATTCCCTAGACGCTGAAATATGTGATTGAGGTCAAAATTATGGAATATTCTTTAATTCAGCAGTTGCCTCTGAATTTGCCATAATTTACTACTTAGTAGTAACTCAATTTCGATACTGTTTGCTTTATATCAGCGGTTCTCAACCTTTTTAGTGTGGCGACCCCTTGAAAAGATTTCGATAATTGTGACGACCCCCAAATTTTTTACCAAATTACCCCCTCCCCCGGTAACAGCAATTTTTTTTACCATTGTCCAATGTTATAAATTTTCATTTCATAAATCGAAATTGCTTTTGGCAACTGTGTGCATTTTCCTGGCTCTTAATGGTGGTTCTGAGGGCTACCTATTCGGCAGTTGAAGTTTCATAATTAGCCTATGTCTATTCAGTTTGGGATACTTCAACTGCCACGTCTTGCTGCTGGAACTCCCCAAACCTCCCATCTCAAGTGCGCCTTCTTGGAGTCATCAGCTTTGTTCTTAAAAATGACCTAATGGTCATGCTTTCCTGCATAGTTAAGATGTTTAATATCTAAATGGCGCTTCAGTCTATTTGTTGGGTTTCATTGATTCGACCGACAAAATGCCATTACAAATAAGACGTTGTAGTTTGTCTATTCATGTTGCAACTATTAAACAATTGACTACTTTCAAAATCGGTCAATAGTTCTATTTTCTTAACACTCTTTTCACCTATAGCTGATTCGTTTAGGAAGGCTATCAATTTCATAAACCTTACTTGTGCTCTTTATGAATGCGCCTAGCAAAGGCTTGAGAAGGGATGTGCCTTATAATTTTATTGGAAAACTTTTTTGATTTCCACACTGCAATGGTAGCATTTTAACAGCATTTCATTGCTGATAGTCGTGGTTTAGGACTTAAAAAGTATCCTCCTCCCATTGTTAAAATTTTTGTTTCCACACTGCAATGGTCGCAATTTTATCTATTATCTCAACAAAATTTCTCATAATTTCAGTACTGAAAGACATGGTTAAAAACTTCAATAAATGTACCCTCCCCAGTGTTAAGGTTTCCAAAATAATGGGGGATTATAAGCAGCTCAATAAGCAGCTCAGCCCCAACCACAAACTTCGGGGGACCAATCCCCCCTGTCTCCAGAGTCTCTTCCTATAAATAGGCATGACGACAGCAGACTGCATAGATTCTTTGAGGAAACCGGATATTGTTTTATATTTTAGAAGAATGTAAAAAGAGGAATTTACATTTCAAAGCTAAAAAATTAATGACATAAACTGAATTAGCTGCCACAATCTATAGAATAAATCATAGCAAAAGAACAAGTAAAAATTTATTTTAAGTTTCTATAGCATAGTGGATCACGTTGAAATTGGTATTACATGCATGTGTGCATAGGCCTATTTCGAAAATTTCTTAAGGTCCAGGCGACCCCTGGCAAATCGTCAGGCGACCCCCGTGGGGGTCGCGACCCACAGGTTGAGAACCGCTGCTTTATATGATACAGAATATATCCCTTTATTGCCGAGCAGAATTGCAGTATTATGAATTAATGGTTCCTGAGGTCTTTGATGGTACGAATATTTTAAATTTTTTTCTTTGTTCTCTCATTGAAATCTTAATCAAAAGAGTACAACTTTAGTTAGAAAAAAAATTTGTTTTCATTCTGGATACAATAGGTTAAAGCAGATCAATTGTAGAATATGAAAGAATAAAGGACAGCTTCAGGAATCAAAAAAGATTTAAAAATAGTTAATGATTTTAGTTTCAAAGTACAACGTGTGGTTATTTTGGTAGAGATGATAGTTTTATTTTAATTCGAATGTGTTATACAGTGTTCGTGGTTCAGAATGTTGCAGATCTGGTTGATTTTTGCAGAGGACATGTGGCCTGGCACAAACGACGGGGACGATGGAGAACCAGACTGGGTGAAGACGGAACGAGAACAGTTTGAACAGTACAGGGACAAGGACAAGGACGGCCTTATGAACCGTGATGAAGTGAAGGACTGGGTCATGCCAGATGATTACGACCACTCCAAGGCCGAGGCCAGGCACCTCATCTACCAGGCTGACAACGATAAGGTATGGACTACTGGGGAAATGTCGGAGTTTTCGATAATGCTGTTGAAATGTCCCAGCAATACGTGGACTTGGGTTACCTGTGGGCTTCAAGTCTAACTTGTAGTGTAACATTGTTCATGATTTTATTTGTTGGATTATTTCATTGGCAGTTATTATGAATAGTATTGCTTCTCCTAGGCAGGGCTGTTTTTAAGGAATTTTTAGAACTGCACAACCCCTTCTTTCCTTTCCCCTCCTCCATGGTAAATTACTTCCAATCGGAGGACAATGACCTTTTTGCTAGTTTTAACTGTACAGAAGTGCTTCTACAACTGCACAAATACATTTAGAACTGCACATTTTGTGTACAACTGCATGTTAAAAAAGCCCTGCTCCTACGTTTGTTATTCCTGTGTTGCATCATTTCTAGCATTATTCATGGATTATTTCTCATAGGTTTATTTTCCTTTGGATTAGAAAATGAAGTCACTAGTACTTCATACCCATTGATGATTTTTTTCTAGTTTTCTTGGACAGTTTGCTAATCAAGAGTCCGCTTGTTCAGTTACCATAATTATTGCAATTTCTCTTTCAGGATGGCGTTCTAAGCAAAGACGAAGTTGTAGAAAAGTATGACATTTTTGTCGGAAGTCAGGCGACGGACTTTGGCGAGGCGCTTAGGAAACATGATGAATTTTAGTATACTACTGCTCCCCCCCCAGGAGCGTGCCGTGCTCTCGACGTCAGAGTTGTACACCACGAAATGCAACAGGAACATATCTTGTGTGCTTCATCGAAAACAAAAATGAACCGTTAAGTTCGTTCACGGACAATTCGGAGTCGAACAATTATTAGAGGACAGCGTGGAGAGACAATTGAAAGCACGAAAATTCAAAGCAGCCAAGAATTATTCTCATCAATCCATCTTCTATTGAAGCACGAATTATTCTCATCAATACAACTTCTTTTGAAGCAGTAATTATTTTTTCGTCAATCCAACATCTATGTGAGCAACCATTTCCTCCATAAATCCAACTTCGATTTAACCAACTTCTATGGAAGCAACAATATTTTCACAAGTTCAAGTTCTAAATTGGCAACAATTACTTTCATAAATCCAACTTCTGTTTGAGCAATCCATGAATCCGACTTTCATCAAAGCAGAAATTATTTCCAGCTATCCTCCAACTTCTAAGAAAGCAGAAAAATTCGTCAATCCACTCCGAATTGTCCACTCCCAATCAACTGTACGGAATTGTTCGACTCCGAGTTGTCCAGACACCGTTAAGTCTGATGTTAAATACAGCTATTGATTGATCTGTGCCACAATTTTTCTAATCATGATGTTTTTTAAAGACTTAATAGTGCTTCATGTAGAAGAAACTTTTGATGCTGATGTAAAACATGGTGGTGTCCAATTATTCGCAAGATGAATGTGTTCGCATATGAATAAATAGTCATACAAGTACTATGAATTATCCCACGAGAATAATTTTTGTGTGCCTCTGAGTGGTTCTCTTGAAGAGGTGCTATATAAATGCTCCAGAATGAACAAATTAGAGAAGGTCGTGGTTTCTTTCTGTGGTTGAATTTACTGATTACCAGGCATAAATAGTTAAATCTGCTGTTGAGTAAAATAGTGCCAAGATTTGTTCAGATTCTATACTCATTTTAAAAATCAAATTCATTGAATGCCAAGTGTTTCTCAAACCGCCGTGTCTTTTATAAGTAAGCTATTCATTTGATATAGGAGTATCCTACACTTCAAATTGCAGTGTCTTTTTTACATTTTATCTTGCACCTTGAGTAATTGAATGCTTTGCCAAGTACAAAATTGCCGCAACTTTTTTGTGTACAATTTAGGTTCTTACGAGTTTTTGGGCCATTTAAAGGCTGAACTCTTTGTCTAAGTATGCTTTGAAGAAAATTCTATTGTCTGTTTAAACAACTAATGCATTTCTTTGGGCTAAGATGTTGGTACATCAGAGAGCATTTTTATATACAGTCACAGTTTTTTGCATTTTAGCCAGTTATGGAATTTGGTTGTTGTTTTGCTACCTGCATAGAAATGAACTCACCTGAAACTTATATAGAACCTGCTCAACCCTTCAAAGTAAGTAAGTAGTTTTATTGCTGCAGAAATTTATTACAGCATTTTCATTTTAGCATCTTTTTGTTTTTAAGACGTTTCTCATGCATTGCATAATATTACAATTTTGTTGATCAAACGTGGTTACAGATGTAGGTAAAAAAGTGGTTACAGATGTAGGTAATAAAGTGCCATTCGTGTTGTATTTGGTCATAGATGTGTTTTCATGTGGTTTTAGATGTTTTATTGCTTTGCATTCATTCATTCATATGAGGATTTATATAGCGCCTCTTCAAAGCGACTACTCAGAAGCGCTCCCTACTCTAGCATGGCTAAAAGGACAGTTTTGAGATGTGCGTAGGAGGAGGAGTGGATTCTGGGGAGCAAGCAAACCATCAAAGGGAGTCAGTTCCAGAGTAAGGCCCAACCACCGAGAAGGCACGATTCTGAATTGTATTTTAGTCAAACACTTACAAAGCATTTGGTATTGTTAGAGATATTTTCTTGGTGTAAAACCTATCTGTCCTGTTGTAACCACAAGTTGTTTGCTGGGTACACAAAACTGCAGCTAATGACTTTTGTGACACCTTTAAATTTGTTTCTACTTTTTAGCAATACTGCTTTCGTGTTGTAACAATGATGAACGAATAGATCTGTAATATGCTGAAATGGTTTATGTCGTTAGCTACGCATCTTTCTTAGGATGAATAGTGTCACCCTTCTTGATCCAGGATTGGGACTAGCCCCTCCTGAGTATAGAACTATAGGCAGAGTCAACACTTTCATATCGCATTTTTACTTGTATTGTTGTCAGTTGCCTTCGGTTCAAGTAAATCATTGAATGTCTCTGTCTTCGTATCCTTCATCTAAGCTTATCTCTGTCTGTCTCTCCATGCCTCATTCTCTGTCGTTCTCCCTCTTTAGTACCTGTCTCTCTGTTTCTCTGTCTGTCTGTCTCTCTCTCTCTGTCTCTCCATGCCTCATTCTCTCTCTCTCCATGCCTCATTCTACTACCTGTCTGTCTGTCTCTCTCTCTCTGTGTCTGTCTCTCTGTCTATCTATCTATCTATCTGTCTGTCTCTCCATCTGTCTGTCTCTCCATGCCTCATTCTCTGTCGTTCTCCCTCCCTCCCTCTTTACTACCTGTCTGTCTCTCTCTCTCAGCATTTCAATGTGTATGATTTGAACTACAACATACTTGTGCAGCTGTGTTAGATCTCGCCACTATTGACTACTGAGACGAATTTGTTGGTGTTTGAATTTTGTTACTTTGTCAGAATCACTTTGCCTTCAGCATTTTAAGTCTCTCTCTGTCAAATACAGATAGGATTATGTGTTTATAACAATAATAATAATATTCACCAGTATTAAAGGATAATAAAATCTGTTTGGTTGATTATTTTATATAATTCCCCCAATAGATTTGTCATTGTCATTAGTTACTATAGCTGGAGTACTCGGCATTGCCCGGGAAATTTAGGATTCGCCCGCTCCCGGCCAATTCCTTACTTCCCCACCCTCACTGCCGGTGTCACGAAATAGAGTATCCCCCGTATTAATTGTATCCCCCAAATAAAAAAAGTCGAAAAAACCGCTACCCGTGACTTTTTTCGTACAAATTAATTTTCATCTGCTTTGTTTTAAACAATGACACTTACAAGTATGTTTATTCCTACCAGATAATTTGTTTTGCCCTGTTTTTAGAGCACTTAAAACATTTAAAACACTTAAGAACACTCAGAGTCACTAAATAAATTCGAGTTGCTTTTATCTGAGCATTGCTTAGGACACTTAAAACAATTAGAGTCACTTTAAATTTTGATTGTAGCATAAATTATTTTATTATGCGCATTTAAAAAAAAGGGGATAGAATGGTTTATCCCCCCGGATAGTATAGACCGGTTAATTCCATCCGGGGGGGATAGATTAATTCATCCCTCCGGATAGCTTTCGGGGGGATACTCCGTTTCGTGTCACCGGCTCCCCAACCGCCTGCTTTCCAACCCACCCAACACCAAACCACCCCAACTCAAACCCACCCCACCCCGACCACCCTACCCCCGATACACCCCACCCGCCAGTAGTGAAGACTTGGAGTGAAAAGCTAAAACACTCAGGAAATGCATACCATTGAAAAACGAAAATTAGGATTTTCACACCCCACCCTGGCCCCCGTGGTCGTAGAGATTCGCCAACCCTGTCCACTGAGTGTGCCATGCCGAAACCGGCAGAGTAGTGAAGGTTTGGAGTGAAAAGCTAAAGAAAACGATGTGGAAAATAAAAAAACGACTTTTTGGGAGAGAATAAAAAACGAAAAACATTTTTTACAACTAAGATACAAATGTATACTATTATAGAAGAACGTTTTGAGAATATAGGCGAGGTCTATTGTGACGTCAGTTCGATTATTAAACAGGTCTTCCAGTATAGATTTTGATTTTGCGAATGTAAAACTGGGTCATTTATGACGTCGCTTCGATTTTGATACAATTCTACTATTAAACTAGTTCACTGAGAGAACTAAATTAGGCCTGTAGGCTAATGGCGTCATTTCGATTATGATACAGATATACTATCATACTATTTCATTTTCATAATACAAAACTGGTGCTGGTTTAACGCAACATATCGCTCTGATTATGATACAAATATAGGCCTATTATACGTTCAGTTTGCGAATATGAAACTAGGTCCATTGTGACATCACTTCGATTATGATACAGACCTACTATTAAATAAGTTCATTTTGAGAATAGGCCTAAACTATGCCTATTGTGACGTCCCTTTGATCATGTTACAGATCTACTATTATGGAGGAGTTTAAACAAGGTCTATTGTGACGTCACTTCGATTATTACGCAGCTCTACTGTAATAACTATTGAAGTTCATTTTCAGAATCTAAAAGGAGGCCTGTTATTGCGACGTCACTACGATTTCAGTGCAAATCTACTATCATATAAATTCACTGAGAATTCTAAATTAGGCTTATTGTGACGTCACACAGATTATGACACTGATCTACTATCGTATAATTTCATTTTGAGATCACAAGTCATAACTGCAGAGGTGAGCAGGAGACAAAACTAAGCCAAGTTGACGAAGTCGATCGTCGCGCGAGCCAAGCCGATCGTAGCCCACGACTCGATCGACTGCGTGGTATAAATTATTAGCTCACCCCATCATCCTAGTCGCCTCACTACTGCGTTCGGTAGGTGGATGATATCAACTGTCGCCACCTAGCGAACGCAGATATGATCTTTGTGCTCTGTTGGTCAACATCTGGCTTCTGAAGCAGCTGGTTAGATGGATGACTTATAAACGAATAGGATATGAACACACACACACGGACAATGACAGCAAGACTACAAGAAACAGACAGACAGATAGACACGCACAGGCAGTAACACGGACAAAATATTAATGCAGACATAAATTATACATAGAGTAAGAAACTATAAAATTGGACTTCTCCTGCTGCAGTAGCCTATGTTCCTGTGATCATCCGTTCATTCTGTGAATAATGGCCTGTAGCAAAAATAATCCTAGCTATTGTAATCAAATACTTTGGATTGTCAGTTTGAAATTAAACGATGATTTTAGTTACAATTAATTTCATAGAGTGGTAAAAAGCATGTAGCCTACTAACAAACTCAGCCATTAGTTTTAAGTAGCCATACTGTTAATTGTGTTAATGTCTGTCTGTCTGTCTGCCCAACTGTGTATCTGTTACCATCCACGTCTGTCCGTGTCCTTGTCTAGGTTTATGCTACCGAATCTATCTATCTATCTATCTATCTACCTTTCTATCTATCTATCTATCTATCTATCTATCTATCTATCTATCTATCTATCTATCTATCTATCTATCTATCTATCTATCTATCTATCTATCTATCTATCTATCTGTCTATCTGTCTGTCTGTCTGTCTGCCTGCCTGCCTGCCTGCCTGTCTGTCTGTCTGTCTGTCTGTCTGTCTGTCTGTCTGTCTGTCTATCTATCTATCTATCTATACTATATGTATATTCGTTTATTACTTGAAAAATCAACAAGCAAAACGCTGTAGATCCATATTACCACAATTAACATATCAGTTTGGGAACATTAAACTTATCAGAAGGGAGGGATATTATATTATGGACAGATGCACAAACAAGCCGGTGTCACGAAATAGAGTATTCCTGTATTAATTGTATCCCCCCAAATTAAAAAAAGTAGAAAAAACCGCTTCCGCGTGTATTTTTTTTGCAAATTAATTTTCATCTGCTTTGTTTTGAACAATGACACTAACAGGTATGTTTATTCCTACTAGATAATTTGTTTTGCCCTGTTTTTTAAAGCACTTAAAACATTTAAAACACTTTAAAAACACTCAGTCACTAAATAAATTCGAGTTGCTTTTATCTGAGCATTGCTTAGGACACTTAAAACAATTACAGACACTATAAATTTTGATTACAGCATAAATTTTTTATTATGCGCATTTTTCAAAAAAGGGAATAGAATGGTTTATCCCCCCGGATAGTATAGACCGGTTAATTCCATCCGGGGGATAGATTAATTCATCCCACCGGATAGCTTTCACGGGGGATACTCCGTTTCGTGTCACCGGCGGACACACAATAATGTTACCAGCAGAAATAAAAACAGATTGAATTATTATTGAAGACAGACGTTACGTAGCGAGGCAAGCTTTTATAGGCGGAAACAAAAAGGCGTGTGTACACAAAACGGATTAGCCTCGAAGATCGATTTCTGTCACTGATCGATCCGGTCGTAAAGTTTAGCCTACGGGGTGACACGTAATTCTGACACGTAATACACCTACACAACCATAAATAAAAGCTATTGTTTGCCCTGTAGACACTGACCAGTCTATCGTATTTTAACTGGGTAGGCCTAGGCTAGTATCCATTTTAGGCTTAGGCAAATACCGGATTTGTTGCATTATTATTGTTTCAACAATTTTAGGTAAAAGAAACTTCGAAGGTAATTATGGAAATGCTGTAATCATTTCTTAAATGAAAACGAACTGTATAGGGGCCGTCCATAAAGTACGTCACGCTCCAGGGGGGGTGTAAGAAAGTGTGACAGAGTGTGACAGGGGGAGGGGGTCAGGCCATGTGTGACGTCACACATTTATTTTTTAATTTCTTTATTATTAATTTTGTTTTTAGTACCTAAAATCCGACCCGGCCCGGCCAGGCGTGTCTAAAACCCGGCCTGGCGGGATAAAAGTTTATTTCCCGTCACTATCAAAGCGTTTAGGGACACACGTCACTATCAGAGGGATTAGGGATAGTATCCTAGGGTTGAGAGGGTTAGGTAAATGGTTATGTTTTTAAATTTTTTGTTCGAAAGTGTGACGTACTTTAGGGGGGGGGTCCGAGATTTGTGACAGTTTGTGACAGGGGGAGGGGGGGGTCAAAAATGGTCAAAAATAGCGTGACGTACTTTATGGACGGCCCCATATGTATACGCATTTTTTTATTGAAGGTTAAGCATGAGGACATAATCTTTGCTGCATAAGAAATAATTATATGTGCCTAATCGCAGAAAACTAGTGGCAAACCGTATGTTGCGCATTTCTGCAGCATTTCTGCAGCACAGTTACTGTAGGCCTATGCCTATACTCAGGCCTAGAATTTAAAAAAAACACAATAAAACTGTGTCAAGGTCCCTATACGCGGCGACTTGCTGTGGATTCGAATCAGAAACCCTCGGGCTCCAAGGTATCGAACCCACCACTTCATCGTGTCCCACAATATGTTGGACCTTAGGCCTAATCCGCCTCTGAGACTTGGGACAGACACTAGGCCTAGGCCTACTATGGTACGAGTAGTATGGGAGCTATTTTTTAGGTGTTTTATCCTATTGTTTAAAATCATTATTTCGACATCATTATGATCACTGATACCGTTTTACGTGGGTGACTTAGGCCTACATGGAGTAGTCCGAGGTGGAGTCTATAGTGACTCAATGTTTCTGGTCTCAGCGTGTAGCATGGTAGCTCGTAGATAATTTTGCAGGATGACCAAAACGCAATTGTCGCGGTTCATTAAATGAGAGAGATTGTCGAGAGATTGAAACTAAAAAAAATGAAGAACATGTTTATTTTTACTTCTTAATCGTAATCGTAATCGTAAACTCGAAATTTCTAAAGCGCCACTCGAAAGCCAAGCGCGGGGCACCAGCTCATTCACGAGCTCTGCGTTGAGTTAGAAGGGTTGTCCTGGAGAGTAGTCCGTGGTGGTCCGGGTCGAGTTAGACGTTTCTAAATGCAAATATCTCAGTATTACTTTGGGTATCAGTAGTATCGTTAGTGATAAGAAATTTGTTAAACCCAAAAAGTGGACGCTGAAAAATGGGTGTTAATTTTCCAAGATGCACAAGTGCCCCTCTCTTGCCCCTGTGTGCGGGCGCGCGGAGCCCATGACGTGTATATAGGACTAAAGGCGGGAACCAGCCCCCTACAATTACAGCGACCTTGTCTTGCCACAGATCGTGCAGCCGCTGAACCCCGTCTTATTGTATCGCTCAATGTCCTGGTGGATCTGGAAGACAGAGCAGGCCGGGTCCAAGATTTCCATGATATTTGTCGTTCAAGATGTTAATGGTATACATGGACCTGCTGACCGGACCGGTTGAAGCTGGGCAACATGACGCGAGACAGACTCAGACAGAGAGTGGCGCCGGATACCTACGGGCGTTTAGCCCAAGGATTTCGATGATGATGATGACTCAGAGGCGGTAATTTAGTGTGTGTGTGTGTGTGTGTGTGTGTGTGTGTGTGTGTGTGTGTGTGTGTGTGCATGTGGTGGGGAAAGGGATAGAATCGAAGCTACTGGAAACTCGATCCGTCACGTTCTGCTTGTACTTTGGCCGAGCCAGTCCCAACCCTGGAGAAAGTAGGAGGGACACACTAATCTGTTATAATGCTAATGCTATATTTGTCGTTACACAGGCAATTAAGCCACCAAACGGTTTTTAGGAGTCTTAAGAACCGAGGAATATTTTCCAGTTGCTATCGTATTACCGGAATGACTCCCAATACCTCCGGAAATTTGTACACTGGTACAGTGTAGAATAATGGATGAGTCGATTTGTCTTGAGCTAACGTTACACATGGATGACTTCATAATACAGGATGGCGATTGCTGAGGCTGTGTCCATCGGGATTCTGATGCTGATATCTGTTGCAGCAACAATGAATGTTCCACTGCGATCGGTTCATGAAAAGGTTGGTCAGCTCAACCATCTGCCAATTATTCTTGAATAATTATTGATGGACTCAACTACTTACCTACATACACAAACAAGCGTACAACATACAAGGCACAGGCCTACATACACGCTTAAATACTAACAAACCCTACAAGTTACTTAGGCTACCTACATAATACATAGGGCTACACACACAGGTTCACATACAAACAAAGACATACATAGGGACCAACATACATACATACATACATACATACATACATACATACATACATACATACATACATACATACATACATACATACATACATACATACATACATACATACATACATACATACATACATACATACATACATACATACATACATACATACATACATACATACATACATACATGCTTTAATTGATAATTATGGTTTCATCGTATTTCTCTTTGTAGCGATTGGCAGAGGAGGCGAGGCAGGCGTTGGATGATGTGGAGAAGCGTCAGTTGGATCATGAATCCTTTCTCGGAAAAGATCAGGCAGAAATTTTCGATCAGCTGAGCGTCGATTCTAGCAAGGCCGGAGTAGGGTAGGTCGACGTCGTTCTAGGAGTGCTGTCGGTACAGACGATAATGACGCTACATGAAGTGCGATAATTATGCTAAGCTTCTCATTTGCGTTACACTGATTCATTCAGCTATTCATTTCAGGAATTTCTATGGCGCATCTTTATTAGAAAGCTACTCAGAGGCGTCCTGGTCCTGGGCACGACGTTAAACTGCATCCATCCTCTGCCACAGGGAACCAGCAACTTCCCTGTGCCGGTCCTAAGCCCGGATAAAATGAGGAAGGTTTGCCAGATGGGTGGAGATACGCTGGCAGTAAAAGACCAAGACCATTGAAATCCGCAAAAACCACTACAAGTGACATAGCGACCCAGATGCTTCAAGGTGTCATGATGTGGAGCTGACATGCACAGGCCGGTCAGTACAGACCAGTGGAGAGAGTTGGGGGGAGAGAGCGTGGGACACATACGGGCATTGACCCAGGTTGTCCTTCGTGCCTCTCTCCCAATATTCTCTTCATCAGACAAGGTGGTCTAGCTGGTTCAAGATGTTAATGGTATACATGCAGGGATGGGCAGTAATTTAATTGAGTAATTCAAATTACGTAATTTAAATTACAATTGTAATTGGTAATTTGTAATTTGCAGCTCTGAATCAAAGTAATTTGTAATTTGTAATTCAATTACATTTTCACCTGTAATTTGTAATTTCAATTACATTCCTCAAAATCAAATTACTTTGGATGTGACTATGCTAAGAGTCTTTGGTGAATCAAGCGATCCTTGCAACAGTGTCTCACCCATTTTTTAAGTTACCGGTATGCTGGCTGCCTACACAAATTGCAGATCAAACTAAAAGAATATACGAATTGCTAGTAACAATATATGAAAATGCCACCAGTAGCAAACAAAATATTGAGAATCTAGGGGTCATAAAGAAGGGGAGGAAGATGAAGAACTTTATGGTTGTAATGTGCAGCGTGCAGTGACCACAAAGTCGACCAGCAGAAACAAAAACCATTTAGAAATCTTGCAGCATATAGAAGATGACAGAAATGAAACTAGCAGTGCCTCATTGCTAGCCAACTGCTAACAAATTGTTTATACAATTTAATGCTGCCATGCCTTGGTCTGCAATAGAAGAGAGGCTCTTTAGTTTTTACAGGCATGATTGTAAGGCCCAACAGACGGCTTTAATTGTTTGAACAGCTGCTGCTTCTTAAAGACATTTAAATAGACATTAATTTTTCTTACACCATAAATAATAAAACACAAAGAAATCAGAAAAAAGGTATGCACTCCCTGCCTGAGTTTTTTATTCCAATGATTTCAGCCCCAAAGTAATTTGTAATTGATGTAATTGAAATTACGTAATTTGTAATTTGTAATTTGAGGCTCTGAGTCAAAAGTAATTTGTAATTTGTAATTCAATTACATTTTCTCCAGTAATTGGTAATTTGTAATTCAATTACATGTTGCCCTGTAATTTGCCCATCCCTGTATACATGGACCTGCTGACCGGACCGGTTGAAGCTGGGCAACATGACGCGAGACAGACTCAGACAGAGAGTGGCGCCGGATACCTACGGGCGTTTAGCCCAAGGATTTCGATGATGATGATGACTCAGAGGCGCTCCCAGCCCAGCCAGAGCTAAGAAGTAGGATTTGAGCGACTTATAAAGCGCAAGTGATTTTGGCTTAGGCATAGGCTAAGTCGCAAGGTTATACTAAGTGTTCAAAACACCAAAAGTTGCCGCACAAAATCTGATTTACAGCGGCACAAATTTCTTTCCCAACTACGCACTTTGCGTCCAGCTGCACGTTAGAATAAGCTCTGGTGCAGTTATAAAAATTCCTTTAAAGGAAGTCAAATTCTAAAATACGTGCATGCATGCCTGCATTGATCACGTCGTGATTCTTGTGTCGGTTTGTAAGGTCGATTTACAACAAGATCGACAAGGATGGAGACGGCGAAGTGACGGAAGATGAGATGACGAAATGGATGAAGAAGGTCTACAGACGACAAGTGCAGCTGGACACCGACAACTATTGGTCAATCTACATAGGAAATTCCGACGCAAAGATTCTCACCTGGGAGACTTTCCGAAAGACTACGTACGGACTGGACTCCGGTAAGAAAGTTAATATCGCTTATAACATAATTATGATTCAATACACAGTGCACCGCAAAAACTCTATAATTATACGATCGCCTCTGATTTTTCTAAAGGCGCATTAGAGACGTCCAGATACAATTTCCAGAGACATTGCATGTGTTGCCATCTTGTAAAATACTTTGCAATAGGCCTACAATTATTACCTTGCAATAATTTATAATTCTAGAATGCAATCGCTTCACAATAAGCCTACTTTAAAGCGCAGTTACTTTACAATACGCTGGATGGCATTATTACTTTCCACTACATTACAAAACAATTAATTTACATCGAATCTTTACATAGAATCCAGTGCTGACTACTTTAGAACGCGATTACTTTATAATATTGTAATATTTACAATGCCATAGTACTTTACAAAGCAATTGCCTAACAATATTTTGAATGCAATTAAAATAGTAGACAGACCCGACTTATTTCATTAGAAGATATCGCTTATAGGACTAGACTTCTTTATAGATACGTCTAAATTAAAAAAAGAATATTCTCGTCAGTGGCGTAGTCAGGAATTTTTGATGGGGGGGTTTGTGGCCGGAAACCCTGTTTTTTGCTATTTTTTCTTGCTAAAATGGAAAAATAGCCTTTCAAAAACCTTTTTCCCGGAGCCAATGGGGGAGTTTAACCCCCGAAACCCCCCTTGCCTACACCACTGATTCTCGTCAATAATGTATTTGCCACTGGTATATACGCCTATTTCTTTACAGATCTCGATGAAATAGATGAAACAAATGCAGTCCACGCCATAGTGAGGAAATCCATCAGACACTACAAACGCCTGTGGCTGAAGGCAGACAAAGATGGCGACGGAGCCTTGAGCAAGCAGGAGTCACGTGACTTTTTCTTCCCAGAAGAATCCAATGACCTAATGGACGTCATTGTTGACGTAGGCGCTGCCAGTGTTTAACCTAGACATCTCAATTCAATTTAATTCAATTCAAACTGGTTTATTCAAAGGGATCAACAGTAAAATACAAAAATAAGCCAAAATCATAGTATTATTATTACGATATTATTTACTATTATAGTAATATCGACATTTTTCAGAACATGTTTTAGGGTGTTTTAAAGATAAGGTATTATTTTTTGTGATAAGAGGCCTAAGGGGCCTGCTGGTTGCCATTTACAAATAAATAATAGTGTACAATGAGAACAAGAAGCTATTATTAACTCACAAGTTAGTAAGGAGGAGGTGCATGAGAAAGGATTGCCCAGAAAGGAAGTGATCCCGCTAAAACAGGGGTAGGTCCAACAGAAATTACTTCTCCCACCATGGGAAAAACTTGACAGAATGCAATTAGCTCTTTACTTGCTATTTTCATTATTATCATCATTATTGTATTACATGAACTGTAAATCCAATAATATACCGTGATATTATTTACTATTGTATGGTTATTATGATATTTAGTATTGTCGCGGAACTAGGGCTGGGCAGAAAAGTACCAGGGGCCGATCACCAACCCTAGCCGTGCAGGTCTTGTCGATGAGTCCGGGGGGTAAGGCTTTAGCTGGAGACTAAAGACTAGCCGACTAGGCTTAGGCGAACTGTACTTCAACGAACTGTATTCAAACGAACTGTATTTAATCGAACTGTATTTAATCGAACTGTGCACGGAGCGTCTGATCTCTTCAGCGCAAACTAAACTGGAACACACGAATTAGAAGCGTCGACTAAAACCAACTCAAGCTGCCACTGTACACTAAACACACTAAAAACTCTCTCTCTCTCCGATGAACTGCGCACTCAACACTGACTGAGCAACTACATTTTACTACCGACTGCCTCACCAAATTCTATACTACCGACTACCACGATGAACTGCATTGCCCAAGACCCTATCAAAGAAGAAGCAGCTCAAGACCCTATCAAAGAAGAAACAGCTCTTGCGCTATTGCCCTCTGCTCTATTTATACTCTACCAACGGAGCCGGGTATGCTGAATAAGTAGACATAGGCCGGGTATGCTGAATAAGTAGACGGAGGCTAGTGTGCTGAATAAGTAGACATAGGCCGGGTATGCTGAATAAGTAGACGGAGGCTATAGAGTGTGCTGAATAAGTAGACACAGACGGAGAGAGCAAAGCAAGCACACATCCACACAGCAGGAGACCCTCAAGTTTTTCCACACGGCCCCCCCAGGAGCAGTCCAAAGCCCCCTTTGGAGCGAACAGATAAAATTAACAGGGGAAAAACGAACCCCAACATAATAAACATTGTCCATCGAGATAAGGCACACGCCTCAGTCCACAATTCTATGCAAATAATCGATTCGCTTATGCAAAATATCGTCCATTTCGAAGTATGCCAACTTAACTAGCACAAAAAAACAGCATCCAAACAACCAAGCATCGTTCGTGACGAACAAAACGGCTTATAAAGTTAAACAGACGAAGAACGTCTTCTGAATAATCACGTAGGCGCTAACTAACAGAAAATAATCGTACTGTGCGGTACGTTTTGCTTACACGAAACTTAAGTTCAGAGTCCCTGATGGCAAAACAAAACTAGGAGTGTCACCTTTCTTTCTTCTTTTTCTTCTTGAGAGGCGGTCCGTCTTCCGCGAGGAGGGGTAGATTACGCGCACGTACGTAGACACGGGCGCCGACGAAGAAGAAGCGCGCGCGCAACCATGCGCGCCGACAGGAACTTGCGCGCAGACAGGAACTTGCGCGCAGACGTAGAAGAAACGTGCGCCGTCATCCTCGTGCACTTTTCTGGAACCGGACAGGTCGACGAACGGCCCGACGGGGTCGACCCGAGACCGCCGTTGTTCCATCCGAACCTGCTTCCGTTGCATCCGTTGCACCCGTTGCTTCCGTTGCGTCCGTTGCTTCCGTTGCATCCGTTGCTTCCGTTGCGTCCGTTGCTTCCGTTCGATGTGCAAAGGACCTGGTCCTCGGTCGGTCGACGGCGGATGCCGTCGCACCATCGCTGACGTCGGTGCGCTGCGTCCTACAAACCTTCGTGGGCCGGAGCAGTAAACCCAGTCACCTTCTTTCTCAAATTTCTCTAACAGTCCATGAGAATCCGACCAATGTCCTCCAGGATCAAAAGGCACAAATCCACAATTCAAAATCGACTTGCAGGTAGATCGAGCGGTACTTGTCCCATCTGCACGACCACAACTCACACTCCCATGGATATATCCACAATCCGACTCAAGCGTGCCAACACACACCGTACAAAGGGGGACTCTCAGACATACATCAATTCCAGAAAAAGGACCAAAATTCTTCCGGGTCGAACCAGGAAAAAATCGCAAAGACCCATCAAACACCACATATGCAGAACATCCACCAACGGCAGGTTCCACAATAGATTCTACAACCCCAGTTTGCAACAATTGATTCAATTGCTCATCAATAGCAGTCTGATATGGCAACGGCTGCCTCCGTAAGGGTTGTCTCACTGGACGAGAGTCCCTCGTATCAATTCTGTGTTGGGTTATCGTGGTTCGTCCCAAATCTCGGTCAGTGGTCGAGAAAATGTCCTCATATTCGACCAATAAATCCTTCAACCGTTCCTTCACATCCGTCGGGACATCCTCCGAAATGTCCTCCATCAGCTTCTCAACCAAATGGGTTTCAGGACCCGTTCGTCTATCATTTTCCTCCCTTACTTCGACATTTACGGGATGCAATTCACCCAACATTTGATTAGCAGTCAACAAAGCAGATTTCTCATTCAAATTTACTACACGAATGCACGACTTATTAGCATCATCACCAAGCACGACTCTGGCTACATGTAACCCAGGCTGGATCTCTTTGGACTCCGTCATCCACGCCTGTGCAGTGGTCGTCAAATCTCTATACTGCGTTGTACAAGGTATATCGCACTGGGAACGAGGAAGGACAGTCGTCTCCTCTGCAACCATCACCCTGCGGCACCAAAGAGAACCATTTCCCTTGACCAGAGGAATGCGGCGGCGACCAACAAAAAGTGCACCCTGACCAAAACCCAATCTACATGTACAGCGATGCTGTCTCAGCCAGTCCATTCCCAGCATTGGTTCACCGATCTGATCCGAGACAAGAAAAGTAGTGCCAATAGAAAATCCTCTGGAAATCACAATCGGAAGGTCAAGCTGACCCAAAACCCTAATCGCAGTACCATTAGCAGCTAAGAGGATGCGATTGCTTGGCTGGAGCAACAACCCATCAACATCAGACGAGGGAACCAGGCTTACCTCCGACCCAGTGTCCACTAGGCATGTTCTTTGCCGTCCGTTGATCGTTCCACGGATGTAGATCGCGTTGTTCGTTACACCCGTCGTTCGGTCTCTCGTTGTGTGGTTGGTGACGATCGGTCCATTCTGCTCGGGCGTTGTCGGACCCGAGTTGCGTGCGTCGTCTTGACGGTTGGGAGGCTGTCGGCGTTGGCGGCATTGGCGGGCCACGTGACCCACGCGTCCACAGTTGAAGCAGGTCACGCCGCGGCCGGCGTTCCCAGAAGCGTTTCCTGCAGGCGGAACGGTCGGTGGAACGTACGGGGGAACATTTGGTTCAGCGTCGAGACTCGTCCGGTACGAACCTCGAAGTTCCTCCAGCTGTTGACAGATCCTTCCTTCCATGTCCTGTTGCCACTTTCGCTGGGCAGCGAAGAAGTTGTCCAATTGGGACTGAAGTTGTCCACCAGCGTCTCCATCTTGCGTCGCTCTCACCCGATTGGCTGGTCTCCGACGATCCTCCAATTCCGACGTCTGCTGATACGCGGCGAGGCGTAGAGCGGTTCGGTACGCTTCGTCGATGGTCTTCGGCTCACGTTCTCTCACCTTGAGGGACAACTCACGGTCGCGGATCGCTTCGAGGAAGGCGTCCTTCGCGACGATCTCCGTCGTTTCGTTAGATGGAACCGGGTAGGCGAGAACGACGAGTCTCCGGATGTCGTGCAGCAAGTCGCCCAGGGTTTCATCTGATCTCTGCCGGCGATAGTAGAGTTGTGCCCGGAAGGTCTCGGCCTGACCCTCCGCGCCGTATCGTTGACGTAGTCTCTCGACGAGCTGCTCGTAGGTGACTTCCGTCCGGGCTCCAAAATCCCAGAGTAACTGCGTTGCTGCTTTTTCCAATGAACAGCGGAGGAAGTCCGCTTTGTCGGCTGCAGTCCATCGGTTGTGTCTCGCGCACACATCGAATTGTGCCAGGAACGATTCGAGGGATCCAGTTCCATCGAATTTTCCGGGCTTGATTGGACTCTTCTTTTCACCGAGCAAGCGACCGACATTCTCCAGAATCTTCGATTCCAAAGCGCTGGCGTCTTTCTCCGGAATCAGCATACTTTTTCGCTCCCTCTTCGGCGAGTCGTCGAAATCGATTGTCTGCAGGAAGCGGCTAGACTCGACCTCGTAGTCGACCAAAGCGTCCTTTCGTCGTCCGGTGGAAGGCGACGAAGTAACAGGAAGGCCAGAGACGCTTCCGTCCACTCCTGCGCGAGAAAACTCACCAGTTGCTGCGTTCCACATCGTTGTCAGTCCAGAATCAGATCAGCTCCCGCTTTCGTGTAACAGTGTGAATCGGTCCGACGAATGTAACAAAACCCCCAACTTCTTGAACTAGTTTCTTCGAAAACGAAACGAACAAACCAAAATCCAGTTTCGAGAAGTTCGACGAATTTCAAACCCCACTTGCTGGAACCAAATTAACTGGGACCAGCTTTGTAGAAGTCCGACGAAATTCAATCACCAGTTCAGCGAAGTTAAAACGGACAAAACCAAAATCCCACTTCTCGGTACCAAATTGTCGCGGAACTAGGGCTGGGCAGAAAAGTACCAGGGGCCGATCACCAACCCTAGCCGTGCAGGTCTTGTCGATGAGTCCGGGGGGTAAGGCTTTAGCTGGAGACTAAAGACTAGCCGACTAGGCTTATGCGAACTGTACTTCAACGAACTGTATTCAAACGAACTGTATTTAATCGAACTGTATTTAATCGAACTGTGCACGGAGCGTCTGATCTCTTCAGCGCAAACTAAACTGGAACACACGAATTAGAAGCGTCGACTAAAACCAACTCAAGCTGCCACTGTACACTAAACACACTAAAAACTCTCTCTCTCTCCGATGAACTGCGCACTCAACACTGACTGAGCAACTACATTTTACTACCGACTGCCTCACCAAATTCTATACTACCGACTACCACGATGAACTGCATTGCCCAAGACCCTATCAAAGAAGAAGCAGCTCAAGACCCTATCAAAGAAGAAACAGCTCTTGCGCTATTGCCCTCTGCTCTATTTATACTCTACCAACGGAGCCGGGTATGCTGAATAAGTAGACATAGGCCGGGTATGCTGAATAAGTAGACGGAGGCTAGTGTGCTGAATAAGTAGACATAGGCCGGGTATGCTGAATAAGTAGACGGAGGCTATAGAGTGTGCTGAATAAGTAGACACAGACGGAGAGAGCAAAGCAAGCACACATCCACACAGCAGGAGACCCTCAAGTTTTTCCACACGGCCCCCCCAGGAGCAGTCCAAAGCCCCTTTGGAGCGAACAGATAAAATTAACAGGGGAAAAACGAACCCCAACATAATAAACATTGTCCATCGAGATAAGGCACACGCCTCAGTCCACAATTCTATGCAAATAATCGATTCGCTTATGCAAAATATCGTCCATTTCGAAGTATGCCAACTTAACTAGCACAAAAAAACAGCATCCAAACAACCAAGCATCGTTCGTGACGAACAAAACGGCTTATAAAGTTAAACAGACGAAGAACGTCTTCTGAATAATCACGTAGGCGCTAACTAACAGAAAATAATCGTACTGTGCGGTACGTTTTGCTTACACGAAACTTAAGTTCAGAGTCCCTGATGGCAAAACAAAACTAGGAGTGTCACCTTTCTTTCTTCTTTTTCTTCTTGAGAGGCGGTCCGTCTTCCGCGAGGAGGGGTAGATTACGCGCACGTACGTAGACACGGGCGCCGACGAAGAAGAAGCGCGCGCGCAACCATGCGCGCCGACAGGAACTTGCGCGCAGACAGGAACTTGCGCGCAGACGTAGAAGAAACGTGCGCCGTCATCCTCGTGCACTTTTCTGGAACCGGACAGGTCGACGAACGGCCCGACGGGGTCGACCCGAGACCGCCGTTGTTCCATCCGAACCTGCTTCCGTTGCATCCGTTGCACCCGTTGCTTCCGTTGCGTCCGTTGCTTCCGTTGCATCCGTTGCTTCCGTTGCGTCCGTTGCTTCCGTTCGATGTGCAAAGGACCTGGTCCTCGGTCGGTCGACGGCGGATGCCGTCGCACCATCGCTGACGTCGGTGCGCTGCGTCCTACAAACCTTCGTGGGCCGGAGCAGTAAACCCAGTCACCTTCTTTCTCAAATTTCTCTAACAGTCCATGAGAATCCGACCAATGTCCTCCAGGATCAAAAGGCACAAATCCACAATTCAAAATCGACTTGCAGGTAGATCGAGCGGTACTTGTCCCATCTGTACGACCACAACTCACACTCCCATGGATATATCCACAATCCGACTCAAGCGTGCCAACACACACCGTACAAAGGGGGACTCTCAGACATACATCAATTCCAGAAAAAGGACCAAAATTCTTCCGGGTCGAACCAGGAAAAAATCGCAAAGACCCATCAAACACCACATATGCAGAACATCCACCAACGGCAGGTTCCACAATAGATTCTACAACCCCAGTTTGCAACAATTGATTCAATTGCTCATCAATAGCAGTCTGATATGGCAACGGCTGCCTCCGTAAGGGTTGTCTCACTGGACGAGAGTCCCTCGTATCAATTCTGTGTTGGGTTATCGTGGTTCGTCCCAAATCTCGGTCAGTGGTCGAGAAAATGTCCTCATATTCGACCAATAAATCCTTCAACCGTTCCTTCACATCCGTCGGGACATCCTCCGAAATGTCCTCCATCAGCTTCTCAACCAAATGGGTTTCAGGACCCGTTCGTCTATCATTTTCCTCCCTTACTTCGACATTTACGGGATGCAATTCACCCAACATTTGATTAGCAGTCAACAAAGCAGATTTCTCATTCAAATTTACTACACGAATGCACGACTTATTAGCATCATCACCAAGCACGACTCTGGCTACATGTAACCCAGGCTGGATCTCTTTGGACTCCGTCATCCACGCCTGTGCAGTGGTCGTCAAATCTCTATACTGCGTTGTACAAGGTATATCGCACTGGGAACGAGGAAGGACAGTCGTCTCCTCTGCAACCATCACCCTGCGGCACCAAAGAGAACCATTTCCCTTGACCAGAGGAATGCGGCGGCGACCAACAAAAAGTGCACCCTGACCAAAACCCAATCTACATGTACAGCGATGCTGTCTCAGCCAGTCCATTCCCAGCATTGGTTCACCGATCTGATCCGAGACAAGAAAAGTAGTGCCAATAGAAAATCCTCTGGAAATCACAATCGGAAGGTCAAGCTGACCCAAAACCCTAATCGCAGTACCATTAGCAGCTAAGAGGATGCGATTGCTTGGCTGGAGCAACAACCCATCAACATCAGACGAGGGAACCAGGCTTACCTCCGACCCAGTGTCCACTAGGCATGTTCTTTGCCGTCCGTTGATCGTTCCACGGATGTAGATCGCGTTGTTCGTTACACCCGTCGTTCGGTCTCTCGTTGTGTGGTTGGTGACGATCGGTCCATTCTGCTCGGGCGTTGTCGGACCCGAGTTGCGTGCGTCGTCTTGACGGTTGGGAGGCTGTCGGCGTTGGCGGCATTGGCGGGCCACGTGACCCACGCGTCCACAGTTGAAGCAGGTCACGCCGCGGCCGGCGTTCCCAGAAGCGTTTCCTGCAGGCGGAACGGTCGGTGGAACGTACGGGGGAACATTTGGTTCAGCGTCGAGACTCGTCCGGTACGAACCTCGAAGTTCCTCCAGCTGTTGACAGATCCTTCCTTCCATGTCCTGTTGCCACTTTCGCTGGGCAGCGAAGAAGTTGTCCAATTGGGACTGAAGTTGTCCACCAGCGTCTCCATCTTGCGTCGCTCTCACCCGATTGGCTGGTCTCCGACGATCCTCCAATTCCGACGTCTGCTGATACGCGGCGAGGCGTAGAGCGGTTCGGTACGCTTCGTCGATGGTCTTCGGCTCACGTTCTCTCACCTTGAGGGACAACTCACGGTCGCGGATCGCTTCGAGGAAGGCGTCCTTCGCGACGATCTCCGTCGTTTCGTTAGATGGAACCGGGTAGGCGAGAACGACGAGTCTCCGGATGTCGTGCAGCAAGTCGCCCAGGGTTTCATCTGATCTCTGCCGGCGATAGTAGAGTTGTGCCCGGAAGGTCTCGGCCTGACCCTCCGCGCCGTATCGTTGACGTAGTCTCTCGACGAGCTGCTCGTAGGTGACTTCCGTCCGGGCTCCAAAATCCCAGAGTAACTGCGTTGCTGCTTTTTCCAATGAACAGCGGAGGAAGTCCGCTTTGTCGGCTGCAGTCCATCGGTTGTGTCTCGCGCACACATCGAATTGTGCCAGGAACGATTCGAGGGATCCAGTTCCATCGAATTTTCCGGGCTTGATTGGACTCTTCTTTTCACCGAGCAAGCGACCGACATTCTCCAGAATCTTCGATTCCAAAGCGCTGGCGTCTTTCTCCGGAATCAGCATACTTTTTCGCTCCCTCTTCGGCGAGTCGTCGAAATCGATTGTCTGCAGGAAGCGGCTAGACTCGACCTCGTAGTCGACCAAAGCGTCCTTTCGTCGTCCGGTGGAAGGCGACGAAGTAACAGGAAGGCCAGAGACGCTTCCGTCCACTCCTGCGCGAGAAAACTCACCAGTTGCTGCGTTCCACATCGTTGTCAGTCCAGAATCAGATCAGCTCCCGCTTTCGTGTAACAGTGTGAATCGGTCCGACGAATGTAACAAAACCCCCAACTTCTTGAACTAGTTTCTTCGAAAACGAAACGAACAAACCAAAATCCAGTTTCGAGAAGTTCGACGAATTTCAAACCCCACTTGCTGGAACCAAATTAACTGGGACCAGCTTTGTAGAAGTCCGACGAAATTCAATCACCAGTTCAGCGAAGTTAAAACGGACAAAACCAAAATCCCACTTCTCGGTACCAAATTGTCGCGGAACTAGGGCTGGGCAGAAAAGTACCAGGGGCCGATCACCAACCCTAGCCGTGCAGGTCTTGTCGATGAGTCCGGGGGGTAAGGCTTTAGCTGGAGACTAAAGACTAGCCGACTAGGCTTAGGCGAACTGTACTTCAACGAACTGTATTCAAACGAACTGTATTTAATCGAACTGTATTTAATCGAACTGTGCACGGAGCGTCTGATCTCTTCAGCGCAAACTAAACTGGAACACACGAATTAGAAGCGTCGACTAAAACCAACTCAAGCTGCCACTGTACACTAAACACACTAAAAACTCTCTCTCTCTCCGATGAACTGCGCACTCAACACTGACTGAGCAACTACATTTTACTACCGACTGCCTCACCAAATTCTATACTACCGACTACCACGATGAACTGCATTGCCCAAGACCCTATCAAAGAAGAAGCAGCTCAAGACCCTATCAAAGAAGAAACAGCTCTTGCGCTATTGCCCTCTGCTCTATTTATACTCTACCAACGGAGCCGGGTATGCTGAATAAGTAGACATAGGCCGGGTATGCTGAATAAGTAGACGGAGGCTAGTGTGCTGAATAAGTAGACATAGGCCGGGTATGCTGAATAAGTAGACGGAGGCTATAGAGTGTGCTGAATAAGTAGACACAGACGGAGAGAGCAAAGCAAGCACACATCCACACAGCAGGAGACCCTCAAGTTTTTCCACACGGCCCCCCCAGGAGCAGTCCAAAGCCCCCTTTGGAGCGAACAGATAAAATTAACAGGGGAAAAACGAACCCCAACATAATAAACATTGTCCATCGAGATAAGGCACACGCCTCAGTCCACAATTCTATGCAAATAATCGATTCGCTTATGCAAAATATCGTCCATTTCGAAGTATGCCAACTTAACTAGCACAAAAAAACAGCATCCAAACAACCAAGCATCGTTCGTGACGAACAAAACGGCTTATAAAGTTAAACAGACGAAGAACGTCTTCTGAATAATCACGTAGGCGCTAACTAACAGAAAATAATCGTACTGTGCGGTACGTTTTGCTTACACGAAACTTAAGTTCAGAGTCCCTGATGGCAAAACAAAACTAAGAGTGTCACCTTTCTTTCTTCTTTTTCTTCTTGAGAGGCGGTCCGTCTTCCGCGAGGAGGGGTAGATTACGCGCACGTACGTAGACACGGGCGCCGACGAAGAAGAAGCGCGCGCGCAACCATGCGCGCCGACAGGAACTTGCGCGCAGACAGGAACTTGCGCGCAGACGTAGAAGAAACGTGCGCCGTCATCCTCGTGCACTTTTCTGGAACCGGACAGGTCGACGAACGGCCCGACGGGGTCGACCCGAGACCGCCGTTGTTCCATCCGAACCTGCTTCCGTTGCATCCGTTGCACCCGTTGCTTCCGTTGCGTCCGTTGCTTCCGTTGCATCCGTTGCTTCCGTTGCGTCCGTTGCTTCCGTTCGATGTGCAAAGGACCTGGTCCTCGGTCGGTCGACGGCGGATGCCGTCGCACCATCGCTGACGTCGGTGCGCTGCGTCCTACAAACCTTCGTGGGCCGGAGCAGTAAACCCAGTCACCTTCTTTCTCAAATTTCTCTAACAGTCCATGAGAATCCGACCAATGTCCTCCAGGATCAAAAGGCACAAATCCACAATTCAAAATCGACTTGCAGGTAGATCGAGCGGTACTTGTCCCATCTGCACGACCACAACTCACACTCCCATGGATATATCCACAATCCGACTCAAGCGTGCCAACACACACCGTACAAAGGGGGACTCTCAGACATACATCAATTCCAAAAAAAGGACCAAAATTCTTCCGGGTCGAACCAGGAAAAAATCGCAAAGACCCATCAAACACCACATATGCAGAACATCCACCAACGGCAGGTTCCACAATAGATTCTACAACCCCAGTTTGCAACAATTGATTCAATTGCTCATCAATAGCAGTCTGATATGGCAACGGCTGCCTCCGTAAGGGTTGTCTCACTGGACGAGAGTCCCTCGTATCAATTCTGTGTTGGGTTATCGTGGTTCGTCCCAAATCTCGGTCAGTGGTCGAGAAAATGTCCTCATATTCGACCAATAAATCCTTCAACCGTTCCTTCACATCCGTCGGGACATCCTCCGAAATGTCCTCCATCAGCTTCTCAACCAAATGGGTTTCAGGACCCGTTCGTCTATCATTTTCCTCCCTTACTTCGACATTTACGGGATGCAATTCACCCAACATTTGATTAGCAGTCAACAAAGCAGATTTCTCATTCAAATTTACTACACGAATGCACGACTTATTAGCATCATCACCAAGCACGACTCTGGCTACATGTAACCCAGGCTGGATCTCTTTGGACTCCGTCATCCACGCCTGTGCAGTGGTCGTCAAATCTCTATACTGCGTTGTACAAGGTATATCGCACTGGGAACGAGGAAGGACAGTCGTCTCCTCTGCAACCATCACCCTGCGGCACCAAAGAGAACCATTTCCCTTGACCAGAGGAATGCGGCGGCGACCAACAAAAAGTGCACCCTGACCAAAACCCAATCTACATGTACAGCGATGCTGTCTCAGCCAGTCCATTCCCAGCATTGGTTCACCGATCTGATCCGAGACAAGAAAAGTAGTGCCAATAGAAAATCCTCTGGAAATCACAATCGGAAGGTCAAGCTGACCCAAAACCCTAATCGCAGTACCATTAGCAGCTAAGAGGATGCGATTGCTTGGCTGGAGCAACAACCCATCAACATCAGACGAGGGAACCAGGCTTACCTCCGACCCAGTGTCCACTAGGCATGTTCTTTGCCGTCCGTTGATCGTTCCACGGATGTAGATCGCGTTGTTCGTTACACCCGTCGTTCGGTCTCTCGTTGTGTGGTTGGTGACGATCGGTCCATTCTGCTCGGGCGTTGTCGGACCCGAGTTGCGTGCGTCGTCTTGACGGTTGGGAGGCTGTCGGCGTTGGCGGCATTGGCGGGCCACGTGACCCACGCGTCCACAGTTGAAGCAGGTCACGCCGCGGCCGGCGTTCCCAGAAGCGTTTCCTGCAGGCGGAACGGTCGGTGGAACGTACGGGGGAACATTTGGTTCAGCGTCGAGACTCGTCCGGTACGAACCTCGAAGTTCCTCCAGCTGTTGACAGATCCTTCCTTCCATGTCCTGTTGCCACTTTCGCTGGGCAGCGAAGAAGTTGTCCAATTGGGACTGAAGTTGTCCACCAGCGTCTCCATCTTGCGTCGCTCTCACCCGATTGGCTGGTCTCCGACGATCCTCCAATTCCGACGTCTGCTGATACGCGGCGAGGCGTAGAGCGGTTCGGTACGCTTCGTCGATGGTCTTCGGCTCACGTTCTCTCACCTTGAGGGACAACTCACGGTCGCGGATCGCTTCGAGGAAGGCGTCCTTCGCGACGATCTCCGTCGTTTCGTTAGATGGAACCGGGTAGGCGAGAACGACGAGTCTCCGGATGTCGTGCAGCAAGTCGCCCAGGGTTTCATCTGATCTCTGCCGGCGATAGTAGAGTTGTGCCCGGAAGGTCTCGGCCTGACCCTCCGCGCCGTATCGTTGACGTAGTCTCTCGACGAGCTGCTCGTAGGTGACTTCCGTCCGGGCTCCAAAATCCCAGAGTAACTGCGTTGCTGCTTTTTCCAATGAACAGCGGAGGAAGTCCGCTTTGTCGGCTGCAGTCCATCGGTTGTGTCTCGCGCACACATCGAATTGTGCCAGGAACGATTCGAGGGATCCAGTTCCATCGAATTTTCCGGGCTTGATTGGACTCTTCTTTTCACCGAGCAAGCGACCGACATTCTCCAGAATCTTCGATTCCAAAGCGCTGGCGTCTTTCTCCGGAATCAGCATACTTTTTCGCTCCCTCTTCGGCGAGTCGTCGAAATCGATTGTCTGCAGGAAGCGGCTAGACTCGACCTCGTAGTCGACCAAAGCGTCCTTTCGTCGTCCGGTGGAAGGCGACGAAGTAACAGGAAGGCCAGAGACGCTTCCGTCCACTCCTGCGCGAGAAAACTCACCAGTTGCTGCGTTCCACATCGTTGTCAGTCCAGAATCAGATCAGCTCCCGCTTTCGTGTAACAGTGTGAATCGGTCCGACGAATGTAACAAAACCCCCAACTTCTTGAACTAGTTTCTTCGAAAACGAAACGAACAAACCAAAATCCAGTTTCGAGAAGTTCGACGAATTTCAAACCCCACTTGCTGGAACCAAATTAACTGGGACCAGCTTTGTAGAAGTCCGACGAAATTCAATCACCAGTTCAGCGAAGTTAAAACGGACAAAACCAAAATCCCACTTCTCGGTACCAAATTGTCGCGGAACTAGGGCTGGGCAGAAAAGTACCAGGGGCCGATCACCAACCCTAGCCGTGCAGGTCTTGTCGATGAGTCCGGGGGGTAAGGCTTTAGCTGGAGACTAAAGACTAGCCGACTAGGCTTAGGCGAACTGTACTTCAACGAACTGTATTCAAACGAACTGTATTTAATCGAACTGTATTTAATCGAACTGTGCACGGAGCGTCTGATCTCTTCAGCGCAAACTAAACTGGAACACACGAATTAGAAGCGTCGACTAAAACCAACTCAAGCTGCCACTGTACACTAAACACACTAAAAACTCTCTCTCTCTCCGATGAACTGCGCACTCAACACTGACTGAGCAACTACATTTTACTACCGACTGCCTCACCAAATTCTATACTACCGACTACCACGATGAACTGCATTGCCCAAGACCCTATCAAAGAAGAAGCAGCTCAAGACCCTATCAAAGAAGAAACAGCTCTTGCGCTATTGCCCTCTGCTCTATTTATACTCTACCAACGGAGCCGGGTATGCTGAATAAGTAGACATAGGCCGGGTATGCTGAATAAGTAGACGGAGGCTAGTGTGCTGAATAAGTAGACATAGGCCGGGTATGCTGAATAAGTAGACGGAGGCTATAGAGTGTGCTGAATAAGTAGACACAGACGGAGAGAGCAAAGCAAGCACACATCCACACAGCAGGAGACCCTCAAGTTTTTCCACACGGCCCCCCCCCAGGAGCAGTCCAAAGCCCCCTTTGGAGCGAACAGATAAAATTAACAGGGGAAAAACGAACCCCAACATAATAAACATTGTCCATCGAGATAAGGCACACGCCTCAGTCCACAATTCTATGCAAATAATCGATTCGCTTATGCAAAATATCGTCCATTTCGAAGTATGCCAACTTAACTAGCACAAAAAAAACAGCATCCAAACAACCAAGCATCGTTCGTGACGAACAAAACGGCTTATAAAGTTAAACAGACGAAGAACGTCTTCTGAATAATCACGTAGGCGCTAACTAACAGAAAATAATCGTACTGTGCGGTACGTTTTGCTTACACGAAACTTAAGTTCAGAGTCCCTGATGGCAAAACAAAACTAGGAGTGTCACCTTTCTTTCTTCTTTTTCTTCTTGAGAGGCGGTCCGTCTTCCGCGAGGAGGGGTAGATTACGCGCACGTACGTAGACACGGGCGCCGACGAAGAAGAAGCGCGCGCGCAACCATGCGCGCCGACAGGAACTTGCGCGCAGACAGGAACTTGCGCGCAGACGTAGAAGAAACGTGCGCCGTCATCCTCGTGCACTTTTCTGGAACCGGACAGGTCGACGAACGGCCCGACGGGGTCGACCCGAGACCGCCGTTGTTCCATCCGAACCTGCTTCCGTTGCATCCGTTGCACCCGTTGCTTCCGTTGCGTCCGTTGCTTCCGTTGCATCCGTTGCTTCCGTTGCGTCCGTTGCTTCCGTTCGATGTGCAAAGGACCTGGTCCTCGGTCGGTCGACGGCGGATGCCGTCGCACCATCGCTGACGTCGGTGCGCTGCGTCCTACAAACCTTCGTGGGCCGGAGCAGTAAACCCAGTCACCTTCTTTCTCAAATTTCTCTAACAGTCCATGAGAATCCGACCAATGTCCTCCAGGATCAAAAGGCACAAATCCACAATTCAAAATCGACTTGCAGGTAGATCGAGCGGTACTTGTCCCATCTGCACGACCACAACTCACACTCCCATGGATATATCCACAATCCGACTCAAGCGTGCCAACACACACCGTACAAAGGGGGACTCTCAGACATACATCAATTCCAGAAAAAGGACCAAAATTCTTCCGGGTCGAACCAGGAAAAAATCGCAAAGACCCATCAAACACCACATATGCAGAACATCCACCAACGGCAGGTTCCACAATAGATTCTACAACCCCAGTTTGCAACAATTGATTCAATTGCTCATCAATAGCAGTCTGATATGGCAACGGCTGCCTCCGTAAGGGTTGTCTCACTGGACGAGAGTCCCTCGTATCAATTCTGTGTTGGGTTATCGTGGTTCGTCCCAAATCTCGGTCAGTGGTCGAGAAAATGTCCTCATATTCGACCAATAAATCCTTCAACCGTTCCTTCACATCCGTCGGGACATCCTCCGAAATGTCCTCCATCAGCTTCTCAACCAAATGGGTTTCAGGACCCGTTCGTCTATCATTTTCCTCCCTTACTTCGACATTTACGGGATGCAATTCACCCAACATTTGATTAGCAGTCAACAAAGCAGATTTCTCATTCAAATTTACTACACGAATGCACGACTTATTAGCATCATCACCAAGCACGACTCTGGCTACATGTAACCCAGGCTGGATCTCTTTGGACTCCGTCATCCACGCCTGTGCAGTGGTCGTCAAATCTCTATACTGCGTTGTACAAGGTATATCGCACTGGGAACGAGGAAGGACAGTCGTCTCCTCTGCAACCATCACCCTGCGGCACCAAAGAGAACCATTTCCCTTGACCAGAGGAATGCGGCGGCGACCAACAAAAAGTGCACCCTGACCAAAACCCAATCTACATGTACAGCGATGCTGTCTCAGCCAGTCCATTCCCAGCATTGGTTCACCGATCTGATCCGAGACAAGAAAAGTAGTGCCAATAGAAAATCCTCTGGAAATCACAATCGGAAGGTCAAGCTGACCCAAAACCCTAATCGCAGTACCATTAGCAGCTAAGAGGATGCGATTGCTTGGCTGGAGCAACAACCCATCAACATCAGACGAGGGAACCAGGCTTACCTCCGACCCAGTGTCCACTAGGCATGTTCTTTGCCGTCCGTTGATCGTTCCACGGATGTAGATCGCGTTGTTCGTTACACCCGTCGTTCGGTCTCTCGTTGTGTGGTTGGTGACGATCGGTCCATTCTGCTCGGGCGTTGTCGGACCCGAGTTGCGTGCGTCGTCTTGACGGTTGGGAGGCTGTCGGCGTTGGCGGCATTGGCGGGCCACGTGACCCACGCGTCCACAGTTGAAGCAGGTCACGCCGCGGCCGGCGTTCCCAGAAGCGTTTCCTGCAGGCGGAACGGTCGGTGGAACGTACGGGGGAACATTTGGTTCAGCGTCGAGACTCGTCCGGTACGAACCTCGAAGTTCCTCCAGCTGTTGACAGATCCTTCCTTCCATGTCCTGTTGCCACTTTCGCTGGGCAGCGAAGAAGTTGTCCAATTGGGACTGAAGTTGTCCACCAGCGTCTCCATCTTGCGTCGCTCTCACCCGATTGGCTGGTCTCCGACGATCCTCCAATTCCGACGTCTGCTGATACGCGGCGAGGCGTAGAGCGGTTCGGTACGCTTCGTCGATGGTCTTCGGCTCACGTTCTCTCACCTTGAGGGACAACTCACGGTCGCGGATCGCTTCGAGGAAGGCGTCCTTCGCGACGATCTCCGTCGTTTCGTTAGATGGAACCGGGTAGGCGAGAACGACGAGTCTCCGGATGTCGTGCAGCAAGTCGCCCAGGGTTTCATCTGATCTCTGCCGGCGATAGTAGAGTTGTGCCCGGAAGGTCTCGGCCTGACCCTCCGCGCCGTATCGTTGACGTAGTCTCTCGACGAGCTGCTCGTAGGTGACTTCCGTCCGGGCTCCAAAATCCCAGAGTAACTGCGTTGCTGCTTTTTCCAATGAACAGCGGAGGAAGTCCGCTTTGTCGGCTGCAGTCCATCGGTTGTGTCTCGCGCACACATCGAATTGTGCCAGGAACGATTCGAGGGATCCAGTTCCATCGAATTTTCCGGGCTTGATTGGACTCTTCTTTTCACCGAGCAAGCGACCGACATTCTCCAGAATCTTCGATTCCAAAGCGCTGGCGTCTTTCTCCGGAATCAGCATACTTTTTCGCTCCCTCTTCGGCGAGTCGTCGAAATCGATTGTCTGCAGGAAGCGGCTAGACTCGACCTCGTAGTCGACCAAAGCGTCCTTTCGTCGTCCGGTGGAAGGCGACGAAGTAACAGGAAGGCCAGAGACGCTTCCGTCCACTCCTGCGCGAGAAAACTCACCAGTTGCTGCGTTCCACATCGTTGTCAGTCCAGAATCAGATCAGCTCCCGCTTTCGTGTAACAGTGTGAATCGGTCCGACGAATGTAACAAAACCCCCAACTTCTTGAACTAGTTTCTTCGAAAACGAAACGAACAAACCAAAATCCAGTTTCGAGAAGTTCGACGAATTTCAAACCCCACTTGCTGGAACCAAATTAACTGGGACCAGCTTTGTAGAAGTCCGACGAAATTCAATCACCAGTTCAGCGAAGTTAAAACGGACAAAACCAAAATCCCACTTCTCGGTACCAAATTGTCGCGGAACTAGGGCTGGGCAGAAAAGTACCAGGGGCCGATCACCAACCCTAGCCGTGCAGGTCTTGTCGATGAGTCCGGGGGGTAAGGCTTTAGCTGGAGACTAAAGACTAGCCGACTAGGCTTAGGCGAACTGTACTTCAACGAACTGTATTCAAACGAACTGTATTTAATCGAACTGTATTTAATCGAACTGTGCACGGAGCGTCTGATCTCTTCAGCGCAAACTAAACTGGAACACACGAATTAGAAGCGTCGACTAAAACCAACTCAAGCTGCCACTGTACACTAAACACACTAAAAACTCTCTCTCTCCGATGAACTGCGCACTCAACACTGACTGAGCAACTACATTTTACTACCGACTGCCTCACCAAATTCTATACTACCGACTACCACGATGAACTGCATTGCCCAAGACCCTATCAAAGAAGAAGCAGCTCAAGACCCTATCAAAGAAGAAACAGCTCTTGCGCTATTGCCCTCTGCTCTATTTATACTCTACCAACGGAGCCGGGTATGCTGAATAAGTAGACATAGGCCGGGTATGCTGAATAAGTAGACGGAGGCTAGTGTGCTGAATAAGTAGACATAGGCCGGGTATGCTGAATAAGTAGACGGAGGCTAGTGTGCTGAATAAGTAGACACAGACGGAGAGAGCAAAGCAAGCACACATCCACACAGCAGGAGACCCTCAAGTTTTTCCACAGTATTATAATAATATCGACATCTTTTCAGAACATGTTTAGGGTGTTTTAAAGATAACGTAATATTTTTGTGATAGGGAGCCATAGGGGCCAGCTGGTTGCAATTGCAAACCAACAGAAAATGCCCGGTATCAAAATTGTCTATTGTTCATAGTGCTTCCAATAAACGAATTGATTGATTGAAATGAGATTGCATTTTTTAATTGATTGGATTGCACACGATTAAACCAGGCCAGATTAGAAAATATTAGATAAGATTGCATTCCGATTGGATTAGATTTTTGGTTCAGTCTGATCCGGAAGGCTAGTAAAAAAGTATTTCCTGTTAAAACGAGTTGCTCTAATATGCTTTCGTGTCTGTTTTCCAGGAGACTATGGAACAACTTGATGGAAATAATGATGGATATGTCGGCTTAGAGGAATACCTTAGTAAGTAGAGCGAATCAGCGAATAGGTTCACAATTAAGTAGATATTGTATGAAGCAATTTTCTTTTATCTAGCACTACATACACGAAATCCAACCGTATACTAGTATTAATCGTTGGTAACAGTTACTGTAGTTAAGCCTATAGGTAGGCCCTATTATAGTATAGGATCAAGATGAGGCAACTTTGACAGACTAATGGCAAAACCCTAAAATCCGGGTAATTGCTTAAGTATAATATGAACAACCCCTTGTAGCCACGCCTATGAATTTCATAGTGGTAGTTTTGGCAATTGTAGTATTAATAGCAGTGGTAGTATATATAGTAGCAGTTTAGCAATGGCAGCCACTGGAATTACAGGCAGTAGTAGTAGTAGCAGCAGCAATGGCAGTAGCAGTAGTAGTCGTGGTGGTGGTAGTGGCAGCAGTAGCAGCAGTTGTTTAGTAGTGGTATAGCATCTGGGATTTAAAAGAGCAGTTTAGCAGTGCATGGTAACATTTGAAATTGAAAGTAGCAGTAGTAGAATAGTATTACGATTTAATGATACTATACTACTACTACTACTACTACTACTACTACTACTACTACTACTACTACTACTACTACTACTACTACTACTACTACTACTACTACTACTACTACTACTACTACTACTACTACTACTACTACTACTACTACTACTACTACTACTACTACTACTACTACTACTACTACTACTACTACTACTACTACTACTACTACTACTACTACTACTACTACTACTACTACTACTACTACTACTACTACTACTACTACTACTACTACTACTACTATTACTACTACTACTACTACTGCTGCTGCTACTGCTACTACTGCTGCTGCTGCTGCTACTACTACTACTACTACTACCAATAGTCCACTATCACCACCACCACCACTAATAATAATAGATGTCTTGATCTGCATTTCGCATGAAGGTCTCTCCATCGATCATCCAGCCTGGACGGAGACGGAACGGAAGTTGTTCGTCAAGGACAAGGACCTGGACAGGGACGATCGACTGAGTCGTCACGAGATCAAGGAGTGGCTGCATCCACCCAACCGGTTCGGGACTGAGGCACAGCGTCTCATACTCCAGGCGGACACGAACCAGGTAGAAAACTACAGTGTCCACTTCATTGAAAGTCAGGATAGTATTTAATAAATTATTCTTATTCAAGGTTGAACTTTTCGAGATGGGGTGGAGTGGCAGTGTCGGTCAAGAATTTATCATGTAAGCTTACACATCATCATCATTATTGTCGTCATAATCATTGTCATTAGTAGACTCATTGATGCCGTTTCAGCTGAGTATAGGCTTCTATTACTATCATTTAAAAAATTAATTTTGTCCTTAGGGGCCGTCCATAAAGTACGTCACGCTATTTTTGACCATTTTTGACCCCCTACCCCTGTCACAAGCTGTCACAAATCTCGGACCCCCCCTAAAGTACGTCACACTTTCGGAAATTTTTTTTAAAAACATAACCATTTACCTAACCCTCTAAACCCTAGGACACTATCCATAATCCATCTGATAGTGTCCCTAAACGCTTTGATAGTGACGGGAAATCAACTTTTATCCAGCCAGGCCGGGTTTTAGACACGCCTGGCCAGGCCGGGTCGGATTTTAGGTTCTAAGAACAACAAAAAATATAAAAGAATTTAAAAAACAAATGTGTGACGTCACACATGGCCTGACCCCTCCCCTGTCACAAACTGTCACACTTTCTTACACCCCTCCCCCCTTGAGCGTGACGTACTTTATGGACGGCCCCTTATAGTTATTATTATTAATGTTATTATTATTGTTATTATTATTAGACTATTGTTATTAGTGCTTTTACCATTACAATAACGCTATTGTTAATATTTTTGTTTCTACTTTATTTTTTAAATTATTGTAGGATGGTGTTCTAAGCAAAGAAGAAATGATTAAAAACTACGATGTTTTCGTCGGCAGCAAAGCGATGAATTTTGATAGAGAAACCATAGGACATGACGAATTCTAAGTCACATTTTAATAGGCTTCTTAGATTCAGTCACGTGCGCCCGTTTCTCCCAGAAACCTTCATGGATTGGCTTGCATTCCTCAATTATGATTCTTTTGTTACTCTCCACAACCCGAGGCGCTCAGGAGCCATGGCGCTAAAGGCGCTGATACTCACACAAGTTTTGGCTCTGCGAACACAACCATTTGTATTTGATACGTCACCATACGTGATACTATATAGTGATACGTACTGTAGTCATTGGCTTATTGTGCTGTAGACGCTTTTCATTGAATTAAAACGAAGGACAAAAGTTCTCCAGCGGTTGTAACTCACTAACTTGCAAAATATTTTAAGAATATTGATTATGCATAACTTTATCCACATTAGGTTTGTACTTGACTGAGGTTGACTAAGTTCTAGCACTTCCACCGCTGCTGTGCATTCAGAAACTATTTTGCTACAGAGCGAGTAGGTCTATAACAGTGGTTCCCAACCTTTTTCGACTTCAGGGCCACTTTTTCTTAGTTGGACCACATGAGGGGCCACTAGGAGTTCAAACTTACCAGAAAATAATCGTTATAGTAGATAAATTTATCGGTTTATTTTATGCCTTTTTAAATTAGAAATTTACTAAAAGCACATAGAGCTGATAAATTGAATCAAAATAGAATGTTTCACGTTATTTTTAAACGTCTAAATAAAATAACTTGTAAGAGAAAATGATTATATATTCTATAATGCCCAAATTATCAATTTATTCATATATTCTGATAATTCTATGAGAAGCTGAGGGCCATTTTTGAAGCATGGCGGGACACTTATGGGTTGGATTGGAAACCACTGGCCTGTAATATATATATATTGGCAATTTATGAAGCGCCTCGTCAAGTGCACACCCACGGACGTGCTATGTAGTTATACATAGCTTATACAGAGATATAGTTTACGTTCTATTCTGCTCTTAAGACTGTTTTCTTTAGCCGTGGTTGGGTTGGGAGCGCTTCTGAGTAGTAACTCTTGAAGAGGCGCTATACAAATGTCGGAAATGAATGTCTGAATGAATGAATAGTTATGTACAAAATTGTACACAATATTATAAAGACATCACATGTCAACCGGTAGGATGAGAACAGAAAGACTGCGACATTGTATTCAATCATCACAACCAGAAAAATACAAACCATTGATTCTAGGAAACTCGGAGTTATTATTAGTCACTGCAGTAGGCCTACAGCTAAAAACTAGTTTATTTACAGCCAAAATATACGTGCTACCTCCATAACAATGAAAACAACAACAACATGAAACATGTTAGCCGAGCAATTCGACAAAGATTTTCGTTTCGCAGTGAGCCTGCAGCGTGGTTTCGTAGTCCTTGGTGTTTCGGTGAAACTTCGTTTTCAGCTGATTTTGAACCTTTTCTTGTATTCGAATCTTGGTGTGGAATGTCTGAAACGGAAAAATAGTACATTGGTTCAATAACTGAAAAATCTGGCACGATAAGGGGAGCTGACGAAAAGTATGCACTAGGTCTACGTCTTGGTATACTGTCATAGGCCTACTATATATATATATATATATATATATATATATATATATATATATATATATATATATATATATATATATATTGGGTGACCATACGTTCCGGGACAGGTCTCGGTTGTTTGTGATACGTACGTCCCGGTGTCCTGACGACTTAGGCAAAATTGCCCCGGTTTTCGGCAAGAAGGAAATTTCGATCATGTAAACGTCAGTTTTATGTAGCCTAAATCACCGAATAAAGTGTAGTTTGTAACCTTAAAAAATTCGCAGCGAAAGAGAAGTTGGCAATTTATATGGAATATTATTACATCTTTAGTAGGATATATTGAGTGTAGTTAATAAATTTAAAGAATTTTCAAGGTGTAACGAGAAAGTTTTCATAATAAATCTCTTTGCAATAGCGTATACCTCCCTACTTTCAGTCACTCCTAACTCCCTACATTCCTGCTCGTAGCCTGCGATTATAAAAGTACGTATCTTTTGGTCGAACTTCGTTCACAGTTTATTCGTAGAATTGGCCTATATGAGTAAAAGTATGGGATCCCAGTCAAGAAAGTGAGGCTCGAGGTTAGTCGAACCCCAAATTCTGTTTCGACATGTCAAACATTATTTATAGCTCGCTAATAATAATTCTTCTTTGAAGCCCAGTCAAGCCCGACTTAATGAACGAGATACTGTGTACTGTACTGGGTTGCTCAGTAGTACGGTCTTAGACAGAGATAAATCTATGCACCTGAAAAAGGTTCACGGACGTTTTGTCAACGGACGTTTCGTCAACGGACGTTTCGTCAACGGACGTTTCGTCAACGGACGTTTCGTCCAGCGGTGGTTGAGTAAAAACGGATTGATGAAAAGAATTCTTGTAACATGAAAGTGGAATAAATGAAAATTATATGTTTTCCTTAAATGGAAGCGAGACTGCTGGACAGATTTTCATAACTTAGAGAGAAGTTTTGTGGTGAAAAAATTAGTTTTAATGGAGATCGATTGGATGAGAAAAGTAGTTTTTGCTTAATTAAATAAAAGCTGGAATGATGAAACAAATTCTTTCCAAAATGGAAGTTGGATCTAGCCTACGAAGAATAGTTCTTGCTCAAATAGATGCTGGAACGATGAACTCAGAACTGAACTCGTGTCTAAGCGGAAGCTGGTTTTATTCAAATCGTTCGTTGACGAAACGTCCGCATACGTAAAAAGTACCCTACTGTGATATAAGCGCACGATGACTAGGCCTAGGCCTATAATATACCTACTGAAGTTTGGGGATCGGTTGGTCCCAGAATCGTCGTCTGAAATGAATAAAACATATATCCATATTTAGATAAATAATGACGAATAGGCCTACCTACGTGTATAGGATGTGTGTAACTAAGCATAGGAAAGGTAAGAAAAAGAGAGATATAGGCCTATATCCTATACGTACGCATAACAGGTCTATTGCAGTAAAAGTTGTGTACAGTGCAGTATGCTATCCGAATAAGAAATGAATTTATGCATGTCTGTAACATTGTGTAATCATGTGTAAGCTTATTATAATAGGCCTATTATATACCTCGTGCATGCGTAATTAATAATTATTATGTGCATGTTGGCCTATGTGCTATGTGTGTTTGTATATATCTTGGTTTTATACAGCATTATTTCCTCCTCTTCTTTACGTTCACTGCCCCTCGGCAGGTTTCAACTTCCAATGACGCCATTCTTCTCTTCGCTGTGCTTTCCTCTTTAGTTCGTTGTATTCATCAGTCATCATCCATCCCAGCATCATCTGCCTCGGTCTTCCTCTCTTTCTTTCTTTCTTTCCCCTCCAATCTCCCTTACATGATTTCTATCAGGAAGGAGTCTCCGCTTAATATGTGTCCAATCCAGTTCTTTTGCCTTTCTCTTAAAGTTGTCATCATGCAGTGATCTTCTTTTCTCCAACTCTGCAATAGCCTACCTCTTCATTCGTCACTCGCTCCGTCCAGATAATCTTTTCCATCCTTCTCCATGTCCACCTCTCAAAGGCCTCCAACCTCTTGATATCCTATTTCCTGATGGTCCATGTCTCCGACCCATACAGTATCACAAGCCATACCAGTAGCCTACTTTGGCAAGTCTCTTCTTTAGATCTTTGCTCAACCCTCCTCTCATCAACTCTCCTCTGTTCGTGAAAGCATCTCTTCCCCATGTATACAGCGTTATTTAAGCACCTTAAAAAGCTCTACAGCGGAGCAAACGCGGTTGTCAATGGGATGCTTGTAAGCAGGGATGTATTGCAATGCATTGTATACCTGTAAATTTATATAGCGCCACTCTGTGTCTCCTATAGATTCAAGGGTTCTTCTGCACTTTACCCACTGCTAAACTCAGCTACAAATGAGTACATCACTGTGAATACATTCAGTGGAAAGAACTGATGGCGAAGTAGCGAACAAGCCATCTGCCCTCATATAATATGCTGAGGTCAAGAAAAAATTGGGTCGCTAACACTTCGTATCCGAGGTTACAATACTTAAGGGACTGGGCATATTCTCGGCATAACACCAGTGTAATTTTCACAGAAGATAAACTAGTTCAACATACAAATAACCAGATGCAGCGCTATACTCCCAGAAACTCCGCCACTGTTTCACCTCGTCGGACAGTGCGCCAGTCCCAAGCCTGGATAAAGTAGGAGGGCGACACTAAAGTCTAATCATCTTTGGTATGATACAGCGTTGGTGAACAGCAACAAGCCAAACAACTGCTGCACGTCATAGTTGGATATTGAACGCATGAACAAAATAATGACTTCAAGAATTCAGTTTACTTAATATAGCCTATTTATCGATCTAAAACGACAATAATGCAATAGCGGTGGTGAGTAAAAACACTCCAACGTCCTCTAGCGAATAAACAAAGCCTAAACGGCCATCTAGGGAATACATAAGCAGTTACTCAAAGCATTCCGTCTACTATGTTCCCTGGTGAATTCATTTAAGCCCATAAATTTACTAAGTATATGTCTGTGAATTGAAACCCAACACAATACTCGCAAAGAAAATCTCCTCTATAGAAATGAATTGTCTGGGATTATGATAAAACGCGCATAATATCATATCATGCTGCCTAAACAGCACCTTCGTAATGCATAAAAAGGCTATATAAATAACTAGAAACATACAAACATACACACCAATGAACAAACATATTCACACATTCATTCATGCATTTGTTCACGCATCCATGCAAACATTCATTCATACATGTGAACAGACATAGGCCTACAAAGCCCTACATATAAACATATATACATCCAATACATACATAATTATACATACATACATACATACATACATACACACACACATACACACATACATACATACATACATACATACATACATACATACATACATACATACATACATACATACATACATACATACATAATTATACATACATACATACATACATACATACATACATACATACATACATACATACATACATACATACATACATACATACATACATACATACATACATACATAATTATACATACATACATACATACATACATACATACATACATACATACATACATACATAATTATACATACATACATACATACATACATACATACATACATACATACATACATACATACATACATACATACATACATACATACATACATACATACATACATACATACATACATACATACATACATACATACATACATACATACATACATACATACATACATACATACATACATACATACATCACGTTTGTTCAAGACTAAGTCTTGTATGTTTCATACAAAAATAAAACCAAACTGTTTTAAAAATGAAACTCTAAACTCATCACAGCTACCTGGACGTTGAAGGACCTGCTTAGTGACGTCAGAGATTATGAGAACTGATGCATATTCATGAGTCTTCGATGACGTCAGACTACCGTGAGGTCGGAAAGTAGATAACGCGGAAAACTCAACTTCAAAAGAATGAAATTGAAAGGAACAAAAATAGTAAAAACAAAGCAAACGTTAAAACATAATTTTTAGAAAACGGCAAACCAAAATATAAAAAGAATATTATTATTATTACTTAGGTTAGTAAGATAACACTAACTGACAAAAAGAAATCTCATTGAATAATAATACTAACACCAAAATTATTATCAATGATGTAAATCAAGCAGTAATTTATTTCGATATTACAACAAAAGGAAGTGACAATGTGAAAATCATACAGAGCAAACGTAATAAGCTACCACAGTGAACACATGAATCACAGCGGAAAAAATTGAGTAAAATCAAGTTAATAAGAAGAATACAAACAAGTATCTGAAAGTTTGCCAGCATTTGTTGTACAGTTACGAGAACTACAATTTTATTTGTTTTTATTGATGCTGCTATTACAGAGCTAGATTATTTGTGTTGTTAAACAATTCATAGTCAATTTTTGTCATCATCATCATCATCGCCGAAAAGTTAAACAGAAACTACAGTTTTTTTATAATTAGAATAATTATTTTGGCAAGATCGTAAACATGGTAGTCCCTATGCATCGAAGAGTAGGCCTAAAGGTGAGATTTCAAAATATAAACACGAGTCGATTCTTAGGGTCGAAGGTCAGTGTTGATGGAAACAGTACCCAGAGCAGCCATCAGCTATTCATCACTTGACCCAGAAACCCAATTAACCAGCCTCTGTGTGATCCTTAGGCGACAACATGGCGCTGATGAAAGCAACTCTGACTGGCACTGGTTTAGTACATTGTTGGATTTAATCCATAGGAAGTTCAGTTATCTAGTTCTCATTCAGGGCTCGAACTCCTCCGACAAGAGCACTTTTCTTGCAACTTAGTGTCAGGATTAGAACCTCATCAATCAATGAGACAGCTACTATGATTGTAAGGACCTTGAGCAAATCTTTCACTTAAAGTTGATCAACGTTCAGCAACACTGATTAACGCCAGGCTGTTAGAAAATTGTGCATAATAAGTGCATGATGATGTCAATAATAATAATGATGATGATGATGATGATGATGATGATGATAATGATGATGATGATGACGATAATGACAATAATAATGATGATGATGATGATGATGATGATGATGATGATAATAACAATAATGATGATGATGATAATAATAACAATAATGATGATGATGATGATGATGAAAGGATACTAATAACAAAATAACAATAATAACGGCACCAAATAGGGCCTATGTGAGGTAGAGTCGTTAAAAAAAGTGGGAGTCATTTCCGGACAAAGCAACTACTTCAATATCTAGTAACATTAAAGTCCCTGAGGAATCTTGTTTTTACCTTAGGGGCAATGAAAAAAAATACGAACAATGAATAAATAAATATTGGAGTATCAACCACAGTAAGTTGGGAGGTTAAACAGAAGCATTGACGTCAGATTACTGCTCCTCCTCAGCCCCAATGACCCTATGACCCTATGACCCTTTGACCTAGTAACTACCCTGCTAAAAACCATTGTGCTATCCTTATCTCACTTCTGCACGCATCAAAGCCACATGCTGCCAACAAGAGTTCCAACTGCTTTTGTCTCAGTTCAGTCCAATGCAAATATAAATACATCACGTACATAAACATATTATCTGCATGCCATGAAAACACTTGCAATGCATACATCAAAAGAAACATCATGCATAGGTCTACATCAGCATATTATATATAAATGCATATATATATATATATATATAATTATATATTATATAATATATATATATATGGTGTTATAACACCACACATTGCTGAGCAACGGTTGTTCATAATACATACGTACGTACTTACATACTTACATACATACATTAGTGCATACATATATATATATATATAAATTCATATATACATGCATATATATACACACACACATACACAATATACATTCATACATACATATATACATACATACATACATACATACATACATACATACATACATACATACATACATACATACATACATACATACATACATACATACATACGTTCATACATACATACGCATACATGCATACATACATACTTACATACATACATACATACATACATACATACATACATACATACATACATACATACATACATACATACATACATACACACGCACACACATATATACATTATACACACATACATATGCTTACATCTGGAACAGATTTAGTCAACTAACTTTGCTTGCATTATAAATGCAGTGAAGACACTAAACATACAAAATGTACACAAACATGTGTATGCACGTAGCTGCACAGACGTGCATAAAAACGTATACAGTCACACAATTATAGCCTACATTAAACACACTACACACATACAAACAAACACCCACACACATACCTGGATGCATTCATATGATAGTATTATAGTAGGCCTATGAACCTACAAGCATACAATGCCTGCATGCAATTCACACAGAAATAAACCGTAAACGAATATTATATACAAATACATCCACACATAGCCTACACTGAACAATCTCTAAAAAGTCAGTCAGTCGGTCGACCATTATAGCGACGCATCCGACAACCTAATTACAATTGCGCCACCTACGGTCGTACGCCTCCGATATCCCTCCGCGCCCGCCCAAATAACACGCGCCAAACGACAAAGCAAATCTCGGTAATAAGTCGCGATTAAGCATGTATCGAAATGCACCGAACGACCGCGAGCAGGGAACCAGCGTCCGGCAAGAACTGCATGAAATTCTGGCATCGCAGAGCGATAATATCATAATTTCGGTCAAAATTAGTCATGGCGGTCTGTGGTAGTGTCGTGTGCAGAAAATAGTTCAGCCGGTTCGAAATTAATTGGGTTAGTGACCAAGTGCACTACGAATTAGTACGAAAGTGCGAGTGGCTATAAGAAATGGGCGCAAAGGAAACTGTAGTGTGAATGGAATGTATGATATCTAATTGGAATGTAACGGTAATGGATTTTAAAAGCCTGTTTAGGCTACACTTCATACCCTGCCAGTGTTTCATAGGACATTAATTATTTTTGATGAGTGGAACTGTGGGTCCCGAATGGGCTCCGTGCGGTCAGAGGTGGAAGCAGAATCTGTCAGAAGGTTTAGCAAAGTCATCAATTCCGAGCTTTACATTCAGAAGAGATCTCTTAAAATTCTGATGATGCTTTCAATTACAATTCTGTTTATTGATGCTGATTTATAACTTGCGCACAGCTATAGCTTAAGGCTTGTTTACATGCGTCTATAGCCTAAACACAGTTGAAATGTTTTGAAGGAACGTCTGTAGCAGAGAGCAACAACACTAAAGGACATCAGCTAATAAAATCTAATCGTAATAATAATCTCTCAATTCAGTCTCCATTCGGTGGACCCACACTAGACCCAAACACTAAAATAATTACAAGGGCATTAGCGACCAATATAGTATTGCATTCAAACATTTTACAAAGCGACTCTAGCAGGTTGAACCGTTCAGAGGCTCTCCCAGTGCGGTGCGAGTACGTAAGGCCCCGCGATAGGACGCAGGTTTTGAGAAGAGACAATGCAGCAGACAGACCGAAGTGTAGAACAAACAGAAGAAGAAAGCGAATTCCAAAGACGAGGACCAATTGAGGCAAATGATTGAGATTGAGCCAGAGCAGTTCTTGGGCAAGGAACCACGAGGTCAAGTATAGCCTATATAGCCTACAGGTTAGCTTTGGTCGAATCCTAAGGAAGTTGCACAATTTTCTAAAGAGGCCTAGGCCTACACCGTCTACACGTATCCCTACGATAGGCCTACATCACAACTCAGCCCTCAATGCATTCCAGTTTGCATGAAAAATGTCTACACCACAATTTCAATAATAAGTCATTTATAATCCTCATGATATATATCGCCATTTGCAAACTGTCTGCATGAACTGACAACGTATCATTCACGCTGCTGCTGCGCGTTAACGACTTTCCTCAGTATACACAATAAGTCACAGGATCTGTACACGTCTTACAAATATCTGCCAATCGATCATTTTCACACCAAAGCTCAATTATTCAAAGTCATATCCAGTAATCCCATAAAGAGAATTGCAGAAAAATTACTGTGAAGTCGGACGTTGATTTATGTGAAGTTCTGGTGTGCAATTAATACTGTATAGTCTGGGGATCTAAGAAAAACTAGGAGACAGTAGCGGCGACGGCTAGTGTGTACAATTTCATCTGTCGCGTCAAGGTTATGGAGTTATTCACCAGGTCGATGGAACTATGTGTAGCCTAAATAAGATTTTAAACATTCAAAAGAATTTTTGGCAGGTCATAAGGCAGGCAAGAGCAAACATAGGCAGTAGTATAGGCCAGGGCTGTTTTAAAGAAATTTTTAGAACTGCACAACCCCTTCTTTCCTTTCCCATTCTCCATGGTAAATTACTTCCAATTGGAGGACAATGACCCTTTTGCTAGTTTTAACTGTACAGAAGTGATTCTACAACTGCACAAATCCATTTAGAACTGCACATTTTGTGTACAACTGCACGTTAAAAAAGCCCTGAGCTATAGGTCATTAAATGACCTGCTGCGACCAATGGTGGCTCCTCCGCTGCTTGCATGGTTGAACCCTCACACTCCCCGACAATTATTGTGTAACCAGTAATCCTACTCGTCAATAAACTCCTTTAGCATGCGACCGCAACATTCCCTCCGTTTTTCCACCAAAAGCACCATTCATCGTACACCAACCTTTTCCCTCAATGGGGGCATGCACCCTTACCGCGGATGAAGCCTAAGTCTCGCGCAGTCGTGTCAATTTCCTAGAACGGCGCCATAATTCACTTTGCATCTCGACAATAAACGCCAGAAAACACAAAAATCCAATAAACATCACTTTCCCCGGAATCCACGAAATTTCATGGAGATTTCATCCTAAACTCCGAGTGTCGGCATTATCCTTAAGCGACCTATACGCGTACATGTACATACGGACACTAAGCAATATTCTGTGCACGTCCGCGGAACGAAATAGTACCAAAGAACACCCGCAATGGACTCTGAGGTACATTGATGGAATGCGCTTCTGTGACAACCTCCCCACCGCTTTCCGCGAATGCTGCTGAAACTGCACATCATACTCGCCATCATCGTCCGCTCCATTGAGTCCAATTGTTCCGAAATCTGCTGCATTACGACACGACACGACGCGGCGCAGACTTTATGTCGCAACGCGGTCAAAGGAGGTCACGTCAGTGCAGTACTTAGATATGATGGACTGATGGACGGAAGAGTGTCTAACATGAACGATCAATGACCAGTGATGACTGACCAGATACTGACGTCAGACCTTAATGGCACTCGCTGTTGTTGTGATAACTAAATTGTCGTGCTTACTCATTTGTTATGACAACCATTATAGCGGATCTAATACCAAGATAATAATAAGGTTAATGGAGGTTTGTTATGACAGGCAAATCTTAATAGTCCCTCGGTTGGCCTGCTTGTTATTATACGTGTCTCTTTCAATAGCACTCCAATCTAAAGTAGGCCTACCCAATTAGCCTGACCACTATCCTAAATACGTGCACGACCACTTATAAGTTATAAGACAAACAATTGATGATTTGTCTATTAGGATAAAGGCACAATGGAAATCAGAAGATTAGATTTGAAGGATTTGAATGATTAGTTGACTGTTGTGTATTTAGGAGAAGAGCAAATCGTAAGACGGTAAGAGCTGTACAGAGACGGAAAAATAGCAAAAGTCCTGGCAATGATGGTATACAACAGGCGAAATGATTAGATAATGAAGGAGAAGATGTAGCATAATAAAGAAAGTTCATAAGATATACAATGCAGTGTAGAAGGAGGAAAGATCACCGGATGAAATCCATTCTGGCAGTCCTACACACACAAAACGAAATGCTCTGTAGCTTAGAACGCATCTGCTACAGAACATTATTGCGTTGACCTTGTGAAAGTGCTAAGCAGCTAATGCATTATGATGATATTCACGGAGAGATTCAGAGGCCAAGGCTGAGGAATACCTTGCAGACGAGCAGGCTGCAGGATTCAGAGAGAGAGAGAGAGAGAGAGAGAGAGAGAGAGAGAGAGAGAGAGAGAGAGAGAGAGAGAGAGAGAGAGAGAGAGAGAGAGAGAGAGAGAGAGAGAGAGAGAGAGAGAGAGAGAGAGAGAGAGAGAGAAAGGAACAAAGCACGGTACAACAAATTATGTTTCTGAGGCTGAGAGTAGAAAAGCAGGGAATAAAAAATAGAAAGTCTATAATAATTGCTTCGTTGATTTCAAGAAAGCCTTCGACAGTATCGACCAGCACATAACATGGCGGTCTTGTAGTCGTATGGCGAACATTGCAAACTGGCACGCTTGTTATAAAATATCAACAGCAAGAAGGATGTCTGGTTCGACACTAGCAGAGGTACAAGATCTGGAAAAGCAAAGTCATAAAACTGCATGGATACAAAGCTGAAAGTCCTGAAGAGTGAAGAGCGATTTATTCTGCAGCATTCTATAGGCCTACGGATGCGAAGCATGGGTAATAGAAAAGACATAGCTAGAGAAGAGCATACTGACTTTTGAGAGGAAATGCTACAGGATAGTCTTGCGAATTGGATGTTTGCAAATGGTGAGCAATTTAGAATTGTAGCCTACTGAGAAACAATAGAGTAGGCCTACAACTCCAGGAATACTTAATGCAGATGATAAAGCAAACGAAACTGGGTGCTTGGATACATAAACCTATGGCTATGCAGAATGAGCAAAAACAAGAAAATTGCAACACTGGTGTTCGGAATAATGGATGGTACATAACCATGATTAGGAGTAAGACATGCCAAAGCATTGAACTGCTATCATTCTTAGTCAGTGTGTACCGACATCTTGTGACTGACAGCGCAGTTTCTTATGAGGGTTTCCAGTAACAAGACAGAAGAGATCCGCGCACACGCAACAGTATACTTACATGTGTAATTATAAAGCGATTAAACGGTGTTTAAAAGGTGTCTAATCACAACATAGCAATAAAAGACAAAAATAGATTGATGGTAGTTTCTGACTTTCTGTATTATATTATACTGTCATATAAAAATTCACTAATAATAATAATAATAATAATAATAATAATAATAATAATAATAATAATAATAATAATAATAATAATAATAATAGCAAATAATGATAAATAAGTATATTAGTATTATAAGTTTTCGGAATGAATGAATGACTGAATTAGTGACTGCAGTTTGATTAGCACAGAGTTTATTATTAGGCTACTTTGAAGGTTTGACAGAATGTTGGGAGATAATTTTTTTAGTTTCTATACGGGTTCTAAGGTTCTGAGTATTTTTTAAATTTTTTAATGCTCGCATTCGCTATACCCGATTCAAGCTACATAGTCTACTCAGATGCGCTCCAGACTACAGCGCGGACACTGCGTCGAGTTTCATTTTCACGCCGAAGCGCACAAGCAATTGCGAGTGAAGGATTTGCTCAAGCTAGGCTACCTGATGCCAAAATGCCCGGTCGGCTATAGCCATTAACCTTAATACAAATATAGGTTGAAAGTATAGGCCTACCGTATAATCGAATTACTGTGCCGTTTATGAGAGAGGGGCTTTTGCCCTCTACCCAGTGGCGTCTAACCTCCCCACTTGGAGTGGGAGAACAAACCCCCCATTTTCGCCGACATAAAACAATTGTATGGGAATCTGATCATATGTTACGTACGCACAGTGTTTAATCTAGTCCCCCTCCTCTGGGGGGGGGGGAATTGAGGTTTCTGGGGTGGAAACAATTGAGCGTCGAAGGACGCTCAATTGTTTCTTTCCATTTCAATTGCTCAACGTGATGCGCGTTGCACTGTGAGGGGCAGAAGTATGGGAAGGGGATGCGCCCCTCCCCATCAGAAACTTTTTGAATTTGCACATTGCAATGGCAGCATTTTAAGGTGTCGTCTTAACAATATAGCTGTACTTTTTCAGTGACCCATTGGAAACTTTTTGAATTTCCACATTGCAATGGCACCATTTTAAGATGTCATCTTTTTTTAAAACTGTAGGCTACTTTTTCAGTGACCCAGTAGGAACTTTTTGAATTTCCACATTGCAATGGTAGCATTTTAAGGGGTCATCTTAACAAAATAGCTGTACATTTTCAGTGACCCATTAGAAACTTTTTGAATTGGCACATTGCAATGGCAGCATTTTAAGGTGCCGTCTTAACAAAAAAAGCTGTACTTTTTCAGTGGCCCATTAGAAACTTTTTGAATTTCCACAATGCAATGGCAGCATTTTAATGTGTCGTCTTAATAAAAATTACCGGTATTCATTTTTCCATGCTGATACTAGCCTAGCCATGGTTTGAGACCTTGGGGGGGCCCGGTAGAGTAATGGTTAACAAGCTGGCCAAGAGTGCGAGAGGTAGTGAGTTCGAGCCCCCGTTGGGCGGATTAGCTTTGTAGGCTGCTATTAGCGCCGTTGTAATTGCAAAGCTGTCTGTTCAGTTAGTAGTTAAGTTTAATTATGATTACTGCATAACTTGCAAATGTAAAGCGCAGTGCGTTTGCAGGCGTTCAATTAAAGAAAAGATTATTATTATTATAGAGTGTCGCCTCCCAATTGCATACAATTTTTGGATTTGCACATTGCTGCCGTACGTAGCATTTTAAGAGCTCAGAGATGTGGTTCAAGACTTCAATAAATGTCGCTCCCAATGCTTAAATTTTTAAAAATTTGCAGACTGTGATGGTGGCTTTTAAGTTGCCATCTTAGACGAATTTTCATTATAGATAAATAAGCTCAATGAATAACACTGTAGTAAATTATAATGATATTTATGAAATATTTCTGAAACATTGGGGCGATATAGGCATCTCCGCCACCCCTTTAAATCTCCGTCCATGCGCCTATAGAAGCTGAAAGCTAATAATTCGAATTCTCCACAGAAACTCTGTGTAGGCAGACCGTTAGCTGTTGACAACTCAAGTTGATGTCGATGCAACTCTTCGCGAAATAAGAAAAACTTATAACACAGAAACAGTCAAATTCGGTTGTACTACCTTCTTGCTTCCTGCACTTATGGCTGCATCTCTATAGCATGGAAAGACTCTGCTTTACATCAGAGCTGCTCTATCCATTTCAGTGATATGCTGGCTGGGAATCTAATGCGAAACATCTGTTATAAGCTTCATTACGCTTAGGCTACTTTTACAGAAGGGACCACTGTCCGAAGTCTGGGGTAGGCTACACGTGCACAGCAAGTGTCAAACGGGTCGTTTGATTCTTGCTGCGCGACCGTCGCAATCATTAATTTTGTTGCCTTCATCACCTGCCAAGGGTGGGGCTTCGGCTTGGCTCCGTCAGTAAACGTGATTAGCGGTAAGAGGTCAATCCCGAATGGGTGTGTTCCACCCTTGTATGCCAGGGACCTGACTGACACTAATGTCTATGAGTTGTCCTGCTCCCTACCAAATATATGTGACATCAAGCGAACCGTGGGTTCGTTAGTCCAAGGTAATAATGTTTTTCGATAATAAATGATGCACAAATAATATTTTCGTATTCCAGGCCTTTATTTAATAGAAATTCACCAACCCCCCCCCCAATTTACACCCGAAAAACGTCAAACCCCCCACTTTCAGAAACCGTGGGAGAACGTTCTTCCAACCACCCCATTGGTAGACGCCACTGCCTCTACCATATTGTCCTCATTTCTGTGGCATAACTTAGTTTTCAAAATTTGTCACTGGATTTACAATCTGCCCTGTGTATTATTATTAGGGTATAACCTATCACGAAGATTTAGAAGACTCCAGCTAACTTTAACTAATAACATATACGGCAGACTACCTCAAATGCGCTAGGCTAAATGTCTGAAAGAGTAGCTATCCACATGGGTTCAGAAACCAAAAGTCATATACTCCCTATTAATGCAGTTGCCTAATAGTAGCCGGAGTTAATTATGGATGATTTGAAGATATCCTTTTGCATAAACAGCTGCCACACTGCGGCCGAGGCGTAAACTAAAACCAAACACTCTCAGCTACAAGCCTATAAATCAAGTTTTACGAATTGGGTGACGTATACCGATCATGGGAAATCTGATGATGGCTTATCTTACTCGATCCTTTGCCAGACGTAGGCTATACCAGAGCCTTCTGTTACTGCAATAGAAGGCTCTGGGCTATACGATATACTTTCCCACAGCCCAGGAACATAATACTTGAAGCTTCTTATAATTATGGTCTGATTTACGCGACCGTTGACGGAAGCAGAGGCAGCGAGATCACGTTTTGTATATAGCATAATCAGCCTCTGACATTGGTTTCTTCATTTCTGATGGAAGAACCGTGTTATAACCACGATCCTTCAGGTAATCTATCTCCTTGAAGAAATAATATAGACATCAGACACATCACTTGGACTCTAAGACTATATAGGCCTATGGGAGAAGTGGATCCGGCAAATGAACGTGGAAAATGGAGAATGTTTATTCGTACACATCGCCGACATGCATTGCATATGGCTGGCGTCAGTACAGTACTGATGATGATTGTTATTACTATAGGCCTATTATTATGACAATGATTATGATGATGACGACGACACATTATCACACATATGGTGAAAGATAAGATAGGCATACATCTAGACTTAGTAGTTAACTGGTTAAGCACATTCTTACAAGCACTGCTTACAATTTAATCTAATCTAATCTAATCTGGTCTAATCTAATCTAATCTAATCTAATCACTTCCGTCCCACCGTTGCCCTAATGCCCTGCTTCCACCAATCAATTTATGGTCTTAATTAAAAAACGTAAATCATTATAAGTCATGACTTTTAATGGAGCATCTTATCCTGTGGAAATGATGTGAGTTTCAGCTGTAAGTCTGTTCTGTCAGTAATTAAGATTTGTGATTTGTGATCTTGTGAATTGTTTCAACTGCATAATTGCTGATGACTGTTACCTAATTATTCCTGCATCCAATATTGACACTACTGATGCTGAACTTAATCATATTGCAGAGTGGGCTAGAAATTGTAACTTGCGCCTCAATCATAGCAAGTCATGTGAAGTCATCTTTAGGCGTCCCCGTTCCAAAACTTCTGATTGCCCTCCCCCCCCCCCCCCATTATAGGGACTGAACGAGTTGATGCAGTCAAGGTTCTGGGTATTACGCTTTCATATAGATTTGGTTTTTCTGAGCACATTGATAACATTGTCTGTAAAGCAAAGCAATCATTTTATGCACTTCGTGTCCTTGTGTCGCATGGTTTGACTGGCAGCCGACTCCATGATGTTGTGCGTTCCACCACTGTTGCCCGAATGCTTTATTCTTCGCCAGCATGGTGGGGTTTTGCAAATGAGGGTCAGAGGAGTAGTCTGTCCGCTATTATTAGAAAGTTGATAAGACAGGGTTTTTTGCCCTCTAACACCCCTACTTTTGACATGTTATGTTCCAAGGCAGATGTATCCCTTTTTTCTTCTATCTTCTAATGTCCTCCATTATCTTCTTCCACCTGAACGTGCAAATGGTTACTCCCTTAGGCCCCGATCACACAATATTGAAATACCACGTTGTGATTCGTTGATTGCAAAGGGATTTATCACCACAATGCTATATAGTTAACTTGATTGACGATGATAGTTTAGTAATTATATTATATTTAACTTTTGATTTTAATTTGCACGTTTTTATTACCTATTATTACTTCTATGTATTATTATGATGTTCTGTGTCCCATTGTGCGTTCGCAAGTGGAGTAATAAAGAAAATACTTACTTACTTACTTACACTGTAGGGCCTAACTGGTTGCGTTCTGTTAACCAGATTGTTCAATAAAGGAAATTATTGTTATAATTTATGAAATTGAGAACTCACATCAGTAACTATATCAATGTTGCATTTATGGTAAAATGTTGCATTTATGGTAACATCAACTGTGCATGAAATTGATAGAGTGATTCAAAAATTGAAGATTTAAAATTCGCCTAGCATAGGCTACATGTAGGCCTAGTATTCAACAAAGTTCCTCAGTTATGCAGCTTAGATTATACGGTGCGAATTTAGATTATTGTGACGTCATTATAACTTACGTAGCCATCATAATAATCATTGGAAGTTGCATTTATATGCTGTATCTGAAATTACGTCATAAAGTTATCCGTTGTCATAGTAGTATATAATATTTAGGCATACAGTTATTCTAAATGTCACACCGCATCTAGGTACAAGTTGCGTGAAAAAATGTTTCTTGCATGCTATGGTTGTTCTCATAATAATTATTATGAAAGTTTTCTTTACTATTTTCCATATAAAACGGTTGTTTCTATGGCGAAACTGCATATATAATTAGATTATCTAATAATCTAATATATATTATAGATATATTAGTATCTAATAAGTATCAATGTCCTGGGCACGACGTTAAACTGCATCCATCCTCTGCCACAGGGAACCAGCAACTTCCCTGTGTCGGTCCTAAGCCCGGAAAAAATGAGGAAGGTTTGCCAGATGGGTGGAGATACACTGGCAGTAAAAGACCAAGACCATAGAAATCCGCAAAAAATCACGACACAAGTGACATAGCGACCCAGATGCTTCAAGGTGTCATGATGTGGAGCAGACATGCACAGGCCGGTCAGTACAGACCAGTGGAGAGAGTCGGGGGGAGAGAGCTTTGGACACATACGGGCATTGACCCAGGTTGTCCTTCGTGCATCTCTCCCCATATTCTCTTCATCAGACAAGGTGGTCTAGCTGGTTCAAGATGTTAATGGTATGGACCTGCAGACCGGACAGGTTGAAGATGGGCAACATGACGCGAGACAGACTCAAACAGAGAGTGGTGCCGGACACCTACGGGCGTTTAGCCCAAGGATTTCGATGATGATGATGAATAAGTATCTATAATTATTATATCGCCTTTGTCTGGAAGCCTAAAATTAAGCGACATAGTATTATACGCTTATTGGTAGAAAATTGTAATGATTCTGCACTTCTCCGGAAATGCTGCGTAATTGCAGTATCGGGGACTGTGAGCGTCGGTTAGGGTCAAGTTAAGCGTCGTGAGGGTCGGCTGGGCTCAGGTTATGCATCGTGAGAGTCGTAGCTTACATGTAGACATAAGTATCCGACTCTCTGCACTTTCCTCTGGAATAGCTAAGACCAATTCTGCGACGACAATCTTCTAACGAAGCACTAACCAGCCCCACCATATCGCAGTTTTATTCAAGCAGGCCTAGCCTATAGCATTACAATGTTCATAAAACTTAGAATTTCAGCAGTGTCGGCGCCAGTCATACACTTTCAGTCGGTCGCTTGAGTGTCATGGGAGTTACTCAGAAGGTCGTAGAAATTAAATGTAAAGAAGATGTAAGAAGTTCACAGAATTTTTGGCAAGTCATAGGGCAGGTCAAGAGTCGCGACCTATGGTGGTGCCGCCACTGAATTTCAGCTCTCTATAGTATACTACCATAGATTATTACGCCTCATCGTATAGGCCTACTGTACTATAGCTATGACGATGCACGCTGTATAGAAGACTCAGTGTAAACTTAGACTGAAAGGAAACTGTGCTGGATATTGTGGAATTTCGCAATGTTTTTTATGAAACTTATACAGAGTAACAGAGGGGGCAATGTTTCCGGCGTCTGCGATTTATCACGACTTGTTTGATGTGCGTTTTATGAACGTCTTTTTTAGCCAGACAGCTTAAGGCAAAGACTGACTGGCTGGCGATTCCTAAGTGCAGTGCTCAAAACAACAACCGTGTCTATGTCTATGCATTGCAGCTCTCAGATTGGACCAGATTAGACTTGCTTGGCTTAGATGATGATGCAGAAGCAGTCTGGTCTACGTTGGCAGAAAATTCAGACCAAGCTGTATATGATTCTTAAAAAGTTTTCAAACCGTTAATTTGCGATTACTTGGTTGGTTATATTGACTAAAATGTAGGTTTGTACTAGTAGGCAAGATCGAGTTCGGCTACCATAGTTACCAGAGGGAGAGGCAGACAGACAGACAGACAGACAGACAGACAGACAGACGGGAGGAGGAGGATGAGAAGATGCAAAGGCGTCTGTCACAAAGCATACAATAAAGGTGAAGGGTATATCCGATTAAAGCCGTATGGCTAATACAGTGCATTATAGCCTACGTATATAATTGTGCATAATATTATTAGTGATACTACATATAAATACATTAGGCCTACATACATGATACATAATTATATACTTACACTGTTACACACGTATATTATATAATATAATATATATAACACAATGTATAGCCATACATGTTGTTGAAATTAATTGCTTTACTCACCTCGTTTCATATCACAACAGACGTACACAGTGAGCCTCATGTTCAGCCGGTCACAGGCACCAAGGTAAGTGTTGGCCAGGCCGTCCCTTCGACCGCTAGACGTAGCTGCATTGACAACAGAAGTATATAATATATTATATACACTTCTAATGGGATTGAAAGGATCATGCCACAGGGATCGTCATTAGCGTTACACAGTTACACTGTTGTGTCCTTGTACATGTACTACTGACTTTATTACAACACACAGATTCTGATTTGCCAGATTGGTTATAATAGGGCTCCCACGTTCATGTGAGATTTGAAAAATTGCCACTTTATAAAAACATCTCCGTAAGACGCTTGCTAAGCGTCTAACAGACGTCTATCTAAGAATGTGTCTGTCTAAGAATAAAAAAAATTATATGAAGAAAAAATCGATTCTCGTTAAGATCCGGTGGATCAAAGGTACCGTGGAAGTCAATGACGTTAAAACGTTTGAAGAAGATGTTATCATCATCATCAGCAGCAGCGCTGCCGCCGCCGCCGCCGCCGCCATCGTCATCGTCATCGTCATCATCATCCTCATCCTCATCATCATCATCATCATCATCATCATCATCATCATCATCATCATCATCATCATCATCATCATCATCATCATCATCATCATCATCATCATCATCATCACTATAATTACTATACTATATTTATTTTTACTAATGCTGTGATAATTGTTTTATTCTTTTAATTATTGTTATTATTTAATTTTATTAGCATCATGCCAAAGGACTAAAATTTATTCCATAGGCTTAGAAGAACAGACTATAAGATGGCCATAGATATTCTGCATTTGCTACAGACGCTGCTTGTCAACTGATAATCAAAACATATAAAGGCTAAATATAAGGCATGAATCTGGTTAATATTGCAGTAGGTGTTGGGTTTGCTGGTAAAAATTTCTAAATTGTATACATATAAATTATTATAATGAGTTTGAAAAACTGAAAGTTCTTTTTGACGTACAGATGTAGTAGTAGGTGTTGCCCGGCACGAATTCGGGAACATTTGGAATGGCTTGGAACATCTCGAAGAGAATCGTGAATCGCTTCTGTTGAAATGGATTACTGCAGTTGACGATCAGTGCGATTGAGTCTCTGGACGATGTGTTACAGCTGTCGTAACTCTGCTTCGTAACCTATGATAGAAATAGAATCGAATAGCTTTAGACAAGCATTATTTGTTTGTTGGTGACATGTTTTCAAGTGCAATCGACCGTTCAAATATCGTGAAAACATCACCAAAATTTCAATAGAATTAGATTATTTTAATTGTGATGATGATGTATTTAAATGAGATGAAAATTACACTCCTTTCATAATAATGCCACATTACAGGAAGCGGGAACAGTTTGAGGGGTTAACAGTTTTTTGGACCTGATCATCTACGGTGACGCCAACATAATACATATTATTGGAGTTTTCCCACATCGTTTTAAAATAAAATAACCCGAATTGTTTTTGTCCATGGCAATAGGGCAAACAGGAATTATCTTTCATCACCGATTTGTCCCCTGGCCTCGATGGCAGCCATTTTCCAACATGACCGACGATAGAGATTTTCAACATTGTTGCTGCTGTACTTCCCATATACAATCATGAATTCCTCGATTATATGCTTCATCTCTATTTAGCAAACGGCTTAAGACCGTCATTAACTTCAACTTCAATCATGGCTATGCAATTACCGGGACGAGATTTAGGAAGGGACGCTATATAATTATCTCAACATCTAATGATAAATGATTACATTTATCTGCTATCAGCAGACTATACTGTGTTTAGGATATATATATATATATACATATACATATATATACATATATATATATGCATATGTATATATATATATATAAGCCAATACATGTGCCCTACCATTAGACACTCGCAGCACAACAGCCACGCTATTTTTAGGAAGTGCAATAGCGAAGAAGGTCTAAGCTTATAGCAAATGAAACGGATGGACTGAGCGAATGACAACGACGACGAGGAGGTGTGATGATATATGCGGGCGCTAAATCAATAGTGCGGTCTCTTTGTCAGCTTCCCCTAGAGATGCGGCGGATGCCCAAGGGATGAATTCAGCAGCAGCAGTAGACCAGCAGCAGCAGCAACAGCTAATCACATCAACTCCGTTGCTTGGTATACATAGAGAGAGGAGAGAGAGACAGAGACATCGACGTAAAAGGAGGAAATCTCGTCCGAGGCGATGAAAGATAAAGATTCGGTCATGTCCACGATTGTCAATTCATCAACACCTAGATATGTCCATACATATATATATATTATATTTGTATATATATATGTATATATGCATAGATGTATATATATGTATATATGTATGTATATATGTATAGATTCTTATATTAAAAAACTGGTCATAAATAAATATAATTATATGGGCAACATGATACATATTGCGTGTATTGGACAACAAAATCGCCAAAGAATTTCCATATGCTTGCATATAATATATATATATATATATATATATATATATACATCAATGGTTGTATAATGTATATTATGTGGGTTTTGTCATATATATATATATTTATATTTATATATATAGGCCTACAATCATGCATGTGCGTGCGTGAGTGTATACATAGACTAAATACAGACAGGGATGTGTTCATGCAACACATATAGCCTACATAATTACATATCTATAGATACAACATAATTTTTCACATATATTATACATACATACATACATACATACATACATACATACATACATACATACATACATACATACATACATACATACATAGTCTACATATATATTATATAATATACTCTTTATATATATGCAGTATAATGAGTATATACATCATATTATCTAATATTAAATGACAAATTTTGTTTGCGCCTATGGAATTCGATTCGCTCTCAATTTTTGTGCTTGTTGTGTACGCGTGTGAGATTGTCTCATTTCAAAAGCGACACACAGAAACGGACAAAAAGCAATACACATACATGTAGGCGTACGAAAATGGACTTTATGGTGGAATAGACAGAATGCCCTCTATAGACATACATCCACACCGGACAGGTAGACATACACAGTAGACAAGAAGGACTATACATATATACTATATATATATATATAGTGCTACCTATTATATGCACTCATGGAATCTGATCAAAAGAAAAGAGAAAAACAAAGAATGACAGACACCGATACTGTCATCCGCAGATACATTCCAAGCGACACACAATGGAACCCAAACAAAATCTTTTATACTATCAAAAGACACAGATACCACACAGATATATATATATATATATATATATATATATACAGACAAACACACAGAGACTGTTGTATAGGAATACGACGAATGATACCCAGAGGGACAGAAAGGTGACCATGCGGGCAAATATTGACCCAAGCGACGAATATAATGGAAAATGGAAGCAGAAGAAAACAAGACGACACTATGCAGCCATCTATCGTCGGAAATGGAAGAAGTCATAGATTGAGAATCCCTGTATACGAATATCGATCCATTTGCGGGACAAAGATAAAAAAAAAGGAGCAACAGAAATTAAACTGAACAAGGGTCACTACACTAAAGTCCAGCACCGTGACGCCATACAAAACACATAACATTGTAGGCCTATACAATGAACTCTCTGCGTAAAGACATAATACTAAAGTAGGCCTATACGTGTATATGATATATCAGAATCATTGGCTAGCCTACTGTTGGATTGGATCCGATTTGACCAGGGTCTATGGCAACAGAGGTCGTTACCCTGGACTGAAATTTGCTCGGCGTATTACAGCACTTAAGAGCTTTCTTTTATATTCCAAAATCGTATAGACTATAGACTACGGAACATAGAATACCATGATCGAAATGCTAAGAGTGTCGCCAAATTCAAAGTTCAACTCCGTGCGCATATAAAAGAAACTGCATGTTGGGTAATATTGAATTATAATTATTTAAGTTGTGTTCTTTTGTATTTATTGTCTTATTTCTTTGATTTTATGGCAAGAGGAAGATAGCACAACACAGTTATTTGCTGGATTCACAAGCTATTGCTACTGCCACTATAACTTTTCTGTTAGGGCCTAAGTGTCAATCACCTTTTAAGGGTTCCTAAAATGTGCGCTCAAAAAGTCCAGCTAAATTATTATGCACATGCAAAAATGCATACATAGGCCTACATACATGTATATAGTATTACATAATTATATAGATGCATGATATCATAAATACACACAAGCATACATACTGTACAACGTGTAATACACATGTACATGTATACGGCTGTATACATGCATGCGTAATCATAAAAGTAAGTAGTAAAGTCCACCATGGGCCGAAGGCCCGTAGGAGAAGGCGCTCATCTCCTTTTCTTAGCCCTGAGCCGGCAATGGACGAATCCCAAGGTCCTGGACACGGGACTAGTGTTTTCCAGGACTTGCCGTTTACTTCCCAGCTTACGCCGGTACCAAATTATACTGCTTGGTGACAGAGGCACGCGTGCGTAAACAACTTGCCCAAGGTCGTTACCCGGAGTCGAACCCGCAACCTGCCGCTCCGAGAGCGGACGCGTTACCGGTCCGCCACCAGGTCGCACTGCGTAATCATATAGGCTACATAAATACACAATCATGCATATGCACGTCATTGCACCCGCATAATTATCTCTGAGTATACTGACCTGGTATATTGTGTAGTACTCATACAACGAGGAATTGTTGTGAATGTCGGGAAGAGAGTAGTATGGACAAACGAAATCGATCTGGTCGTACAAACTGACTTCGATAGTCGCACTGCTCTCACTCTCTTTGAAACTAAAATAAACGCAGAAGAATAATGAATAGCTGAGTCGACGAAAGACAGACTGACAAACAAACAAACAAGCAGACAGAGACACAGAGAGAGACAGATAGAAAGAGACACACAGAGAGATAGAGAGATAGGCAGAGAGATAGAGAGATAGTGTAAAAGAGAGACACAGAGAGAGAGAGAGAGACAGACAGACAACGACAGGCATTAAACAGAGACACAAAGAGACAGAGAGAAAAAGACACAGAGACAGACAGACAGACAGAGACCGAAATATACAGATAGAAAGAGACACACACACGGAGAGATAGAGTGACAGACAAAGAGACAGACAGAGACACAAAAGAGAGACAAAGAGACAGGGAGAGACAGACAGAGAAACAGAGAGAGAGAGAGAGAGAGAGAGAGAGAGAGAGAGAGAGAGAGAGAGAGAGAGAGAGAGAGAGAGAGAGAGAGAGAGAGACAGAGACAGAGAGACAGAGAGAGAGAGAGAGAGAGAGAGAGAGAGAGAGAGAGAGAGAGAGAGATGAGAGAGAGAGAGAGAGAGAGAGAGAGAGAGAGAGAGAGAGAGAGCACTGCCTGTTTGCAATAGGGCCTAAACAATGAAAGCGCAGAACCTGTTCAGCATGTTTCACCCACATATTTTCAGCACCATCGATTGAAGCTTTGGTCATTAGAGAAACAGAGCTTAATAAATGCGTAATAATTACAATAAGTTCTGATACAGAGTTTGAAAAGGATTCTTCGCTCAATGGGGAGCCAGTGCAACTAATGCAATAAATTATTATGGTCTCAATATGGTTAGTATACCCGTCCCCCGACTTTCCCAAATCCCAATAAATTTTTATCATCATGATTATGACGCTGGGGTTTATGGGCTATTGCTATAAGGCAGAGTTGAATGTATTATGCAGTCGTCAATCAATCAATCAGAATTTATATAGCGCCCTTTCAATATCCCTATTCCTCCTGTGAGTATTTGGCACCGATAAAGGTCCTTTGGTCGTCTCTTTGTAAATCAGTACGACAGCCTGACTTTTATTTGACAGAAATCCGTCAATAATAGGACTTGTGATGACCCGTACGTCGAGTGGTCTAGTGTGCTCTGCTGTCAACCCCAATGCTGTGGGTTCAGCTGGCCTCCAGGACAGAAATATAATTAAGGATTTCTTTTGCACTGGCGCCCCCTAGAGAACTCAGTCGACATCAATGAAATCAAGTTACACCACCATGACGACAGCGCCACCCAGGCTTACATGTAGCTTACAAGAGCAGGCGTCAATGCTTTCTGTATATAACGGTCCAAAGGCGATATTTTCCTGTAATGGCAGTAAATCACCAGCCAAGGTGCCGACGGTGCCTGAAAAAAATGGGGTGGAGTCTGGGAGGGGCTCGATAAACCCATCTCCAGTAAATGCTTGCAAGACAAAACCTTGAATGGTGTATTTCAAGGCTCAAACAGTCTTTATTTTTTACCTTCGTTATTATCAGAAATCACGTAGGCCTATCAGTTAAGAGAGTGAGAATTTTATTGACCGCTAGCACTTTTCAATAATAATCTCGCCTCATGAAATGACAAATTTTCATGCTTTATTCTCTCAGATAGTAGTGTATTCACCAGACAAGACTCCAAAGTCACAACCAGCCAGTAAAACATCGTCGGCTGACCAGAAATGGACGTTTGACACTTTGGTTGTTACAGTACTGCTGAAGAAAGACGTGTTTTAAATTGATGTAGACTTACAGCTGTGTAAATATTGATTGACCATAAAATGGGCTACAAAAGGAACATAGAGATCGCACAATGCCGGTGGGAAGACAAGACGGTGAGTGGAAGACATAGCCGCCGACCCTCGTATGCTGAGCCTGAGATTAAGAAAATGAAGTCGTCGATCAACACTTCAAACTCGTGGCTGAATCTGGGGTGCACGACTGCATTGGTGACCTTATCATTTCATTCGACTGCAGGAAGATATTTATATTATTTACTATATTTAAATATATTTATATAAGTATTATTTATATAAGATATATTATTTATATAATTATAAGCTTAGATATGGATATAAGTATTATTATATTTGAAGATAATTATTAAATTTTGTATTAAGCTTACTGGTGGCTTTCTTAGTGCATCAGGTTTCGCGGTGCTGTTACGTTGTAATTATTTTTATTGCCGTTAGTAGACCTATTAGTGCAATTATTTCAATTTGGGTCATTGCTATCAGTGAAATACTAATTTAGTAATGAATATATGCATGAATAACTGATGGCTAGTCCAGAAAAAGGGCAAGGTTAGTATAAGCGATTTGTTTTTCTTGGCTCCTGTTGCATCGTCTACTTACACCTATACTTACTGGCTCATGTCTACATCCAAATAGGCCTACTTGTCTTTCTATGCATTAAACAAATTCACTGTAATAATAATATTTAGATAAAGATATTTCGAGCTATAAATTCATCTAGGTGGAGGACGGGGTATAGAGAATTCGATCCCATCTGAAACACGTCTAAACCCTTTATGCGGCATCTGTGTGGTCCAAGTACAAAGGCCTTGTGAGCGGGGTAACAAGAGTTTACCTAAAATATAGTAGAGCCAGGCTGGAACACTCTTTCGTCGTACTGCTCTTGAATTTCACAGCGGATCCGTCTTTTTCACACATCAAATACCATCAACACAGACTTTAAAAACTGTGAAATTCCTCCATTTGATCGTCAAGCGACAAGCGCAGTAGGAAAATTTCTATCCAGCACATATATATATATATATATATATATATATATATATATATATGTGTGTGTGTGTGTGTGTGTGTGTGTGTGTGCATGTGTGTGTGCATGTGTGTGTGTGTGTGTTGAATGGAATCTTTATGTCACACAAACGAATAAAGATAGGCTAACTATTTAAAGTCAACAAAATAATAAAATGTGTAAAATAAAAAAAGGAACTGTGTGGCTTCTAGCCAGATAATTTTCCGACCTATTACAGGAATTTGACAAAAGTGTTTGCTAGGAGACACTGAATGCGCTTTGATACCAGACATAGGCCTACATGCATATAGTTTGTGCATGCAAGAAGACACAACTTTAGCCACAACAGTGTCGTTTTCGCAATGTTTGATTTTGCTTAACTCTAGAATTATTGTCATTTCGGGTCAGTTATGTATCTGCAAACAACCATCAATAAAATATCTATGGTTCCATGCAGTCATGCATTTCTATAGACCAACTATACAGGGCTTTTTAACGTGCAGTTCTACACAAAATGTGCAGTTCTAAATGGACTCGTGCAGTTGTAGAAGCACTTCCGACACGTTCCGGGCAGTTAAAACTATCAAAAATGGTCATTTTCCTCAGATTGGGAGTAATTTACCATGGAGGATAAGAAAGGAGAGAAGAGGATGTGCAGTTCTAAATATTCCTTAAAAACAGCCCTGCAACTATAGCAATAACTAATTGCTTTAGCAATAGGTAGCTAACATGCATGCAATGGAGATCTCTACTCTTTGTATAATGTATTGTATATAATATGCCAATATAATTAAATACTTATCTTACTCACTTACTGTTTACCATTATTTTGTAATGTATACACTCTGACGATTTATATAGGGTCATAGTTTGATATTATTATAGCCTACACGAGGGAGAAATCTATGGTCACCTCGAGCAAACCTTCATTATAAAATCGGGCAAGAACGGGTAAGCAGAAAGGTCGAGTGCTAAGGGTATATTAGGCCTGTATAACAGTGTATATGTACAATCTCTTACTTCCACCAATAAATAGCAAGTTTTGAATTAATACGGGGCTCTGTCCAAGAGAACAATACAGCCCGAGCAGTTTATTCCTTGACAATTAGGCTGGCAATGTAGGCCTATACACTACATGTGCTCTGGGGGGAATTACTGCAGGAGAGCTCTTCATTTCAACTGCGAATAAAGACCAATTAAAAGGAAACGGCGGCAGTTCAAGATCAATCCACACATTCAAAGAATCATGGCGGCAGTCTTTGGCAAAGAGGAAATACGCTTAATTGGGCAAACCTTTGAAGTTGAATCAAATCGAATATAGAAAAGTCCACGGATAGAATCGAGAACTCGTCGTAAATGTCATAGAATTGATCTGCATGTTAAAGAATTTACGATCCCTACCTAAGGTCACGTGTTTCTTTTATACCTCCATGCCTCTATCGGGAGGGGGTCCTTAATTAGCCGGCAAAGGTGGCTCCAATCTTACAGATTCTTTCAGAGCTTGTCTCAACAGGTATAATGTCCCCCAGTCTTTCCTTTATCTTGGACATCCCCATTTCCGGGGTAAACGCGTGCACTTAAAAGAAAGGTGCTAATTTGCTAAACACCCATGAAGCTGATCAGACACAACCCACGATTTTATTACCCTCTTGTTGCCCGATGTGAAGGTCCTGCACGGGAAGGACTAAGTTCTAAGATTGTTATCACCCCTTCTCTCAAAACTACCTCAATTAAGACAAACAAGGATCCGAAGGAAGGGCACGGAGCACACCTGAGTTGAGTTCAAGTGCTTAAACACAAATTAAATGCGTTTATGACCTCTTATAATTATATAAACAACCTCTTCACTCAAAAGAACACTACAAATAATCTGAATAGGTAGAATAGATCATAAGATAGACCTATTTATAGGTTACATGTATGCATGTACATGACATTGTATGCATGTATGTATGTATGTATGTATGTATGTATGTATGTATGTATGTATGTGTGTGTATGTATGTATGTATGTATGTATGTGTGTGTATGTATGTATGTATGTACGTATGTATGTATGTATGTATGTATGTATGTATGTATGTATGTATGTATGTATGTATGTATGTATGTATGAATGAATGTATGTAACTATGTATGCATGTATGTATGTGTTTGTGCTATGCATGTACAATTTACATATAATTTTATATGCATAATTATAGTTGTATATGGCATATATTATGCACATATGTATATAATATATTATGAAGGCTGTATATACATTCTTCTTCACGTTCTCTGCCCACAGGCAAGTTCGTATGTCCAATAACGCCGTATACATACATAAGTATTATATATCCATGTAGGTTACATCCAGCAGTCTATTAAAGCCCTCAGCAGCAAATAAAAGGTGAGACACAATAATCCACTTAGCCATCTCTAGACTCAACGAAAACGTTTCATAAAATAATAATTAATCACTTACATAGGATTCGACGAATTCCAGTGAACTGGCGCCAAAGTAATTCCCGTTATAAGCGTAGACAACCCGCAGCAGAGAACCAGTAGCGTCCAACCAACTCGCAGTAAGAGCGTTGCCATCCAGCGTCTCAACGCGTCTGTCATTCTTACAGAGATAAACTCAAACGCTACCTATTGTTCTTCTTTCAATGAAGTCCAATTATAATCCTCCTTTCATTGTAATGAAATTACAGAGGCTAAAATCCGCTCAAGTTCGTATCGTAATCGTAATCACGAAGTTTCTAAATCGCCACTCGACGGCCATTAGCAGAGCCCCAGCTTATTCAGGAGCGCTGTGTCTATCTAGTCAGATGGTTTGTTGATAAGAGTATATATCGTCCGAAGGAGGTCGCCGTCCTATCAAGTCTTATACCAATTGAACTGATCAGAGTTTCTTCCAATATCGATATACACCCTCGAAGTTTAAAAGCAGATTGAAATAACATCGGAAAATCTACGAAACGAACTCGCAATCACAATAGGCCTATAATTATTATAGTAATCCTTAAATTCCGACGACATCAAAATTGATGGCTCGTGGGCACCAGTTTATTGACAAGCAATGCGTCGTGAACTACAGATAGCCTCTACTATCCAATAATTACAGTCTATATACCAAGTCTGGGCTTCGAATGTTATCACGCTTGTTTGAAAGAGCATGTAGATTTATCGATAATCGACCTAATCGTTTAAACGATGACTTACAAAGCTACAAAGCTACAATCTATGTAAACGTAAATGCATCCATCCGAATTTCTATAGCCACAACCAGCTGCTCCAGTGCAATCCAGTCCAGCACCAAATCAACCAGACCCAGTGCCCTTTGGCCCAACGAGCTATTTCAACCACATGATCAAACAGTCGACCTAGTAAGTAAGCGTCGATCCAGCGTCTATCCTTTGGCCTAATAATAGTTCAGAGAACATCGTTATCGCAGTTCTGTGTTATCAGCTCCGACTTCACCGTCACAGTACATCTGCGACCGCTTAGCAGAACGTGTTGTACACGACCAACCAAGCCACACCGAAGCGCAGCGCCATCTCATGCGGCGGTCAATGCGAACACTAAGAGAATGCTGCTTAATAGCATCTGGACCGGAGAGGCCGCTTTGCGCCGTTCTATGCTTGCGCGGGAAGTCCGAGCTGTTTGTTATTATCGGCGCAGGCGCCTTTGGAATGCGCGCGGTTGATAAAAGGAGGAGCGGAAGCTTTGAGGTCGTTTCAACTTAAGTGATGCGTGCGTGTTTCAAGAATCGAAGGTTATTAGGAAATGGTCTGTCTGTATTGATGTATGTATGTGTATGTGTATGTATGTATGTATGTATGTATGTATGTATGTATGTATGTATGTATGTATGTATGTATGTATGTATGTATGTATGTATGTATGTATGTATGTATGTATGTATGTATGTATGCATGTATGCATGTATGCATGTATGTACGTATGTATGTATGTATGCATGTGTGTGCATGTTTGAACATGCATGCATGTATATGTATGTATGCATGTATGTCTAAGCATCTGCCATGTTGTCTGTGTCTGTCTCTATAGTAACTGTATTCGCAAAGTTCGACAGACAGACACAAACACAAAACGACAGACACATGCACACACAGGCACAAACACACACCAACAGACAGACACATACACGCAGGCGCACACAAACCGACAGACACATACACACAGACACACACTGTCACATACAGACACAAACACACCGATAGTCGGACAGCGTCTATCATTACGTCTTTCGATTAGGCTTTCTGCGTATCTCTGCGTATCTCTGCGTTCATCCATAACTGTACCTCTGTTTCTCTGTGTGTGTATCTCTCGATGTGTCTGTCTGTATGTGCGACCATCTGTCTACGTCCCACTGTTATCGAAGACCCCTGGTTGGTCTGCGGTGGGTCTCTACCGTACATGCCAAAAATTCCGCCGCTTAAGAGTCCACAGTCCCCCTTTCCCCATCCACGTCTCTCCCCATCTTCAGCCTTCGAGCGAGGATAAGATCTCAACCAATGGCGGAACGACGACCGAAACGGGGTCAAGACTTTGATGTAACCTCGATTCATTGTTCACTATTCTCTGGTAGTGCCAGTCCCAAGGCCAATGGAGGGAGGAGGGCAACGTCTACGACTCTTGTATAACCACGAGATGTGGCTAATCACTGGATACAACAACAACAACCACTTTACCACTTTACCACTAGCAATGTTGGGTGGTCGATAAACCATAGAGTGGTTAGTGTTCTGGCCGCCAATCGATAGCATAACATAACGAGGGTTTTAAGTGGTTCAGAAGACGCTGCTGGGCTGGGTCTGTGTTGGAACCAATGCAAATTAACATGGAACAATTAAGTTTCTACTTTCTTAGCTTCTTCTCAGTGCTGTTTTAAAGGAATTTTTAGAACTGCACAACTCCTGCTTTTCTTTCCCATCAGCCATGATAAATTACTTCCAATCCGAGGACAATGACCTTTTTGCTAGTTTTAACTGTACAGAAGTTCTTCTACAACTGCACATTTTGTGTGCAACTGCACGTTAAAAAAAGCCCTGCTTCTTCTTAAACGCTGTGACTTTGTCCAGTGAGACAGTGCTGACTGACGTCTAATGATCAAACCCATTCCTCAAGTCTACAACTTAATATAGGCTAGCGCTGATTAATTTCTGGACTATAAAATGTTCATTTCGAATTCTTCAGACGATCTGAACCTGTGACCACGAGTTGTTTTGTTTGATGCTAAATCAAAAACCTCTCCCGATGTATTGCTTTCTTTCTGGAAACCATGGTTCAATTCCCAGATGGGGCGCATTAAATTTTACCCAGATCCCAACGTGTCAAAAATATAATGCCACAGTAAAACTAGATGCTGAATTACAGAATGAGAGATGCAGCCACGGTATAAATTTGCCAAAATAATTATTGCTGTGAAACTAGAAGTTGGATGAACTATCAAAATTGCAGTAAAATTAGGACTTAGATGAGGGATCAAAAGAGTCATGGCAAAAATGTGTTTTAGGCTACATAATTTTACAACGCTGTACGGCTGTAGTAGGCCTATGTAATTTGGATTAATATAAGTATTTATGGACAATGGCAGCCAATCATTAAGACAAGAACTCCAACCGAGATTTTGGCTCCACTCTGCCATCTACCGAACTCATCGAGATTTTGGCTAGGCTACTTTAGAACTGCACATTTTGTGACGTCACCGATTATTACTATTAAACAAGTTCATTGGAGAAATTCTGATATTACGATGGATCAAGTTGTGGACCTAATCGCAAACTTGGAATTTCTCAAGGGCGGCAGGACCCACAAATGGCCACAATGTGAAGTCGCTTGAACTAGGGGAGAGTTGCCGTAAACGGACCATTGTCTTGATTGAACCACAGTCGATTCACACCCTAGATGTTAATTTAGTCACGGTTTAAAGTGCTGTATTCTTGAGCAATTGAATATCGTATCGCGCTGTAGTCGGTTTAACGGAATGCTGAATATTTAATTAATTGCTGTTGAAAATCCATTACCGTAGTTTTTATGTAATTCAATCAAATAAGTTCACTGATAAAGCGAAATTAGGCCTATTGTGATGTCACTTCGATCAGGATACAGATCTACTAACATAGAATTTCATTAATTTTTGAGAATAGGCTACAAAACTATGCACATTGTAACGTCACTCTGATTATGATACAATTTTATTATTGCATAAGTTCACTTCAAGAATAAAAAAAAACTTGGCCTGTTGTGACGTCACTTCGATAATGATAGAAATGTAGGCCTACTATTATATAGAAGTAGGCCTACGCTTTAAGAATATAAACAAGGCCTATTGTGACGTCACTTCGATTATTATGCAGATCTTCCAGTATGGATGTTCATTTTGCGAATTCAATCGCAATGTAAAACTGGGCCTTTTATGACGTCACTTCGATTTTTATACAATTCTACTATTAAACAAGTTCACGGAGGAAACGAAGTAGACCTGTTATGGTGTCATTTCGGCTATGATACCGATCTACTATCATATTATTTCATTTTCATAATACAAACTGGAGCTGTTTTAACGCAACATCGCTCTGATTATGATACAAATCCATTACACGTTCAGCTTGAGTATATAAAACTAGGTCCATTGTGACGTCACTTCGATCATGATACAGGCCTAAACAATTAAAGAAGTTAATTTTGTGAATAAACTATGCCTATTGTGACGTCATTTCGATTATGATACAGATCTACTATTATAGAAGAGTATAAACAAGGCCTATTGTGACGTCACCGATTATTACACGGATCTACTGTAATAATTATTGAAGTTCATTTTCAGAATTTAAAGCGAGGCTTATAATTGTGACGTAACTACGATTTCAGTGCAAATCTACTATTATATAAATTCACTGAGAATTCTAAATTAGGCTTATTGGGACGTCACACAGATTATGACACAGATCTAGGGCTTCTAGGCTACTTTAGAACTGCACATTTTGTGTACGACTGCACGTTTAAAAAACCTATAATGATAACCCCGCCACCTACCGAGTACCTGCCTCGTTAAGTCCGCAATGTTATCAACGAAAATCACATAATTATAATGTAAATAATGAATAATATTATAAGTGACTTTCAGTGTCAATTGCTGAAATATTTTTCAACGCAACACAGCAGCTGGGTTTGAAAGACCGACTAATTAACTGGCGTTTACACTCAGGGTCTATAATTGCCGAAACTTCAAGAAACATTAGCCTAACAGTTCTGTTCTGTAGGCCTAATTAAGTCGTAATTAACACACCAAAATTATTTAGATTTTAATCTTATCTCAACAGGAAACAAATGCAGCTGTTGGAGTGTAATTGCCTGGCAAGAGTAGCCTACTAAGCTACTAAGCGGGGCAGAAAGGTTGGGGTGCTTTAAACGAATCTTTTTGCAAACAATAAGACTGGCTATAAACTGGGTCGCTGGCCAGCTAAGGTTACGACTCTGCCTGCGTACAGATCGCTCTATGGAATGGACTTCTTCTGGATGGATGTATCCAGATTTGACGAGGGCCTATGACAACAGAGGCCGTTGCGCTCGAAACAAATCTGTTTGGCACAATACGGCTCTTTTTTGAACTTCTTCTATTTTATTAATTTTTTATGACGAGCCACAATTACTTACTTACTCTCCTCCACTGCCCGGATACAGTCTAGATTCGTCGTTAAGTCTGTGTTGTCATCCTGTTGATTGGTGAAGAGGCGGAGGCGGCCATTGTGGAAGCGTTGCATCGTGGTCCATCGAGAGGATTTTGGGTAAGTTTTCCCAGCGTTCCGCTTCACCTCAAAACGCTCCTCGCATCGAGCAGCTGTGTTTGAGCGCCGACGGAGGGTACCGACGAAAATCGACGCCCCTGCTGGCCCCGCGTTGACCAAAAACAAAATAAATAGGACAAAAATGTCGAGCGAAGCGGATGTCATCAGTAACTCGCTTCAAAATGGTGGACATTCTTGGGGACGTGTGTTGTTGCAAACTTGAGCGAGACCGTCACTCGGTGGCGAAATACCGGATGCCTTGCCAAGTTTTCTTGTGTTGGTTGATTGGGCAGTTGAATAAAAATATGTTTTGCATGTGTTTTAATTGGACCGATTTAGGTGACAACTTTTCAAATCTATTGGGAATGTGGAAACAGGCCCGGTGTGACAAGTAGGCCCTGCAAAGTTGTGTTTTGTTATTAGACCCTTGTCCACATAATCTGGCAAATCCATGACGCTTAGTCTTACTATACAGTTTTGTTTGTATAAAATACTATGTTCCTCAGTGAGAGTTTTGTTGTTGTTTAATCATATAATATATATACTGTTGGAATTGTATTTGTTGCAAGTTTGAACACTTCAGTTAATCGTTCTTTGCCCTTTTCTTTCTAAAGTATCTATAGTTTATTGTATTCTAATCTTCAGACTTCCATGTAAGTAATTCTTATGCCTTTGAATATTACTTTTCACTAAGCACTTGTGTATGAGAATATTCTCTTGACTTTGCTTTCTGCGGCTTTGTCACGATCTATGCAATACAAAACAGTAAGCTTACAATTTTCTCGTTTATTTAGCCACAATAAGTTGACGTAGACCCAGTTTATACAGAATTACATGAATTGAGGTTTCTTGGGCATTATGTGCACTTAAACAGTGTCATTAGGAGTTCTTAAAAAGGAGACAGGATAATCATGAAATCACATAGACCCTTTTCCGAAACAGTAAAGTTATGGAATCTTGCATATGTCTGCTACTAGGTGTCGAGGAAGCAAATTTCAGAGTACGTGGACACTGGTTAAGGTTCCTAATGACTGAGCACTTGGAAGAGCCGATCGTTTGATTCCATGGACTGTTCGATTGACTCCTTCAGCAGTATTTTTTATATCATGTTTTTAAAAATTAAAATGCTGCCAGTTTTAGCAGTGCAAAAATTATTTGTATAACCAGGAGGCATTTGGGTTTTTTCTGTGTAGGAATTTGACGAATGCAGAACGATTTATTGCATTCGAAAGAATCTAGCGTTCTTATGCGATGGCCGGACTGCACATGGACTGCGTGGAATTTGACAGAATAGGAGCGGAAGATGAGATCGGGGAAGAGGAAGGAGTGGAAGTGCAACACATCCACCTTTCCGAGGCAGAAGCCCAAGGCCTTCTTCATGTACTTATCTTTTGTTCATTCTTTCAAATAGGCTGCATTTTTTAAAACTCCCTGATAAAGATAACACTAACCTTGATTACTTTAAATGGATGATAACTACACGCTGACTTTCATTTAAAATTTTATTATTCATCTCTGTTGTCATTGATTGCAGTTTCTCACTCAGGTTTTAATAAAAAACGATAAATATATATATATATATTATTCAGTGGCGTAGGCAAGGGGGGTTTCGGGGGTTATAACCCCCATTGGCCTAGAAAATTATTTTTTAAAGGTTATTTGTCCACTTAAATAAGAAAAAACAAAACAATTGCTTGTAGTAACAATTGTTTTTCTTACTTTATTCCCTTTGTTACTTTATTCCATTTTTATTTACTGTAATACTGTTGGGTTGGTGTCAGAAAGGGCATCCGGCCAGGCAAAAAAACCAAACCCCCTTTATAAATTACTGGGTATGCCACTGATATAATTATATATATTCCTCTTAGTTCCTTTTGCTCGTACCACTGCCATGAAGAATCAAGCCTTTTCTTTTGTTGGCCCAGTGATCTGGAATGGCCTTTCTTTTGAGCTATGCCTACACCCTGGGACTCTACCAGGATCCTTCCTTACTAAACTTAAAACTGTTCTTTTTGGGTGCGCTGGAGTTGGGAGTGCCTCTGGGTAGTTTTTTTTACTTGAAGGAGCGCTATATAAATGTATGAATGAATAAATTCACTCATTTATTCATTCACTTATTCATTCCTTCATTTATTCATTACCTCATTCATTACTCGTTTATATGTATTCATTTGCATATTCATTTGATTATTATTATTATTATTGACTTTTTATATAGCGCACCTTCAAGGTAATCTACTCAGAAGCGCTCCCAGTTCAACAACGACTAAATAAGGCAGTTTTTAAGCGAGAAAGAAACATAGTGGTGTGACCTCTAGGCACCAGGCGGAGAGCAACAGGGAGCCCATTCCAGGTTCTAGGGCCAGCCACTGAGAAAGAGCGTCGCTGCATTTTAGCAGTTCGAGAACGAGGGGTTAAGAGTTCAGCTTGATCAGCTGATCGGAGGTCAGATCGCCGCTGGACACCAGAGGTGGGATAGCAGAGTTCCTGTACATACATGGGAGCAAGACCCTCCATGCAGCGCCAGACTAGTGCAGAAACCCTATAAGTGATCCGCTGTGTAATTGGAAGTCAGTGGAGGGCATTCTGCATGTACTCCTTGACTCGATTGAATTTAGGAATGCGACCAATAAGACGTGCAGCTGTGCGCAGAACTCGGTCAATATGTTTGATATTTTTGGTGTAGGAAGGTGACATTATCGAGAACCAAGAAGAGGTCGAAGGAGAAGTCAAACTTGAAGGTTAGAATTATTTAGGGGTTCAATAAAACTCAGTTCTTTTATTACTTTGAAAGATGCTGTCTGATACTGAAAGATACTGTCAAAATTCAGCATTTTGAAGATGGTCATGCTGGAGTGTGTGGTGGTATGATAAGGAATGAGTGAACAGTTTAGTCATGACTATAAAGACTGAAAAATGGAGATTTATGTTTTATAAAAATGTTTGCATTCTGTCGAATTGTTTTTACCAATGTTGTGTAATTTGGCTTAATGTATAGTGATGGGCTTAAAGTATAGTGATGTCTATATAGTAGTAGTACAGTAGCAGTACCTAGTAGTGGTAGTAGTAGCAGCAGTAGGATTAATATAGTTTTAGTAGTAGTAGTATTAGTAGCAATAGCAGTACCTAGTAGTAGTAGTAGTAGCAGCAGCAGTAGCAATAATAATTATTGCAAGAATAGTAGGTCTAATAATGGTAGTACTTAATTTAAGTTTTTTAAATAATGCTCAAAAATTAATGCTTTTGATTGTAATGAAAATATGAATAATTTTTATGGTTAGTTAATCGCTATTTGCTAAAAATTTGAATCAAGCGATTTTTGACTAATTTTCGAATCATTTTTTAACTTCTTGATATCAAGTGACCATTTCGGGAGTGAACAGATGATTATATGAAACTCTTACGCACATAATTTGGCGATCATTTTGTGTAACTTGAGTGTTGATGGAAACCTCCAAGATGGCGACAGAATTAATGGTTTTCACTGCGTTGAACAGTTTGATTTGCATATTTCTGTGCAAGGAAATTGACAACTATTTCACTGATTACATTATCGACAGTTTTACATGCTAGAAATAATAGCTAGATATAATATTAATAGTGCTGATTATGTGTTTTATATGCTCCTTAATACCGTTTTGTATCTGTGTGGGTAGACTGGGAACACCTGTGAGTGGGCTTCTTGAAAGGGCGCTATATAAATTCTTGAAACGAACCAGTGCTTGATGGATATTAAATTAATTGAATCCGATGATTAATCATGATTAAATTTTGGAGTTTAAACGATTGAAATTATTTTAATCCGTATCAGCCGTGGAATGATTTCTTCCAGAGAACGACGACCTTCACATGGCCGTCATCGTGCGATCGGACGACGGTCTGACGCTGGATCCGTCGATGTTGACATCCGGAACGACGCAGCTTGTCCAGTTGGGATCATCGGCCGGAGAGTCGCTGTCTCTGCTGACGGACGACTCACAGTTTCTCGGCGGTCAACTCATTCAATTGTCCGATGGAACAACAGCGGTTGTCCAGCGTGGTACGTGAGGAGCGGAGAAAAATAATAATGGAGTCGTTCTGCTCCGATTTAACGTAATGTGATCTTCAAACTGCCGTATTAGCAACTCTGAAGCCGTTGAATGTTTTACTTTGACTAGACACTTTGTTTTCTATGACTGTGTCGAAATCTGAATTTTATGATTACCGTTTTCGTGGATTTTTAAAAATTAAGCTGTTGCCAGTTTCTCTATCAGGAGGCGTTTAGGTTTTTTGGTGTAGGAGTTGGATGAATGCAGAATGAATTATTGCATTGAAAAAGACCTACCATTCTAACTGGATGGCTGGTCTGCATGTAGACTGCATCCAATTTGAACAAATTTCAAGCATTTCAACAAATTACTCCAGGTTGATTATCACGCAGACTTTAGTATATATATCTCAAAAATAATTTCACAAAATTATCTGCCATATTAATGAAATTATGAGCCACTAAACGTTGCTATAAATGTAGATACCCACTTCAAAACATTTCTTTGAAGACTTTATTTGTATCTTCAAAACCACTTAAGATCTAGTGATGTGAAATTTGACTGTTCTAGGATGATATATTATTATGATTATTTTACCGGCAGGGTTCCAAGTGGTTCAGCTTTCCGATGGCACATCCGCTTTGCTGCCTTCCGGACTTTTTACCGACGGAGAAATCGATGGCGCGCAGCTCAGTCTGGAGCAGATTGGCGATCAGGTAGATTTATCTAATTTGTCCTTTTTCATAATCTATCGTAATTGCTCAGTTTGGTAACGTCTATCACACTGGTGTCTGATGCACGAGACATCAAAATTTAGCTGTAGTCAAGATCAGAATGCTGGACTTGAGGCAAGTAGTGACTGGGTCTTCAGTATTTTAAATTGGCTTCCCTAGAACTGAAGTGATTTAGTGATTTTTACTGGATAAATAAATAGCCTGAGAATTTGGCTTAATGTGATGAATGCCAACTCCTAGACTACATTACATCCAGGGGGAACAATCCGGCCACGGCCCTCCAATTTATAAATTTCTTTATTTTTGACCAGCTATTCTGTCTCGGAAAGTTGACGTGGCCCCCCATGAGTAATTCTGTAAGCCCTCCCCACACCCACGAAGTCCGCACGCAAGGCCCATATAACTGAAAAAGGTCATCAACTTTTTGGCGGATAAAATGGTAGGTTTTTCTTGGGAATTGGAGGCAAATGACTAAAAAAATAAAAAATTAAAAAAGGTCATCAGATTTTTCGACGACCAAGACGAAAATTATTTTCCTTATAGACCGAAAATTTTCGCTCTCCCCTTCGAAAATTCCTGTATCCGCCCTTGATTGCATCTCCAATATCTGGATAAATAACTAGTGAACTAGATAGGTTATCTTTTGGGGATAAATGGCTTGCCAACAAATCATTGCTTAGCTGGACGCAAAGGGTTACAAATCCACAAGCAGACTTCATTGGAAATGTATTATTACGTTGGCCATCTGTGACTCGATGCTTTGCAACGATTTCTAAGAGATAAACTTCTGTTCTGTTCTTATGTTAGTTGGAAGAGGATGATGACGATGATAACGATCCTAAGAACCACTTATTCAGTCGACAGTCTGTCAGTCTGCATGCTGACATTGTCGATCCCGACATGATGTCAGGCAACGGATGTCAGTCGGCTGGCGACTTGGTTAGTAACCGTTGTCAGTTTTCATTATGCTAAAATTCTTGCCCGCTTGAAAACACATACCATATTAGGTATTATCGCGTCATAAATTATTCGCTCGTTGCAGCATATATTGTTTTTAACCAATACGACTTTTAGTTTGTCAAGAATAATTCTCTTCGATCCAGCTTCTGTTTAGGCAGCAATTATTTTTCATCAATGCAATTTCTATTTAATTAAGAATTATTGTTTATCAATCCAGCATCGATTTGAGCGAGATTGTTTTGATAAATCCAATTTCTATTTAAGTAGAAATTATTTTCATCAATCTGACTTCTATCTAGCAAGGATTCTTATCGTCAAGCCGACTTATATTTGATAATTCACTCAAACTCATGCAATGGCGAATAATTTACAATGCCAAAAATTCCAAAATACACGTTTAACTAAAATTGTCCACAAAGTGAGACTCAATTGCCAATTGCTCAGAGAGAAGAACATGGGTGGTTTCGATCCTCCCGTGGGATGGTTACTCTGGAGCGACTTTGAGCAAAGAGCAAGTCCTTAACTCAGCCCCATATTAGTCATTAATTTAGACAGTGGCACTTAGTGTGTAATAACAGATTCAAGAGGAAAGTCGAAGGATTGGCTGTTAAGTAACTTGCAGTGTTGCGTTGTTATCTTAGTAATCAAAGATAAATGACCAAACTATATATCGACTGATTGATTGATTGACTGTTTATTCTTTTAGTCGGTGGGTGGTGAGGAGAGTGTTATGGTTCAGCTGGCCAATGCTGGCGGCCGGATGTCAATGGCCAAGACATTCAAATGCTCATTTGATCGCTGTGGCCGTCAGTACACTACACATCATCACCTCAAGGTATGCTTTGATGATGATTGATGATGATGATGATGATGATGATGATGATGATGATATTGATGATGATGATGATGACGATGACGATTATATTGATGATGTAGGAGACAACTGGTGATAATGACCGGTCATGCACTTTGGAATCCATTAATAATAATAATAGTAATAATATTAATAATAATAACGACAATTTACATGGTGCAGTAACACAGCCAGTCAGCCATGCAGTTACAAGGGTGCCTTACAAAGCAGCTAACATGCGGGATAAGCCCTGGCGAAGAACAAATATGTTTTTAGCATGGATTTAAAAGAGTCCACGGAGTCGACCGATCGAATAGCGAGAAGAAGTTCTCGGTTCTCTCCAAATGACATGTTCTTTGTTATTGACTGGTTCTCTCCATTGACATGTTCTTTGTTATTAACTTTCTTTTTCTCTGGGTCTGTCACACTGGGAGCACTTCTGATTGGTGTGCACTGTTAGAGGTGCTTTGTAAATTCAAAGATATGATACAATCTTTTCTTTATACTTTCTTATCTGCGGAGGTATTCAATTGTGAATTTTCATTTGTTAGGTACATACTTTTTCGGGCTAACGTGTTTTATGATATTTTCTTCAATCATGCAATTTTGGGAACGTTCTTGATTCATTGCTATGCCACTAGTAGAGGCAATAAATCTCCATGTGGTTTTTCTATCATGGTAGGAATTTGAAACCTGAACAGTGAACACTGTTTTGGCAGTCCAGCACACTGCCCACTAGACAATAAAATGAAATTAACATTACATTATCTGATATACCTGGTAAGGATGGGGGTCTTTGCAGCTGTCCTGCTTGATCAGGGACACGTGTTGAACCCTGGCCTCTAACCATTGAGGTGAAGGACCCTCTCCTTGAGGCCAAGAGTGCCCGATTGAATTATCCCTCTAGGGCAGACAACCTAACTAGGAAATAATTTTTAACAAAAGATGCTTTATCTTGTTTAAATGTCATGTCATGTAAACCAAAGTGCATTATATAAATAAGTTGGTCATCATAAGAAGATACTTATACTGGATTAATCCTTTACCCGTTTGCCCCGAGAATATCCGCTGAAAACGGGCTTAAAATTTAAAAATGAACCGGTAAAGGGTTAAGGATTACGTGTGTTATTTTAAAACATATGACTTTTGATTGGCTCTATATGCACGATGCACGTTTATTACAATGTCAGATAGCAATTGATAAATTAAAGAATATTCTTATCTTTATCTTATCTAAGATTTTTGATAAATTAAAGTAATATTCTCATCTTTATTTTATCTAATATTTTTGATAAATTAACGAATATTCTTATCTTTATCTTATCTAATATTTTTAATAAATTAAAGAATATTCTTATCTTTATCTTAGCTAAGATTTTTGATAAATTAAAAAATATTCTTATCTTTATCTTATATTTTTGGATAAATTAAAGTAATATTCTCATCTTTATCTATTTTTGTCTAGGTTCACATGCGATCGCATACAGGCGACCGGCCGTACCCCTGCGACTTCGAAGGCTGCTCAAAAGCGTTTGCGACCGGTTATGGACTGAAGAGTCATCGGCGAATACACACCGGGGAAAAGCCGTACCGCTGCGTAAACCCACTCTGCGACAAGGCGTTCAAGACGTCGGGAGATCTCCAGAAACACATGCGCACTCACACTGGTACAATACAACACATTACATTGTATTGTATTGTATCGCTCGCTCGTGTACATATGCAAATTATGTATATATGTAAACTATGTATATATCGAAATTTATTATATAGCGCCTTACGATAAATAACCGCACGAAGGCGCTTAATGTAGCTACCTGACAGTTCTGATACAGTTCTGAACAAGTGCGATGTAAGTGACTTTGAGAATGTTTCATGAGGTACAAGCAGAGCTTAAAGTTTGCCTGAACGGTCATGGACGGCGTCCATGCACTTATTTTAAAATCTGAACGTCGTCCTACCACTTATTGGCCAGCTCAGCCTGGAAAGTGGAATGGTAAGGGGCGTCCAGGCACTTCTTTTGGAAAGGTAAGGGGCGTCCAGGCACTTCTTTTGGAAAGGTAAGGGGGCATCCAGGCACTTCTTTTGGAAAGGTAAGGGGCATCAATCAATCAATCAATCAATCAAATCCGTTTATTCATAGAGATCAATGCATGAGAAAAAACAATTGACAATAAAACGCACTGACGAGAGAAAAGAGTAAACACAAAGTAAGTTATAAACAAAGTATCAGCAGTTATAGAATTAAATGATCCCTGTGAAAGGGAGACCTAGAAAGGGAATGACCCCGCTAGCCTAGGCACCCACTAACAGGAAAAAAGAAAGAAAATTATCATGACAGCTGAGGATGAAAATTATTATTAAGCAAAATAAAGAAAACAGAAAGAGACAGAAGGAGAAGAAGACAAATAGTAAGTAATTCAAAGTAGGACTTTCATCAAAGACAGAGATGAGGAAGTGATGCAATAGGGACACAGCATAAAATATAGAGTGGGAGTATAAGTGGTATATAAATTGGAAATGCCAAGCTATGATGATCAGACTAGGAAGATCAAAGTGGTGACATATATAACATGGTAAAACAAGAACCATTAATTAACAATAAGATATTTTTTAAAGTTTTTTTTAAAAAGGCCAATGGATTGAGAAGAGAGTAAGTAGGCCGGGAGTTCATTCCATAATTTAGGACCCAGATATTTAATAGATAATTGTTTGATTTTTAATCGCGCATACTCACTACGGTAACATTTAGCATATCTGGTGGCATGGTTATGAATTTTGGAGCCAACAGTGAAGTAGCTTGAGAAGGAATTTGGCAATAAATTATGATGAAAGCGAAACATAAACAGGCCAATTTGGAATTTATTTATGTTCGGGAGAGAAAGTAACATATGGTTTAAATACAGGGGGGCAGTAGAGGTCCTCCAGTGTACACCACAGATAATTCTTACAGCCCGTTTGTGTAGAGTGATCAGAGGTTTGAGTCGAGAGGAATAATTGGAACCCCAGGAAATATTACAATAGGACAAATAAGGGTAAATGAGTGAATAGTAGAGATCAATAAGGATTTTATTGGGGATGCAGTGTTTAATTCTAAGTAAGACCCCAATATTTTTGGCAATTTTTTTAGAAATGGTTGAAATATGATCACACCAAGTAAGATGCTCATCTATAATGACACCCAGAAATTTAGTAGACTTCGTTTGGGCGATTGGAATATTGTTAATTAAAAGAGATTTATTCATATCTAAGACATATTTATTTTTTATATTAAATAACATAAAATTAGTTTTATCGAGGTTAAGGGATAATCTATTGGTTTTGAACCATTCACCTATTAAATTGAGTTCATTATTTGCAATATTAAATAGGCAATCAAGAGAGTGGTGTGAAAGGAAAACATTAGTATCATCAGCAAATAAAATAAATTTGAATATAGTAGAGGACATAGATAAATCATTAATATATAATAGAAAAAGAAGCGGTCCCAGAATTGACCCCTGGGGAACACCACATAAAACATTCAATGCCAGTGATTTATGTCCATTAAAGCAAACATGTTGGGTTCTATCACTTAAATAATCCAAAAACCAATCATTACTAATCCCACGAAACCCGTAGTATTCAAGTTTTTTTACCAATATTTTATGATCTACCGTATCGAACGCCTTTGAGAGATCAAAAAAGATTCCCAAAGAGGTTTTTTTTTCATCCATAGAATCAATAATATTACATTGCAGGTCAAGCAAGGCCATATAAGTAGAGAGGTTGCGTTGAAAACCATACTGGGTAGAAGATAAGAGTTTAAATTTATTAAGATAATCGATTACCCTGTTAGACATAAGTTTTTCAAATATTTTAGAAAAGAAAGAAAGTACAGAAATTGGACGATAGTTGCTAATCAGCTTCTTATCACCATTTTTAAAGATAGGAGAAATTTTAGCAGATTTAAGTTCAGTTGGAACTAAGCCAGTAGAGAAGGAGGCATTAATTATAGTATTAAGGGGTGTAGCAATAGCATATATCGAGGATTTAGCAACCAAAGGACTGATGTCATCCGGGCTAGATAAAGAAGATCTTAGCAAATTAGAGACTTGGATAATCTCCAGTTCAGAGGCTGGAGCAATGCCAAAGGAACACATGGGAGGAGGGGGCATGAAATGTTCAAAAGGGGTAGAGGCTTTAGGGATATTAGCTGCTAGTGAAGTGCCAATTGTAGTGAAATAACTATTAAAGGTATTTGCAATGAGGGTTGGGTCCTGTTCCAGGCCAGATCCAATTAGAAAAGAGGTGGGAAGACATGATTCTTCATTGGTGTTAAGAATTTGCTTAATTACTTTCCAAGTTAAATTTAAGTTATTGCCACATTGGATAAAGCAATCAGAGTAGTAACGCGCTTCACATTCTTTTCTAACGGACTTAAATTTGTTACGATATTGAGTGAATAATTGTTTGTTCAATATGGTGGGGTTCAGCAAATATTGTTTATGGAGACGCGCCTTTTTCCTGCAAGAATTAAGAAGAGATTTAGTCATCCAAGGTTGCTTTAAACTATTTCGACCCTTATTTTTAACAGATATCAACGGAAAAGCTTTATCATATAATATTTTATATTTTTGAAAGAAGGCAGTATAAGCTTGGTTAGGACCATTAGTTGAACAAATATCACCTACAAAGTCCCAATCAGTTAGATTAAGAGAGTTAAGAAATAGAGACTTAGCCTCGGGTGGAAATTTACGAGAGTGGGTATAGGAGATAGGATTCCGGAGTGTGGGACAGAGATTGGTGTGGAGAAGTATAGGGAGATGATCAGAAATATCATTAATTAAAATACACGAGTCCTGGGAAGGGGACAAACAGTTGGTAAATATATTATCTATAAGAGTTGCAGTGGTGTCAGTGATTCTGGTGGGTCTAAGAATCGTTGGGAAAAATTTATATGAGAACATGGCGTTTAGAAAGGCAGCAGACGGGGAGTGATCATTATGTCGAAGAAGATTAATGTTAAAATCACCCATTAGAAAAACACGACTAGTAGATGTAGATAGATGTGATAGGGTAGCATCAAAGTCCACAAGAAAATCAGAAATTGAATTGCCAGGGGGGCGGTAGATGGAGCCAATTATTATGTCCTTTGTTTTGTTTTGAGGTAATTTAATAAATAAACATTCAAAAGTATTCTTTATAGAATTTGACCAATCAGGGTCCAGAATTTCATATTCAATGTCCTTTCGGATAAGAAAACCTACACCACCACACATACCAACTGACCTAGCTTTATGAGAAAAGTTAAATCCCGGAATGGAAATGGTAGATGCCAGATCATTAGAAAGCCAAGTTTCGGTGAGCGCAAGGACTGAGGTGTTGGAATTAGTTAAGAGAAGTTGAATATCGGAAATTTTTTTATTCATACCACGGCAATTAAGATGGGTCAAACAGAAATGATCATTGGTATTAAAGTTATTAAAAAATTCTGGCAGTTGAGATATGTCTTTATACAGACTAGAAAAAGCCGTCCTAGCATTGTAAAAATTTAAATCAGGATCAAGGTCATCATCTCTCAAAAGCGACCTGGATTCAGTGTAAGTGTTACATAAATTCAAGAAAAGATCATCCAAGCACTTTATTTTTCCACACTTTAAGCACTGGGTACAAGGAGTGCAGTATTGCAGAATTGTTAATGGAAGACTATGTGTGGCACAGTGGTGCCAACTACCAACCAACTACACCACCGTGCCACACGTTAGTGTTTTTGCTACGAGTGGTGCTATATAAATTGTTCATTTCGTTGCATCTTTCCAGGTGAACGACCGTTCATGTGTCCGTACGAGGGCTGCAGGCGATCGTTTACGACGTCCAACATCCTCAAGGTTCACATCCGAACGCACACGGGAGAACGTCCGTTCACGTGCACGGAGAAGGGATGCGGCAAGACGTTTGCCAGCGCCACCAACTACAAGAACCACATACGCATTCACTCAGGCTAGTCTTCACGATTGAAATCTCGTCATTTCAAAGATTAACGGTTTTTTGATGTTGGACATTTGCACGGAGAAGGGATGCGGTTTGTATGTGCACTTGTTATAGCGCCTCTTCTAGCTGTCTACTCAGAGGCGCTCCAGACTACAGTGCAGACACTGCATCGGAGTTTCACGCCGAAGCGCTGAGCAATTGCGAGTGAAGGACTTGTAACCCAAGGTCCCTACGCGGCGACTTGAGGTGGATTCGAACTTGCAACCCTCTGGCTGCAAGGCAACGAACATACCCACTACACCACCGTGCCCCACAGCACCTGGATATTCACATTTGTAATGTAGCTAGTAATTTCTGTTGTGCTGCTCGCAGCCATGGCCATTCAGTAGTGCTCCCAGTGTGAGAACCCCCAAGAGAAGAAAAATAGGTCTTAAGAACACAGAGATGTAGATAGTGATCCAGAAAGAATAGTCCCTTGAAAGGATTGTCCATTGATGGTAAAGGATCGAGTTTGAGCAATAGTGTTCCTAGCTCAAACAAGTCGGACCTCTCCTGAGAACCAGGGCTGTAATCAAGGGTATTTGCGGTATACGGCGCATACTTACCTCCGGGAAAAAACGGCATCGTATACTCACCGCCGAAAACCAGGGTACACGCTTATTATTACAGCAGGATTATTACAGCGTATACTCACCTCACAAAGAGCGGAAAAGCGGGGACATTTTTTGCGGATGACTAAAAAACAGGTCACCGGAAATTTTGCATCCAAAAAAGTCGATTTTTCTCCTGGTCAGCGTGTACTCACCTAAAAATTTACCAGTACAGCCCTGCTGAGAACGGAGAGGTCGATGAGAAGATGCAGAAAGAGGAGAATGAATGGTGATCCATGAATAAATGAACTCCAGTGACCTCTGACATTTGCAAGTCCATTGCTCCATTTAGCGCCAATCCAAATGATGTTATTATGTCCTTATTTCTATTGTCTATCCAGGCCCTTCCAGGGTAGTCTTGGCCTGCCTTTGTTTCATTTTCTTTCAGACCTAGATCACATCACTGATATTGTGCAATTATTATTTATTTTTCTTATTATTATTTACTATCTTTATATTTTTTTACAGTAATTGTAACTGGGATTATTATTGTGTTTTTCCTGAGGTAATTGTAAGGTAATATTATTATTATTTTATTTAGTTTTTATTTCTTGAGGTACATATGATCCCTCAGGAATCTAAAAACTTATACTACGAGCTCTTGCTGAATGTCTGGAAATTCAAGCCTCGACCTCGATTCATTACCGTGTCTAATCTCTCAGGCTTTCAAAATTTATTTAATTTATTAAATGACAATTTCCTTGTGTCGAAAGGTGGAATCTTACTCCAAAAAGATTTTTGCAATATTCTGATTTCAGGTGAAAAGCCATACGAATGTTCGGTGGCAGGCTGTGGAAAACGCTTTACCGAGTACTCGAGCCTTTACAAGCATCACGTTGTTCACACGCACACGAAGCCATATCCATGCGAGACGTGTGGAAAAACGTACCGACAAACGTCGACTCTTGCGATGCACAAACGCATGGCGCATGGAGAAGATCCGGGTGATGATGGGGAGTACGTCAGAGTACTAGGTAGATACTTGTTGATATTCTTAAGTGGTGAACTAATTGTTGATGTTGTTTAGCGGTGAAGTATTATCGATGTTCTGAAATGGTGAAGTACTTGTTGATGTTTTTTGGCAGTGAAGTACTTATTGTTGTTCTTAATTGGGAGTGCTTGTTGCTTTTTTCTTAAGTGGTGAGGTTCTTATCATTGTTTTTGAGTAGTTAAGTACCTATTGATGTTCTTAAGTAGCAAAGAACTGAACAAGTACTTCTTTTAGAGGTACAGATTTGCTTAGTGACCAACAGCTTATCATGCTCACACTAATCAGAGGTACTCCCTGCACAAAAGACCCAGAGAATGGAAAGTATGTCACTGAAAAGTTAATAGCGAAGAACGTGTCAATGGAGAAAGTTGATTCCAAAGTGCGGGACTAATGAGGGCAAAAGTTCGAGTTTGGGCCGAGGCAGTTCTTGCTCGTAGAACAAAGAGGTCTCATGTCTGTCATGCGAACACAGTAGATGAAGAGAGGATGCTGACATTGGCAGGCGGATGAAATCACGAATATTTGGGTGCTAGACAAAGTGAGACCGGTTAATTAAAGTAAGCACCTAGACACGTGGTTCCGAACCCGTGGTCCGCAGGTGAAAAGTGTCCTGCCAGGCCTAAAATATGGCCCTCGTCTCTCAAAGAATTAACAAAAACATATAAAAAAATTGACAATTTGGACATTTTCTATTACAAATCATTTGATGTTGATGTCTGTAAATGACATCAAACATTCTATTTTGTTCCAATTATAACGATTTTATATGCTATGTTAATTAATTTTAGCATTGTGGCCCCCTAATGTCCTTCAACTAAGAAAAGTGACACTCGTGTCTTCCAACTTTGAAAAAGTGGCCCTAAAGTCAAAAAAGGTTGGGAACCACTGACCTAGATCTATAACAGATCAATGCTTATAGATCTAGTCTAGTGATCAACCTGGCTGTCAGTCGAGAGATCATCGGTTCAAATCTCCACCAACGGCAGAAATTTGATTCAAGATTTCTTCTCCATCCATCCACGCCCAAAGCCAATTCGGCTGTAATGATTGCATTGACCGTGTGTGCACGGTTGATGGAAGGATGAGACAGTGAGGAAGAGGACTAATCACAACACAACCCGTACATATGCCAGGGCTAAGAAAATGAAGTCGCTAGTTACACAATGATCAATCATGGTGCCATGAATGTCCCACGGCTAGCTTTTAAAAAGGACTTCTCATTGTCTTATTTATTTTATTATTTATCTAATTTATTGTGGGTTAATGTAAGAAATTAGACGATAAAACGTCGTCTGTTGTTTCAGTTCAGAACTCATCTACGAAACAGCCGTCAACATGTCGCCTGACGACGGAAGATGGACCTCGAGGACCGGATGACACGGATGGAAATCTCGTCATCGATACATCCGACACCCACCAGGTCAGCCAGTCTGTTCTTAGATCCACAAATCCAGAGATGGTAAAGTAATCAATCAATCAATCAATCGTAATTTATATAGCGCCCCTTTATGGTACCTACTCAGAGGAGCTCCCGGCCGAGATCATGCGGGGAAAAACAGTCTTCAACAGTTTATGAAATTGAGAACAGCTTGGGAGGTGTCGCATATTCAACGGAAGTCCATTCCAGGTTGTTGGGCCAACCACAACAGAGAACGAACGCCTCTGCATTGTCGCAGAGTGAGTGAAAGGAACCATTAAGTCACCATGGACAGTTAATGTAGAGTTATATAAATATACCTGCAGGGCAGTGCAGGTTTATTGTTTACAAGGTGTACTGTTCTTGTCAACTTTTCATTTTTATTCTTGTGCAAGTTCCTCTTTATGGATAAATTTTGTTCCTGTTCTCGTTGCACTTCCTATTTAGAAATAATTTTAGTTGCAGACTTTCCAGAAAATTTATTTGTTTACTTCAACTTCTAGTTCTGCAGAAATGTCGTAACACGAACGATTAATGTATATTTTGACTGTCACAGCAAACAGTGTCTTGACCTGTTTATGAGATCTGTATGTTAAAAAGAAATGTGAATGCGACTGTTAAAAAAACAGTTTCTAGACAGACCAGTAAAAGTGACCGGTCCGCATCGGTATTAAAAATAAAATAATAATTTTACTTCTATTCAGTTATCGTCCCAGTAAAATATATAACTTGCTATTCCTATTCTATTCTTGTTCCAGAATTATTTTCTATTCCAGTTTTTGTTCCACGGAAGTAATTTAAAATAAATTATTATTCCTATTATTCTATTCTCCGGACCTAGAATAGTGCTCACTGTTTTGACCTCAAGTGTCCAACAGCGATCTGATCGCCTGATCAAGCTGAACTCCTCGTTCCTAGAGACTAGCTAACGATAAAGCAGTGTTTGATTGAACAATCGGTTGAATAATTTCTTGTTTGATTGAGTCGTTGATTGATTGCTGATTGTTTCCATTCTTCTCAGGCTGTCAGTCTGGCTGGAGCATCTTCGAATCTGCAGCAGCAGCAACTGCCGTCGAATGCCGCCATCTCATTTGTCATAACCGTTCCATCTCAAATCTAAGCCACACAGGTAAGGGACATGTCTGTATGTCTCTGTCTTTCTGTCTCCATCTGTATGTCTGTCTATCTCTGTATGTCTTTGTGCCTGTGCTTATGTTTAGGGGTCACTGCATAATTACGTAACGCTCGAGGGTGGGTGGGTGGGGTCATTCAAAACGCTACGAAACGTTATATGGGTGGTGTGGGGAGCTGAACGTTATGTAACGCCCTTGCAAAAAATTAAGCTATAAATGAATTTTAAATTAACATCAAATTCACTTCAAATGAAGCCTTACGAATTTTAAATTAACATCAAATTCACATCAAATGAAGCCTTACGAATTTTAAATTAACATCAAATTCACATCAAATGAAGCTTTAGACGTTATGTTTAATACACTGTCATTGTGCAATTGAAGCTCAAACTTATTTGAATATCTGCTAATGATTTAAGGGTGTCTAAATTTTAATAATCATGACGTTTCGAGTCCGTTGCATCGTCGTCTCAGCTGACGATAAACACAAATTTAATAATTATTTTATTGATAATTTATTGATATTTTAATATTCTGTATCGATCAAATTTACATTGCGATGTGAATTGCAATTTTTTAATATTACGTTTAAATTACTTTGTCTCCCTGTCATTCGTTGTCTATCTGCTTATCTGTGCATTTGCTTTTGTCAGAGGCTGTCTGTTTGCAATCTAGATGAGCAATTATTTTTTTGATTTCAGCGGATTTCAAATCAGGGAAACTAACGTTCGAGATGAGTAACAAAGCCGTTTCAAGCCTAACAGACGTCAACTGCTGGACAAGCGAGATCAAATACGTCGGGCTTTCTTCGTCATCGTTGCCCCAACTTTACGACACTGGCTTCGTTCAGCCTGGCGTTTGCAATCAGCGAGACTTTTATTAAGCAAAAGCTTTACTCGAGACTTGCGACGTTACTGTCGAGATGACGAATTTGTGAATGGAAACTAGAATCAGTATATGTTTCTAAGAACAGTGAACTCTACAGCGTGATTGCGTCAAAGCAAGGTACAAGTCTTTCATGTCTTTGGGTTGTGGGTGCAAATCCGACGCGATATTGTTACTCATGTAGCCCTATTGCAAAAAAAGTTTTCGGTGTGAGGCCTTGAGCAAGTACGAACAGTTTGCTCAATTAATGTTCTGTTGTACAGTTGTGTGTGAAGTTATGAACTTGCGAAAAGAAGGCAGTATCAAATATCTATGTATATTGTATGTATTATTGTATGGTTCCAAAGTTAGAACTTTGAGGACGTTACAGGATAGAGAATTGAATTAAATGGACAAATGTTACTAACACAGACAACGATTTATAGTATACATCTATTCTGTTAAACTGCCAGTGCAAACACGTTCAGAACTTTGCAGATATTCTAAAAATAAATACAACATCGAATTTCATATACACGAATCAACTCGCTGAGTAAATTTGCATATACAATACGTAAACATGCATATATTTCCATATTAAAATATGCAGTAAGTTATGTATTTGCATGTGCAAACGTTTGTATGCAAATACAAAATTGTGCATTGATTAGCATATGTATAATTGAATATACCATATAAATCCATGAAATATGCACACATTTGTAGAAGTTGAGTATTATATTTACATATGCAAATATGGAATCTTGACATATAAAGAGGGACCACTTGTCACTAAGTAAATTGACTTTCTTTTGTGAATATTGATTATTTTGCCAGTTAATGCACGTGCAGATAAAACTCACTGTGCAACATACTACCGTAAGTTACCCCACATGATGCATTATGGTCAAAAATCAGGTATTTACGCATTGAGCAGAGACTGATTGGATATGTACGTGCCATTTCTTTCCAGGCAAATGATATTTTATAAATATTTTTAAACAGTGCATAAATCTGTGCATATCAAACATTCCGAATTTTTAGACCGAATTTCTTACAGATGCAAATTAATTGAAACCGTTAATAAAGTCTACCTCCAACAAGTGGTCCCCTTTTCACAGCCAAAGTCACATGTATTTAAATAGTTTCAAAAAGCACTTGAAAACGTTCTACGATAGACAGAAACGACTAAACACTCAGATCCAAATCAGATCAAAAGCATTGGCTTGAAAAATGTCTGCAACGTTGATAGAATGAAATAATAAAGAGAAAACTCAACTAATAGAAGTGTCATTATTTACTGTTATCATACTATCACATACAGACATCTCATAATTGGGTGCACAACAGCCCTATGGTTAGCATGCTGGACAGTTTACCAAAGAGACTGGGGTTAAACTACCCACTTGTGTAGAAAGATGTTTGTGAGCCTAGCAAATCCAGAATGAGCGTGTTGCCTGGTAGCTGGTAGGTTGGTGGGAAGATCAGGGAGCAAGGTAGAGGAATGGCTGACCACCCTTGTACACATGCCCACATTTTACGTGAGTTCTAAGGGTGCTCCAGTACCCTGGCCTCAGTTTTGAGGGTCCCTCCATTTTAAATATGTGCATAGTGGGCTGTCAGAGGGGGCCATTGGAGGTAGGTAATCGGAGCACCTGTGCTCGCACTTGTCTTCAATTATGCAACCCTGCTCGTATGTCATTGCCAAGGCTAAGAATTTGCTATATAGCTTCATCAATCAAAACTTGTGTGGCACCCTTCAAGTAATGTAGTGGGTCGCTTGTTTAACACATGAACGCATAAGAAACCCAAATATTGATTGCGAACGACTAAAAAAAGTCGTCAGATGCCAAAACTAGGTAAAAATGGTAAGATTAAAAACATTTTGGGGTAAATGACTAAAAAAGTCGTGAGAACATTTTTTCGGGTAAAAAGCGTTGGCCCGTCTGCCAAAGTCAGACCCGACAACTTTTCCAAAGCACTAACAGCCCTGCAGATGGCTTGGCATACTCGCGACCAAAACCTATATCTCTTCCAGACCGCATTTGGTCCGTAATCCAGCATGCTATTCATCGAACGAATATATCTCTTCACTGAAACAAATCAATTATAGTTATTTATCACAGTTTTCACTTTGGCTAAATTTGTCGGGACTTGCAGACATGACTGGAGTTGGCCAAATCAGACCAGCCCCCTTTCACACTAAATCAGGCGAGATAATTCGGAATTCATTATCAGTTGGTCACATGGAAAACATTTTTCCAGTGCTTCTCAAACTGACACTTTTCACATTAACTACATACACAAAGTGTCACATTAAAAATCGGATTTCATACTATTGCTGCTGTTTACTGCAACTATACTTCTGTCACTGTTGCATGTTTAGAGCCATTTATTATCGGGTATGTATTAGTATTATTATCAGTATCATTACAAACATTTTTAACATGTGCATTTTTCTTGTACTACACATTTCTATATTATTTTATAGCACCGGTGTGTTCAAAATTGTTATTTTGATTTAATATCATTTTTATGGTGTGGTAACCAACAGCTCACGCACCGGACTGTGCCACAGACTTCAGCCGTTGCCATGGACTATCAATGCCAAAGCAGAGGTTAAAAACTGTTGCTGTCCCATTCAGACTTTTAGAAGTACAAATAACTTCAAGGTCAAACCAGGTGACCCTGAACCTGGTCTTAACCCATAGATTCAAGGCCAAGGCTTGTCCATTGTGAAGGGTGACTTCAAGCAAGACCCTTAAATACTGCCAAAACTATGATATCAAGTTGATGTCCTAAAATGCTCCTTTCCATCAAATACAAACATCACATCGTCCTAACAAACAAATAATCACAATTTCTATCGGTTTCCTAGTCATTACTAGCTAAGCTAGAAGCGCACAATTAGCAGGGCTGCCATAGAAGCGGTTGCCATAGAAACGGACTGCCACGGAAACTCGGAAAGACAAAAGAAAACTAAACAGAAACGACGGTGACACTCATCTCTTCCCAAAGGGTCTTGCGAATGACGGCTGCGAGACGAGTTCTTGCGACGACGATGTCTTTGTTGATCATCAATCTGCTGATGACGTGGATCAAAGCATTCGACCGAAGTCGGCGACGATCAAAACGCTCGTGTCGTTGAAGTCGTCCAATTGGAAACTTGATGAGTCGGCCGTTGAGTCGTCTGCAAAAACGTGAAAAAAAAATTAAGGTTGAGGTCAAACCGGTAGACGTAAAACCTGGAGGGAATTTTTTGAGCCATTTGTTTTCTGAGATATGGATCGCCGAAATTTGCCGTGACCAGCTCGAACAGCGTGTGTGAGATCGATCAAGGATCATTTTGGAACAAACTAAATCATAAGCCACCATTGGGTCTGCCCTCTAGATTGCTCTCCTCTCCCCTAAATGTGTTTCCATTCTGGACAGAGCTATTCCCTACATCTCTGCCTCTCCTCAAAACCTTTTATTCTCGACTACTCACACTGGAAGCACTACTGAATGGTCACTGCAGTGAGTGATGCTAGACAAATTTAAAATCACATTGGATAAGGACTAATCCAATGAGCCTCACGTTTTAAAAATGTCTCTTCTACACATATTACATCCGGTGGAAAACATGCTCTGAAGATGCAATTTTTCAGTTGATCTTGATTACCATGCAAACCACGTGCATTCCACTGAAGAATGGTTAGTGCCGTAATGGACAAAGAAATTATAAAATTCTACTATTTTATATTTTACCAGTCGTTGAAACTAAATTCTTTATCCTTATCAAATAAAATTGCAAAGAAAATTGGAGTTTCTTTTCCACAAATAATTAATATTGAGGTCTGTTAACGTCAAATATGGGCGTTTAAGTGGTGCATTGGAATTTATCAGCCACGCTAAAATAGACAATCTTTTGCAGCACAAGAGCCACGCACAGCTTTCCACTGCTGCCAAACGAGTATAGCAAACTAAATCATATGCCACCATTTTGTTTGTTCTGCCATGTCCGAAAGCAGAACATAAAGGAAGCTTTAATAAAACTAATACTCTGGGGTGTGGTGGTCACTGGTCAGCCGTATCCAATTCAAGATACTGCTCTTAGTTTCAAAAATTCAAACTGGACAAGCTCCTAAATACCTTTGTGACTTGATGCATTATAAAACCCCTCTCTGCAGTCTCTTCCCGCCCTCTCCGGTCTGCTGATCGACTAGATCTCTTGGTTCCAAGGGCAAGGACTGCCATGGCCCAACACCGTGCCTTTGCCATTGTAGGCCCTTCTATGTGGAATGACCTCCCTCCCACTATCCATAGTAAGATCTTATTGGGGGTGTCATCTTCAGCTCTTCGTTACTTAAAGTCTTTTTTATTTCCTTGGGGCTGTCACGCTGAGAGCGCCTCTGAATAGCTAATCTGTAAGAGGTGCTTTACAAATACTTATACAATACAATACTTCTATAGCACACCATAAACCTTGATGCATGCCTGACCTTTCATCACGACCTTTGACCTTGGTAGTAGGAAGATGATAGACACGGCCATGCAGATGTGCCAGATGCTGTGCGTGTACGGATAGTTGGCGTCCGTTTCGACGAAAGCGAACAGGCAGATCCCGAATGCAGCCAGCACCACTCCTGGTATCGTCCAGAGCAGGCTCTTCTTCTGCGGAAAGAGGCGCTTCAGCCGACCGCACCGCACGGCCTGCACACGCAGAAACGCGTCGCCATGGTTACAGTTACGTCATGTAAACAATGATTTATATACCGCCTTTATTTTACACAAGTCACTAGATAAATCACCCCAAAAATGGATTTCATGAAGTGGCTCTAAGGCGCTCACCAATCGGAGGCACATCCAGAGAAAAGAAAGAACAGTTTTGAGAAAGCAAAAGAAGTGCTTCTTCGGGCACCAGTAAATAACGAAGAACATGTCGTGGAGAGAACCAATTCCAAAATGAAGGCAAAAGCACAAGTTCTGGTCAAAGCAGTCCTTGCTCGTGGGACAAAGATGATGGATGCTGCCCCATGCAGATATGCTAGATGCTGTGTGTGTAAGGATAGTCACGTGAGCGTAGTAGTGGGAGAAGAGAGGATTCTGAATCCTTGGCAGGCTGATGAGATCGCGAAGATAATTAGGCGCTCCACCAGAGTAAGACCGGTAGATTAAAATAGGGGCCTAAGAACCTTGATCTGGATCCGAACCAAGGACGTAGCTAGGGGGTGTTTTGGGTGTTTGAACACCCCCGAAATGAAAAATGCCAAAAAAATAACATAATGCATTTACTAGCACGCAAAGTAAAAATCTGCAGAAGATAGCGATTTGGCAGAAAAAAGTATGAAATTAGTTCGTTTTACGCCGTGGTGAACGGTTGTCGGGCAAACATTCTACGAAAGGCATATGATGTGTCAGAAATTTCGACGAATAAAAACAGAAAATTTGGCCAAGAAAAGTAAATGCCCCAGAAATAAAATCCTGACTATGGCCTTGATCCGAGCAGTGAGTGGGAGCCAGTGATCAAACATGGAGGAAAAGATGTGGGACAAGCGATGAGGCATGAACTGCTCATCAAAAAAAGCCGTAATCAAGTTGAGATCGGTGTCTTGGAACAATTTCCTGAAAAAGTCTGCCACTACACTTGCATGCTCGTGCATTTGACCGAGTAGCATACGTTTATAAACTGTGTTAAAATCCACTCATATGGATTTGTTTAAATTGTCTTAGGTAATAGTAGTGTCTTCATCTATTGACTATTCTAAAAGTAGAGGTGCAGGTTACACAAAAAATAAGACTGTTTGTTACTATAATTGTTCTCAAAAGAATGGTCTGTCTGCTATTTTTTAATATAGTTTCCGTTGTTTTAATGGTTAGTACCGGGTTCAAAATTGCAATGAAACAGTATACCTGTGAGGTACTTAAAATGTGTCGCATTATGCATCATCACATGTGTACACATACAAATAAGCACTTACGTTACCTTAAAAATTACCATCACTTACATTACATGTATTGTGGGGCACAGTGGTGTAGTGGTGGCGTCATTGCCTTGAAACCGGAAGGTTCGAGGTTCAAATCCACCTCACGTCGCCCTGTGTGGGCCTTGGGCAAGTCCTTCACTCGCAATTGCTCAGCGCTTTGGCGTGAAATTCCGAGGCAGTGTCCGCTCTGCAGTCGGGAGCGCCTCTGAGTAGAGTGCTTGAAGGGGCGCTATAACAAGTGCACACACAATAAAACCCGACTCCGTACCCACGAGATGATGACCATTCCAGCGCCAACCGCAATTGGAACGACGTTGGTTATCACTCCATGCATGTTCCACTTCATCGCCATCGCCAACGCAATCGCTCCAGCCATGTGTGCGACCGATCGGAGCATGACTGGCAGCCGCGCCATTGCGGTCAACGTCACCCAGAACGACAGCATGGAGCAGTAGAAGTCGCAGAAGCTGAGAACGTGGTAAGGCATTATGCAGAGCTTATAGTGCGACCACGTCGACATATCGCACGCGTGGTAGAACTGAAATTCACGACAAAGTCATCATCCTGATTTATTGGTGATATTATTACCATCTGACTAACTAACAGGCGTTACTTTTTTATTGTATTTAAATATTTATAAAGTGTCTTTGATAGTGTGAACCGTTCAGAGGCGTTTCCGGTGCACAGAGCCATGAGAGAAGAAATACTGATATGTTTTGAGAAAAGAAAATTAGGGATCAATAATAATAAACGACAATTTATATGGCACCGTAACGCGGCCATACCGCCACAAGGGCACCTAAATCTGGATTACCAGCTAGATCAAGTAGATGGAGACAGTGTATTCCAAAGAGAGAAGGGCCAATTGAGGCAAAGGCCCAGGACTGATCCATAGCTGTTCTAGTACATGAGGAACTAGAAGATCGAATCTGTTTGAAGAGTGAAGTGGATGATGCGAGAAGGCTGAAAGAGGCAGGAGTATTACATTGCCAACTGACTAACAGATCTACTTTGCTTTTATTACCACCTGACTTACTGATATTAATTTTACCACCTCACCTACCTAGCTGATGACTCATACTACCCAGTACATGGCTGATAATGTTTACTACCTGGTTGATTATTTTCATGACCTACTTTATACAGTTACTTTAAATAAATAATATTTAAGTCATAAAAACAACATTTCCTGCATTTAAAAATGCAAAATATCCCATTTCTGTGCATTAACAATAATTTTATAAACTGAAAACACCCTCGAGGATAATGGAAAGGATGGAAATCGGTTTTTACGGATGAGAAGAACATGTTGGCGAAGTAGACGAGCGCCTCGGCAAATCGTCTCCGCCAGCAAGCCACTCCGATCGCTGGAATGAAGAGCAGATTGCTCATCGAAAGAAAGAAACTGAATGCCCTCTGAAGACTATCGGACGCAGCCTTACTTGCGTCATCGCATGTGTATCCACGGTAACCTACACAAAATGAAATAAGAATATTCTGTAATTATTGACCAATTGCTATCTGCATTTTGGTGTACAGACATGGTATATAATAATTATTATATTATTATGTCTGTACACCAAAATGCATAATTATAGCAATTATAACTGTTATAACAGTATATCATTTACAGATAATGTGGGTGTGGTGGTGTAGTGGTGGGTTTACTGCCAAAAAATGTTCAGTACCCTTCGCTGGTTAATGTGGTTATGAAAAATGTATCGGATAGTGCGTATTTGTTTGTATGTGCATTTGTTATAGCGCCCCTTCAAGCACTCTACTCAGAGGAGCTCCCGACTGCAGAGCGGACACTACTCAGAGGCGCTCCCGACTGCAGAGTGGACACTGCATCGGAGTTTCATGCCGAAGTGCTGAGCAATTGCAAGTGAAGGACTTGCCCAAGGTCCCTACGCGGCGACTTGAGGTGGATTCGAACCTCGAACCTTCAGGCTTCAAGGCAACGACGCCACCACTACACCACCGCGCCCCACAAATGTACGTACCCGGTATGTATGTATGTATATTCGTTTAATGAGCAAAAACAGGTTGGCAAACCGCAACAGGCTGGTACATTGAGAAAGACAAAAATTACATCTATAGATAAGACTTGCCTGCAATGCACTGACAGACAGCGTAAGTGTAGACGCTCTTTCCGTATTCAACGCAGTTCCCCATATTGTTACACGAGTCGTCAACGCAAGGCGTCGTCATGACCTTTAAACTCATTGCTCCGATCTTCTGGCACGGCACACGCTCACTGACGACAAACATCAACATTTGCAACGAATGAAACTCAAGTCTCACGTGCGTCAGAACCCTATTGTCTTGCACATGATCGTAATAGAAATTCCTTCAATGCATGAACAAAAGCGTATATTTCTACAGCGCCACTTCCAAAGAAACTCCTCGGAGGCGCTCCCGACCTGATAGCACCAAACCACGATCGAATAGAACGGTTTCAAATTCATTCATTCATTTATTTGGACATTTATATAGCGCTCCTTCAAGAAAAACTACTCAGAGGCGCTCCCGACTCCAGCGCGCCTAAAATGAAGTTTTAAGTTTAGTAAGGAAGGACCCTGGTAGAGTCCCAGGGTGTAGGCGTAGCTCAAAAGGAAGGCCATCCAAGTGATTGCGGAAATGGGGCAATGAAAGACCAAGAGGTTCATTATGGAGAATGCTAGATCACTTTTTCGAGAAAGATGGACCGACGACAGTGAAGTTTTCACACAGCACTGTGGAAGTTCAAGACAAAGCATTGTGTAGCATCTAAAGATTTGTATAGTGCATTTGCAGAATGACTACTCCGAGGTGCTCCGACTGCTCTCAGCACGATATAGTGTTGTTGTGGTATCAAGTTTCATGAGCACTACCAGTTTTACATTGCAGTTCTTCATTACAGTACAGTGCTGCATTCACCAACCAACAACTAACAAAATTAATTAACTATTAAGATAATAGCTTTGGAAGACAAAATTACCACTTCATTTTAAGCAGAACGGCACGTAAACAAGTCCATACTTGTAGTTAGAACAACTGCCACACGAGATCGTGACATCAAACCAACCTCATGTTTCTGTAGCAGACTTTCTGTATACCGATGAACCACGGACCTGGCTCAGGGAACGGGTACCACCTGAGAAGCGACTCATTTCTTGGCGTGACGAGAAAGAAGTCTCCGCTGGCCGAGCATGAAAGCTCGAGAGCGTCGTTGAGTGGAATGGAGTTTCGTTGGATACAAACTTTCATCGAGACATTCTCCTGGGTGTCGTTTTGACCCTAAGCATTTCAAAATGAAAAAATCAGTGGACGGATGGAAGATATGCACATTATCATTATTATTACATTTATTAGTGGACATTATTTTCCACCAAGGCAAGTATATCTCTCAGGCCTCTAATTAATTGGTGCACGCCTCTAATTGGGGTGCACCTCTAATTGGTGCGTGCCTCTAATTGGTGTTCACCTCCAATTGGTGCGTGCCTCTAATTGGTGTGTGCCTCTAATTGGCGCACGCCTCTAATTGGTGTGTGCCTCTAATTGGTGTGTGCCTCTAATTGGCGCATGCCTCTAATTGGCGCATGCCTCTAATTGGCACGCCTCTAATTGGTGCGCACCTCTAATTGGTGCGCACCTCTAATTGGTGCGCGCCTCTAATTGGTGTGTGCCTCTAATTGGCGCATGCCTCTAATTGGTGTGTGCCTCTAATTGGCGCATGCCTCTAATTGGCACGCGCCTCTAATTGGTGCGCGTCTCTAATTGGTGCGCGCCTCTAATTGGTGTGCACTGCGAGAGGATACAATACATTTTGATTGCGATATTAATCAATGCAAACATAGATTGATGTCCTCGGCATTGCGACAATGCCGCCAGAAGTGAGAACAATACGAACCGATGTCTTAAGAACCTCATGCAGCTCCACGAGAAACTTCAGCGTCGACCCAATGTCACGAATCGGATGAACGTCAAATCGCATCAGGTACGGTACTTCCCTCGTCGCGATCACAAGCGTTTCGGATGACATCGGCTGCGCGCTGAAAATCGTCGACAATGTGTTGTCCACGTCAACGACCTGCGAGAACCGAGCCGGGGACGAGCACTGAGGACCACTCGTCAAGGACCTCCGAACCCGGTTGACAGGGAGACTGGATTTCACCGAACTTGGTGGGTCACCGTTTGCGATGAAAAACAAATCGTGGGCAGCAGCGGGAGGGTTCTCGCCGGAAACAGATGTCTGGTTCGAGAAAGGAGAGTCGTTGCTGTTGGCTTTGGAAAAAGTCTCTCCTGCAGCGAACAATGGTAATGGAGTTGTGACAGTTGTATTGTTATGAGGCGCAATACTGCCGCTAGTGGCAGCAGAATCTGACGTTGTGAGACTGTTGTTGATGGACTGAGATATCGTGCTGGAGCCAGTTAGAGTGGTAATGCTGGTGGTGGAATTATTGTTCATCAAAACACCACTTGGTGTTAGTGTGATAGTCGGTGTTAAGGTGTTATTTGCTGCAGGTGGGCTTGACAGTAAAGTGCTATTTGCTGTGTTGGAACTGGGTTTTTGAGTGCTACTTGAAGCAGTGGGACTAGGTATTAGAGTGCTACTGGAAGCAGCTGGGTCTGGTGTAATAGTGCTAGTTGATGTCAGTGATATTCCGGTAAGTGAAGAACGAGAAGTCGTAGGAGTTTTCGTCGATGGTGTCGTTCTTTTCGTCGGCTCAGCTGGAGTGTCGTGACCACAGGCTGCAAGAACACATCAGAACCTTCTTTGCATTAAAAAGTAAATTGTATTTTATTCTATTGTATTGTATTGTATCCAATCATTTATAAAGCGCTTCTTGTAGCAAAATTCTTTCAGAAGCACTCACAGTGTGTGCGACACTGAGAGAAAAGGCAGTTGATTTAAGGCGCGAGAAAGATGAGGAAAGACTACCAGAGAGAAAGGCGATGCGAACTGATGGTGGAATCCATTCCATTGGGAAAAATCTGTGAAGGATTGAGCCATGGCGGTCCTGATGCGGGGGAACAAAGACGTAAAAAAGTAAAGCATCCATATATTCTATGTAGAATGGGATGCAGCCATTGAAACATGGCTTGAACTTCCATGGTGCTGCATAAAAACTTTGCTATGGATGGTTCGTCTTTCTGGAATAAACTATCTAGTAGTTTCCGTAATGAACTTCTTAGACTTTCTTTGTCCATTTTCTGCTAGCGTTTGAAAGTGCGCCTCTAAGGAGTTTCTCTTGAGGTGGCACTATATAAATTCGTGATTACAATTACGACTACGGACATCCACACACACACAGTTCATAGCAAATGTCATACCAAAAACTTCAACGAGTAACGTCACATCTTCCGAGCAATTCTGAGGGCAGGCGATTCGCAAGTAGTGCCACTGGTCAACCGCAGGACTTAGAACATTCAGCCGACACTTTGACGAGTCAACATCTGTGCAGTTGACATCAACCGTGTCGTTGCCCTGCATTGGAAGGCCAGATGGTCGTGCGGAAAGCAACAGAGGACAACGCACTTTGTTGTCACAAGACAACGAAACCGAGAACTTGTAAACATCGTCAGCAACAAAGAACCTAACAAGGAATGCAGCGTGGAGAGTTAGAATATTTTGTTTAATCACTATTTAGAATTTTCTATTGCAAAACTATCACAATCGTAACTTATAGATTTACTGAAAAAGGCATTCCATGCTGCCATGGTATGAAATCTTAGTTACATATTTAGCATATAACAGCAAGTATTGCAGAGGGTCAGAAAATCTTTCGGAGGGTTAAGAACTGTCGTACAAAGTTAAGAACGATCGCAGAGTGTCAAGAACTGTTTAGAAGGTCAAGAGCCGTTGCCGAGGGTGAAGAATAATTGTAGAATAAAGTTAAGAACTGTTGCAGATGGTCGAGAAGAACTGTTTACAGGATTAATAACCGTTGCAGAAGGTTAAGAACTGCTAAAGAGGATCAAGAACCGTCACAGAACATTGCTGAGGGTCAAGAACCATTGAAGAGGGTTAAGAACTATCCGTTCACTTAACTGCCGAGTCTGCAGGGGTCACAAATGGAACAGAACTTTCAAAAACAACTTTCTGCACTGGGACGGCTCTGAACCAACGACCCTATGGTTAACAGTCCAGCATACTAACCAGTAACCACCGCACTATCGCGCAACCTCTGAAGCCACATAAGGTGTAAGAATAACCTGAACAGTTGTTCGGGCGAATTCAGATGCAGCTTTAGCGATTTATCTGTTTCGATTTCAGAGACGGACGACGTCAAGGTGGTTGTGACGTTTAACTGAAGTCCGTACGAACAATCGTCGTTCGTTATCTGCAAATTATGCCACAACGGAAAACAACTGAATTAATTATCGTAAGGTTCAAGGAAGTAACTAATTTAACGTATATAATAATAGTAATAATAATAATAATCTACGTTTATTTTACAAAGTTAAAACGAGCAATTAGGGCCCCCAGAAATTTGCGCCAAAAAATTGAAAAAATTGCGCACCAAAAACGATAAATTTGCGCGAATTTTGCGCAGGTTAAAAAATCAAAATGTTCGTTATTTCTCATTGAATCAGTGTACCAAAGTATCTAACAGTGTTTTTGTCATTTAATGTAAAGCTTTGGCGTTCTAGAAATTAGACAATCCAGCCAAAAATGCAGTTATAAAGTTCCTATAACCATAAGATTAATGTATTCAGACGATCGCAAATAATTTGAATTTTGCAAAATTTGCGCCCACCGAAATCTACGCTCATTACAAATGTAACTTCTAGGCATAACTCCGAACGGCGGTCCCAAATTAAAATTGCTGTTTTTCCATGCTATTTTCATACTGCGCACACCTCCGTTGCTGCGAACAGCCTATTTCTGTAGGTATATTTGCTCAAACTTGGGCTAATTATCCAACTGGTCCAGCGGTTGAGAATTGGAAGCTGGATGAAAGTTTTTACAGATGAAATAGAGGTTGGATTGATGGAAAAACGCAAAAGAAATGGAATCTGGATAAAGGTGTTTCTAGTTCTGAAATAGAGGCTGGATTGATGAAAAACGTTTAAGTAATGGAAGCTGGATGAGGGTATATTTATATATGAAATAGAAGCTGGATTGACGAAAATAACGAGCGAGAAATAGACGGTATTTTTAGATCTGAAGTAGACTAGAAGCTGGATGCATGTTGAAATGCATGAATGAAAATCATCAATACAGCTTCCATTTAAACTAGAAAACCATTTTATTTTTCCATCAACCCAGCTTCTATTTCATCAACACGTTGGACATATCTATAACGGAGTTTATCAGCATGATTCTTTCCAGTGGCGTTTTAGCCACAAGTCGGATGTTTTCGGAAAGTACCTCAAGTTGTTGTGTGACAATTACATTTTACGATATAGACTATATATTTTAATTTGGGACCGCCGTTCGGAGTTATGCCAACTTCTAAATAGTATTATAATAGCCAATATTATAATGAATCACCAAGTTACACAACGTGCCGAGTGCTAGCTTTCCGTTTTTGTGTGCACGCCTGACGCCTATACATTAAACGCGTTCGTTCTGTCATAAGCCGAGACAGTATGCGACGCTGCTGTGTGACCGCTTTGAGAAACTTCGTCTAACACATTTTATGGTGTGGCCGTGAAGTTCTGGATTTTTTTATACTATAAGTTTGTGCGTTACCACCAAAAAATCGATCTTTAACTAAAAATTCATCTATAATTTCATCCCATTCGGTGGTAGCCATTTTGATTACCGCACATCGGTCGTCGTTGTTATGTTGAACTGTCATGGGCCGCGGTGATTTTAAGTCAATCAAAGCCCAATTTAGATAAATTAGCAAGATTTTGTCAAAATTTGCGCTATAATCGCGCGGATTGCCGATTTTTGCGCTGTTGCGCCAAACCTGGAAATTTGCGCAAAAATTGCGCTGCGCAAGATCGCGAATTTCTGGGGGCCCTAAGCAATGCAGTTTGTTTTGTTTGTTTCTATGCGCACTTGCTATAGCGCCCCTTCAAGCACTCTACTCAGAGGCGCTCCTGACTGCAGAGCGGACACTGCATCGGAGTTTCACGCCTAAGCGCTGAGCAATTGCGAGTGAAGGACTTGCCCAAGTCCCTACGCTGCGACTTGAGGTGGATTCGAACCTCGAAGTATGATAATTACAATCAGCAATGAATAGACGATCACAAGTTATTACAGGAATCGAATTTAACTGTTGGCAGCCATGCAAGGCGCTATCATGCGCTACTACACACTTTACCAATGCCATCTGCCAAATTGGAAGGCTGAGTGGACCCTTTCGGAGGGTGGCAGGAAGCAATTCCACATTCGTGTGCTTTACGTGTCGGAGTGCTTACCATTACCCTAACTCCCTAGTACTACTAGGGTGGAGGGGGTTAGGGTGATGGTAAACATTCTGACACGAAGAGCGCACGGGATGTGGGATTACTTTTCCGGCTACCCTCCGATGTTTCAAGTTTTACCTTTCCAAAAAATCTGCTCCCAGTCCTGTCCTTCTCTGTTTCTGGACCAGCTGCATGGAAAATCTTCCCAACCAAGAGAGCAATGAACCATCTCTGAAGATATTCAAATCACGACTCATTAGGCTACCTATCTTTTTAAACAACAATAACAATACCAAAACAACAATAACAATACCAAACAAGTCTCCTACCTTTTTAATGACCTGATCCTCCTTCTTCTCAACAAACGCTGCCAGGAACCAGGTTCCAGGAACTGGATTTTCCAGCTGGAGCGCAACCGGTAAATCGTCCGAATGCAACACCGTACTATTCAGGTAACTTCGACGTAAAGCAAAGCCTTTTGGAAACGTGGTTTCACCTTGATACTCGGCGACAGGTATACTACCATGTTGCCAGTAGCTGCAATGGAAAACATCAACATATTGATATTGATAAGATGAGGCTGTTTTATTTAACAGCGTAAAATCTTTGGTAACAACATTATAACAATACATACCGTTGTTTACATGTAATGGAGATCTCTGGTAACTGGTAAGCATAAAATACAAATCGTAATCTCGAGACTTCTACAGTGCCCACAAAAGCCAAGTCGCGAGAACAAGCTTATTCACAGGCGCTCAATCAAAACAAAATCGATAGGCAGCAGGTCAAGTTCGGAAAGTCAGGCAGGCAGATGGACGGCCTAACGTGGGTGTTGTTTTGAGTTGAAATGACGAGGATGTGAGGAGGAGAAGAGGAAGAATCAGGATTGGATTTGTGAAAGAGAAATGTTTTCAGTTTTGAGTGAAAGACCTGTGGAGAGGTGGAGTTTTAGTGAGCTCATATGATGGGTCGGAAGTTTGACGTAGTGCTGGCGGAAGCTTGTTCCAAAGAGGTGGAACGGCAATGGCTATGGAGCGGTTTGCGAATTTCAGTGATGAAGTGATGGGAGGGCGAAGCAGTGTAATGGAGGAGGAGGAGCATAAAACATAAAATGCACATACAAACATCCAACACAAATACAAACATTCAATACAAACTAGGGCTGTGCCAAATAGGTGATTATCACTATTCAGCCAAATACGAATAATTGGACAAACTATTCTGCCAAACACCGAAAAGCTAGCTATTTGGCCCGCTAATGGGTCCCGAGGCGAATACGAAGCGAATGTACGGTACAGCCCTAATACAAACACAACTGCATTTGCCGTTGTCCTCCTTACAGAGTTCATAACTACATGACCATATGACGACAATTGATATCAATGGCACTGAACGTTGAACAAACATTATCATTATTATTGTTATATTCGTTTAATGGTAACAAAAACTGATAGACACACCGCTATCAGGTACAATAAGCAGTTCATCAAATTCAATATAATGCCTATAGAATGTCTTTAGCCTTGACTGTTGGCATTGTCATACGATGAGAGCACAAATTAAAGAAATTACAAAAAGAATGTTTCTATGTTTATATAGGCAACTTTCTATACAAAACCCGAGAGATGTAATGTAATCATGGGTGAAGAATTTTCTCTGAATCCTTATGAGCATACACTCAAGTCCATAACCCCACACAGGCAAAGGGCTTTACATATTCAGACACTGTGTCCTATGAGCTTACATGTTAATATTTCGGACAGGACAGGCTGATGGAGTTCTTGTTCCTCGAACGTAGAATGTTAGTGACACAGTCAGAGGAGGAACGTTAATGTCGATCAACTGTAGGCTTCCGAAGTTGATGAATTGTCCCACACGAACCTCTTTGTAGAAAGTGTAGTATGAAACCGGTTCACCATGAACTGAAAGACAAACAGAAAAATTTATAGCAAGATTAAGTACACGTAAATCAGCTGATCCAGGAGATCAAGAGTCAAACTGAGTTGTAATGATTAAGAGGCTGTAATTATCATTGGGAAGACCTGTAGCATAGAAGCAATCAATGGCCAGTACAGCAGATCACTGAACCCAGTCACTGCTCATCTCAAAGTTCTGCAACTGAGTCAGAGCCAACACTGCATCACGTCTTTAGAACAATCTTCCCCTGAATTCCGTACTTTTCAGTTCATTCATAAGGACATGTCAAACTGACTCAATGCAGTATGATTACAATTCACAGAATGAACAGGAGTCCAATTTAACTGTTGGCAGCAATGCAAGGCTTCCATCACGTCCTACTACTGATTTTACCAACGCCACCTGCCGAATGGAAGGCTTAATCGACCTTAGAGAGGGCAACAGGAAATGATCCCGTATCCGTAAGCTATTCGTGTCCGTGTCACCATTACCATAAATCCCCTCCCACGTATGATGGTTCTGAACAATTCTATTTAAAAGTCGGCTGCCAATGCCTCTTTGGCTGTTTGTGACATTTCTTTATTTCCTGCCAATTTCTTCCATTCCTTTTCCGATTACTCAGTGAGATCACGACTAAAATCTGAAACTCAAGATCTGCTAGGTGCGTGTTACCCGATAAACACAGTCATTTTTGACGATTCTACGTCGGCTCGTATTAAAACTCACGGACAACAATGGGGCTTTGAAAAAGACAAATATTCACGGCCAACAAAATAATAAATGTTAGTTAACCTTGATTTTTTGTTGTACAGAATAAAAACCAGACAACGTAAACAAACAAACTAGTCGCCATTTCTCTTCACTCTTTCTCTTCGCAACGTAAAGTCATTTGTTGGAAGACTCTGTGCATTAATTTTGTAGTCTAATTTCTTTAGCGCCAGTATCGGTCAATGCATAATAATTATTACGTTAAATAGTGTGTATGCTTAATAAGACTTTAAGTTTATTCCTGGATTTCTATAAAGCACATTTTTAGAACACCATAAAATAGGGCTTGAACAATTAATAGGTCTAACACCAAGACTGCAATGCAATATGGATTAACAATTGACTTATCTCCTTCCAAATTTCAGAAGTGCACATGACCATGCACCATACGACAGAGTAGGCTACAATAATTATGACGCTTAGCAACTGCATCAGTCTGCATGTGATCTAAAAATTTGCACAGGCCAAAGAAGCAGGTTTATTTTTAACCTAATATTAGGCCTATATTTACGTAGCCTACACAATTATTAATGAATGGCCGTACTTTGACCTCTTCCACCCTGTTGCAACCCGTGCTTTTCGCGGACCCTCTATGCATGTATACAAATGATCGAGTAGGCCCTATACTATCGCCCCCACCCCGTTTACAAACGTTAATTAGCTAAAGTCATTAGAAACATATAATTATTTATTATACCGTTGGGAGGGCTTAAAGTGTGACAGGACTGTCATGGACGGCGTCCATGCATTTATTTTCAAATCTGCATGCTGTCCTGACACTTAGGCTATTTGGCCAGCGCACACTGAACAGGCACCTATTTTTTGCACTTTAGCCTATAAGCACTGACGTCAGCCAATATTTATTTTGGTTAAATAGTTCTATATTATTTAAAATTTGTTATGTTTGTCGCCTTGCAGCCGAAGGGTTGCAGGTTCGAATCCACCTTGAAGTCTTGAACAAGTCCTTCACTCGCAATTGCTCAGCGCTTCGGTGTGAAACTCCGATGCAGTGTCCGCTCTGTAGTCGGGAGTGCCTCTGAGTAGGGATCGAGCTTGAAGGGGCGCTGTAACAAGTGCGCACACAAACAAACATGATACTGGTATACATGTATGTACAGCCCCATTATCCCCTTATAAGGTGATAATGGGACTGTAGGGCCTACATACATATAGGTTTCTACACACCGTGCACAGTAGACAATAGTCATCTCAAAATCAGATTTGAAATGATGAACTCGGCCTGTTGTAGGTTAATAAACTGTGGTGATCAGTGCTTTAGCCAACCGGTTATAGGCCTCATAATATAGCCTACATGTAGACCTATATGTGTCTAAAACTATAGCTATAGGCGCCTACAGTTTGAAGCAGCAAGTAGGCTATTCAATATCCAATCCGCTCTAAAGTCAATTGCATTTGGAAACAAATTGTACTGTATTTTGAATATTTACAGCTCAAAGGAAGAGGAACACACAGACGCACACAGACAGACAGACACACATACACACACACAGACAAGCAAGGTTGAGATAATGTGTATACAATATATTGACAGAAAGCAGAAGAGAGCTGTATTGTATTGTATTGTATTCACGACGATTTCAGTAGCTTTGTCCGTAGCAAGCTACTTCCAGGTTGCTTTACGGACGCTGTCAACAGTCAGCTTTCAGCTTTAGAGTTCCACAGAAATCACGGAACGAGAGAAAGACAGCCAAAGAAAAAAGCAAGCAGACAGGTAGACAGATAGACAGAAGACTGGTATACGATCCTGTCGGTCAATTAGCTAACCATCTCTGACGACTCGACAGTGGGAGGCAGGAGGGATGCGGCTACCGACCGTCGCCATTGGCAACGCACAGATTCATTACCATCAGCATCATCGTCACCATCATCCGCAGTAGCATCTTCGTCATCATCAGCATCTTCATCAGTCAGACAGAGTTACGGATTTAAACAGACTATCCATCACTTGCAGACGACTGACGTAGTCGAGAGGATCAGAGGGAACAGGGAAAGCCACACGGATTAAAGAAGACGCGGTGTCCGGTAAATAGTCTCTGCCACGACATGCAGGATGAACAGAGACAGGCAGACGGACAAAGACAGGCAGACGCAGAGGGACAGACAGACAGAAGGATTAAAATAACAGGTGGACGGATGGCTGAGTTCCACATGCAAGCATCCCACACAACTGCGAGCATACAGTTCAAATACAAACATACAAACATAAAATTAAAATACAAAACATGAAATTCAAATGCAAACATACAATTCGAATACAAACATAAAATTCAAATACAAACATACATAATATGCTCATCCATACATCTATTCAGGCCCGCCAAAGGCGCCAAGATGTGAGGCAAGCATAGAAGTTACAGCAAGGCAACTCTTAGGGAACCCGCGGTTGGGTAGATAAGCAGCCTACGTTTCTAAATCTACTATTTTTTCAAATTAATCGCTATCGTAATGGTAATCTCCAAACTTCTAAAGCGCCACTCATAGATGCCAAGCACGGGGAACAGCTGAGTCAACTGGGGCATCAGTTGTTATGATCCGTAAGCGAAGGCCTAGCCCAAAGGAATTCCGGTCTGGTCAGACTGGTTGCCACAATGACAGGATCAGAGGGAGCAGAACAGCTACTATAAGTTGGATGTCGTTTGGGTCTGGAATTGGAAAGTGTAGGATTATATGAGACAGAATAAGAGTTCTTCGTAGAGGTGGGGCTTCAATTCTGAATGAAAAGCCCTTGTTGCGATGGATAGAGAAACCCGAGAACGGTGATGGTGTGTGATCGGTAGGTCTAAAGATGGTGCAGAGACTGAAAATGAGCGGGATTCAAGAGGCATCATTGGAAAGACATGGTGCAGTGTTGGATATGTCTCAGTCGGAACACTTGAGATGACTTGTGATCGGTGTGACACCGGACCACCACCCATCATTGCCGTTTCACCACCGGCACCATGTATATTGTATAATATGCCTGCATATGGCAGCAGTGGCGGCGCCAGGATTTCAGTTTTTTGGGGGGCTGAGTCCTCGCGGACGAAATTTTTCATTTTCATCTGCCAAAATTTCTGATGACTTTTTTTAGTCATCCGGTCGAAATCTCATGGAAATTTTCCATTTTCATCCGCCAAAATTTCTGACGACCTTTTTTAGTCATCCGGTCGAAAATCGTAGAAATATAGACAGTTTTGCGTGTCCAAAAAACCCGGATGACTTTTTAGGGGGGTTTAGACTTTTATAGGGGGCTTAGCCCCTAGCCGCCCCTAGCGCCGCCACTGCATGGGAGTTTGAGCGCCAGTGCGTTACTCATTTTGGAAATACATGTATCTCGTGAAAACAGACAGACAGACAGACAGACAGACAGACAGACAGACAGACAGACAGACAGACAGACAGACAGACAGACAGACAGACAGACAGACAGACAGACAGACAGACAGACAGACAAAAAGACAACAAGACAGACAGACAGACGGACGGACGGACAGACGGACGGACAGACACACACTCACAGACACCCAGACACACAGAGGAGACAAACAAGCAATAAGGTTATAATCGTACAGAATGACAGATAGGGTTGCGCGGATTCAACGTTTTGGTAGCTTGGTGGCGGACACAGGGGCATAGTCCTATAGGTCTACACATAGTTAGGAACCCATATGTGTGTCAGGACCATATAATTACAATGTCAATATCTCTTTGAATCTGCCTATGCGTTCGCATGATGGGGACACAGATTGGCAGAATGGTTGGCCAAGCCAGACATACTCGAGCCAGAATCCTCATTAGGCTACTTTAGTTACACAAGAGCGCTTATGTGAAAAGCTCCATGTAGAGTGTGGGTTTAAAATAATGCGTCTGAATTCATGGCTGTGCAAAGTGCTTTTTTCATTGCAAACACAATTGGTACAACAAACACTCGACCAATTATTATTATTCCGCCTTTTTTTCATAATAAAATCAACCGAAATGCCTAACCAATTAGGTCTACTTCAATTATAACGGTATACTGAGCATCGCGATTTAAGTAGGCAATTCTAGTTTACTGTGCCATTAGAGCCTGGAATTTTTTTCATCTGTTCTACGTTGGCAAAGTCGTAATCGTAATCGTAATCGTAAACTCGACATTTCTAAAGCGCCACTCGAAAACCAAGCGCGGGACACCAACTTATTCACGAGCGCTGCGTTGAGTTAGAAGGGTTGTCCGTGAGAGTATTATAGTCCGTGGTGGTCCGGGTCGAGTTACCATAGGATCAGAGGGGCGGAACAGCTACTGAGTCGGGTGTCGTCTGAGCCGGGAATTGGAGGGCGGAGGATCAGATGAGACAGGGTAAGAGTTCTTGAAAAGGAGTGCCTTAAGTTTCGAATGAGAAGACCGAGGTGTGATGGATAGAGGGGCCTGGGAAGGTGGCGGTGTGTGATTAGTAATGATGATGGAGGGAATGAAAAGGATTGGAATTCAGGAGGCAAATCATTCCATGTCGTATTATAGAACCTTCAAACAGGAAGAAGCTTATATAATTTGTTTTCTTCAGTTAATTAAAAATGCCTGCGGTCTGACGAGCTGTCAATGGCCTCCTTTGCACCACGTGGAATGTGGCCGATGCTGCTGTACCATGTGAAAAAGTACCAGTCATTCTACATGGACTCTGCCATCAACGGCTTGCAACATTATATTGGGAATTTGCCTAGAAATAATATAATTAGACTTAGCCTACTTTGCAGACATTGTATTCGGATATTTGTTATGATCTGGAATTTTTTATGTTTCCGCAAATATTAGCCCCCCCCTGCTTCTGCATATCTGTATTTTTATGCATCTGGAAATATTTGGCATGTTTCTAGATCTGTGCTTGTGTGGGTGTTTGTGTGAGGTGCCCTCACACAAGCACCCACAGACTATTTGGAGCGCTTGGCCTGTAAGGCAGTAGGCTGAGAGTTAGGATTCGATCCGTGACAGAGTCAGTTACTGTGAGCAAGTCCCCATGGGTGGAGTTTGGTTTCCGTTCTTGGAGGGGCCAAAGCCTTCTTGGGGGGGGGGGCTAAGCCCGGGGAAAGATACCATTTACACGGTAAAAAATGAATCTGGGTCTTCTTGGGGGGCTTTAGCCCCTCTATAGCCCCTGATAAACTCCACCCATGCAAGTCAATCACTCACAGTTGCTCCACGCCGTCGTCATTGTCTGCAAATCTTAAATTTGGAAGGATGTGCAATAATATTGTGCAGAATAAATGCAGTTGTACTTGTCTTGTATTGTATCCATGCATAAATTTATATAGCGCCTCTCTCAGTCAGACTCAGTGCACACTAATCAGAGACTGATTCTGGGACTGGTCTCAATGCGAGAGACCAAGAGAAAAAAATGGCCATGAGACTGCGAAAGAGGCATTTGTCTCACCAGTTAATAATGAGGAACGAGTCGAAAGAGGAAACTGTCTCCAACACGCAAGACCAATGAGAGCAAAGGCTCGCGTTTTAGCCATCGTGGTCCTAGTTCGTGGGACGAAGAGATCATTCCAGTCAAAGCCTCAAAGGAGCGGAGGCTGACTGGGCCAAGAAAAGTGGCCAAGGTCGGCAGAAGGATGAAGCCACACATGCCTACATGCAGTCAGTGGCGTAGCCAGGAATTTTTCATGGGGGGGTTTATGGCCGGAAACCCTGTTTTTGCTATTTTTTCTTACTAAAATGGAAAAATAACCTTTAAAAAACCTTTTCCCGGAGCCAATGGGGGGGTTTAACCCCCGAAACCCCCCTTGCCTAAGCCACTGCATGCAGTGCTGTAATGGTATACCCTGGTGTATACGCGGGTATACAGCGTATACTCACCTCCGGGGGAAAACGGCATCGTATACTCACCTCCCGAAGACCAGGGTATACGCGGGTAAACTAAACCAGGGTATACACGCGGGTATTTAGGTGTACTTTCATGAAATTCGGAGAGAATGACCATAAAAGGGTCATGAGTTTTTCGGGCCCTCAAAGTCGGGTTTTCTCCCGGTCAGCGTGTACTCACCTCAAAATTTACCAGTACAGCCATGTCCATTTCACCGTTCGTCGCATGAACTGACACGTCAGCGGTCCTGGACGATCGCAGCCGGGATCTACATGGAGCGTCTGCTAGACTAGGGTTTGAGCCCCTCGACCCCGGCAATTCTCACCATGCTGCATGCCACAAACA
>OX457047.1:8811854-8846854 GCA_949752735.1 Lumbricus terrestris | reverse complement strand
CTCTTTGTGTAACCGTATACGCCATGAGCGTACGTTATAAACTGTCTTCAATCGTGTCAGCGCACAGTCAGCGCCAAGACTGTGCGCTGACACGATGATTATGCTGAGCCTAAAATGGTTCGGAGTGCACAGTTAACTTGCAGTGTGTTGGGCGAGCTCCTTTCTAATAACTACGATTTTTAGTTCTGGTACAGCTTCATGATAGTTGAGGTAAATTGCGTTGTTGACATTTCCATGTTTCTTAGACGCTGCAGCTCCCACTGTGCGCTACATAGTAGGTTATTTTATTTGTATGGTTGAGGATTTTAAGGATTAGGCCTAATTGCTAAAAATGTTGATCGATTGGTTTTTTTTACTTGCTCGAATAATTTTCGATTAGAATAATCCAGGGCCTGATTAAGACATGTTCATTGTTCAACATGTGCGGCCGAAAGGGACCCACACTTTAGGGCCCCACACATTCAATAGATATTTTTTCGTCATCATTAATAATGTTTATTGTGAAAATGAGTGAACAATCTCAGACCAAATTGTCGAATTATTAGAAACCTACTGATTTGAGCATATGCAACTTTTGCACGTGTGTGCGAGGCCCCTTGGTCTTGGTGGAGTTTCCATACGGTAACCAGTGATATTTTAGTTCTTAGATTTATTTTACTTCTAGTTCTTATTCACTTCTGTTGACGTGATTTTACTTACACTTCTACAGCTTCTACAACTTCCAGTTCTCAAATAATTTTTCTTCTCGCTCTTAGTCACTTCTGCCCGAGGCAATTTTACTTCTACTTCTAGTTCTCAAATAATGTTACTTCTATTTTCAGGATATGCTATACGTACTATACCGCGTGCAATTTGGCACGTTTAGTTTTTATGACGGAAGCACGTCGTTGCCTGCTCATGAGAATAAATCCCGGCTTAAACTGTTTTTATTGTCGCCAAGTCTGTGCCGACGACCGTCGTATTTTCTGCTGAGCTTCTCTCCTTGTCCGAAAGATTAGCCTTATTTGTACGTGCCTTTCTTCTTCATTCGTGACACGACGAACAGCAGCTGCTTTGACGTCAATAGAAGTGACGTAAATAGTTATGGCGACAGATAAACGGCAATGGATACAGGCTAATTGGCTCTCTGGTCCAGTGTGTACAACTTCGCAACTGCCCTACCTGGGTAGTGCCAGGCCCGAGCCTGGAGAAAGGGGGAGGGTGACGCAAACCATCTTTGTTATGACACACTGTTACAGTAAGCTTATAGTTCAAAAGCATCTAGGCCTAACCAACCAACTTTAAGGCGCATAGTAGTAGGCTATACGAAAGACAGCACAGTCCAAAGATTGTTGACAAATTGGAGATGGAGAGACCGTCCAAGAATTCGACTGCGAAACTGGGTCACAGACAACAGCGGTGATTGGTGGATTTCAGGTCATGTAAACCATTCCCATTAAAGTCGCCCTCAGTGATACTGATTGACAGTTGCTATGGGAATAAAGCTTAATTGTTTAATAAAGTAAATGCAGGGCTCCAAAATTCCTCACCGGCATACAAGTGCTGCATCGGAGAGTCTAGCTTTTCAGCATCGCTTCGAAACCGCCCTACATCGGGATGCCTAAGTCATGAGCGCCTCCGAGTATGGATCTTGAGTGGTCGTTTAATCAGTTTGATTGATTGATTGATTGATATCGCAATAACCTTTGCGTCTGAAGATTTTTTCTCTCGGTATTTTCTTTCCTTACGATTTAGTCCGTTATAGAGCACCTTACGTCCAGATTCAACCACGTATATCGCTTAGGTCTGCAATAATATTATTTATATAAATTTAATGTAAAATAATTAATAATTGTTTAATGACTTAATTGCGCTGTAGAGGTTCAAACAGTGCAGAAATGACGATGTCGTTCTAGTCGAGAGTTAAGACAGACATGTAGACCTAAATCCGCATCACGCGATCACTTATAATTGCGTACTCTTTCACGGGAAGCAACTACTCTGCATATCTAAAACGCTACTTGTGTACGGCAATTGCAGGGAACAATCTTATTCACGAGCGCTGTGTTGTGTTAGATCAGTGGTGGCCAACCTGCGGCACGCGTGCCACTTGTGGCACGCCGGCCTTTGATGAGTGGCACGGAGGACCGTGGAATTTTTGAAAAATATTTACTATGCTAGCTCTGCTAGTTTAAAATGTTATCTCTTGGGTGAATCTTAGGTGCCTCTGCATCTCTGTAGCTGCAGTGACCATGCAGAGGTTAGGTCAATTAGCCTGACAGCTGCAGACGGACGCAGCACAGGAGCTACAGGCGGACTGAGGCTGACGGTCAAAGTCCACTTTCTCTACAGCATATTTCTGCCCTTCGGAGATAAGAATTTGTGTTCCCCCACTGTAGGGTTGCAGGATCAGACAAAGGGAGAGACTGACTAATCTTCTCAAATAAGTTTTCTTATAATTATTGGCAGCAGGTTTGTCTTTAGCATTTCTGCTTGCAGCAAGACAGCTAGTTCCTCCAGAAAGTGCGAAGATTGTCTTGCAGGAGTTTGGTGTAAATTTGGAAGACCAGTATTTTTAGAAGAAAAGTAAGATTACTTTTACTCTGGGAAACTCATCCAAATTATGTTTGTCTGCTGTGTACTGTAGCAGTTGTGGTATGTAAATAATTAGTGTTGAACGTCACTTCAGCAAGATATAGGCCTACATGGGGACTCTAATGAAAAATACCGACCTGGGTCAGCTATCAGGACAATTTTACCAGCCAGAGAAAGCACCTTTAGCCAGAACAGTAAATTTTTTGTCGGAAAAATGGATCAATTCATATTGATGGCCAAATACGAGTTAAGTCTGATAAAAACTTATTCTGATGGCGAGCATAAAGGCTTTTTCAAATTTTTGAAGATTCATGTGTGCCCAAAATCGAAGCAATAATAATGAGTAACATTGCCCTTGAACGCAACATTACCATGAGGCTCAGTAAGCTACTGGGAGTAAGAAAGAATCATGATTTTTTTAGCTGGCCATGAACAAACACTGTGCTTACACCAAATCTGCATAGCTACTTTATGTAAGTGCATATTTCGTATTGGAACAGGTCAAAACGTCTCTTTGGTATAGCCTATTATGTGGTGGCACGCGGACGGTACGCGTGATTTTTTGTGGCACACTATGTACAAAAGGTTGGCCACCACTGTGTTAGATGGATTGCCTGACGATAATCACAACGGGATGTCCAAAAGATCAAGTGCATGATCAAGATGTCAATATTGGAGGTTCAAGATAATTAGTAGAAGTTCGAGGTACCAAGATGCAAAGAGGATGATCAAGATGTCAAGTTTGTGACCAACATATTTCAAGAAAAACGATAAAAGATGATCAGCTTTATCTTCTGCTGCGGAAACTGATATTCAGTTTGTTCAGAGATGCGGACATAAAATTTTAGTATTGTATTGAAAGCTGTAGGTCTACACAATAACAAGTCCAACAAGAACAATTTGCCACAAACTATAATTAACAAAGACCCTGTTACAGGTTCGATCATAAATAATATACACCGAAAGTGGCGGATTTGAACAACCTCTGTAAGACTAGAATTAGGTTTCAATAACATAAATTACCCTTTTATGACATCGATAACCACAGCTAACAACTCATTACGCCACCATCTTTTGTGGATCAAAAACAATCCATAGCAGATAATATTTCGGATAAGCCCATAGCCTAACTTGTGAGCATTGATTTTATATAATATATTATATGGCTAATACCCTAGAAAAGCTTACTCCAGATCATAACAATCTTCATCGAAATTAGAGTTTGACGAACTTCCTTCTACATAATATTACTACAACCACTGATGTGTACTAATATATTACTGGATAGCTAAAGCTTTGGCTATTGGTCCATGGCTAATGGCGAATCACACGTGACTTCCTGTCAGGGATGCGAGTGCTTGTTTATATGAAAAACCATGCTAAATTCGTCAACTTTAAATGCTATTTTCAAGAAATCTGGTCGGTGGCCGCTAAATACAGTTAGGTTGATTGTTTTGTGTGTCACTCAACTCAAAATCCCGAGGCTGGTTTTAAACAATTTTGTACCATTGCTGAGAAATTTGAGTTTTAAAGCGAAGGGTGCTATGCCGCCTATCCTTTGCTGTGATTTGCCTCTAGGAATCCTGGGATTTGCCTATGAGACTACTGGGATTTGACATGAGGATTCCAAGACTTTACCCCAAAGAATCCTATATAGGATATCAATGAGTGAGCGATAATCCGAACTTTCCTAGTCAATATTAGCTATCCAGTAACTATATAATACATTATCAATGACTACAACCCTAACAATTCTTAACTAACATTATGGGCGGATTTACCCAACACCTTTCAAACATCTCTACAGATGGTAAAGCTATAAGCTATTTCAGGTAGCTCAAAGCTACAGCGTAGCAAATTAGATACTCGCTCTGCTACATGTAAAAGTAGTTTATAGTCCTACATTGAAAAGCTTATAACCACTGATGTGTATAAATACTACTGGATTGACAAAGCTTCTGCTATTGGTCCATGGCCGACGCGGTTTCCGGTCACGGAAGCGAGTCTTTATTTTACATATCAAACAACGCTAAATTAGTCAACTTCGAAAACTTTTTCAAGAAATCCTGCCGTCTAGGCATACTATATACTTGCCTCAAGACAGTAGTCCTGAGATTTGCCTCAAGAAATCCTGGGATATGCCCTAAGGAATCTTGGGATTTGCCTTACGGAATACTGGAATTTGCCTTAAGGATTCCTGGGATTTGCGGCATTGCCCCAATGAATCCTGGGATTTCCCTAACCAGTGTTTTATCTAAACTTCTCTGATGGGAAATATCCACAGGGATGAGAATCCACAAAAAAATCGAGAGGTGTTGTTCACATGTAAATACGCACCATTCCTCAGAAAATTCGCAACATTTTCCCTCAGAAAAATTCGGCAGTTCCTTTTGACATGCATATAAAACATCAAATTTACCCGTCAGAAGAAGAATGAAAAAGGTCGTTAGATTTAAAAGTAAACAACTAGCTTCATTTTTCGTGGAAATTGTTAAGAAAGACAAAAGAGTAATCAGTTTTTTGGAAGTACGTAACGTGCCACATGTTTACTGGAGGAACTTTTTGCAGAAAAAGTTCGTCAGAAAATTTTGGGGCCAAAAAGTGTCGCCGCCTGTGTCTCGCTGAGCGATTGACGTCCGCCAAAAACGTCCGCTTTCCCCGGCTCCCCACCTCCTCAGAAACCTGAATTCCCCAAAAGCATGGAAGGGACTACATTACACACCGGCCCAACTGAGCGATAATCGGAACTTTCAGAGCCAATCAGCAATCCAGTATCTATTAATACACATCAGTGTTTACAACAAAGCGATCGACAATGTCATGTAAACATGCTCTGCAGTTCCATCACCACTAATCACACAAGTAAATAATATGCTATCATGGAGATCCGCCACTTTGCAAAACACGCTGGTAAGAATAATTCACAGAGACGCTATAAATTAATATTCGTGACGTAACGTGACGCATTTCTGACGTCATACGTGACGCGGTCACTGAATCCGTAGTCTGTTCCGCAGAGTTTCCAAGTTGTCTGATGATCGGCTGATCCTTCTTCCACCATTCGGAGATCTCCAGTTGGATGTGAAATCAACGGACCTTCGACGCCGACCACTAGAATGGAACAATTTGGATAATTGAAAATATTAAGTAAGTTAATAGGTAGGAAGGTACATGTAGGTAGGAAGGTACATACATACATACATACATACATACATACATACATACATACATACATGCATACATGCATGCATGCATGCATGCATGCATGCATACATGCATACATGCATACATGCATACATGCATACATGCATACATGCATACATGCATACATGCATACATGCATACATGCATACATGCATACATACATACATACATACAAACATACATACATACATACATACATACATACATACATACATACATACATACATACATACAGACACACACACATACATACATACATACATACATACATAAATACATACATACATACATACATACATACATACATACATACATAACTAAATCCATACATACATACATAAATAGATCCGTACATACATACACACATACATGCATGCACACATGCATACATACATACATATTTACGTACATTTTCAGAATTTTACGAGGACTGATGATAATATATTACGGAGGCACTTTGGTAATGCATAGACTACATACGAATAGAGCATGCAGTTCTATGTAGGCTATATTACAATTATACATAATTTTATGTACCACATAATTTTATAATAACATTTCATCTAAAATGTCAAAAGACGTGTATGAATGAGCATGTACACCTGCAAGCACGTGTTATGATACCAGCATTCATGTTCTCTGCCTGATCGTTTCTATAGAAATTACGGATTATATATTCTCCAACGAGGGTCTGTTTAGATTTACGGTCACGACGCACACGAGCGTGTTCAACGCCACCTGGATCTTGAGGACGTTAGTTTGCCAATGAATGGTTGGACAAATGGCTTGACGCGTCGTTTCTCACGGCTTTTCTTATCAGAGCAAAGAAAAACGACGCGGATGCTTGTAAGTGCAGAAGCTATTTGGGTCACGTTTAAGCGTTTTATTAGTATATACGGCTATGAACTAGTTTTGACGAGGGATGAAAATGGAAAACCCGTTTTCGGCTTTACGGAATTTTACGAGGACTTAGGCCTATATGGAGGCACTTTGGTATTGCTGAAGACTTGAAGTCAACAGCAAATTGTCTCTCTGTTCCTTTCCATTATTTCGCTCTCTGTCTGTCTGTCTATCTGTCTCTGTCTTTGTCTCTGTCTTGCTCTCTTTGTTCTCCGATTCGAGGAGTGGAGGAGGCTGACGCAGATGTTCGCAATCAATCAATGTATGTCTGTCTCTTTCTGTCTGTCTGTCTATCGCTATCTCCATCACTCTCTATATAAATACATGTATAACTACATTATCTCTCTATCTCTCCTCTCACTCTTTATATTTACCATCTATCTATCTTTCTGTGCATTCATTCATCCATCTCTGTGTCTCTATCTCCTCTGTCTCTCTGTGTATATATCTCCCCTCTCACCCTTTCTATTTCCCCGCTCCGTCTATTCACCTTTTACGCTTGCTTCATTGCTCATTGTATTCCACCTTCCGGGTTTAATCCACTTCTAGCTCCATGTATTTTTCCGGTGATTGAACCATACGTCGTCGTACTGCGGATGGTCGGAGAGAGAGGGCCAATGCTGGAGACAATACGGAGGCGGCAGAGAAACTGGATTGGCCACATCTTGAGGAGTGACACCATAGTAAGAGACATTATAGAAGGAAGAATGGATGGAAAAAAGACAAGAGGAAGACCAAGAACAATGCTACTGGACTGGATGATGGCAAAGGACGGTTGCAGAGGACTAAAGGAGGATGCACAGAACAGATACGCGTGGCGTCATTGGACATATGAACCTGCCTGACGGCAGAGAACTAAAGAAGAAGAACCATACGTGTAGAGTATTTCCCACCCACCAATTTATTTGGCAATCTACCCACACATGCAGGCATGCGTAATTCCGCACAGGCATGAATACAACACAGCACATGCATAGTGCCGTCATCACCCTGGTGTATTCTTTCATTGCAGACCGCCTTGGCTATAATTGCTCTTCACTCTACTCTATAACCTCCCATCCAATCGATTAAGGAGTCTTACGCTCTGCAGCGCGTTTAATTGGACAAATTCCTAAAATTGGTCATGTCTCCAGCTACATGTACAATGTATATGCTTGAGAAATTGCAATGGCTTCCTACCCGGCAGCGTATTGAATATAGGATCGATGCTGAATGCTTGGTGTTGCCCCGACTACCTGCGACAGCTCTAGCTATTGCTCAACGGGTATCCAAGGCTGTTATGAGACGCTATAGAAATTGAATGAATGAATGAATGAGAAACTGCATCCATACATTACATTCAAGCATAAGTGGATACCGACATTACAAAGGTACATGAAGGCGCACATTGTGAAACATACGTGTAATCATACATACACGCATCCAAGCATACATGTGTAAGACTATCCGGGCATCCCGCATATAACGCATAAACGCATGCACATACAAACAATTGAACATCTCTATATAGGCTTTTAATCGTGAACATTTGACTGTTCAGCTCCTTCGCGTTGCTTAACAAATAGAAAACTGATTGTCCTGTTCTAGGATTTGCCAGGAGCAGGACATATTTTTAGAGTGCAGTTCTGCACAAAATGTGCAGCTTTATAAGCACTTCTGTGCAGCTAGAAATAGTAGAAAAGGCTTTTGTCATTCGACTGGGAGTAATTCAGTGGCGTAGACAAGGGGGTTTGGGGGTTAAACCCCATTGGCCTAGGAAGAGTTTTTAAGGTTATTTATCCACTTAAAAAAGAAAAACAAAACAATTGATTGTAGTAACAATTGTTTTTCTTACTTTATTCCCTTTGTTACTTTATTCCCTTTTTATTTACTGCAATACTGTTGGGTTGGTGTCAGAAATGGGATCCGGCCAAGCCATAACCCCAAACCCCATCATAAATTCCTGGCTACGCCACTGGAGTAATTTACCATTGAGGATGGAATGGGAAAGAAGGGATTGTGGAGGATGGGAAGGTAGAGCAAAGGTTGTGCGGTATACCTAAAATTCCTTTTAAGAAAGTCCCGAGAAAAAGCTCCTCCCTGAACAAGAACTCGTCTAGGCGTGTACGTGTTTATGAATATGTGAATAAATGCAATTTATTTTACGCATTTCTCTGACCGTCTCGTGTTATTTGAATGCGACATATTCGAATTCGTTTTGCTCAGCGTGCTCTCTCTGCGGAGTGATTCATACGGACGTACGCATGTCAGAACATTCGTGCAAATCTGCCCCCAAAGCACAATATCCCCAGTCGTGGAGAAACTCACAGCCATATTATATTTGCAATTCAGTTTATTGCGATAAATGAGAACCTGGTGGACAAACGCAAGGGGGAGCAACGGACTTGACAAAAGACAGAAGACAGAATGTGGCCATTTGTTCCTACCCGTCGCCGCCAATTTACTGGCGTCAGGAACAAGCTATGATGATGATGACGATGATGATGATACGGTTCAACGTAAATGGAAGTTTAATCTAAATTTAATACGATAGAAGGCAACATTGTTTTGAGCTGTATTGCAGTATCGTGTAGTTATCTAGCAGTATCAACATTGTTTAACGTACTAATAATAATAATAATAGGCCTAATAATAATAGGCCTAATAATAATAATAATAATAATAATAATAATAATAATAATAATAATAATATTCCGGGGCACTTTTGCCCAACCATGCACTACCGAGTGAGTTGCCGTTCCAGAGCGACATTATTAAAAAAAAGTAATAATAATTAAAATAATATTTATAATAATAATAAAATTATTATGATAACGATAATTATAATAAATGAAGAAATGCAGAAATGCGTTGACCCAAATTATAATCGTGGAAAAAGAAGTAATAAAAAAGTACCTCGGCCACAAAAACTTCATACTACTGCTGCTGCTGCTGCTGCTGCTGCTGCTGCTGCTGCTGCTGCTGCTGCTGCTGCTATTCTAGCCTTAAGATCAAATAATTAAAAACCGTGCAATAAATTAAGAATAGAGCGCTAAAAATCAATAACTATAATTGGACACTTACAGAGAATGTTCTATCATCCAGAGGCATGGGCGGAGTTTATCAGAGGCTAGGAGGCTAAGCCTCACAAGGAGTGGACCAAAAAGTCATCAACTCTTTTACCGGGGAAAATGGTATAATTTTAGGATATTTTGACTAAAACATCATCAGATGTTTGGTCGATGAAAATGTGCTCGTTCTGGACCAATTCTCCGCCCCAAAGGCAAAGTTATTTTTAGCCCTCCCAAGAACTGAAACCAAACTCGGCCCATGTCCGGAAGGTCTACACTGCGCTTCACAAATGACTTTCCGACTATTCTAGCCTTAAGATTAAATAATAATCTATTATAGCTTCACTTTTGGATTGAGTAGGCTACTTTTTAAAAACAATGCAATACATTGAGAATGATGCGGTACACTACAAAATATAATACATTAAAAAATGATACGCTGCGATACAATAAGGCAATACAATACTATACAAGACAATACAATACTATGCAAGACAATACAATGCTATACAAGGCAATACAATACTATAATAGGCAATACAATACTGTATAGAAACTGATACATTGCATAATGATAAGATGAGATAGACGCAATGCAACAGAGAACCTTTGGTGCAAGTAAATTTACTCTGACCGTGCCCCAACGCAATTCTGTTTTTATTGCTCGTAGGAATTCATTTGGCGCCAGCAGCTGTTGACTTTGTGGACAAATGAGACGATAATGAATTGTTTGCCAGCAATTAACAGAAAAACAAGATCAAGACGTCGAGACGATGGACAGACAGACAGACAGACAGACAGACAGACAGACAGACAGACAGACAGACAGACAGACAGACAGACAGACAGACAGACAGACAGACAGACAGACAGACAGACAGACAGACAGACAGACAGACAGACAGACAGACAGACAGACAGACAGACAGACATAGAGAGTGAGAGACACACAGAGAGAGACAGACAGACAGACAGACAGACATAGAGAGTGAGAGACAGAGAGAGAGAGACAGAGAGAGTGATAGAGAGACAGAGACAAAGACAGAGAGAAAGAGAGAGCGACAGAGCGAGAGAGAAATCAAGTGAGAGAGAGTGAGAGAGAGAGAGAGAGAAATAAAGAGTGGGAGAGAGAGAGAGAGAGAGAGAGAGAGAGAGAGAGAGAGAGAGAGAGAGAGAGAGAGAGAGAGAGAGAGAGAGAGAGAGAGAGAGAGAGAGAGAGAGAGAGAGAGAGAGAGAGAGAGAGAGAGAGAGAGAGAGAGAGAGAACAGAGTGGCAATGGATATATAAAGTGCGGAGGCTTGTCTTTTGTTTGTCCGAATCGATCGGTTGGAGAGGATTGATGGGAGGAAATGTCAAACAACACAGTCGAAGGAAATGGTTGAGAGTGAAGAGCGGCGATGATGTTAGATGACCAACTTCATAACAACCAACAATCATCTCATTGACACCGGAAGAATCACTTAACAGCGCTGTTGTCTGTATGCAATGTAGGCGTGTTATTTGTATGCATGTATAAATGCATGTATGTCTAAGTGTCAGCGGCGCCCACAGGATTTTTTCTTGTACGCACAGCCAAGGGCGGATACAGAAATTTTCGATGGGGCCAAAATTGAGGGTCTTGGAGGAAACAGAGAAGAATTTTCGTCAGGGTCGCCGAAAAAACTGATGACCTTTTTTTAGTCATCAGCCTCGAATTTCCCAAAAACATACCTTTTCCATCCGCCGAAAAAACTGATGACCTTTTTTTAGTCATCAGCCTTTTTTTTAACCTTTCAGCGCTGTACGCACTTGCGTAAGTGCGTACCCCGGCGGGCGCCTCTGCTAAGTGTAGGCATGCATGCATAGATGTAAAAAACCGATGGAAATAAAATTAAAAACCGGAAAAAAGGTTTTTTTCGAGAAAGAAAAAAGGAAAAAACGACAAAAACGGAGACGTAAATTATTTGACTTTGTAACCAGTGGCGGCGCCAGCTGTAAAATTTCGGCAGGTCGCTTCGGGGTCATGGGAACTATTTGGCAGGTCGAAGAAATTGATGATTGAATTTGAAGCACATTATGCCTTCTCTTCTTTAAGTTCTCTGTCTTACGACAATTTCAACTTCCAACGACGTGCACGTTTCTTCTCTTCGCTGTGATTTTCTCTTCAGCTCCTTGTATCCGTCGGTCATCTTCCATCCCAGTATCTTCTGTCTCGGTCTTCCTCTCTTTCTCTTTCACTCCAATTTCCATTCTATGATTTCTCTCATGAGGAAATTTCCGTGTGTGTGTATATGTATGTGTCCAATGTGTCCGTATGTGTCCAATCCAGTTCGTTTGCCTTTCTCTTTAAGTTGTCATCAGTTATCTTTTTCTCTCCTACTCTTTGTGGCACCTCTTCATTCGTCACTCGCTCCGTCCAACTTACCCGTTTACATGCATCCTGCTTCATATCCACATCTCAAAGGTTTCCAATCTTTTGCTCTCCTCTTTCCTGATGGTTCAAGTCTCGTATACCCTTACAGTACCACACTCCATACCAGTTCTTCGATAAGTCTCTTCTTTAGATCTTTGCTCAACCCCCCTCATCAACCCTCCTCTTTTCGTGAGCGCATCTTTCCCAATACTATTCTTCGTTTTATACCACTATGGTACCTTGCATTTTGGGGTTATCATACTTCACAAGTAGCAGAAACTCTTGGCCTATTCCACTTCCTCTCCATTTTTTATTATTGCCACTGATATATCTCCTCCCCTCCACGTATCCTCATAATCTTTGTCTTTCCGATATTTAATCTTCATATTGTATGTTATTGAGGCCCTATTTTGTTGATCCATCAATTTCTGCAGACCCTCTTATGTAGTCGCAAGCAGTGCTTGGTCGTCGGCAAATCTTATAGGGCTCCTGGACTCTTACAGTGTATGAGTATTCCACCTACTTTTATACACTCTCCTGTCTGTTCATTGCCTCTTGTATTAGTTCTTCTATAATAATACATGTTAAAGAGGAGTGGTGATAACGGGCACCCTTGCCCCGCCCTTATCAATTACTCTTTCTACAGAGCACTCACTCCTATTCTCATTCCTACTGTTTGAGTCATATATAGGTTTCCTATATTTAAACTTCCTGCCCCATAGGCCTAGACTTCTAAATTTACCTTCTGGATAAAATCAGACGTGAAAGTCAGTTGGATCTAATAATTATTAGCGAGGAAAATGTTGATTTTTCAGTTAAAACTCTTACATGAAATAATGTAAAAAGATATTAAAACTTCCAAAGTTTTTTTAGGCAGGTCATTAGGCAGGTCGTGAGCAAAATAGGCAGGTCAAATGACCTGCCGCGACCTGCCGTAGCGCCGCCACTGTTTGTAACGTCTTCAACTGCATTTAAACTTAAAAATCTTGTTGATGCAATTTTATCTTAATCGGCAAATAACACAACTTTATTTGTGTGCGAAACTTATTTATAATTGAAATTAATTTACGACAGTTATTTTTCTGATTACTTCAGTTTAATATGAAATTGAGAAAAAATAAAGGTTTTGAAATCCTTTGAAATTTAAATTGTAGAGCTAAACATAAGTTCGCATAAGATCATTCTGATCAACATAACGCAATTAAAATCTATTCAGTTCTAAGTAAAGACTATAGATGTGTACTAAATTCTATATTGCACTTAAAATTGTTACTTATATAGCCTCGGCCTAAGAAGTTTATATTACAATAACTCTCATAAACTTCCCTTGTTGTATGGACCTACGTAGGCCTACTACATGACTGTTTTTATTTAATGATGATGTGAACAATTAAATAATGACATCAGTGAGACCAGCTGAATGCTTGAATGCTTGAGAATACGGTGAAAACATAAAGAATATCAGACAAAAATAGAATTAAGGAAAATAATAACAGACCGTAAATAAATAAATAAAGTTACATAAAAAATAATAAAAACGACATAAAGTGACACGAGAAATAAACGACGGAAAAACGATAGTTTTTTGGAAAATAATAAAAAGCGATAAAACTTTTTTTAATAGCTATGTATGCATGCATGTATACTTGCAACTGTATATATGCATGTATAAATGTATGTAAGTGTGAATGCGTGCATGTAGGCCTATAAATGATTAAATGTATGTATGCATAAACGTTTTTTAAATGTACGGATGTGAAGGCCTATCAGCGCACGCATGTATTCATAAATGTCCTGCATCCAGTGGTGTAGTCCTAAAAAATGAAGTGGGGGGACGCCTGGAAATTGAAGTGGGGGACGCCATGGAAATTGAAGTAGAAACTGTAGCAAAAAGTGCAATCTTGCAAGAATTTTGCAAAAAAGTGGGGGGACGGCGTCCCCCCGCGTCCCCGCCCCACTACACCACTGCCTGCATCTATGCATAAGCATGTATGTTTCCGATTATGCATTCATGTATACAGCCGCGAGGTTCTGATTAGCTGGATTTTCGATTAGAATTCTATGATGATTGCAAATCAATTATTAGAATTAGAATTAACTGTTAGTCTAATTGACTGGCATGCAATCGACTGTCAAAGAGTGACAATGCATAAACCTTTGTATGTTTTTTGCATGTTGATGTGCTTTTATATTGTTTTGATTCCATGGCCGTAGGCTTGCATGTATGCATACGCATTTAATGAATGCAATGCATGAATGAATCATAATTAATCAAGGACGAGTGGTAATGGTAGTAAAAGCTAACAGCTTTTTATGGCTTCTGATGCACTGCAATGAGTGGCTCATAATTATTTTACCATTAGTTTTATGTGAGCAATAAGCAATTCAAACAGTACATTATTGATAAATTTTATGTGTGCTTTTTGCTTATGTATGTTCATCAATATGCATGTACATTCATATGCATACACATGTGTGCATGCATGTGTGTATGTGTGTGTTTGTGCATGCATGTGTGCGTGTGCATGTATGTGTGTATGCATGCATGTACATGTATACACAATTACACATACGTATGTATATATGTATGTATATATGTATGTATGTATGTATGTATGCATACATGTATGTATGTATGTATGTCTGTATAATATGTATGTATGTTTGTATGTATGTAAGTATGTATACATTGTATATGAATTATATAGGCTATATAATATGAAAGTGTGCGTCTTACACGGCGTAGGGATCCACGTGTCCGTGTCCGTAGTAGTTTGGCTGTGATTGGAGATTGCTGGCCAGCGCTAGGAGCGCTTGCAGCTCAGCGATGCGCTGGTCCGATACGTGCTTCTTTGAACGACTCCTACAATCATGGCGTAACAAAATAATGGCAACTAAGATTCAAACACTAAACACTCAATGAAACAGAGGAATGGTATTTCACTGTTAGCGATCAATCAGTCGCATGAAGTTATATAGCGCCCCTTCAAGATCGCTTCTCAGAGGCGCTCCCAGAGTCCAAACCCAGACCTGGTCAAAGAGTCTTAAGAAGACGATTGAAAGAACCACGGGGAAGCGAAGAGAGAGCCATATGGAGGCTATTCCAGAGAGTTGGACCCACCACTGAGAGTTCTTTTCTCTGCATGGTGGCGGTACGGGAAAATGGGATAAGTGAGTCACCACGGGCAGCTGAGAGCAGCTATTATGTTTCTCATTCTTTGGTTCTACTATTTTTTATTTCACATTGAATTCGATGGATATTTGTTGCATGACTATTGTTTTGATGCCATCTTTTTCTTTCTTGATAAATCGGTTTTCCTAATAATTCATTCATTCATTCAGAGCATTTTTATAGCGCCCCTTAAAGAAACTACTCAGAGGCGCTCACAGCCCAACCACGAACAAAGAAAAAAGACTTGAGAGACTTGTAGAACCCAGTCGGATGGACCACAAGTAGGGTGCGAGGCGCAACCGGGTGGTCGTTCTAGACAGTATATGCCCCACGACCGAGAAAGCACGGCGCTTTTTTAAAATAATAATTATTACTAAGCGAGACTTTTGTCCGTTTCTGGCATCCATTTGCATCCTGTAGACCCATCAATGTAGCTGGATCAATACGTAAGAGATTGTTTGATTAATATGAATATATAGGCCTATATCAATTTTGATATTATGTGTGCATTTAATTACAATAGGGTTGTTCCGAACACTCGCTTCGAGGCCGAATAATAGCCGGTCAAGTAGTTATTCGGCCGAATAGTGGCGGTTGGACCGAATACGAATAGCGGTCACGTGGCATCTGTTTCCGCACATGCGGTTGCTATAGCGAGTGTACACAAACCTGCATAAGGATGCAATAATTGCATATAATTACATGTAGTTAGCGGTTTACTTTTAGTTTACGTATTAAGTTTACTGAATTGAAACTTCTGCTTACATATGAATATTTTTAATGTTTTGTACACTATTCGTATTGTATTCTGCCGTATATTTGGACAAATAATCACCTAGTCGGTACATCCCTAATATATATAGCCTATTATATATATTATATAGGCTAATACAATGTATATATAAAGATAAGTTTGTCATGTGAAGTAAATTCAAGTATATGATCATTGATCATAATACTAAATAGCCTACACCTGTTTGGTCTGAAACAAGAATTTTTTTTATCATGAGCCAATATAGCCTAAGAAGATATTAATCTCATAAAAACTTCAAAGATGGTTATTTACTGAAAGAAACAAAAGTCCTCTAGTCTTTAGTCGTTTCTTTCCAAATAGCAAATGGCCTTATCGACCTCATCATGGCCTGCTTTTCACGATACCTTCAACAGATTATAGACAAACAGAGACAGACAGACCGAGCCTGAGATAGTGACAGAGAAAGATAAAGAGACTAGGAGCAAGACAAAGCAAACGGACAGATAGGTAGACAGACAGACAGACAGTGAAATAAGAATCGGCAAATATCTATAGTGGCGAAACATGTCTTTTCTTTGAACTGTGCCGACCCAATCGATCTTTCCTAGCGGAGCGAGGGAGAGAAGGCATAAAACAAATAGAACAAAGAAAGGGTTGAAAGGGATTATTGTCTTTGGTGTCAGATGACCAAATTGATAATAACTCTGGCTGCCGTTCAACTTAAAGCGACTATCATTGATCTAGTATCTTACATCTCCCACATGTAAGTCTCATAAGAAATGTTCTCTCCATTACAAAATCGAAGTGAATGGTCTTAACGAAATAGAGGCATAGAGTGATAGAAAGACCATGTCGAGGATTAAGCTACAAGTCCCCGCATGTATACGGATCGAACAATGCAAAGCTTCTGCAGAGTCTGGTGCTTTATGATGACGATGACCAAAATAATACATGCAGAACTATAGTTCATATTAAGTGTGTATGTGTCTGTGTGGGTGGGTGTGTAGTCCTTTGTGAAGCGAGCTAAACGGTAATCCCGAACTGTTATCTACTATATCAAGCATCATAACAATGGAATCAGATCAGTTTAAACTGTCGTCTTAATAGAGACATCGTTTCAGTCACTCGAATCATCGCATTCTTTCTCCATATTTTGTTATCTTCCTCTCTCCATCTCGCTCTCTTCGCTCTCTCTCCAGTTCTTCCTCTTTCCAATTCTCTGCATCTTACACCCCGTCTGCTCCCTTATCTGTCTCTCCCCTTATCTGTCTGCCTCTCCCTATGTCTGTCTGTCTGTCTGTGCGTCTGTCTCTCTCTGTCTCCCTCTGTCTATCTCTGTCTGTCTGTCTCTTTCTGTGTCTCGGCCTCAGCCTCTGACTCTCTCTCGCTCTCTCTGTTTCTGTCTGTCTGTCTGTCTGTCTGTCTGTCTCTCTCTCTCTCTCTCTCTCTCTCTCTCTCTCTCTCTCTCTCTCTCTCTCTCTCTATCTATCTATCTAAGTATCTCACTCTTTAAATGTCCATAATTATCTTAATATCTTTTTCTATGCATGGTCCTATATATTTTCGTTTTTCTATCTCCGTTTCTCTTTCCTCTCTGGTGCATACATCTCTATTTATTTGTTTTTCCTATCCTCTCTCAGTCTCACAGTATCTCAACCGCACTCTCCCCTTGTTACCTTTCATTTTTTTCATGCTTATTTACCTGTTGTTAGTTGGCGTTGGACTGGAGAGCGTAAACGACACAAAGAGCAGCAGCAGAAGAAAAGATGCATGAAGAACTGTAGATGTCAACGACTTGTTCCTCATCTTCACTGAAAGCACACAACACGACACAACTAAAGTTACTAAACTTACCAATCCAATATAAAGCATATAGCTTTTCATAATTCTCTGCCTAGTTAAACAATCATAGATCAACACCTCACATGGAATGATCATATTAAATATATCTCTGCCAAGGTTGCAAAAAGTGTTGGTATCCTTCGTCGAACCTCCCATATATACTCCCCCCCGCTATTCGTGTTAAATTGTACTACTCATTAATATATCCTTATCTCTCATACTGTAATTTAGTTTGGGCATCTACATATAACTCCAGGCTCAATAAATTAGTACTTCTCCAAAAACGTGCAATACGTATCATAGCTGGAGTTAAGCCTTTTATTCACTCAAGTCCTTTATTTCAATCATTAAATTTATTAAAATTTCACCAAATAATGACTTTTCAGATAGGAATCTTTATGTATCGGTTCACCCATGATCTTCTTCCCCTTAACTTTGCAGGGTACTTCCAAAAAGGTTCTGAAATACACAACTATTCTACTAGGAACTCCTCTCATTATCGAGCCATATCCGCTCGTTTAAATTCAAGAAGATTCCATATTAAATATACTGGACCAGGTATATGGAACTCGTTTCCTAATCATGTTCAACAAGCTTCCAGTTTACAAAGGGCAAAGACACTATTGCGCAACTATTTGGTTAATGACTGCAAAGATATTTAACCTTGTAAGCACTTATTTTATTTTATTTGATTTTATTATTGTTTTTGTGTTTGTTTTGCGTTCTTTAGTTAAGTTTACTACATTAATTTTCATCTTATCCTGTTCTTTCTTGCCTATTGTTCAATTCATTATGTCAACCGTCTAGCCATCTGTTAAAATTGATAAGTAATTAGGTGTCCCTGTTAGCGGGATATTCATCCCTTAGGGCCTTCCTTGTTGCCATCCGATTATGTGAAGCATGTTATACTATGTCTATTGTGTATGTTGATGGTTGGTTACAATAAATGAATTGAATTGAATTGAATTGAATTGAATTGAATCCCTGGTACTATCCCCGAGGCCTAATCGCATCAAGTGTGCGACTACTCTCCGCGGATTTCCTCTGAAGTGATGTAACTATGGCTAAGGCTTAGCGTGAAGCAAGAACTGTCGCTTTTGATGTCCCCGATCCGTTCGATTTTTGACAGGTGGGATTTTGATCGATGAAGGGATTTCACCATGCAGCACTGCAGCAGGGAATTGGATACATTGTCCCTGAAGGTTTTCCACCACTCCCATTTGTTGTTCAACTATTCATCCGGTTTGACCATGGGAAATCTAAGATCATGATAAGAAAGTGATTTGATAAATGAAGCCAAACTTAGTTATATAACAATGACAATAATAAGGTTTTATCGTTGTTATTATTGTCACTATTATGATTATGATTATCATTATTTTTTAAATTGTTTTTATTATTATTATTATTATTGCTGTAGAAGTAGCAGCAGCAGAAGCAACAGCAGCAGTTGTAGTAGCCTATTAGTTGTATCAATAAATTTATTATTATTATTATTAAACCATCTTTAGCTTTAAAAATTGCGCTTGGCTCTGAAACGTGTATACATACTGCATAGGTTACCTCGTCTTCTGCAACATCAGTGAAATTATCTCAAACTGCTATTGCATCATGGCGCAGGTGTAAAGCCTTAAGTTTAGATATACTATTTATTTGATAGTTTTAATATTGTCTGTCTCGCCCGAAAAATAGAAAGCCAGCTTAGAATATAATAGTTCTTAAAACAGGATAGTGTCTAGAATAGAATAATTATTTTCGTTTATTGAACAATCCGGCGGACAGACCGCAACCGGTTACAGTGTACAATTATGCAGTTGAAACAATTTATAAGAACTCAGATTACAGAAGACATATTAAATCTTAACTATAGGCTACTAATAGAACAGACAGCCTGGATTAATCGGTGCTAATTATAGCAGCCAACAAAGCACGTCCGCCCTGTACGAGGCGCGATCTCATTTCCTCTTACTCTTGATTATACTATTTAGAATAGGATTGCACTTGAGTAGAATAGTACGGCATACAATTAATACTTAAAAACAATAGTACTTTCTTAATTGCTAATCTAGTTTAAAATGGCAGTTGTTAGTTCGACGGAGCTGTGACTGGAAGACGGGCGTAAACCGTCTAAGATTCGTGTGAAATAACGTGTGGGTTGACGCGCATGGTAGAGCAACTGGAAGCTGGGCTTAATCTTAGGAAGCAGGGCTTAATTCTGATAGCGTCGTCTTAACGCCAACGTTAGTTCAATGCATTTATACGCTGAGAAAAGACGTTCTATAAATAGACAAATGAACATGTAAAGACGCTCTATAAATAGACAAATGAACATGTAAAGACGCTCTATAAATAGACACACGAACATGTAAAGACGCTCTATAAATAGACATTCGAACATGTAAAGACGCTCTATAAATAGACACATGAACATGTAGAGACGCTCTATAAATAGACAAATGCATGTTCGTGGCAACAGCAAGCAGATGATCAATGAGTCGATTTGGATTGGAACTCGAAGTTTCAAGTAGGTCTATGCGACTGGGGGGTAAAATTTTAAAGCAGTAGAATCGAGTATATAGCAATATTATTGCTGTAGCAGCAGTAGATATATCACACAACCAATATTGAACAAAAATAGTCCTAGTCCTGAGAATATAATGCTTATGTATATGATCAATGGAAGTTAAAGTGGAGTAGCATGGATCGTAATAAACTCCATACTATTAATCCTAATATAGAAAGATGGCACCATGCCTCCCAAGACAACCGTAGAGATGAAGTAGTCTTAGCACGGCTACGAATAGGTCATACTTATCTTACACATGTTCATTTACTTAAGAAAGAAGATGCACCCCAATGTGTGGGATGCAATTGCCCTCTAACTGTAGAACACATACTGGTGTCATGTGTTGATTTTACACCGACAAGGCAAAAATATTATATGGAACAATCCCTTTCTGATATTTTTGAACATGTTCCTCCAAAGAATATTTTGCTGTATTTGAAAGAAATACAACTGTACAACAAAGTGTAATGTTGGAAGATTTTAAATAGATATGATTTACATAGTTTATGAAATTTTTAATGTTGACTTAAGCTTTAACGTGTTTTAACCTAATTTATTAATTTTACTTGTGATGCTCAGATTGCTCTTTTTTTTAAAGTTTATCCTATTTATCGACTCCAAACGTTTTTAGTATAAAATAAACAAAGCAGTCTCAAAATCATGTTAAGGCACGAAATAGCCAATTATGTGCTGAAGTGCCGTTAAACTCAATCAATCAATCAATCCTGAGAATATAAAGATCAAGACGATCAGCAGAACGCATTGACCGAGATGAAGATGCGTATAATACATTGATATTATCGCATATATTTGGTTAGTGTTCATAATTATTATGAATATTGTATTCCGAATATCAAATCAATCGAGTAAAATAAGAATAATTATTGTTCTGCGGTTTCAATTAGTGAATTCACCAGATGTCCGCAAAGCGGGGACCATTTTGTTAATCGCAGCTGGCACGTGGCGCTAGATGATTGCTTTCCCGCCATTCAGATGTGCGATGGGTCACACGATCGGATGTTATTTAAATATCAGCGGCGTTCAGCGCAGTTTTGCAGGTGTCGTCGTCGCAGCTTGGCATCGCGATTGGCATTGAAGTCCGTAGGTCTAGAATAGATGTGCCGCAGGCATGCTGCCCGTAAAATGATCCTTTGTCTTAAACTCTGCACTATCCAGGGCCAAGGACTCTCCATTGTAGACTATTGAGTTGTATCTAAGCATTTACATATTGCCTCTCGCAGAATGATCACTTATATACAGCACAAAAAACAAACTTCGGGGGGAAAATGTTTTAAAGAACAAGAGACTGATAAGGAAAAACGAGTCATTAGCTTAGTCCGTAGTGCGGGTGGAAGATCATTCCAAATGGAGGGACCAACCACAGCAAACGCCGATGTTGGGGAAGAGCAGTCCTAGTCCTGGGGACAAAAGGATCAAGCCGATATGCAGAACGCATTGAACGAGATGAAGATGCATGATGAAGACTTTTGCATATAGTTTGAGAAGTATTGATGGGCATTTCCAAGCTGTGCTTTGGAGACCAGCCAGAGTATCTTGTATTGAGCAGCACTATAGTCCTGGGAAGAAAAAGATCAAGACGATATGCAGAACGCAATGAGCAAGATGAAAATGCAGACAATTGGGCTTTTGCAAATAGTTTCAGAGGTATTTAGGGGCATTTCACAGTTGTGCTTTGGAGACCAGGCAGAGGATCTTGTATTGAATGCGTGAAATGATAGGCAACCGGTGTAAAACTTCAAGCATGTTATGCAGAAATAGGCGCAAATGCATTGTAAACGTTGCAGCATATTATAGACAGAGGTTATGCATGCACCATGTCTTCTATTCTGGTTGCCAAAATCCCCTGCATAGACCAACTCTGACACTACTATGGATCAGCTACAGTACTGTATAGTGTATACCGTACAGCAATTGTCAGTACAGGCCAACTTAGTATTCTCATCCTTATAATTATTGCCATCATTGTTTTCTTTATCGTCATCGTTATTATAGTCATCATTATAATCATAATTATGCAATAATTAAAAGCCACTATCCAGTGAAAATCCATCAAAAGATAGCACTGATATATTGCAAGTGAAGGAGTAACAGTCGCAGAGGAGTATGGTCAAGTCCCACCCTCCGCACATCAAGGCGATCGCTCTAACGAACCGGATACCGTATTCAACAGTGAACGTAGTAGGCCTATCCAATAAACGCGTGTGCTTGGAATATAATGAAATCGCCGGAAACGAGAGACCATGGACGACCCCATAGGGATGATAATATGTCAGTGGTCGATAATTTATATAGACTGGCCATCATTACCAAGTGCCGTGACCTGATTTGCTTTGTTTCCTTTATTTGGCTGGTTAGGATGAACTACGGCCAAATACAAACACCATTGAACCGATTCAATCGGTCAGCTATGGGTGGGTAATAGAAATCGATTTGACTGAACAATTACAAAATGCTATTAGCCTATATTCAATTAGTCAATGGTCCAATTACAATTAGAATCTATGGATTAAAGATTTACCGCTATACCACCGCGCCGTGGGGCGCGATGGTGTAGTGGTAGCGTCGGTGCCTTGTATCCAGAGGGTTCCAGGTTCGAATTCACCTCAGGTGGCCGCGCAGGGACCTTGAGCATATCCTTCGCTCGCAATTATTTTAGCGCTTCGATGCTCTGACGCACCCTTTCCGCACTGTAGTCGGGAGCGCCTCTGACGAAAAAGCTTGAAGGGACGCAATAGATAATTATGGATAAATAAATAAATTTACCAGTTGATTACACGTTGTAATGATTAGGTTAGATTTAGTAATCGGATTAGAATAAAAAGTTCATTGTGAATCTGGGCTTTGATGGAGTAAGAGATGAAATGGCCGAAAGAATGCAGATCAAATGCAAGAGAGAAATGAAAAGCAAATGACAGAAAATGACAGAAATGACCAAAAGAATGAAGATCAATGACCAAACGAATGTAGATTAATTTGATTACTGAAAAAGATTAGTGGCCTAAGCTAAAAATGTTGGAAAACAATAATTGATGTCATCTGGAATGCATAAAAATGAAGATCAAATTGCGGAAAAGAGCGCAGATGAAATGTTGGAACAGAACGAAGATCATAATTATCATGACCACAAAGATCAATCAGATCAGGTGAATTAAAGAATGAAATTGGGATGACCGAAAAGAATGGAGATAAAAGATGGAGCGAATAAAGGATTTTATGAGGAAAGAAATGACGACCATTCGCACCAATAATTATCAACCAAATAGCGATAAAGTCAGGAACTCGTGCAATTCTCGGAATTCTAGTCTCCACAGTGTATATTCACAAAAGAGTTAGTTTCAACATTGCGATGGTAATAGTAATGACGACAACAACGACAATGATGGTGGTGATGATTTAATATAGAAATGATGCCAATGAACGGAGGCAAATTCCAAAATTTCATCTTTTTTTCCAGCGTCGTAAAAGCAAAGTTAACATACAATATTTCCTTTTAACATACATACAATATCATAATATAGTAAGTTACGAGTGAATACGAAGCTTTATAATCGCACCATTACCTCTACAAAGCAGTGTTGTCGTCAACAGTGTCGTTACTTGCGATGATCAGTTCCTTGTAATTCAGTTTTCAAAGCTTCGTATCAAGTATCCAAAAGTCGATTCCCGTTCTTTAGATCAGTTTCGAAGAGCAGCACTAATAGGAAATGCCGTCAGCTGTAGCTATTTGTCGTCAAACCGTAATTAAACAACGTCTCGTATGTGATCTATATTTAAAGCAGAATCTTCTGTTAATTATTGTCGACCCGTTAGACTAAATCTGCCAGTCTTGAACGCTTTTGTCTTTCTGCAAAGCCACCACAATCGTCTATAACATTTCGACCTACGGATTCGGTCTTTTAAAAGAAGCGTCGAAGTGGGACGCTGTGTGTGCCAGGTCTATTAATAGCCTGACCGTGTCCTCATTGGAATGAATAGCGTGCGTCAGTCTCATTGATATAATCGACGGTTTGTGTGCGTGCCTCCTCCTCTTTTCCTCTTTCCATTGAAATCCTTTTCTCTGCTTATTCTCTCTACCGTTCGTCTGTGAGTACGTATTAAATTTTGTCGCTGTATCTCTCTGTCTGTGTCTCTGCCTTAGTCTATGTCTGTCTCTGTTGTCTCTCTGTGTCTATATCTGCCTGCCTCTGTCTGTCTTTGTCTCTGTTTCTGTCTCTGCCTCTGTCTGTCTGTCTGCATCTATTTCCCTCTCTCTCTCTTCCCCCGTCCCTCCGTCCGTCCGTCCGTCCCTCCGTCCGTCCGTCCGTCCGTCCCTCCCTCCGTCCGTCCGTCCGTCCGTCCGTCCGTCCGTCCGTCCCCCTCCCTCTGTCTCTCTCTCTCTCGGTTTCTCTTTTTTGTATCTGAGACCGCTGCCTCCTTCTGCTTCTGTATTTGTCTCTGTCTATGTTTCTTTTCCTTATTTGTTTCTTCTTCCATTGATGTACACCCTGCATCTGCCACACTCATTGTCCTAGCCTTTGTTTCTCTAGGTGTCTGTATGCGTATCTATCTGATTCCTTCCACTCCTCCTTCCTCAATCGTCCCAAGCTCCGTTCTGCCACCTTCCTTTCTGCACTCCCTCCCACCTTCCTTCCTGCACTTCCTCCCATTTTCCTTCCTGCACTTACTCCCTTCCTTCCTACACTCCCTCCCACCTTCCTTCCTGCACTCCCTCCCACCTTCCTTCCTACACTCCCTCCCACCTTCCTTCCTGCACTCCCTGCCACCTTCCTTCCTGCACTTCCTTCTATCCCATGTTCCGCATGCTTCATCTATCTCCCTGATTGTATATCTACATGTTTGTCTGTATGCCTCTCTGTTTGTCTATATGTCTGTCTGACATCTTGTATCTCAGCCACTGTGCGCCTTTAAGTCGTACCTTGCACTGCCCACAGGCTGTTCACAAGAAGCTCTACTACACCTCCACGAGCCACACATCAGAGTTGGTTAGAATAAACGAAAAGCAATGATTCATACACATCTGCATGTGCAAAAGCCAAAAATCCTCTCCGTTTTCCGGTTAATTCCACTCCTTTACGACTAATCACTCTAGAGCTTCCACTTCCTCTTTTGATCGCAGGTCTCAAGAGTACAAATTTTAACTCATGGAGTCATAAGCCCATCCTGTGTATACGTACTTTCAGAGATGTGTCCGTTCGTGTACGTTTGTGCGTCAGATAATGAACAATAGACTCAAGTGTACTTCTAAACATGAGCAAGGTGTGTGATGAGTGATATGTCATAATTTGACCCACACCCAGTTCGTAAAATAAATCGTATTTTCGTCCCCTCCCCATATTTCAACGCGCACATTTTGTGGAACCTATCTATGCTAAGAAAGATTGCGACAAACATAAAACCCTCCCTCTGACTTCACCGAAGGAACGGCCCAAGGCCGTAGCTAGGGGTGTTTTGGGTGTTTGAATACCCCTCGAAATGGAAAATTTAAAAAAAATAATAGAGTGCATTTACGAGCACATGATGTAAAAACCATGAAATAAAACCATGAAAACACCCCCTGAAATGGAAAGTGTAAAAAAATAGAATTAATTGGTGACATTTTGTGAAGATTTCGGCCGGATGACTAAACTAAGGTCAGCAGTTTTTTGACGGGAAGCTGAAGAAACACCCCCGAAATAAAATCCTGGCTACGGCCTTGGAATGGCCGTTCCCCAACCGGAATTACCGCACCCCCAAAGCAGAGGGACTAGATGAAACACTTCTAATTATGCCAGAAATCGAAGTTTTGTTTCCAGTTAGAGCGTAACAGAATACCTGCTTCAGCTTCCGCAATGATTCTCCACATTCTTTTGCATATTATTTAGGCAGACACTAAAAAGGTGTGGCATGGTATCAGAAGTGGTCTTCATATCGCAGAAAAGGCCTGTGTGCGCATGGAGGGGGCGGGTGTTCATTGGAAGCGGGGGTCGATTTCCAGAAGTCCCAGATTGGGATCGCCGTTTTAGTGATAGCAGCGGAATATGTGGCTGCCATTCACCGCAGTCGCAGGCTCGCAGCCTATCTTGAGAGGGATGTAGTCGCTCTGATCACTGCTAGGACCATGTCAAACATCCGCTTAATCGCTAAGACTCATTTGTACGTCTGTTGTTTGTTCTATTTATATTCGTGTTGACTATTCAAACTATTTAGCTGACTTGCAGACTGATTTGCGGCTTTATTTATTCATTGAGTTGTATGCATGTGTGTTTGTTTGTATGTGCACTTGTTATAGCGCCCCTTCAAGCTCTCTCTCTCTCTACTCAGAGGCGCTCCCGAATGCAGAGCGGACACTGCATCGGAGTTTCACGCCGAAGCGCTGAGCAATTGTGAGTGAAGGACTTGCCCAAGGTCCTTACCCGGCGAGGTGGATTCGAACCCCGAACCTTCCGGCTTCAAGGCGACGACGCCACCACTACACCACCGCGCCCCATATGTGTATGTATGTATGTATGTATGTATGTATGTATATGTATGTATACGTATGTATGTATACGTATGTATGTATGTATATATGTGCATTGTGTGTACATGTATGTATGTATATTAGGGTGGAGTGAATCGGAGCGAAAAAAACATTTTTCTCGAATTTCCAATTGTAATAGTGATCAAAAGTTGCCGATGGCATCACAGAATTGCTACACAAAATTTGACCTTCCTGAGTTCACGTCTTCTGCCCTCCACCGGACGATTTAGGGACCCCATATTGATTTTCAGTACTGTCAGGCATTTTTAGACCAGGCATGGAATCTGAAAATTGCCCTGTTAGAAGCAAATCATGTGACAATTTTCTAACTGGTGTTTCTAGACTAATTTGACCCTCCTGAAAACGAAAATCGCGGTTAGGAAGCTGAATTTTTAGCGGTTCCATGGGAAAACAAGATGGCGGACAAAATGGCAGACAATTCCTTCATATGACTAAAAGTAAAGCATTGTATGTGATAGGAACACGGTTTTAGGCCCTCAATTAAGATTATAGGGTTCAAGGAATCCAATGGAATAAAAGACATATGTGTAGCACTGCAAAAAAAATCAAAATGGCGGACAAAATGGCGGTCAGAATCTTAAAATGGCTATAGGTGAAGTAATGTATACAATGGAATCATGATTTCGGGGTCTAAGTCAACATTCTCGAGGTCAAGGAATATGATTGAACCAATATCGCTCATGTAACATTGCACGAAAACCAAAATGGTGGACAAAATGGCGGCCAGAATCTTCAAATGGCTATTGATGAAGTCATGTATGCAATGAAATCACGATTTCAGGGTCTAAGTCAACATTTTCAAGGTCAGGGAATATGATGGAACCAATGTCACTCATGCAGCACTGCACGAAAACCAAAATGGCGGACAAAATAGCGGCCAGATCCCGGAATTTTCTATTAGTGAAGTTCTGTATCTAATGATTGAGTCCATAGCTCAATACCTCCAAATACAGTTCAGCTTTGGAAACCTTTCTACTCGCTACACAACATATGATTCTTCTCAAATTAACTTTCTACACCCAAATATCGTTGAATGTAAGGCATACACTCAGTAGTAGGCAACACCTTCTCTTCTATCACGGAACCACCAGCAACAGCTACATCTATACCTCCAAATGCCCAAATGTGGCTGTTGAGAGCTGAATGAACAAGAATGAAATTAGATCAGCTTTGCTTTCAGGCATACCAAGAACATTCAGCCAATTGTTCGACAACGGAGTTCCGCTTTTTCAAGACTCAATACAATGACGAAGTTGTGGTCATAGTCGCCATTTATGTGTGGTTCCACTTTTTAGTAAGCAATTTCCAGGTCCAGTACCTATCCAAGACAATAATAATTGACCCTCTTGTAGCCAATCGAAAGTATCTTTACACGAGCAACCATTGTATCTGCCAGGTCACCAAATGTCTTCGAATTTGGAGGGTCCCCATTGCTTGTACCAGTGCTTGTCCATCCAAAAATTTATCTGGACACTTGTCCTATGAATTGCGACACGATTTATTGGGCATATCGCAAAATTTGGTCATGTATCATATTATATGCAGAAGTCTTGCATTGATTCCGTTTCCAGCAGCGTATTGCCTACAGGGTCTGTGTGCTGGTTAGGCGGTGCCTTGAGGGACGAGCCACACTTGTCTGCAAGAACTCTGTTTTTCAACTCGGCTGTCCAGCGTCGATCACTCTTCGGTTGGCGGACCAAGCTGAGCTTCTGCTATTCGACAGCAACGTTCATTCTCTGCGGCTGGATCCATAACCTGAAATGTGCACCCATTTTCACAGCTCCTATTGCCCATGGGTCACTCCACTCCGTTCCGAATCTAGAAACTGCCCTATTCAGTTGCGGTTAGGTTGGGAGTGATACTGAATAGCTTACTTTGAAAAGGCCCTACATAAAATATTTTTAATTAATAACCGTTAACTAACCTCTGCTAAAAAGTTGCTGACTGGACAAGTTACTTTTCACAAAGCATCCAATGCCACAGATTTTGAGGGAAGCTCATGGCACGATATTGATGCCAGATCCATCGGATAGTCAGTTTGATACGCTGTGATAAGGTGCTGCATGATAACTTCGGGAATATTGTAGATAAATTCCACAACAGATGCCATCACGCAAAGACCTGTCAAAAAAACTGAAATGAAATTCCGATTGCATACATGACTTCGCTTGTAGCCAATTTAGAATTCTGGCCGCCATTTTGTCCGCCATTTTGGTTTTCGAGCAGCGTTACATGAAGGACATTGGTTCCATCATAATCCTTGACCTCGAGAATGTTGACTTAGACCCCGAAATCATGATTCCATTGTATACATTACTTCACCTATAGCCATTTTAAGATCCTGACCGCCATTTTGTCCGCCATTTTGATTTTTTTTGCAGTGCTACACATATGTCTTTGATTCCATTGCATTCCTTGAACCCTATAATCTTAATTGAGGGCCTAAAACCGTGTTCCTATCACATACAATGCTTTACTTTTAGAAACACCAGTTAGAAAATTGTCACATGATTTGCTTCTAACAGGGCAATTTTCAGATTCCATGCCTGGTCTAAAAATGCCTGACAGTACTGAAAATCAATATGGGGTCCCTAAATCGTCCGGTAGAGGGCAGAAGACGTGAACTCAGGAAGGTCAAATTTTGTGTAGCAATTCTGTGATGCCATAGGCAACTTTTGATCACTATTACAATTGGAAATTCGAGAAAAATGTTTTTCCCTCCACCCTAATGTATATAATTATGTGACCTTACGTCACAAAGGCAGTCGCAAGTTTAAATTTTTCACTTTTTAGCAATTTCCTATAGATGCTTCATTTTCCTTTCCAAAACTGTTTGCGGTTTTCTATATCTAGCCTAATATATATCCGGAGTTATAGAATTTTAAACCCGATGGTATACAAAAACTGTTAGATGAGACAATCGCGTGCGAAGTTTAGCCATATAATTATTGACATTCTCCTATGAAACGGTTATTTCTATTGGACCGATTTAAATACAATTTGGCCGCCGCGAAGCTTCGAGAATCGCAAAAATACTGTACAGATTTACAAAATATTCCCCATTTCGAAGATTGAGTTATTTAAGTGAAAAGCGAAGAAATAAACGATTCATCCCGTTATAGCGAGCGAGGCCAAGCCACCGTCAATCATTCAGCCAACCACGGCTCAAGATTTGGCCACGTGTCTGTTTTTTAGCGCTATTCTGAATTTGTCTCTGTTATTCGATTTTTTCGGGCCACTCTCTGGGCGTACTAAATACAAGGCTGTCGTGTTTTATTAATAGAACAGAAAAAGGGGATTTCCTTGTTTAAAACGAGACCAATCACGCTTTTCGATTCGACCTGTAACATAATTTAATATCGCAACAAAAGTAGCTAATTTTGACTGAAATTCTGACTTTCGATCTCGATGAGCAGATTGAGGGCTCTTAGTAAAAATCAATTTTCACGCATTTAGATACGTCTAAACAAGCATTTTATACGTCATTTGTGTTAAATAGGCCTATATATTTTAAAACTTGTTTTTGCATTCAAGTCAATTACGACCAGTTTGAGGTTTCACATCGTTTTTGGTCATTTTCTACTTGATGACATAATCCGACAAGCCACTGGTTTCGTAAAAAAGGTCACATATATGTGTGCAATTTGTGCATGCATGTATGCAAATCTGTATGTGTATATGCGTGTAGCTATGCACGAATTAATAAATGTGTATGTGTTCATGTATATAATAGCATGAAAGCATGTATTATAATTGTATGCTTGTATGCATAGCTATTTGTTCATGTATTTAGCCATAGCATGCATATAAATAATTATATATATATACTAGCTTTTATACCCGGCTTCGCCCGGGTTCAGTCAATTTTCCCCCCCAAATTTCCCCTCATCCCCACCGCCACCCCCTCCACAACACGCCACCACTTACTCCGACCTACGCCGGTACGCCACCCGTGAAATTTTTGTTTTCGGGGAAAAAAATTTCCCTCCCAAATTTTCCCCCACCCATCCCCACCCCTCCACAACACGCCATCACTAACTTCGACCTCCAATGGTACGCCACCCGTGAAATTTTGGTTTTCGGGGAAAAAATCTCCCCCAATTTCACTCTCCCCACCCCCTTCACAACACGCCACCACTAACTCCAACCTGCACCGGTACGCCACACGTGAAATTTTGGTTTTCGGGGGAAAATCCCCCCTCCAAATTACCACCTACCCCATCCCACTCCACAACACGACGCCACTAACTCCGACCTCCACCGGTACGCCAGACGTGAAATTTTTGATTTCGGGGAAAAATTCCCCCCCAAATTTCCACCCACCCCTACCCCACCCCTCCACAACACGCCACCACTAACTCTGACCTCCACCGGTACGCCACCCGTGAAATTTTGTTTTTTTGGGGAAAAAACTCCCCTCCCAAATTTTTACCCACCCCCTACCCCACCCCACACCTCCCTCCACAGCACGCCACCACTAACGCCGACCTTCACCGGTACGCCACCCTTGAAATTTAGGTTTTCGGGGGAAAAATTTCCACCCGAATTTCTCCCCCACCATCCACCACCTCCACCCCTACACCCCCCACTCCACCCCCCCCCCCCCCACCCCCCACAACACGCCACCACTAATTCCGACCTCCACCGGTACGCCACACGTGAAATTTTGGTTTTCGAGAAAAAAATTCCCCCCCCAAAAATTTTCACCCACCCCCTACCCACTCCCCTCCACAACACGCCACCACTAACTCTGACCTCCACCGTTACGTCACCCGTGAAATTTTAGTTTTCGGGGGAAAAAATTTCACCCCAATTTCTCCACCCCCCCACCATCCACCAGACCCACCCCTACACCCCCCACTTGACACCTCCACCACCCCACCCCCACCCCCACAACACGCCACCACTAACTTTGACCTCCACCTGTACGCCACCCGTGAAATTTTAGTTTTCGGGGAAAAACATTTCCCCCCAAATTTCTCCCCCTCCATCACCCCACCTTCCACCACCCCACCCCCACCCCACTCCACCCCCTTCCCCACAACACTCCACCACTATCTCTGACCTCCACCGGTACGCCCCCCGTGAAATTTTGGTTTTCTGGGACGAAGTGTGAAAATACATCCGGACATCCGGACATCCATACATACATACATACATACACACAAACGGAAGGACAAACTTTGAGAAATATATTATAGATACATGATGCATGCCTGTATGTTTTGTGCTGATACATGAAAGCAGGTATGAGCGCTGGCATGTTTGTCTCTGAGTATAGCATACTTCTACGTCTCTTGTTGCCGGCTCTCGAAGTAAGTATTCAAATATGTATCATTGCATGCATTGTAGGCCTATACATGTGTGTAGATAATATATGCATTGCACGTAGGTTTGGGTATGTATAAGTGTATAGTGTATACATAGAACAATGTACGTTAGGTGCACATCGAACCTATACGTTATTTAGGTAGATAGGACCATCTCAATATAATGGAATATATACTTCCCTCATCAGTTCGCTCCGCTCTTCGCTCTTGTAATCCTTCCTCATCTTTCTCTCGCCTCAAATCCTGCCTTTCCTCTCCGGTCGATCGCACTGCAGGCCATGGGAGCGCTTCTGAAAGTCTTTTGCTGAGAGAAGCGCTTTATAAATGGCCATAGACTATAATTTATCCCTTCTGGCCTTAAATTAATCCCTCGCAGTTTAGGTTCTGCCACACGGATCCTCTATCTTCACTTGTTTCTGCCACCAGTATATATAGATCCATCTTCTTTCTTAAAACTGAGAGACTGATGATGCTGTCCATCCTCATTCCTGAGGGTCGGAGACCAGAGACAACGACAGCAGCTTCCTCCATTCCTCTCTGTCCTGCGCCCGTCTGACACAGTCCACAGGTGATAGTCCGGTCCAGTCACAGACATCGTCCATCCAACGCCTCCTTGGTCTGAGAGAATGCATGGCTATAAATCGCGCTTATACTATCTTGTCTTCACATCTCTGGCTCGGCTGTCCTCGGCTGCGGCGTCCAGTGACCCCTGCATGCTTTCATGATTCTTTTCGCACAGTTTCCATCCTCCCCTCTTCGCGTAAGCGGCGTAACCGTATACCATGATCGTATGTTACATAATAATTTATGCTGAACCTATAAATGAGTGTTTTACGGTACGGAATGTGCAGTTAACTTGAACGGGATGTGCAGTGTGTGAGACGAAGTTTCTTCTGATAACTACCGGTACGATTTTAGTTCAAACTCATATTGTACAGCTTCGTAGCTGAGAGATATTGCATTGCTCACATCTTGATCTTATTTTGTTTGTTCAGAACTGCGGACATAAATATTGCATGGAAAAGCGTTGGTTCTGCAGGGCTTTTTTTAACGTGCAGTTGTGCACAAAATGTGCGGTTCTAAATGGATATGTGCAGTTGTAGAAGCACTTCTGTACAGTTAAAACTAGCAAAAAATGGTCATTGTCCTCCGATTGGAAGTAATTTACCATGGTGGATGGGTAGGAAAGAAGGGGTTGTGAAGTTCTAAAAATTCCTTAAAAACAGCCCTGTGGTCCTGTACAATAACAACTCGAAAAAGACCAGTTTGGTACGAACTTTAATTGATAAAGGCACTGCCACAAGCCCAATCATAAATAATATACACCAAAGTGGCGGATTTGGACAACCTTTATTAAGACTAGAATGAAGCTTCAATAATAGAAATTACTCTTTAATAACACCGATAGGTCTAACCACAACGAACCATAATTCAACCACCATATTTTGCAGATCAAAGATAATCCGCAGCAGATAAGATTTCGAATATATATGCCTATAGCCCAACTTGCGATCATTACTTTTATATAATAAATAATGGCTAATACTCTGGAAATATTACTCCAGTCCATAAAAATCTTCATCGAAATTAGAGTTTGATGGTCTTCCTTCTAAATAATATTACTACAGCCCTAACAGTTCTTAACTACATGCAACACATTATAAGCAGATTTACCCAACTCCTTTCAGTCATCTCTAGACGATTGAAAGGAACGCTGCATCATAGCGCTATACAAGTGGTCAAGTCAGCACACAAGCTTTACCCTAAAACTTAGCAAACAGGTTATATATTATAATTACACTCGTTCCGCTATATGTAAAAGTATCTAGATCATACGGTACAAGGATCATAGCCACTGATGCGTATTAATACTATACTGGATTGATAAATCTTCGGCTATTGGTCCTTGACCGACGGCGAATCAGACGCGGTTTCCGGTCAGGGAACCGAGTCTTTCTTAATGCAATACAGAATTATAATGTAAAATTCGCCATCTTCAAAGACTTTTTCAAGAAATTCTGTCGCTTGCCACAAAATATGACAAAGCTGAGAGTTTTTTTTTTATGTCACTCCACTCAATATCCTTATGATGATTTGAAGCACTCAGTATCATTGCTGAGAAATCAATCTCGTAATGCAAGCGGTGTAGGCCTACAATATATAGCTACTTGCTGCCGCTTGCCGTCTACTCTGATTTGCCTTAAGGAATCCTGGGATTTGCCCAAAGGAATCCTGACTGAGCGATAATCCGAACTTCCAGAGCTAATTAGCGATCCAGTAACTATTAATACACATAAGTGCTTGAAACATTGCGATTGACAGTTCCATCACCACCAAAACAAGCAAATATTTTATCAAGGAGATCCGCCACTTTGCAAAAAAAAATCGGTAAGAAGAATTTTCAGGGATGCATAAATTAATGTTCGTGACGTGACGCATTTCTGACGTCATGCGTGACGCGGTCACTGTCTGTTCCGCAGAGTTTCCAGGCTGTCCGGCGATCGGTTGATCCTTCTTCCACCATTCGCAGATCTCCAGTTGGATATGAAGTCAACCGACCTTCGACGCCGACCACTGGAATGGAAAAATGCTGACAATATTATTGCAGATAGTAAGTGGAACGGTAGGTAGGTAGCCTAGATAGGTAAGTGAGTTGGTAGCCTGTAGGTAGTTCG
>OX457047.1:8286854-8809354 GCA_949752735.1 Lumbricus terrestris | reverse complement strand
CATATATGAGCGTTTCATCGTTCTGTGCCTAGTGCAAAAATCCATAGTGCCATCCATTCATTCGAAGGGAAATGATGGGGAAAAAATTATGGGCGCAGCAGAAATTTTGCAGGGGGGCAAAGCATGATGGTCACGGTAAAAATGTTAGCAATAGGATAATTAGAACATGCACGGGGTTTCGTTTCGTTTCAGCCAAACAGGGATCAAAATGACCACAAAGACAAAGACAAAGGTGAACTAAAGAATGAGAATAAAGGGTAGATGTAATCGAGATTAAAAGAGGAATGGAATGCCGCCCAACAGTCCATACATCAATCCGTAGTGAACTGGAGAAGCGCGGTTTTCGTTCCCGTATTTATCGATAACCTTAGGTAGGGCGCGTCCGTTTGAAGAGTAGCAGCTGTTTTATTATTATTATTGTTATTACATAAATTTATTACGCACGCAAGGTCACACCAAAGTGTGAATCTGAAGCGCGGATAGTCAGCCGCCAGAGGAAGATGCAGTTAGAGGTCCATGTGCTTGAAAGCCAAAGAGAAAGAGTGAGTTTTTAGCCGTTTTTTGAAGGTAGAGAGTGAATTTGAGCAACGAAGAGAGAGTGGAAGTAGATTCCATTCTTTGGGAGCAGAGGCATGGAACGCACGCGAGCCGATAACAGTTCTGCATCGAGGCTCAGCTAAAAGACCCATGCTTGATGATCGCAGGCAACGAGAAGGGATGTAAGGAGTAAGCAGTGACTGAAGGTAGGGAGGTGTTCCGGTGGAGAGGGATTTGTAGGGTAAACAGGCCAATTTAAATTTAATCCTGAACTTGACAGGAAGCCAATGCAGCTGATGAAGCAAAACTGAAGAATTAGATCGCAGTGGGACACGCAGCACAACCCGAGCTAAACAATTTTGGATGCGTTGCAGCCTATGTAGCTCATAGCCTGAAATGCCGACAAAAATCGCATTAGCATAATCAAGGTGAGAGGAGACAAGGGAGCAAGCTAAAGTCTTCGACATTATCATTAGTCAGAGCCGACCTAATGTGGCGTATTGCCCTGATGTGATAAAAGCAAGATCTACAATTTACAAAGGTTAGTTACATGCATTCGAAAAAGTAAGCATACTGTCCAGGGTAACCCCAAGAGTTTTAACAGAATCTGATAATGGTACTGCATAGCCTGCGAGGTCGATGCTGGAAAGTGAAGGAAAAGAACGCAGGCATTGGCGTAACCCGAACAAAATTGCCTCAGACTTGTTTGGGTTTATAGCCAAACTGCTAAAACAGAACCAGGCATATAAAGATGAAGGGCACTCCTCGAGTTTAAGTTTACCGGACTGATCAGTGTGTGACAGAGCAATATGGAGCTGAGCGTCTGCTGTAATTTGACACCAAAATGATTAGCTCTGCGATTAATTGGTGAGGTAAAGACTGTGAATAATAGAGGACCAAGGGCAGATCCCTGTGGAACTCCAGCAGTGCAAACAGTGGGTTCAGACCTAGCGATACCGATGGCCACCTGCTGATTCCTGTCACCCAGATAAGACGCTTACCAGTTTAAAGCAGTACCAGAGACACCGAAGCTTTTGGTGAGTCTTGAAAGAAGTAATTGATGGTCTACGGTATCGAAAGCTGCACTGAGGTCAAGATATACAGAAAGGCAGGCTTTCTGCATCGAGTCGTCAAGAAGTCGACTGCAACACTGCAGCCTTTAACCCTCGGGCTACCAAGGGGGGTGGTTGCCACCCCCATGTTTTTCGCAAATCAAACGCGTTCCGTATAGAATAAAATTTTGAAAAAATTGGTATCTGTAGAGGGTTCATTGGGACACATTTTGAGCTAAAATGTTTGATGATGCCCCCTACCGTTCAAAAGTTACACCCGATATACCCAAGGTACCAGGGAGGTGGATACCCCCCTAGAATATCGTCTGTAACTTTTCTGCCCTTTAATATTAAGAGACACAAATTATACCATTCTATAGAGGGAATGTGGGGATACATTTTCATGCTCACTGAGTTGTCTTTTGACAACCGGAAGTGCTCAAAATAAATTAAAATATATATAAAGGTGTTTTATTTTTATAAAATTGTCATGTTTTTGTTATTATAACTTATCCATAATTTATTTTTTAATAGAAATAAATTATGCCATTCTGTAGAGGGCATTTAGGGCTATTTTCTGATACTAAATAATTTGTCTTTTGGTGACCGGAAGTGCTCAAAATAAATTAAAATGTGTGAAAATGTTGGGTTTTTTACAACGCAAGCCGATATGACATTGTCTGCGTAAACGTTTTTCAGCGGCTAAAACATGTTTTTTTGTTTTGATTGAACATAAAACAGACTTATTACTAGTTTTTATAGTTGAATATTGGACTTTATTATATGTAAACTACTTTTTATATATAAATCATGTATAAAACACACAGAATCTAATATATTCCTTATGCGTAAGTATACAATTTGTGGAATCGACGGGTACCCATGGTAAAAAATTCATAATTTCGAGAGGCATTCATATTTTCTGAACCTAAATATACCATTTTGTGCAGAAATGAATGCTGAATCCAATGGTGTATTACAAGTTATGATATCTCAAACCAAACCCAAAATCCAGGGGTGGTGGTAACCACCCCCCTTGGTAGTCAGTGTTAAAAAAAGCTTGGTAGCCTGAGGGTTAATTAAAATTAAGGCAGGCTTTAATAAAAATTTTCATTCAAATGCTTAAAGTTTTTACCGAGTAGCCTAATTTAGACTTTTTGCTGGGGTCTACTTTTTATCGGGACACCGTGTGCACTGTGCAATAATACGGGGTGCGCCAAAAAAATAATTCCCTACGGTTTTTAGCCCATATCTTGGCCAAACATACGAATTTTTAAATGATACGTTACAGTCCTAAAGGCAATTCATATATTATTTACGTGCAATGGTCACATTTCAACAAAATATTTCAAACATAACAAAAGTTATATCACTTTTAGTGAGACCACCCACCGTTTTTTGACGATTCAAAAACGAAACGCAAAAAATTAGGTTTTTTGCTAATATCATGGCCAGAAGTAAGAATTTCAAAATGAATCTTTACAGGTTTAAAGGCAATTCATATTTGCATAGGCCTATGATGGCCAGATTTCATCAAAATATTTCAAACACAACAAAAGTTATACCACTTTTGATGAGGCCACACACCGTTTTTGACGATTAAAAAACGTAACGCAACAAAAAGTAACAAAAACGTGATTTTATCAAGTCATATCTCAAATAACTGTTTGGAACTGAACTTGATGGTGATTCACAACTTGTGTTCAATGTGTCCACCACCAGTGCAAAAATTTCTTTTGAGTCTCTTTGCAAAGTTCTTGATGGACCTGTTGATTAATCTGACAGATTTTTTATTTTCCAATTTGATTGTCATTTTGCTAAGTGACTTCTCAGTGATGTGCAGCTACGCTGGTACCCTGTTCCTTTTTTAAATAGTAATAATAATAATCATCTGGCATTATCAAAGCCTTTTTTGATAACAATTACTTGAGATGAGACTTAATAAAATGGTGTTTTTGCTTCTTTTTGTTGCATTACGTCTTTGAATCGTCAAAAAAAGACGGTGGGTGGCCCCCTTAAAAGTGCCATAACTTTTGTTCTGTTTGAAATATTTTGCTGAAATCTGGCAATCATGTGTAGATATGAATAATTATTGTCTTTAAGCCTGTGAAATTTCATTTCGAAATTCTTACTTTCGGTGTCACCGGCCAAGATATTGGTCAAAATAATTAAATTGGTTTTTTGTTACTTTTTGTTGCGTCGCGTTTTTGAATCGTCAAAAAACGGTGAGGGACCTCACTAAAAGTGATATAACTTTTGTTCTGTCTGAAATATTTTTTGTAATTTGACCGTTGTACGTAAATATGAATTGCCTTCGAAACTGTAAAGTTTCATTTAAAAATTCGTATGTTTGGCCAGGATATGGGCTGAAAAGTGAAAACCGTGAAAGATTACTTTTTTGGCGCACCCTGTATTATCCTTTAACATGCAGACAATTATTATTAAAAGTTGCAAATGAAGACAAAACTTCATAATCGCATCCTTACCTCAACAAAGCAGTTGACGTCAACGATGTCGTTACTAGGGATGATGAGTTCGTAAGAATTCAACTTTCAAGACCTCGAAGCAAGTGTTCAATTCCTGTAAAAGACTCATCGACGTGGGAGGTTGTGCACCAAGTCTATAATATAATAATGAATAGCCGGAGCATGTCAATGAAATGAATTGCATGCGTCAGAGTTTCACTGATATAATCTGCGATTTTGTCTGTGTTTTATTCGTTTCTCTACCAACCCCACCTCACCTCAGTCACAGCATCCTGCTTTCTTCTTTCCACCCATCTTTTTCTGCCTCTTTGCACTGTTTCAATGTAAGTGTGAGTGTCTGCGCGTCTGTCTGTCTCCGTCTTTCTGTGTCTATCTTACTCTCTGACTCTCATTATCTCTCTCTGTCTCTCTCTGTCTGTCTGTCTCTCATTTTCTTCGCCTCCTTCACTGTCTCTGTCTGTCTGTCTCTGTCTATGTCCCTCTGTCTCTCTCTCTACTTCTGTCTCTGCCTCTGCCTCTCTGTCTGTCTGTATGTCCGTCTCTGTCTGTCTCTCTCCCTCTGTCTCTGTCTTTCTGTGTCTCTGTCTGTCTGTCTCTCTTTCTTTCTCTCTCTCTCTCTCTCTCTCTCTCTCTCTCTCTCTCTCTCTCTCTCTCTCTGTGTGTGTAGCAGGATCGGTTTTACCATATGGAAGCAAATGACCCTGAGTTCTGAGACGAGTTTTATTGCCACTTGCTAGAATGCCAGGTGCAATAATAATTCTGTTTCACTTGAAATTGATGTAGGATTAGCAGATGCAAGGAAGATAGTTTTTGAAAAGTTTACATTGCTGTCACGAGCCGAACTGTCGAGCAACATCACATCCATACTCTATAGTTTATTTATACCCATGTGCAACTATGATTTGTAATCAGTCTGTTGTTTAATTTGTTTAGAAAGATTTGAATCATAAACCATTTTTCACGATCTCGCTGCTGGGCCCCTAAAAGTCGAAGGGCCCAGGGCATATGAGCCCCCATGAAGGAAAATGAAGTGAGCTTGGGGTCTGTCATGATACTGGTTTTGAAATCTCACGTCGGACACGTTGGCAGTTTGTCTAAAGGTCGTAAGATTATCAGTAACCTCAAGTTGTAGTTTTAATACCTCTTCAATTTCACTAGTCAGAGGCGCTCCCAAATAGAGCGCGCATAGCGGAGTCTCACGCCGAAGCGCACGAGAGATTGCGAGTGAGGGACTTGCTGAAAATCTTTACGCGGCGGCTTAAGGTGGATTCGAACTCGGAACCTTCTGGCTCCGAGCACCCCATACACCACCGCTCCCCACAATCTGCATCGAGTCGTCAAGAAGTCGATTGCAACACTGGCGCAATCGACATAATGCAATGCAGTCTCAAAAGCTATTTCTGCGCAATAGAAGTCTCGAATTATCTATGGCGTTACTTATAAGCCACCGGAGCGTACCAACTCAACAGAGCAACAGTGACGGTCGTAGACGTAGTAGTTGTCCAGGGATACACTCGGCTTCATAACCCGCAGCTGTGGCCGCCCAGCAGTCCAGATCTCGATCCGGAGTACCGCGTGCATTTACTGGAGGGGTGCGTTCTTCGTTCACGCGTATTCATGACATCGATAACCGTAGGGCGTATAGGGCGCGTCTGATTGAAGAGTGGCAGATGTTTAACCAAGTGATCATCGACCGGGCCATCAAACAGTAGCGTCTACGTCTACGGTCGTGTGTCCGTGAACAAGGAGGACATTTTGAACACCGGATATCGCTGAATTTCACTTCGTTTCAGGTTTCCATGTTGGAAAGTTCAATTTTTTGGTGCTGCATTTTAAGCGCTCATAAATTTGACAAACTCAAGAATATTTCTAATCGGCTTTAGGATCTCGTGTAAATATGGTCATTGTTGCTCTGTTTAAAATTTCAGACAAATACTAAGAGCTTTGATCGAGTTATTACACTTTTTTGTGGGGGCTACTTTTTATCCGGACACAGTGTATGATTAATATTCATAAGTAGCAATTTTACATTAAATACAAATGTCCAATGTATAATAATTTTAGTACACATCTATGGTCTTTGCTTCTGATTAGATTGTAATTGCGTTATGTCGATCAGCATGAACTTATGAACTTGTGCTTGCAATTTAAATTTGAAAAGACTTCAACACCTTTAATTTTTCTGAATTTCCTATCAAACCAAAGTTACAAGGAAAAAATGACTGTGGTTGATTAATGTTACTTATTCCAATTAATTTAGGCCTAATAATGAAGTTGTGTTATTTGCAGATTAAGATAAACTTGCATAAGCAAGGTTTTTAAGCTAAAAATGAAGTTTCCGATGTAACAAAGGCAATTTATTTTCCGTTTACGTTTTTTATCGTTTTCTTGTGGTTTTTTAAAAATGTTTTTCGATAAAAACGAATTCCCCCCCGTTTTTTTAATTTCATTTTCATCGTTGTTTTTACATCAGATTCTATGCCTTGAGCGATCGAAATGGCAGGTACATGAGCATTATATAAAAGTGCAGCTTCAAGTTGCATATAGGATGCTTAGGATACCAATGTAGTTGTTAAGCTGGTGGATTCGGGACAATGTAGGTCCAGTGACGTCATAGGTCAATTTCAAGGTCAGAATGAATCATGTATAAAACTTTGGTATGGATAAAATGTTATGGACAAAATGGTGTTGGACAAAATGGTACTGACAAAATGGTACGGAGAGAATGGTATGGACGAAAAAGTATCATGACAAAATGGCAACGGACAAAATAGTACTGTTAAAGCGGATGGACAAAATGGGATTGGGACAAAATGGTATTGGACAAAATGGTACGGGCAAAATGGTACTGATAAAAATGGTATGGACGAAAAGGTATCAGGACAAAATGGTAGCGGACAAAATGGTTCGGACAAAATGGTATGGACAAAATGGTACGGATAAGATGGTACTTTACTATATTTTTGTTGTATCAAGTTATTGACAAGATTTTTGCTTTTCGACTTACTGCTGATTTAGAATTGAATAATCCGCTCTCGGTTTATCAATCAGATTTTCGCAAGAGTCACTCTTCTGAGACCGTTCTGATTCGCCTCTTATCAGATACATAATGAGACTATTGATAGATCACTGGTGTTTCTACTGATTGTCGTTAGTGCCAATTTGATTGTGTAGAACATGAAATTCTTCTTAGACTCCTTTCTGTCTCTTTGGTTTTTCTGGAAACTTCCTTAAATTTGATTGGCATGACTTTTTCTTACATGATCGCACTTTTTCAGTCGTCTATATATATATAGGGTCACACTTTTTATATGCCTCATGCCTAGGTCTTGCTCAGATGTGTTTTGCTTCAGCTTTAAAACTTCTTTTAAGCCGGGCTGGGTCGGAGGCTCTACTGGGTAGTAATCTTGAAACTGAGCTGTAGCCTATTATCACATAATGTTATATCTCCACGGAGAGGGATGTTTTTGGGTCTTTTGATTGACGGTGTTCAGGGATCACGGTTGGAAGTTGTCCTCAACAATGATTGATTATTATGTTCTGCGATTTCTTTCGGTGCCTTTATGACTTGCGCCCCATATCACACTATTTTAAACCATCCTGATTAGAGTGACAGTTTGACACTATACTCCTAGTTTACTGTAGAGACGATAATTTTTGTCTAACTCTTATTTTGAGTTTATTATTTACCTCTATTGTCATTGATTACGGTTTCTCACTCAGGGTTTTTAACAAACGAATATATATATATATATATATATAGAGAGAGAGAGAGAGAGAGAGAGGGAGAGGGAGAGAGTGTGAATAATTAATGAATATGATCCGTACCATGCGCCTCTGAGTGGGTATTTTGAATGGGCGCTACACAGAGTTTGTAAATGCATGAAATGAAATGAATTAAGAATCTTTATCCGTACCATTTCATCCGTTCCAATTTATCCGTACCATTTTGTCCGCTACCATTTTGTCCGCTACCATTTTGTCCAAATACAACTTTGTCCAAGTACCATTTTATCCATACCATTTTGTCCGTGCCATTTTGTTCAATACCATTTTGTCCCAATACCATTTTGTCCATACCGTTTTGTCCGTACCATCTTGTCCGCTACCATTTTGTCCGCTCCCATTTTGTCCTAGAACCACGATTTTAGTTCAAAGTTCTATAGCACAGCTTCTTAGCTGAGGGATATTGCGTTATTGACATCTCGATCTTATTTTGTTTGTTCTGAGCTGCGGACATAAATATGGTATTAAAAGACGGTGGTCCTGTACAACATCAACTTGAACAAGATCAGTTTGGAACGAACTTTAATTAACAAGGGCCCTGCCACACGTCCGATCATAAATAATATACACCAAAGTGGCGGATTTAGACAACCTTTGTTAGCACTAGATTTAAGCTTCAATAACATAAATTACCTTTTGATAACACCGAAAGGCCTAACCACAACGAACAATAATTCCACCACCATATTTTGTAGATCCATAATTATCCATGGAGAGCCGATAATATTTCTAATAGCTTAACTTGCGAGCATTACCTTTTATTTAATATATATTATGGCTACTACTCTGGAAAAGATTACTCTAGTTCATAAAAATCTTCACCGAAATTAGAGTTTGATGGTCTTGCTTCTAAATAATATTGCAAAAACCTAACAGTTCTTAACTAGGCTACATGTAGCACATTATAAGCAGATTTACCCAACTCCTTTCAGTCATCTCTAGACGATTGAAAGGAACGCTGCATCATTATATAGCGCTATTATAAAGATGGTCAAGTCAGCACACAAGCTTAACCCTAAAACTTAGCAAACAGGTTGTATTATAATTATACTCGTGCCTCTATATGTAAAAGTATCTAGATCATACAGTAAAGGGATCATAGCCACTGATGCATGTGTATTAATACTACTGGATTGATAAATCTTCAGCTATTGGTCCATGACCGACCGCGAATCAGACGCGGTTTCCGGTCAGGGAACCGAGTCTTTCTTTATACAAATACAAAATTATTATGATGTTAAATGTGTCATCTTCAAAGACTTTTCAAGAAATTCTGTCTCTTGACACAAAATATGACAAAGCTGATAGGTTATTTTTATGTCACTCCACTCAATGTCCTTATGATGATTTGAAGCACTGCAGGATCATTGCTGAGAAATCAATCTCGTAATGCAGGAGGCGTAGACCTATACAATATATAGGCCTAGCTACTTGTTGCCGCTTGCCGTCTATTCTGATTTGCCTCAAGGAATCCTGGGATTTGCCCTAAGGAATCCTGAGATTGCCCTGACTGAGCGATAATCCGAACTTTCAGAGCTAATTAGCGATCCAGTAACAATTAATACACATAAGTGCTTGAAACATTGAGATTGACAGTTCCATCACCACCAATACATGTAAATATTTTATCATGATACGCCACTTAGCCAAAAAACGCCGGGAAGAAGAATTTTCAGGGACGCCATAAATTAGTGCTCGTGACGTGACGTGACGCATTTCTGACGTCATGCGTGACGCGGTCACTGTCTGTTCCGCAGAGTTTCCAGGCTGTCCGGCGATCGGTTGATCCTGTTTCCAGCATTCGGAGATCTCCAGTTGGATACGAAGTCAACGGACCTTCGACGCCGACCACTGGAATGGAAAAATGCTGATGATTGCAGATAGTAAGTGGAACGGTAAGTAGGTAGTCTCTAGGTAGGTAAGTAAGTTGGTAGTCTGTAGGTAGTTCGGTCGGTAGGTAGGTTGATAGATACAGGCAGGAAGGTAGATAGGTATAGCCCACGTACTTAGGTAGGTGGTATCTAAGAAAATTCATGAGAAAGTAAGAAAGTAAGTAAAAAAGAAGGAAAGTAAGTAAGTAAGTAAGTAAGTAATTAAGTGCACAATTATTGTGTTACATCAACATGATACTGCGCATTTTAGGTTATCTATCAAAAACCCAGAACGCGTGGCTATCGGATTATGGCTGCAGACTAGTGTGCTTTAAAAATGGTTGCTGTACAGATGTAAATGACAGAGCAGATTCAATTCTCTACTGGTAGTAGTAAACCTAGTTGATATCTGTTCATAAGAGAAGGTTCAGTCAAGAGGGCATGACGGACTCGATTTGAAGGGCTGCTGAATAAAGTAGTGGTCTTGGTGCCGGTGTAGTGCGAGATTTTATCCGGTAACAAAAACGACCCGAAACCTTCTGTCATTGGTCCACGTGACATATGACGTCAGACAGCAACGTTAGACGCCACTGCCTCGTTTTCGCTGCCAAATATGATCCGGGTTTCTTTAGATGTATGCATGTATGCAAGTATGCAAACTATGTTTGTATGTATGTATGTATGTATGTATGTATGTATGTATGTATGTATGTATGTATGTATGTATGTATGTATGTATGTATGTATGTATGTATGTATGTATGTGTTTACGTATGTATGTGTAGATAGTAAATCGGAACTATATGAAAAGTGCGTGTCCTGATATGCTTACATGACGTCGGGATCCACCAATCCATGTCCGTAGAGGATTGGCATGTATCGTGGTCTGTTGGCCAGCGCTATTTGCGCTTGCAGCTCAGCGATGCGTTGGTCTGCTGCATGCTTCTTGGAACGACCCCTACAATCAAGGCGTTACAAGTTACTGATAGCCAGAACTTAAACACCGAGCACTCAATGAAAAGGAAAAGTGTCATTTCAGTGTATGCGATCATCCATTCATATGGATTTATATAGCGCCAATTCAACAGCTCTGCAAAGACGCTCCAAACTTAGACCTGGTCGAAAAGAAAAGTTTTGAGTAGACGATGGAGGGAGCCAGCAGAGTAGGTTAGATAAGAATCACACGGAGGCCATTAGTTTTCAGATGGGCCCTCCACCGAAATTGTTCTTCGCTGCATGGTCGTGGTACTTGAAAATGGGACAAGGTAGTTACCACGGGCAGCTGAGCGCAGCGAGGGGCGGCCCATAGAAACGGAGGAAAGCCTGAGAGGTGAGTAAGGTTAGGTTTGGTAACTTATAATACAAAACTATAAGATCAAAACCGGTCAGAACAAATTTTTCTATCTGTCTGTCTTTCTTTCTCTCCCTCTCTGTCTGTCTGACTGTCACTCTCTGTTTCTTTCCAACTTTCCCTCTGCTCTGTAAGTTTTCTCTCTTCCTCTCCTTCTATTCGTCTGTCTCTGTCTTTGCCTCTCTGTCTCTGTCTATGTCTGTCTGTCTCTCTCATCTCTCCCTCTACATATTCCTCTCTCAGTTTCTCAACCGCACTCTCCCATTGTTACCTTTCGTTTACCTTCATGCGTATTTACAGTCGACTTATTATCCTACCAGTTGTTAGTTGGCTTTGGACTGGCGAGAGTAATCGACACAAAGAGCAGCAGAAGAAGAAGAGATGCATGAAGAACTGTAGATGTCAACGATGCCATCTTCACTGAAAACACACAGCACAACACAACTAAACAAGCCAATCCAATATAAAGCATAATAATCATGAGATTTTCATCGTTCTGAGCCTAGTGCAAAAAGCCATAGTACCATTCCTTCATTCGAGGGAAATGATGGCCGGAGAATAATATTATTATGGGCGCCCGCATAAAGTTTAGCAGGGGCAAAGCTCGATGGTCACGGTAAAAATGTTTACAATAGGTTAAAAATGCAAAGAAGGAAAATTAGAACATGCGCAGGCCTACTTGTATGTTTTAACCGTGACTTCTAAGCATCTACGGTTAGCTTACCACTCGAAAGTCAATCGCAGGCACCAGCTCATTCACGAGCGCTGCATCGAGTCAGATAGGTGTTCAAGGGAAGTCAGATGGAGGTCCGAGTCCGGTTTCCAGATGGTCAGAGTGGCTGTTAATGTGGGTGTTGGAAGGTGGAGGATCCGAGGATCGGATGAATAGAGCACAATTTTTTTTGAACAGACCACTGATATAACTGGTCAGATTCTAGTGGAAATTCCGAAGAGTGATAAATTAGAGCAGGGGCGGCTCCAGGGGTGGGCCAATCTGGCCATGGCCCCAATTTAGAAATTTCTTTATTTTTTACCAGCTATTCTTGCCCAAAAAGTTGACTTGCCCCCCCCCGCGAGTAGATCCGTATGTCCGTGCCCCGCAGCGGCGAAGAAGGTCGTCAGTGTTTTGGGTGGAGGGCGGATGGAAAAAGGTTTCTCTTTTGGGGAAATTCAAGGCTGAAGACTAAAAAAAGTAATAAAAAGGTCATAAGTTTTTCGGCGGATGGAAGACGAAATTTTTTCCCGGTTTCCCGGACCAAGACCCTAAATTTTGCCCCCCCTCGAAAATTACTTGAATTAGAGTCCCTTCTAAATGCTCGTATATATAAGTCTTTACTTCTTAACTTCCGTAGATTCTGCACTGGCAGCAAAATGGACAAAAGCCTGGCTATTGCAGACTTGAGTTTGTATATACACAACGAAGGCGAATGAGCAGCTCTCCCTGACGCAATTTCAGTACGTTGCAGAGAATTTTAAGATTTTAACATTGGTGTAATTTAAATGATGATTTGTATAGTTGTAAATGGTTGCATTGCAGCGAGATTTCAGCCAAGTAGGCTATAATGATATAATCAATACTAAATATCTGCATGGGCGCCTACGGGAGAGATAAAGCCCAATGGTCATGGTTACAGCCTACAGCTTTTAGCAAGAGCTTGGGAAATGCAATGTAGAAAAAGAATAGAAAATAGGTTTATTTTAGTAGAGGTTTCTAAACGTAGATTTTTCCTAGTTTCACTTTGTGCATCAATAGTATCATTGGTTCTCTAATGCGTATAAATTTTTTAGAGACTCGTAAACAATAGACCAGGACTGTTTTTAAGGAATTTTTAGAACTGCACAACCCCTTCTTTCCTTTCCCATTCTCCATGATAAATTACTTTCAATCGGAGGACAATGACATTTTTTTTACTAGTTTAACTGTGCAGATGTGCTTCTAAAACTGCACAAATCCATTTAGAATTACACATTTTGTGTAGAACTGCATGTTAAAAAGCCCTGCAATAGGCAAGCTATAAAAAGGCGTCAACTTTTTGACGTGAGAGGGCAAGCGCCCTCTTGTCATTATGTGCGGGCGCCCGTGTGAAGAAAGCGAACAAAAGGAAGACCTCGACAGAAGATGCTGAACTGGATGATGACAAGTAGAAGTTGCAACTGAAAACAAAACTTCATAATCGCATCATTCCCAGAGCAGTTGGCGTCAACGGGGTCGTTACTAGCCTAAGGGATGAGAAGATCGTAAAAATTCAGCTTTCAAGACCTCGTACCAAGTATTCAATTCCCAGCTCGTCAGATGAGTTTCGAAGTTTCGAAGTTAATTGGAAACACCGCAAGTTGTAGCTATCTGTCTCAAAACCGTGCTCTGTGAATATGCCGGTCTTGAACGTATTTGTCCCCGCAATCGTCTCTAACATTTCGACCTACGGAACCCGTCTTTTAAAAGACGCGTCGAAGTGGGACGCTGTGCACCAAGTCTATAATGAATAATGGGAGCATGTCAATGAAATGAATTGCATGCGTTAGAGTTTCACTGATATAATCTGCGATTTTGTCTATTTTTTATTTGTTTCTCTACCAACCCACCTCACCTCACCTCACCTCACGTCAGTCTCAGTATCCTGCCTTCTTCTTTCCACGCATTTTTTCTGCCCCTTTGCACTATTTCAATGTAAGTGTGGGTGTCTGCGTGTCAGTCTGTCTCTATCTCTTTCTGTCTGTTGGCGTGTCTCTCTCTCTGTCTTTCTGTCTCTATCTTACTCTCTGTCTCTCACTGTTTCTCTGTGTCTGTCTCTCATTTTCTTTGTCTCTGTCTCTGTCTCTCTGTCTCTCTCTATCCCTCTGCCTCTCTCTGCCTCTCTGTCTGTCTGTATGTTCGTCGCTGTCTGTCTCTCTACCTCTGTCTCTGCCTGTATGTCGCTGTCTCTGTCTCTCTCTCTGTGTAGCAGGATCGGTTTTACCATATGGAAGCGAATGACCCTGAGTTCTGAGACGAGTTTTATTGCCAATTGCTAGAATGTCAGGTGCAAAAATTAATCTGTTTTACTTGAAATTGATGTAGGATTAGCAGGTGCAAGGAAGATAGTTTTTGAAAAGTTTTTAAAGTGCTGTCACGAGTCGAACTATCGAACAACATCACATCCATACTATACAGTTTATTAATGCCTATGTGCAACTATAATTTTTATCAGTTAAACTTTTTAAAAAAAATCAGAAAGATTTGAATCATAAACCATTTTTCACAATCACGTTGCTGGGACCCTAAAAGTCGATGGGTTCAGGGTATTTGAGCCCCCATAAAGGGAAATGAAGCGGGACTGGGTGTCTGCCGTGATACTCGTTTTGAAATTTTGCGTAGGCCTATAGGCTATTCGGACACGTTGGCAGTTTGCTTAAACGCCACACAGAGGCGCTCCCAACTAGAGCGCGGACATCTCTGTCTCACGACGAAGACATTTCGAGTGAAGGACTTGCTCAAGATCTTTACGCGGCGGCTTACGGTGGATTCGAACTCGGAACCTTCTGACTCCGAGCACCCCTACACCACCGCTCCCCGCAATCTGCATCGAGTCGTTAAGAAGTCGACTGCAACACTGGCGCAATCGACATACTTACAGGCCATCGTAGGGCACCAACTCATTCACGAGCGCTGTGTGTTGTGTCAAATGGATTGTCAAACGATAGAGTGATGCCCAAAATATCAAGAGCAGCTTCAAGATACCAGGTGGAGATCCATGATAGATTGAAGGATAGGAATGGCAGGTAGCCTACATGTGCAATATACAAGTACAGCTTCAAGTTGCATATAGGTTGCTTAAGATACCAATGCAGTTGCTAAACTGGTGGATTCGGGACAATCTAGGTCCAGTGACGTCATAGGTCAAAGGACAATGTCAAGATCGGAATGAATCATGTATTCAACTTTGTACTATATTATACAGTCCTAATATCTTATTAATACCTTGTACATTGTTGGGAACAACAAATTTGATTTGATTTTGACAAAAGCACAACTCCAACAAGAACATTTTGCCACAAACTATATTAATTAACAAAGACTCTGTTTCATGTTCGATCATAAATAATATACAGCGAAAGTTGCGGATTTGGACAAACTTCGTAAGACTAGAATTAGGTTTCAATAACAGAAATTACCCTTTTATGACATCGATTATAACCACAGCTAACAACACATCCCGCCACCACAGTCTATGCGGACAAACTCCATTCCATATAGCGGACACTGAGCAAGGGCGAGTGAAGGACTTGTCCAAAATCCCATCGCGGCGGCTTGAAGTGGATTCAAAACTGCAACGCTCCGGCTTCAACGCACCGAACCCAGCACTACACTACCTCGCCCAAATAAAGTTAACAATACAACGATGCAAATATCGTCAACATCAGAGACTTTTTTGAAGAAATTCGGTTGTTGGCCACAAAATATGAAGAAGCTGTTAGTTTTGCATGCCACTGCACTGAAAGTTCTCATTCTGGTTTAAGCACTTCAGTATGATAGCAGAGAAGTTAGTCTCTTGTCGTCTACTCTGACTTGCCTCAGGGAATCCTGGGAGTTGCTCTGAGAAATCATGGGATTTGCCCCCCCCCCACTAAGGAATACTTGGAAGCCCCAACTGAGCGATAATCCGAACTTTCAGAGCCAATTAGCTATCCAAAATCTATTTATGCACATCAGTGTTTACAACAATGCGATCGACAATGTCATGTAAACATGCTCTGCAGTTCCATCACCACTAATACAAGTCTATCATGGTGATCTGCCACTTTGCAAAACACGCTGGTAAGAAGAATTCACAGATAAGCTATAAATTAATATTCGTGACGTAACGTGACGCATTTCTGACGTCATATGTGACGCGGTCACTGAATCCTTAGTCTGTTCCGCAGAGTTTCCAGGTTGTCTGATGATCGGCTGATCCTTCTTCCACCATTCGGAGATCTCCAGCTGGATGTGAAATCAACGGACCTTCGACGCCGACCTCTGCAATGAAAATGCGGAGGTGATTGCAAATAGGAAGTACATAAGTAGGCAGGTAGGTAGGTAAATACATAAATAAATAAATCCTCCTTACATACATACATACATACATACATACAATAAGTACATACATACATACATACATACATACATACATACATACATACATACATACATACATACATACATACATACATACATACATACATACATACATACATACATGCATGCATGCATGCATACATACATACATACATACATACATACATACATACATACATACATACATACATACATGTACATACATGTACATACATACATACATACATACATACAAACATACATACATACATACATACATACATACATACATACATACATACATACATACATACATACATACATACATACATACATACTTAGGCTACATAATGCTTACATAGGCCTAAATACATTTTCAGAATTTTACAAGGACTTATTATATTATGGAGGCACTTTGGTGATGCATAGCCTACATAGAACAGAATAAAGCAGGCAGTTCTATGTATAAACATGTGTACTATAATTTTTATAGGCCTTAGCTGTATAATAACATTTTAAAAATCTAAAATGTCAAAGGACGTGTATGAAAAAGTATGTGCACCTCAAGCACGTGTTATGCTATCAGCATCCAAGTTCTCTGCTTAATCGTTTCTATAGAAATCATGAATAATAATGTATATGTTCTTGAAAGAGAGGAGTCTGTTTAGATTTACGTTCATGCAGCAGAGCGTTAAAGCGAGCGTGTTCTACACCACCTTAAGCTTGAGCAATGAGCATCTGCCAATGAATGGTTGGAGAAAATAATGGCCTGACGCGTCGTTTCTCACGGCTTTTCTTATCAGTGCAAAGAAAAACTACGCGGATGCTTGTAAGTGCAGAAGATATCTGGGTCATGTTTAAGCTTTTTATTAGTATGTATACGGTTTTGAACTTGTTTGGACGAGGGATGAAAATCGAAAACCAGTTTTCGGCTTTACGGAAGTTTATGAGGATTTATATGGAGGCATTTTCGTATTGCTGAAGTCAACAGTAAATTGTCTCTTTCTCTCCCCCTTTCCATTTTGCTCTCTGTCTGTCTGTTTGTCCATCTGTCTCTGTATTTATCTCTTCTGGGTATCTTTGTTCTCCCATTTCAGATTGGGTGAGTGGGGACTTTCGCAGCTGATAACAGTCTGTCTCTCTCTGTCTGTCTCTGTCTGTCTCTCTCTGCCTGTCCAATGTCCATGTATGTATCTGTGTCTGTCTTAATACCGAGTCACATTGCGGTTTCAATCGTTGTCCTTAATTCGTTAACGAATATTTGCGAATATTTACGAATATTAAAAAATCTTAATATTCACGAATATTTACATGTACGAATATTAAAACCTTAATTCACGAATACTCGATCTTAGGCATATATTGAGTATGCGCATATTACAAATATTAAGATTTCCAAATATTCACCAATGCTAACGAATATTAAAACTGCCAACGAGTGTTATATTCGTAAAATATAATGTTCTTTCAAGAAATTCTTTATTCCTAATTCTTATTTTGTTATTTATGAAAATGTTTAACTTTTATTGAATGAATTATACAAAATTGAGTTAGCCTACGCATAGGCCTATATCAGTAAGTGACAATAACTTTATTAGATTTATTGTTAAAAACTTCAAGGTCTCTGCTGGGTCTGGCCAATGTAGTTTGAGACATTCATATCACATTCGATACTTAATATTAGTCACTTTGTTTGACTTCTGACCATCCTCCTCAACTGAAAAGAGTCAGAGCCACCAACGGCCGTTGGCAAGTAGCAGCTGTAGTATATGCTAAATAGGAATAAACTTCACTGCCTATAATAGTAACTCAAAAATGATAAAGTAGTTTTATATCAGTTTAGCAGAGTGAGTAAATATAAATCACAACGCAGGAAATAATAGTGCCAGATTAGAAGAAAAAATCATCCCGATCTCAGCATATAAAGCGCATTGCATATTTTAATTCAGCCTTGCCCTGGATGGGAGTGAATGTCGTAGAGACATAGGCATACAGAAACTTAAACTGCTTAATACCGAGTAGGCTAACTTGGGGTTTCGATCGTTCACCTTCATTCGTTAACGAATAATTGTGAATATTTACGAATAAGAACTTATTAAAAATCTTAATATTCACGTATATTTACGAATATTAAGCATTAAAGTCACGAATATTCGATCTATGTGTGTAATACTGAGTATGTGAGCATGCATATAATGTTGCATGTATGTATGCATGTATATATGCAAATGATGCATGTACAACATTGTACATGTGTATGTATGTATGCATGCATGTATGTATGCATGTTTGTATGCATGTATGTATGTGTGTTTGCATGTTTGCATGCTTGTATGTATTATGTATGTATGCATATATGTATGTGTGTATGTATTGTATGTATGTATGCATGCATGTATTATGTATGCATGTATGTATATATACATTGTTTATATAATTAAATTCACATATCTAAATATAGTAAATAGGAACTATATAAAAAGTGCGCGTCTTGATATACTAACACGGCGTCGGGATCCACGTATCCGTGTCCGTAGTAGTTTGGCTGCGATTGGAGACTGCTGGCCAGCGCTAGGATCGCTTGCAGCTCAGCGATACGTTGGTCTGATACGTGCTTCTTTGAACGACTCCTGCAATCATGGCGCAACAAAATTAATAAGGACCGTTAGCCTAATGGCTAAGAATAGGTATGGTTAATGGCGTCTGAATTTCACGTAAGTTTCCATATCCAAACTTAAATTGTCCATAACTCGAGTTTTAAAGTGAATTGAAAGCTGAAAATAGTCATCCTGACCCACAAATTCGCATGAGAAGCTAAAAAATTGTTTTTTGTTGCGAAATGAATCGATTTCTGAGTCTTTCCTGGGACGGACATACACGCATACAGATCTCAGACTTATAGTATAGATATGTAATATACTTATGTAATAATAGGCTGTTCCGAAACTTCGCTTCGGGGTCGAATAGTGGGCCAAATCGCTATTTGATATTCGGCCGAATACGAATAGTGGTCACGTGACATCTGTTTCTGCACATGCGTCCGCTATTATAGCGAGCGTGCACAGCCTGGCAGAAGGATTAAAAAATAAATATTGTTAAATTTATTTTTAGTTTACGTATTACATTTACTGAACTGAACTTTGCTTGCATTTGAAGTTTTGACTTTTTTCGGTCGGTCTATTTTGTACACTACTCGCATTGTGTTCGGCCGATTGGTTGGACCAATAATCACTTATTCGGCATATCCATAATATATATATATAATTTTCCCAGGGGAGGTCAAAAATTTTACGATGGTCACGGCTAAATGACTTGATAGCAAATGCTTGAAAAACGCAAAGCTGGAAATTGAGAATATGGGTATTTTTCAATGAGGTTTCTTAATGCAAACTCCTCAGTTTTATTTTGTGTAGGCCTATCATTTTTAATATGAATAGTTTTCTTAGTGCGAATAAATTTGTTAAAAATCAAAAGAGGATATGTTAAAAGTGGTTTCCTAAAGGGGCACTAATATACTGTAGGTCTAAGTCCATAAAATGAATGAGCCCCTTTTCTAAGTTTCTCTACAGCATGACCCACTGGATTCTGTACTGGCAGTACGGTAAGCAAAATGCAGCCTGGCTTATAGCAGAATTTATTTATATATTACCTTCTGCTGGTGAATGAGCAGATATCCTTTACGTAATATCAGTGTGCTGTTGACAAATTTCAAATTTTTGCGTTAGCGTAAATTATTGATAATTAATTTTTGTGCAGTTGTGAAAGGTTGCATTACCACGAGATTCCAATCAAGACTATGCTATAATCGATGGACCTGATATGCATGGGCGCCCCCAGGATGGTTAAAAGCCAATGGTCATTGTTGCAGTTTTTAAGAAGAGCTTGAAAACGCAAGAGTATGTCGATTTCTGTAGGCTATGTATTTCTAAATGTAGATATACGACTCTCTTTGTATGTATCAGTCCAGTGGCGTAGCCAGGAATTTTTCATTGGGGGGGGGGGTTTATGGCCGGAAACCTGTTTTTTGATATTTTTCGTACTTAAATGGAAAAATAACCTTAAAAAATCTTTTTTCGAAGCCAATGGGGGGGTTTTAATCCCCGAAACCCCCCTCTTGCCTACGCCACTGTATCAGTCCTATCATAAGGACTTTGATGCGAGGAAATTTGTTAAAAACCCAAAAGTACGTAATTAAAAATATAAGCGTCAATTTTCCGGGAAGGGGCAAGTGCCCCCTCTTGATCCTGTGCGCGGCGCTCATGATGTAAGCTAATATACCTAAATATTATATGAAACAAATTCAAGTATATAATCATTATACTACATGTAAATAGACAACACCTGTTTAGTCGGAAACAAAAGATTTGTTTTGATCATGAGTCAATCTAGGAATATATTTATCTCATAAAAAACTTCAAAGATGGCTATCCACGGAAGGAAACAAAAGCCTTCTAGTCTTTGGTCGTTTCTTTCCAAATCGCAAATGGCCTCACCAACCTCATCATGGCCTGCTTTTCGCGATACTTCCAACAGATTATAGACAAACAGAGAGACAGACAGACAGACAGACAGACAGACAGACAGACAGACAGACAGACAGAGACAGACAGACAGACAGACGGAGAAAGATGCAGAGGCACGGATCAAGACAGGGGCATACGGACAGACAGTAAAAGCGGAAAATCGGCAAAAATCTAAAGTGCCGAAACATGTCTTTTCTTTGAACTGTGCCGACTCAATCGATCTTTCCTAGCGGAGTGACTCCGAGTGAGGGGGAGAGAAAACTTACAGAGCAAATTTGGAACAAGGAAAGGGTTGAGAGGGATTATTGTCTTTGGTGTCAGATGACCAACTCCATAATAACTCTGGCTGCCGTTCAACTTAAAGCGACTATCATTGATCTAGTATCCTATATCTCCCACATGTAAGTCTCTTAAGAAATGTTCTCTCCATTACACCATCGAAGTGAATGGTCTTAGCGAAATTATAGATGCATAGAATGATAGAAAGACCATGTCGGGGATTATGCTACAAGTGACCCTGTCCCCGCATGTAGATGGATCGAACAATGCAAAGTTTCTGCAGAGTCTTATGCTTTATGATGACGATCACCAAAATTATACATGTAGGACTATAGGTCATATTAAGTGTGAGTGTGTGTGTGCTCGCGCGCGCGTGTGTAGTCCTTTGTGAAATGAGCTAAACCGTAATCTAGGACAGTTAGCTACTTTTCAGGCATTAAAACAAGGGAGTCAGATTAGCTTAAACTGTCCTCTTTTATTAAAGACATCGTTTCTGTCACTCTCTTCATCTAATGATCCTTCTCCACGTTTTTGTCTTCCTCTATACAGAAGATCCTCTATCCAACGCGCTCTCTCAACATATCTCCCTCTTTCTCGTTCTCTTTCACCCCGTCTATTCTCCTCTCTGCCTGTGTCTCTGCGTCTCTGTCTCTGTCTGTTTGTCTGTTTGTCTGTCTGTCTCTATATCTCTTTATCTAAGTATATCGCTCTATAAATGTCCAACTCTTTCTCTCCATGGTTCTCTTTTCATTTCTCTCGCCGTTTCTTTCTCTTTTCTCGCTGCCTATTATTTCTCTATCTTTATGTTTTTCCTTTCTTCTCTCAGACTCCCTACCACGCTCTCTCCCTTGTTACCTTTCATTTAGCTTCATGCTTATTTACCGTCGACTTATCATGCTATACATGTACCTGTTGTTAGTTGGCGTTGGACTGGAGAGCGTATACGACACAAAGAGCAGCAGCAGAAGAAAAGATGCATGAAGAACTGTTGATGTCAACGACTTGTTCCTCATCTTCACTGAAAACACACAACTAAACTAAACGAACCAATCTAAACCTATAAAATACAAGTCGTAACAATATAATGAACCAATTTTCTTCTTATCCACCCGACCGATTTTCCTCAATATTTACAAAAATACTTTTTAGCACCCCTGGACGACACTATCGGGCTTCACGATCCAAAAATCTTACCGTTTCCCGAGTTTGAAACTTTGAATCTTCTTTCCGAAAGTTAACGCAATATTTAAGATTGGTCGCCGGAAGTTACAGAACCCTTTTAAAAGAATCCATAGATTTATGACGTCATCACTTCTTCACCTCACTTTAAACGGCCAATTTTATAGCGCGCGCTTTCCCAAAATAATACTAAAGACGCTGATAATTATTATGAATGGTTGATCGCAAGATAATAACAATGGAAACCGATAATTAATATTATACTGTGCCGTCGTATGTAGGCCATCTGGACATTATTTAGGGCGGACGGGTTTAGGCAAAAGAACCAAGATTCACCGACAAATGCAGAGGCGGCTGGGAGATGGGTTGGGGCGTAAACCCTACATTTCACGGAAAACGCCAGGCCGGGTTGTGGCCGATGGAAGAAGGCGGGGTGAGAAAGGCGAAGTGGGAGCGGGGTCAGCGTGGCTGGGGACTAAAAACCGAAATTTCCCGGGCAACGCCGGGTAATTCAGATAGTCCAATATAAAGCTTAGGAGCTTTTCATCGTTCTCTGCCTAGTTCAAAAATCCCTGGTACTATCCCCGAGGCCTAATCGCATCAAGTGCGCGACTACTCTCCGCAGATTTCCTCTCAAGTGATGTAACTATGGCTAAGGCTTAGCGTGAAGCAAGAACTGTCGCTTTTGATGTCCCCGATCCGTTCGATTTTTGACAGGTGGGATTTTGATCGATGAAGGGATTAACCATGCAGCAGGGAATTGGATACATTGTCTCTGAAGGTTTTCCACCACTCCCAACTGTTGTTCAACTATTCATCCGGTTTGACCATGGGAAATCTAAGAGCATGAAAAGAAAGTGATTTGATCAATGAAGCCAAACTTAGTTGTTTAACATTGACAATAATAATGTTTTATTATTTTTAACTCTCATAATAATAATTATTATTACTGCTAATGTTATTATTATTTTTGTTTTATCATTATCATTATTATTATTTTATTTTTTATTTTTATTTTGTATTATGACACACGTTTATTTAAAAAAAAGAAACTGACAAAGTCATTTACAGTCTTTTGGAAATGCTCCTGTTCACAATAATAGCTAACGTAGTCATTCAGTCCAAGACCTCCATGTGTCTTGACTGTTCGAGTCTGTTGTTCCCAAAACCGACAAAGAATTTCCTATTTGTAGGGCGACTGATAGGCGCTGAAGCAGATGGCTCGTCTAACGATGGTCAACTTTGGCCGCTGAAATCCTTCGTCCTAGATCTTGCACAAACTTAAGAGACTGTATCCCAGCTGCCTGCCAGGGTGTTATTGATTTATCAATAATTATATAATATTCACTTTCTTATCATGGTCTTAGATTTTCCTTGGTCAAACCGAATGAATAGTTGAACAACAAATTTAATATTAATAATAATAATTATAGATATCTACTAAATAATTAATAAAAAATACCACGCCAACTTTGAATATAGGCCTTAGCCTTAATACCGTAGTTCTTAAAACAGGATAGTATCTAGAATAGAATAATTATTTTCGTTTATTCAACAATCCCGTTGACAGACCTCAACCTGTTGCAGTATACAATTATGCAGTTGAAACAATTTATAAGAACTCTAACAGAATAGGCTACATAGGCTATTAAATCTCAACAATACTAACAGAACAGACAGCCTGGAATAAACGGCGCTAATAGCAGCCAGTTCTTCATCGTTTCTTCTAGCATCGTAAAAGCAAAGTTAACATACAATATTTCTTTTTAACATACGCACAATTCCTATAAGTTACAAATGAAAACGAAGCTTTATAATCGCACCTCTACGAAGTAGTTGTTGTCAACAACAATGTCGTCACTAGCGATGATGAGTTCGTTGGAATTCAGCTTTCAAAGCTTTGTATTAAGTACGGTATCCAAAAGCCGATTCCCCGCTCTTCAGATCAGTTTCGAAGAGCAATATCCTACTAACAGGAAACGCCGTCAGCTGTAGCTATTTTGTCGTCAAGCCGTAATTAAGCAACATTAACAATTAAGTATGTGATCTATATTTAAAGCTGGATCTCCTGTTAATTATTGTCGACCAATTCTGTTAAATCTGCCAGTCTTGAACGCTTTTGTCTTTCAGCAAAGCCACAGCAATCGTCTCTAACATTTCGACCTACAGATTCGGTCTTTTAAAAGATGTGGGAGGCTGTGTGTCAGTTCTATTAATAGCTGGAGCATGTCAATGGAAGGATATAGCATGCGTCAGAGTTTCATTGATAATCGACGATTTTTTCTGTGTTCCGTTCGCTTCCCAGCATTCCACGTCAGCCTCTGCCTCCACATCCTACTTTCTGCTCTCCACATCTCTTTCTCTGCCTCTTTGCTGCAGTGTTTGTCCGTGAGTGTTTTTTTCTCTGTGTCTCTGTCTCTCTGTCCCATCCCTGTCTTTGCAGTTGTATGTATCTCTGTCTCTCTGCCTCGCTGTCTATCTGTCTATCTGTCTATCTGTCTGTCTCTCTGAATTTCCATCTCTGTCCATCGTTTTCTTTGGTCACTCTCTGCATCTGACTCTGTCTCTTTCTGTCTCTTTCTACGTCTCCACAATCTTCTGTTTTTGCATCTGCTTCCGTATTAATTTTGTCCCTTCTTTTGTTTCTGTAGGTGTCTGTCTGTGTATCTGTCTAATTCGCTTCCACTTCCCCTTCCTTAAAACGTCTCATACTCCCTCTTCCCTCCTTCCTTCCATTCTTCCCTCGCAGTCCCCCGTCTTCCCGTTGCTCTTGATTACATATCTACGTGTCTGCTTGTGTCCGTCTGTCTGTATGTCTGTCATCCCGTCTCTCTGCCTCTGTGCGTCTCTGCGGCGTACCTTGCACTGCCCCACAGGCTGTTCGCAAGAAGACTCTACAACCCCACGAATCACACAGTCGACGTTTATGAATAGAAGTGATTCATGCACAGATCTGCTAAAAAATCCTCTCCGTTTTCCGAATAATTCCACTCCTTTGCCAATAATCACTCTAATGCTTCCATCTCCTCTCTTAATCACATGTCTCAAGAATGCATTTTTTAATTCATAAGCACAACCTGTACGTTTACGTACTTCGAGGGATAGGTCCATCCGTGGACGTCTGTGCGTGAGAGAATGAACGGTAAAACTCAAGTGTACCGGTACTTCTAAACATAAGCAAGTGATGCGTCATATTTGAGCCCATCCATGGATAGTTTGGATGGGTTCATCATCATCATCAAAATCCTTGGGCTAAATGCCCGTAGGGGTCCGACGCCACTCTTTGTCTGAGTCTGTCTCGCGTCATATTGCCCAGCTTCAACCGGTCCGGTCGGCAGGTCCATACCATTAACATCTTGGAGCAGCTAGACCACCTTGTCTCAGTTGTCTGATCCATAGGTTACGTAGCCAAATAAATCGTATTTCGTCTCCCTCCCTATAATTATTGCAACGCGCATATTTTGTGGAACCTCGCTATGCGAAAAAAGGTTATGACAAACGGTAAAACCTCTACATGTCAGTGCTGTACACGCCTCAGCGACCGAACGATCGTTCCCACCACCCACTAAGCAGGGGACTAGATTAAGCACTGCTAATTAATCCAGAGGTCAAAGTTTCGTTTCCAGTTAGAGTCGAACAGAATACATTGTAGCTACATCCGACGCTCCAGCTTCCGCAATGATTCTCCCGAATAATTCTGTTGTGTGTTATTTTGGCAGACGGCCGGAGACGAAAAAGGTGTGGCATGGTATCAGAAGTGGTCTTCATATCGCAGAAAAGACCTGTGTGCGCATGGAGACGTTGGAAGCGGGGTGTCGATTTCCAGAAGCCACAGATAGGAATCGCCCTTCCAGTGATAGCAGCGGAATCTGTGACTGCCAGTTACCGCAGTCACAGATTCTTGCAGGGATGTAGTCGCTCTGATCACTGCTAGGACCATGTCAAACATCCGCTTAATCGCTAAGACTCATTTGTACGTTCGTTGTTTGTTCTATTTATATTCGCAATGATTAGCCAAATTAATCAAATGAATGGCAGACTGAATGATTCATTGATTAAGGTGGATTGATGTGGCTTGATTGACTCTGTGGCTGATTTATTTATTGATTGGATTTGTTAAAATGATTGACTTACTGACTGATTGATTTGTTGATTGAAATGATCGACTTACCGATTCGTTGATTTTATTGACTGACTTACTGTATGATTGGTAGATTTAATGATTGGATTGATTGGAACTATTGATTGACTTATTGAGAAATTGGTCTGTTGATTGAATGGCTAATGACTGGTGAGTGCATAAATCCGTTTATAATTAATTAATTAATTAATTAATTAATTAATTAATTAATTCATTCTTTCATTCATTCATACATTCATTCACTCATTCTATCTTTCATTCATTCATTCATTCATTCACAATATAATTTAACCAACGATGTACTGTAATGTAACACTAAATGGCTCAGAACACTACCTATGAGTAAACATAAGAATGTATGTTACTAAGTAAGTGAGAAATATCTTTAGCACGAGTCAAACGTTCATACGTTACCACAGATTTGCACATTATTCGAAGAATACAAAAAGATAAATAAAACTGATGCAGACTGCAGTGTAATAAAAAACAATTATAAACATTAAATTTAGATAATGACTGATTATAATTCATTTGGGTTTATGCCTATGTCCATGTAGCTATGATCATAAGAATGTCAACATTACTCATGTCTAAAAATGGAAACAGGTCAGACATGTTGACGCTCTAACTCAGAGTAAACAACTAGGCCTAAACATAGTGTAAAAATCAGTTTAACCTTCGACCATTGTAAGGATAAGAAACGTGAAAAATATCACTAACGATAGCGGCGATAGGTCCCTCTATAGACCTATTATTGGATCCTTTTTTAGAACATGGTGTGGAGATAGTCGGAAAGCTGCGATTAAACAATTACATAGAATACAATGGTCTCCCACTAGACCTGCGATTGATGCATGGTGAAACAGTACTCACCTGCTGTTTATAAGTCACAAAAATCTCACGTTTTTAGCTGTGGCTGGACTGCGAACGTCTCTCAGAAGGGTCTCTGAATAGGCGCGATATAAATTCTCGGAATGAATGAATGAATGAATGTTGTTCGTCATTAAGATAAAGAACTAACTGAAAGAAACGCAAACTAAATAACTTTGTTCCTTTGCGTTGAATCTGGCGACCGCTGTGAACCAATGGATTGATGAATACGGAACAGATTGCCTTCTGAGCATATCTTGCAGTCCAGTCTCGGAATAAGAGGCAGGGCTGTAATCAAGCACGATTATACGCGGGTACGCGGGCGTATAGGCTACTTACCTTAGGAAAAACTGGCATCGTATAATACTCACCGCCGAAAACCAGGGTACAGGCGGGTATACAGCGTATACTCGCCTCACAAAGAGCGTGTGGGTATACGCACGAGAAAAGCAAAGAATATTCAGGTGCATTTTTCACGAAATTCGGAGGGAAAAATGGTGAAAGTTTTGAGCGGATGACTAAGAAAAGGTCATCAGATTTTTCGCACCCAAAAAGGCGATTTTTCTCCCGGTCAGTGTGTACTCGCCCCAAAATTTACCAGTACAGTTCTGATTAGCGGTGTGTTTATTCCACTTATAAACACCATCGTGAGTCTGCTATAATCTTACTTCCCTCCAAATTCTCAGTAACGTTCACAGTCACAGTAAAGTTGATCGTACCATCAGGTAACTATAGCCTAATATTGGACGTAACGGGATTACCTAAGAAGTCGATAGAAAGTCGAGAAGTCAGTCGGCAAGTCTGAGCGACTTAGTTGACAGGCATGCGACTTATTTGTTTTAAAGCCATTCGATAATTATTATTCATTTAGTCAGTCGGTAATTCCTTAGCAACTGACTCGAGGCGGGTCATTATTATTACCCTCTGCTCTCTCCACATTACAAGACGGGTGCTCCAACGAATCGGCAACCGTATCCCGCGTGTAAAAATAGGAATTACATCGTAATCGTGATCTCTAAACTTCTGAAGCGCTACTCGAAAGCCAAGCGCGGGGAACCAGCTTATTCACGAGTGCTGCGTTGAATAAAAAGGGTTGCCCGTAAGAATACAGTTGTCCAAAGGTGGTCCGGATCGGGTTACCATAGAAGCAGAGGGGGGGGGGCGCGGAACAGCTATTAAGACGGATGTCGTCTTGGTCGAGAATTGGAAGGTGGAGGATCAGATGAGACAGGGTAAGAGTTGAATTACAGAAGGCATCTTGAAGTAATTTTTGTATAATGTTAAAGCGCTCTCAGCCCTTTGCATAAGAATCTTAACTGTATGCAACGATTCTTAACCATTTTTTATATACATGTACAGTGGTTCACAATAATCCATTGGTTCGTTATAATAAATGCTTTGCATTGGAGGGGACGTTGTGTAGTAAACACCGGTACGTCTGCTGATTCCGTCAGGCGCCAGACTCTGTGTGACCCCGCGCGATGGTAGATGTTCCGTCTCAACCGGCAAAGATCAAACATCACGGGATGGGGTAAGTCCCAAGTTACGTCAGATGCACCTTCATCATCTGCCCCTCGGTGATTATGGCCTGAGGCGGTGTGATGGGTGGTTTAAGTGGTTTTGAACGTTGTTTGATTTTCGCCTCTGCTTGAGAGGGTCGAATCGTGGGGAAATAATTACGAGTACGTGGGATGAAAAGAAGTAAGAAGACCATGAATAATTATGATGAATATGTGATCCAATAAAAAAAAAAATTTGCGCTATATCGAAGCCAAGCGCAGGGCACCAACTTGTTCACGAGCGCCACGTCGTGTAAGGGTTATCGTCCAGAGACCTAAGGTAAATATCCGGGTCCGGCTGGTCAAGAGACCATGGAGGGAAGACAGAGAGAGATACCGAAAGGGACATAGGCAGACATAGACAGACGTAAGGAGACATAGAGAGAACCACAGATAGAGACAGAAAGAGACGTAGAGAGACATCGGTGAGGAAGACTTAGTGGGAACCGCATCAGCAGGATTCCGTGAGGACGATATATTTTGGAGTGTGGAGGTTTGGACTGAAATACATTGGACGCAGGTCAACTTCGTAATCGTAATTGTGACCCCCATATTTCGAAAGCGCTACTCGAAAGACAAATCGCGGGGCACCATCTCATTCACGAGCGCTGCGCTGCGTCAACGGGGTTGTACGCAAGAGTAGATCAAAGGAGGTCCGGTCCATCTGTCCTTGTGTGACAATGAAGAGTGAGTATTGTGAAGCAGAACTGTATAGCTGCTTCTGAGAATCATAATCTTGAACGTCAACTCTTAACGCCCACTGACACACGGATGACTAAATGTCAAACTGACTTTAAAATTAATCAACAGTTTTTATTAGCACGACTGCACGAAAGAAATGCTCATACTTCACGGCAACTATGCATAGGCGTACAGTGCACATAGCGAAAAGTGGCACATTATTCGGAGAAAAAGAAGCTTAAAACCGATGTAGTATTGTAAACATTTAAGAGAAATACTGAAAATCTACACTATGATAGCCTACGGTTAACGGTAACATTTTTCGCAAGTCGACTTCGTCCATGTGACTGCATCAGCTTGATGCACTCTTATGATGTAGGCCTACGGTCGAGCCCAAGCCATTGATAATGTGTACATAGTGTTTTCGTTTCGGCGTAGGACATTAAACGCAGGATCTTGGAGTGACCGGTCACAAGATAGTCATCTTAAGTTCTCAAACCGAGCAATATGATCCGACACAGCACCACGAATGATGTGCCTCCTGAATTCCGATCTTTTCCAGCCCCTCCACCATCTTTACTAATCACACACCATCACTTTCCTCGGTTTCCACTATCCATCCCTCCTAGAGCCTTTCATTCGAATCTGGTCACACCTTTTCAAGAACTATTAGACCTACTCAGTCTCATCTGATCCTCCAAGTTCCAGTTCCCGACCCAGACAACACCCGCTGTTCCGCCTCCTCTGATCCCATGGTTCCACTGACTGTCCAGCTTGCGTAGCCAATTTTCATGATGTGTTGCTTATTTTAAAAAGTTGTACGTCATTTTGCTTCACCATCGTTATTTTGCTATTTTCCCAAGGTTTGCGGTAGACAGAAATACAGTTTTCTGGGTGGGTGGACTGACTTTGGACATGTGAACAGGGACCGAATTGACTGGCCGAGAATTCTAATACCCGATAACCGTTGGACAGTTATCATTTTTAGCATCATACACGATTGTAGACGTGGGTAAGTCTATCCATTACGACCAGCTCAGTTTGTTCTTGCTACATTGGACTTTGGCGGGAGCAATTTTGTTCTTCTGTTGATCGGATTACCGCCTCAGATGTCCTTAATGTCATTGCAGACTGGGGCAACCATCTATATATGCCAGAAAGAAGGACATAAATAGAAATGGTAGCGTGCCACCACTCACAAGACAAAGTGTCTTGTGTGCTTATCAGCCTACTCGACTTCCGAGAACTGAACTGTAGGAATTGATTGACTGCAAGTTTTTTTACTCGGAGAATTAATTCCTGTATCAGCGCAATAGTAAATGACGACCATTTTCATACAAGCTTGAAGAATTTGTTAGAAGGGAAAGAACAAGTTGGCCAATTATACATAGACAAACCAATCTCGCTAGTGAATGCTGACCTAACTTAAATATATAACATTTTGGGAGACGTTGGCATCCTTCATTGGCTGATGCCAAAGCAGGCTGCATAATGTATCTTTCCCGAGAGCAGACGCAATACAGGCATTTGGTTTCCATAGAAACGATTATGCTCGACGTCATCGTGATTATCTAAGCTAGGCCAATCAAATGACGCTGCAGTTGCGAAGCGTTTCTTCTGAATTAGAGCGGTGACGTCGTGGTATATTACTGCAGTCCAGAGGTATTGTATAATATTGTATTGTATCTATGCATTTATAGCGACTCCCAGTAAAGAGAACCATCGAAAAAGATAACAGACAAAAACTTTATCGCCTGCAGAAGAGGAAATCGCATCACGAGTCAACGCAAGAAAGTCCATAGTCTCTGCTGAGGCAGGACAAGACCCAGGTAATAGAAGGTATTGACTGCCTCGAAAGCTCAGAGATCGGCCTGCCTGACAAGATCGCAGAAGTAGCCGGAGTTTCACTCAAAACCCAAAAAATCTTTGAAAGAAAAGTAAGAGAATATTATTTTAAACTGATTCCGAGTCACGGGAGGTGTCCAGTCATTCAAGTCAAACCACGAAGGCTGGCAATCAAATGAGCAGCTGCAGCAAACTGTAAGCTTACTTATTGGAGGCAGATTGTCGGCAGAGTTACAGCTCATCACGGGAACAGATGAAGAATGCACGGAGCGTGAAAGACAAAAACTCTGCTGCAATGTTGTGCATACATTTTGCATCACAACATTTACGTTTCTTCAACTTGCCGTTTACTCTGTTCAGCCTTGGAGCCAATGCAGTTGTTTCCATCCAGCCTAATGTTACACGGGCTGCGATCAGCTTTAAAAATTAACTAAATTAAAAATATTTTGCTACGTATACACGAGGGCATTTTGGAGTTTGCCCGAGGGATATTGTGAAAGTGCACTTTGAAATTGATACAAAGGAATCGTCCAACCAATCACAATTCACCAGATCAGTCACAGCATTCACTGCTTGTTGAATATTTATTATGGCTTTGATTGGCTGCTTGCAAGATTCCCTTGGATCAATTCCAATGCATACTTTCGTAATATGTGCACCAGACCGATTCATTTGTTTCACCAAACGATTACATAGGCTATATAACTTTGATCTGAAGAACCTGACCGTTGATCACGTCTAAAAATGGAAACAAGTCAGGTCACGGAACAGGCAATATGAGTATACTTACAAAAGGAGATAGAAGAAGACTCGTGTGAGTGTTTATAAAAGGAACTAGACGCAAGACTAAGTCCGAGACAGCGCTGCAGTGCTCGTTCAGGCTGTAGTCCATAATCCATTCCGAATTCATTAATCAATCCAATGGTTCACAGAGTTCTGCGAAATGCGCGACAAGTTAGCATAGTGGCGAACCAATTATAGCGGAATGTCTATCAGGGTGCGGTCTAGTGGTGGGTCTCCCCTTTTAAATACCGTAGACACGCTTTGACGGAGCTGTAATGTGGCGTAGACATGCCGACCCTGAACGAGTCTGGCTTCCGCTTCCTGGTTGTTTAGAAGAAGGGCTTGACAGTTCTAATGGTTCGCGATGGAACTTAAACAATGATGACAGTTTACGAGCGCACAGAGCTTAAAAATAATATCTAGTCCTGCAGAAATGTATTGTCGTTTGGTCTTTTTTTTATTGCGTTTGTTGTTATTGTTCTTCCAACAAACAATAAAGCTGAGACAGAATGGGAGGTGGAGCAAGATGGAAAAGAAAATACTGACGAGGAGTGGGATGATGAGGAATGTATTATGTGCTGCGTCAATTAGCTTCGTTGTGGTCGACAGAAGATCAGAGAAGCAATGGAGCTGATTAACTCCCGTCGAACCAGAAAGACCTCACTCCCATTAACACAATGATTTAGTGCAGGGTGGGGCAATTACTTAGCGCCAGTGCGGTGCTCGATAATGGTTAGCACGCGTAGCTTTCAATCGAGAGGTCAGACGTTCAGATCTCATGCACCCGAAAAGAAGTTTGATTGGAGATTTCTGTCCCAAATGTGCCTCAGGCAACTCAGTTGTTACGAGTATTATAGGTGGAAAGATGAGACGGTGAGGGAGAGGACTGTCCACCCGTATTCGTATGCCGAGGTTAAGAAAAGAAGTCGCTGATGACTCCTCGTATTATTCGCTGACAACTGTTGCCTGTGTGTACCATAATCGACGCAACTATGTCCAGAGACCGTGAGCATCCTTCGATACCATCCGTCAGATCTGTTGACTGGAATCATTGATTGGTTTCAATAATATTGTGTGCAAGGGTTCGCCTACTGTGCATTGGTCGACAGTGTTTGAACTGTACGTCTCGGTGTGTGTGTGTGTGTGTGTGTGTGTGTGTGTGTGGGGGGGGGGGGTGTGTGTGAAGTACTCTAGGAATAAGAACTACCCCTTTTCGAAAAAATCGAGTGGGTTTTAATATTGTTTATTGCACATATTCAACTCTGTTGATACAAACCTGAACAACTAAGTAGAGAGCAAAAGCTAATAGCTTATGCTATCCTGACCCCTCTTCCTTAAATATAATTTATTAGTTATTACACATACGTGTATATACATATACGTGCTAATCTCCTAACCTCCAAAAATGATATGCGCAACGTTTCCCACACCAGAAGCAGTCTACAGCTTCTGTGCATAGTCTATGCAATGTGCATATCATGTCAAGTTTTACCGTCAGAAGCAGAATTCGACTGCACAGTAGGCCTCTAATTGAATTTTTAAAAATAAAAAGGTCGTCCGAAAAATTTTTGGTCAAAGGATGTAGTCGGCGATGTCTGGCTCAGTGGTTGTAATCCGCCCCTAGCGGTTGTTTTATGGCCCTTTCCCTAGAAACTTGAATACCCCGCCCAAATGACTATCTATTGATTAGAAGGGCTAGCCGATGTTTTACAGTTGCTCGCAATGACATTAATTTTAATATCGTATATAAGGTAGGGGGCAGGGGCGTCTGTGAGTAGACGCCTTGAAGGGGAGCAATGTAAATACTCATTTAGACGACATTAGATTACATGGCTGCCTATGGGTTAGCTGAGGGAACTGGCCATCTGCTTGGTAACTTAAGACAGAGTCATGAGAGTTAGGGTCGTAGATGACATCGTTACAGCGCATAATAATTGTACTGTTAGAGACGTTAGGATAGAAATTCATCTTTGCTGAAAAAAGAGACTGCTCTGGCAAGGTACTTTAGTCAATCTTTTTACTGTTCTTCCTCTCGTTCGTGTTTTCTCTTTTTTTTACCTTGCTGTTTTTTTTATTCGTCTTGTTTTTCTTCTTGCTGCCATCTTCTGAAGTACTTGTTATATATATATATACGGGAGTCTATTATTACGTGGTAGTCACAACTACGCTGGATAGACTCAGCATCACTTCGAATGACTGACTCTAGTTTAAGGGGAGCAAGGGACAAGAGAAATGACGGAGGGCAAAGGAAGGAATTTATTCGTACCCATCGACGCCAAATGGCTGGCTTCAGTTGCTGCTGCTGATGATGACGACGACGACGATGATAATGATAATGATGATGATGATAATGATGATAATGACGACGACGATGATGATGATAACGATGATGATGATGATGTTGACGACGACGACGACAATGGAAAACTCTCGCTGCATTCATTAGACCAAAATGTCATGCAACAATTATCAGGCATCCACTGAACCGTGACTTCTCCCAATGCAACGCAACCTGCCTTGAAAACATTCAACTTTAATCGTGCCAGGTGCTCTAGATGATACGACGAAATGGTGGTCAGGTGGGTTGGTCGCTTGCCTTGAATGGTTCGGGGTTACAAAGGAGAAGTGGTAAGTAAGTAATAAAATATGGACGGGACGATCTTTTCATGGCGCCAAATGAATTGTTGTACTGTCACGTTGAAAGAAAGAGACGGTGATACGTGAGTTATGTGAGTTGCTGTTGATGACGTTGGCGGAAGGAGAAAAGGAGGAAAAGAGGAAAGGAGGAAAGGAGGAGGAGCCTGAAGGGAGGGAGGGGTTGTGCACTTGTGCTGAGAGGTTGGGAAAAGATGGATGGACAGAATGTAGTAAACAGAGGTGTTTTAGGTCGGTCACAAACAGTCGGACTTGAAAGAAGATGGAATGACCTTGAAAGAGGACAGTAAAAATAGAAAGACAGACATAGACAGAGACAGACAGACAGACAGACAGACAGACAGGCAGACAGACCAGAAAAGATAGCGACAGACAGAGACAGACAGTCAGACAGACCTGAAAGGATAGAGATAGACAGAGACAGACAGACAGACAGACAGACAGACAGACAGACAGACAGACAGACAGACAACAGACAGACAGAGACAAGCAGGCAGACACACCTGAAAAGATCGATAGACAGACAGATCGACAGACAGGCAGACAGACCTGAAAAGACAGAGAAAGACAGAGACAGACAGACAGTCAGACATACCTGAAAAGATCGACAGACAGACAGACAGACAGACAGACAGACAGACAGGCAGACAGACAGACAGACGGACAGACATACATACAGACAAACAGACATACATAAAGAAAGACAGACAGACAGGCAGACAGACCTGAAAAGATAGCGACAGACAGAGACAGACAGACCTGAAAGGATAGAGATAGACAGAGACAGACAGACAGGCAGACAGACAGACAGAGACAAACAGGCAAACATACCTGAAAAGATCGATAGACAAACAAACAGACAGACAGACAGACAGACAGACAGGCATAGAGGACACAGGGGTATAGAGAGGGGACAGATGGAAATGGACAAGAACAAGAGCATAGAGGGATAGAGAGTGATAGGGACTAGGGGCAGGTACAGGGACATGGACGTGGACAGAGAAGGGTAGAGAGAGAAGGTGAAGAAGGGTGAAAGGAAGGGTTTCCAATTTCCAGAGTATGGAGAGAGTGGATGGAGAAAGCGTGTGATGACGGGAAAGATGAGAAGTTTGAATGGTATGGAAAGATGGATGGAATGAGAAAGAGGAAAGGAGGGACGACAGGATGGAAGGATATATAGAGATAGGGGAAAAAAGATGGTTGGAGGGGTGGAATGAGGAAAAGCGAGGGGGGAAGGAGATGAGGTTTGTGATATAGGGAAGCAGAAATAAAGAGAAAGAAAGAGTAATGAGCAAAGCAGGGATGGAGGAAAGAAGGCAGGGAAGAGCATACGGATGGATGGAAAGAAAATGGATGGACGCAAGGATTGAAGAAATGACAAAGGCAAATGCGGAAAAGAAGAAGGCAAGAGAGGAAGTAATGAAGAACAATGGATGTTAGAGATGGAAGAAAGAAAGAATAAGAAAAGGAAGAAATGAAATAAAGAGCAAATAAAAAGAGAGAAAGGATGTAGGATCATTGCATCTGGCATTGATTGCACCTACCGTCTACAATTCTACATGTATCCTATATATGCTGAACATCGGACGAAGAGTCTTCGATGGAGCAATAACAAAGCCTACCAGTTACATGTTAACGACTCCATTATTTTATTTAATGAAGGCATATTATGGAGCTCGGGTCCTTTCGCTGTCTTTCTGTCTCTGTCTATCTGTCTCTTTCTCTCTTTGTTCCTGTGTCTCTTTTTGTTTGTCTCTAAGTAAGTCTTTTTCTCTGTTTCCCTGTTTCTTCTGTCTTTCTGTCTTTCACTGTGTCTTTGTCTGTCTCTGTATGTCTCGGTCTGTCATCGTGGCTTCCTCTCTCTCTCTCTCTCTCTCTCTCTCTCTCTCTCTCTCTCTCTCTCTCTCTCTCTCTCTCTCTCTCTCTCTCTCTCTCTCTCTCTCTCTCGCTTCTGTCTCTCTCTCTGTCCTTGTGCATATCTCTCTTTGCCCGTCTCCTTATGCCTCTGTCTCTTTCTGCCTTTGTTGAAGGGAGAGGGGAAACAGGAACAGAAGGAGGAGCAATAGAAGCAAAAGGAAGAAGAAGAAGATGAGATTGAGGAGCAGTTCCTTACACTGTTATAGCTCTGAAGCAACTATATGGGTATGAGGTGCTGGCGACTTTATTTTCTTAGCCTCAGCATATGCGAAGTCAGGTCATCCTGTCATTGACATCATTGCTATCATCAAAGTTGGATTGCACAGTGTTGGCTGGTTGAAGATGAAATTAACCTCGAAACAAATTTTCTGCCCTGGTGAGGATTTGAACCCTCAACTCTCGATTGACACACCAGCGCGCTAACCACTACGCTATCTAGCACCCACGTTAAGGAGACTGGTCATTAACCAAAAGGCAAATTCAAAATGATTCGCCAGGTGGCGGTAGCAGTAGCAAAGGAGCCAAAAGAGTACTAAACGAGACCGGAAAGAGCGCAACTGTTGTGGACATGTGGTGTGCTTTGGATTTGCATGAATTACGCTGTATGATTTTATAGCGCCGTAGTGTGAGTTGCTGTTGAAACACTGTGTCGCAGCACAAAAAAAACGCTTAGCGATGTTTAATCAGAAATTAATCAGACTTGGGTCTGTAACTGCCAGTCCTCATACATGAAAGCAGATCTTATGATGGATTTTTGCCTCATGTTTTTGATGTTACAAGGTCTTATTAGCAGGAGCATCAGCAAATGGAGAATAATTCTATGTCTGGGTCATCTAGTACATTATATTATAAGGTTTTAGTACTATTTAAAACGTCACGTACCATCATCATTTTAGCGTCGGTGAATAAGCTGGTCTCCCTGACGTGGCTTTTGTGGGCGCTGAGAAATTCTCGAAGATTTACATTACATTACATTACATCTTCCTCATGCTTTGCTATCCAATGTACGAGCCATGATGCATATAGCGTATTCCGCCGATGTTGCGAAAACGCAACATTGAAATTTCGCAGATTACGGTTTCAGCATACAATGAGATATGCATTTAATAAACAACTGACGTTAGTTATTTAGTTATTCACATTAGTATTCCAATCAAACAGCTTCGCTTCTCGAAAATATTAACGTGTTATCAGAAGAAATTTTGAACAAAAAACCCCTAAGCAGGCGCCCAAAAGACCAAATTTTGACAAATAAAAAATGTAAGATAACAATATATAACATTATATTTGGTGGCAGAATACTTAGTAAACACCCATTAATTAGGAAAAAATTGATTTGTACAGGTTTCTCTCGTTGTTAATTTTTCCACAATTTTTAAGCAGTACGTTGCGTTTTCGCAACGTCGGCGGAAAATAGGTTACATTGGTGCAACGCAGATACACAAAAAAGTGAGTTTAATAACCATTAACGATGCGGCAATATCAAATTAAATATATCAATTACTCATGTTTTACAGGTGTCTAATGATGGAGGTCTAACGTTATTGAGATTACTGTTTAAATACCATATTAACTACAATTGATGTCAATATTAAACTGTCTGCCTTTTATTTGTGCTAAATACTTTCTGTTCCCAAAATTTCAATTCTTTTAAAGCCGTGCATAAATTCGAAGAGTTAATTTTTTAACGATATCACAAGAAAGGTGGTTAGCGCCTTCCTCCACCCTCCTCATACTACAGCATAGAACAGCATCGTTCGACTGAGTTATGCGGTTGACTGCACAATTATAGATGTCTATAGCATGGACATGTATGAATCAAGTTCTCTGTGGTTGGTCCAACAACCTTGAATGGACTTCCCTTGACTATGCGACACCTCCCAAGCTGTTCTCAATTTCACAAACTGTTGAAGACTGTTTTTCGCTTGATCTCGGTCGGGAGCGCCTCTGAGTAGGTACCTTGAAGGGGCGCTATATAAATTACGATTGATTGATTGACTGAAGTATCCGCAGAATGACTGCCAGCCAGCGACCTCGAAAACACGTCGCATAGACACCTGTAAAGCAGTTAAAACGCACTCTACATATAACCTCAATATATTTTATAGGCGTATTTAATCAGTTCAAACCAGCAATTCCCAGCCCGTGACCCGCGGGCCAAATGTGGCCCGCCTGACCTCGAAAAGTGGCCCTCATCTCTCAAAGAATTACTAAAAATATATGAAAAATTGACAATTTGGAAAGAATAGAGCACATAATTACTTTCAACTACAAATTATTTTATTTTGACGTCTATAAATAATATCAAACATTCTATTTTGAAGCAATTATAATTTTTTATGTGCTTTTGGGTAATTAAATTTTAGCCTTGTGGCCCCCTAATGTCCTTCAGCTAAGAAAAAGTGGCCCTCGTGTCTTCCAACTTAGAAAAAGTGGCACTAAAGTCGAAAAAGTTTGGGAACCACTGGTTTAAACACACTCTACATAATTTATAACCTCAATATCTTCGATCGGCGTCTTTAATCCATGATCGGTCGTAGACTGCAGCATAGTTCAACATAAACGGTTGTAGTAGCCGCAAGGTGTCGCTATAGTGACCATGACTAGCATTTGAAAATTATGCTTGTGTTCAATGAACGCCGCGATGCAGTTTAAACGTAATCTTTGGTAAGATTAGTCATAAGATGTCCGTGATAATCAAAGTTGAAAAAATAATGATGTGTCAAACCAATCTGTAATTAATGCTGCAAGATGACCGGCTGGATCTGCAATTTTGCATCCTTGAATCGCGATGACAGATTTGTTATAAATAGACGGTTTCGACTCCTACCTTGTCTCAAGCCAAGCCCAGAGAGAGGATGAGGCGACGCTAATCTTTGCTTTGACACAGTTTAGTTGTACATCACTATCAACCAATCTACCCAATTGCTAAAAAATAATTATAATTGACGTTGGTGATGGTGGTTTACTATAACAACGAGAAGCAAACCAAAACGGCGCAATTAAATTGGCGAAAATCAATGGAGCGCATGGTCATTAGAGCGGATGATCAAAAGTGCGAAAAGACCAAAAATGTACCACAGTAGAAATCAAAAGGGCGAAATCAAAGGGGCGAAAATCAATGGAGCGAACGCTAAACGGAGGACAATTTTGACAGGTCGATGAGCCAAAGCACGCAAGCTTTGCTTTGTCAGCAACCATGGCTCGACGTCTTCATCACTCGAGATGACACGTCGCTGATCGACCTCAACATCGATCCTCCGACCGTCTCGGACCATGGTCTCATCGTCGCTACTGTACCATTTCTTCACGACGCACCGCTCTCCATTGTCAGGGAGGTGCGCAGTTGGCGGAAGTTGGATCGATTGGCGTTTCGACAGGCGCTTCTCAACATTCCTGCCATCGCTGACCCGTCCAGCCTGTCCGATGCATCGGTCGCTGACCTCTTCGACGAATATGAGACATCTATGACGACTCTCGTCAACAATCTACTTCCCTCTCATCCGGCTAAGATGCGGCGCTCTGGATTAACGCCTTGGTTTGACGCCGAGTGTCGCGCTCTCCGACGTCAAGCTCGCCGTCGTGAGAGACTTTACAGACGTTCAAAATCGCCTGCCGACCATGCTGACTGGGTGAAATTCGTCCGAGAGATGCACCGTCGATACAGGGAGAAGGAGACACTATATTGGGAGAATAAGATCAGCCATCATTCCAAAGAGCCCAGAAAACTCTGGGCTACATTCAATGACCTTCTCGGTCGGTCTCATCCCGGAAGCCGACTTGCTACACCGCTGTTCACAGCTGGTGAATACTTGGACGCCTTCACCTCGAAAGTCAAGTCGGTTCGCGATGGCACGGCTGGCTCTCCTCCGCCAGAGTTCCCTCCGACGGGATGCTCTCTCTCAGCTCTTAATCCAATATCCAGCGAGGAGCTAAAGCGAATCATCTTAGCTTCAGCTCCTAAAACCTGCGACCTCGATCCTCTTCCGTCATTCCTTCTGCAAAAGTTCATCGACGTCTTCCTTCCTTTCCTTACAGTCCTCTGTAACCGCTCTCTTCAAGAGGGAGTTCTTCCTTCGTCGCAGAAGAAGTTCATCCTTGTTCCTGTTCCGAAGCGTGAAGGACTGGACTTGTCAGATCCTGCCAACTTTAGGCCAATTGCGAACGTTTCGTTTCTGTCTAAAGTAATTGAGAAGATTGTTGCTTCTCAATTAACAGCTTATCTTGATGTGAACAATTTACTGCCGATTTTTCAATCTGGTTTTCGTAAGGGTCACTCCACGGAAACCCTGTTAGTTCGCCTTCTTTCTGATATATATGGGGCAATTGATAAATCACAGGTCACCCTTTTAGCACTATTTGATGTGAGTGCGGCTTTCGACACTGTGGATCACGATATCCTTCAAAAACGCCTATCAACCTCGTTCGGTCTTTCTGGGAACTTTCTCGACTGGCTTGGCTCCTTCCTTCACGACCGTTCCTTCTCTGTGGTCTACGGGTCCACCAGGACTCCGTGGGTTCCTGCTCCGTTTGGCCTGCCCCAGGGTTCTGTCCTGGGCCCACTCTTATATATTATTTATACTGCTGATCTTGGTTCTCTCCTTGCCGCTTCTTCTGTCCTGAGCCAATCCTATGCGGATGACCTGCAAGCGTATTTGCATTGTCTTGCGCCAGCAGCCCTATCCACTGTTAGGGTCATGAGCCGGACAATGGAGGCTTTGGAGGCCTGGATGTCCTCCAATCGCCTTCGGCTAAACTCTACCAAAACCCAATTTATTTGGTTTGGCACACGCCAACAGCTCGCCAAAATTGACCTGGAGGTTCTTGCTCGAGAGTTCCCTCACTTTACCTTCTCTTCCTCTGTCCGGGATCTTGGAGTCACATTGGACCAAGAACTTACTTTTACGCGGCATATCAACCTGCTTTGCCGCAGTTGCTACTACCAATTGCGTCAGCTTAGAGTGGTGCTCCGCTCCTTAACCTTCAATGCTGCCTTAACGCTAGTCCATTCTTTTGTCGTCTCTCGTCTGGACTACTGCAGCGCCCTCTATGTGGGTCTTCCGGTGACTCGGGTTGGGTGCTTGGATCGGGTCTTGCGCTCTGCGGCACGCCTTGTTGGTCGCATCCCAAGATTCGGCCATGTTACTGACTATATGCGGGATGTCTTGCATTGGCTCCCTTTTTCACAAAGGATCACTTACCGGATATCTTCCTTGGTTTGGCGCTGTCTCGCGGGTGTGGCCCCTGTTTATTTGCAGGAGCTCTGTTGCTCCACCCTGAACGTCCAGCGCCGTGGCTCTCTCCGCTCTTCTAAACAGGCTCAGCTTCTTGTCCCCCGGTCACGCACTTCTATCACACAGAACCGTGCCTTTTCTGTTGTTGGCCCTACAACCTGGAATGGGCTTCCTGTGGAACTACGTCTTGTGCCTAGAGCCTTTGAGACTACGTTCTACTCTGCTCTTAAAACTATTCTTTTTAACCGTGGTTGGGTCGGGAGCGCTTCTGAGTAGATGCTCTTGAAGAGGCGCTATATAAGTGTTTGAAATGAATGAATGAATGAATGAACCATCAGATCAATCTTAGTATTTTAGTATTTTAGTGGACTAATAACTTTTTGGAATCAGAGTAGCTTTATTGTTGTCAAACAATGTGACGATCAATCGTGTTTTATAATAGCTTCTATACTTATAATAGCAATCAAAATGTTTTATAATAGCTTCTATACTTATAATAGCAATCAAAGGGTAGAGCGGTGTGTAGTTGCAGTTTAACGTCACTATGTGGTAACAAAGACCATTAGCGCTGCCCTCCTCCTTTATCCAGGCTTGGGACTGGCAATGGTAAAGTGCAACCAGTAGAGCGGGGAATATAAATATGTATTTAAATTGAAAGTTTAATCCAAGTAAAAGGTGTTTTAGCGAAAAGTAAGAAAACAAAAGATACTTTGAAGTTTGAAGCATGAAAATGCCTGCGGATGCTAGAACCTTCTGCGTAGTCATTGCCAGTTAGTAAAACTGTATTTTAAATGCTTGCATTGGAGATCATAGCTAACGTTGGGTAATGATTATGCTTGAGAATTATTTTTAACAATGCTGTGCAATTAATAGATGTATTAACACGAAAAATATCCGTCTAAGGTCTGCCTATGAAGCTGTCTGCTGAGGCATGTTTGAAGCGGCTTCCAATGCAATGATGATCTAAAATTGAATGTCTGTGTAGATTTAAAACAAGGAACTTACCATGGGCCTAGTCTGGGAGTTAATTGCAAAACCACAAGAAATGGGATTTCGATGGCATCAAATGCGAAACCGTGGCACGCAATGTAATCTACTGATTGATTGATCGTTGCCGTTCATCATTGTTGCGCGAGGTTGTTGTTCACGACAATAGCAGCTAGGAGCGCCTCTGAGTAGTTTCTTGAATGGGCGCTGTATACAAGCTCTGAATGAATGAATGAAAAGGTCTAGTTAAACAATGAATGGAAAATAATTATAATAATTTCCTTTATTCAACAATCCGGTTGACAAACCGCAACCGGTTACAGTGTACAATTATGCAGTTGAAACAATAATTACGAGAACGCAGAACAAAGAATACATAAATCTTAACAACTAACAGAACAGATAGCCTGCAATAATTGGCATCAATAGCAGCCTACAAAGCAGGTCTATCGTATACGTGGGCTACGGGATTCGATCTCGGTACCTCTCACTCTTCGTGCTAGTGTGCTATCTAATGCGCCCCCATTAAATTTTAGGCTAAATAATCCGGAATTGACCATCAACGAGAAAGTCGCCTTATTACCAGCGCAAGAAACTCTCACGATATGTCGTTAATTACTCAATTATAGTGCACGAAAACTGTACTTTGCTTAGGTAACCGACCATAGCGCTTTTCTTTCGAAGTATTGTGTTTTTATATTTTATTATTATACAAAGGAGGATCTTTTTGACCGAACTCTGCTAAGATACCTTTAAATTCCCCTTTCACACGCCTATGTAAACTTCCATTACGACATTTCGACACTTAAGTTTATCGAATTAGGTCAATTGGACGAAAATACGACCCTGGCAGCAGATGGTGGTAGTTGCACTGTGTGGTAACATAGACCATTAGCGACGCCCTCCTCTTTTATCCAGGCTTTGGACTGGCACTGGCAGAGTGCAGCAGAAAGTGTCACTAAGCAATTAGTATTAACAGGTATTTTCTGAAGACGCAACGATCTCTGTTGCCATGAAATAACAGTTAAACAGCGGATCGAACAGTGACCAATAATGGTTGGTTTAATACAAAGTCATTGTGTAGTATTCTTCAGAAAAATGTGCAACCTACTCGCGCTAATTTTTCGAGAATTAACTCCACACTGCAGACTTCTCACTTCACAATTTCACACTTGACAATATCAAGCCGCGCTTTGTGTCTTGACAACACACCCTTTCAAGCCATGTCGCTGCGCCGCATAGTCCATGACAGTACAGCCTATACCAAACTAATTTCTGGAGATGGCATCGGACATAATTATGTCATAAACTGTCGCTAAACTATGAATAAATCCATCCAGCTATTGGCCACCCCTATTGATTAAAATTACGATAATGCATTGCCTAATCTTAGTTTTGCTACCTGATTTAAGAGCTTTTAACCTATAGGGCCAATCGGAAGCAACGTTGAGGACAATATTTAACAATTATATAGCGCAGTATTGAAGAAGACCCGTACAGGAAACATGCGGTAGGTTAAGGCGAATTGACTGCAGAGCCTTGCCACTCGTTCATCCTAGTGGGACTATAGAGGATTCTGGTGTCATACGAATAAGTTCGGTATTAAGTTTATGGTTGATTATCCGTCAAAAAGTTATCGAATTAAGTGGCTTGTATCCTCAATGTTAGTTTCTTAACCTGAGCCAAACTTCCACCAATCAGCTTCATTCATGGCTCTTAAAAAACACGCGAAGCCTTTATAGATGGTTGCGACGACACTAGTCGAACAGTGCGGCAATGCAGCAACTATGAATTGTGATTGTGCCAAGTATACAACATATCGTGCATTATAAATGAAATGATGAATGTATCAAGCAGCAACAAATTCACCACCGCGTATACTTGGCGCTGACAGTTCCAAATCGTGTAAAAGGAAGGGGCAACGATAGTAGGTTTTGCTATATCAGAGTGTAGTTAAATAACAGTTAACCAACCAATGAGTAGAAAATATTTGCAGATTTGTTGTGACTCATCGCGGAATGCCAAATACAACATTCTCTTATTAGACACCTCTAAATCATTGTCCTGCATCTCTATGAAAAACGATTTTCATTTTAATGCCGTTGATTGCTGCTCCTTCATTCGTTTTGGCGACGTCGACCTGTGGACAATAATTGCAAAACATTTATATAGAACATGTACCCGAATTCTAATCGATATTCGCATGCAAACCGATTACACAAGGCCAAGTCAATTTGAAAAATTTCAATCGCATATCGATTTAATTCACAAAGGTCGATGATACTCAGTGGAGACCGATGTATGACAGTCAGTGTACGGGGGTAGCGTAGTTGAACAGATGTGTTTCTTTGATGATAAGACATCAATATCCAGGAATTTCAACTGCTCACTCAACCAATAACTTTCAAATTGCATTTAGTATGAAGTCGTGTGTAATTCACTACTAGGCTTCTACTATTTCTTTTGAGAATTGACACGTTGACACAAACGCAGCAAGGTGTAAAAGTAATGATCACAAGTGAGATTGTAACGCTATGTTATGACTACGTTAAATGGTGTAAATTGGACAATATTAATTGGACAATATTAAATGGACAAAATTAATTGGACAATATTAAAAGTCGAAGATGAAACAGGTTTTCGAATAGTCCGGATTATAATTATCATCTTCGTGATAATTATTGTAAAATTCACATTGAAAATAAGAGCTTCATAATTAAAACCCCGCATTAGTTGAAGATTGGCGAATAGGCTAATAGAAATGTATTTTGAATTGATTTGACCGACCCTTCTCTCATCTGCAAAGTCGTTCTAGTAGCAGGACTGGACACCAGAACCGTTTGCATACAACAGTATTCTGTGGGCAATGTAAGAAGCAGATCCAACCGCCGCCAATACTCTGACAGTGCCAGACTCAAAGCCTGGCTGAAGCAGCAGAGCAACGCCAAAGATCTATGTATCACATCTGGCATCGTGCCTATTCATTTCTTCTTTGTAAAACGAAGATATTGATCAGGCAATCACATTAAATTCGAAATCAATGGCATAAAGAACCAATTTATTATTTATTCTCAGCCTAACCGTATTTCTGCGTAAACACCTTCAAATTGTGTCTATTTAGTTCGATAAAGGATTAAAATTTGCTCACTGGTTGATTAATACTTTATTGTTCACAAGTGCTGTAATAATTATGCCGAACAAATTTCTGTCCAGGGTAACGGCATCTGTTGTCATAGACCCTGGTCAAATCGGAACCATCCATCACTGGTTGATGCAGTGTCAACATTTTCAAATTTGAATTTCATAGCAAGAACAAAATGAATTAAAGGATTTTGAGTGAAAGTTTTCGGAAACACAACCACTACTGACATTCAACATGTCGCAGCGGCAGCTCCGAGTCGTTAGAGTGGAGGGAAGCGTTGTTTTGACACAAATTTTCGCTGAAAACATCTAACTATTTTGATGTTGCGATTAATGTTTCATGTTTGTAACACCACAAATTTTGAATGTAATATGTATGGGATTTTATTTATTTAACCAAAGTTTAACGTCGTCGTATGACATAAAAGGCCGTTGACGACAATTTACATCATATACAGTGCAGTGAAAATGAATTAATAGTGCCATATATACTCAATTTCACTTAGCCTTAACAAAATATTGTTCAATGTTATTAGTGTTCATAACAGCTTAACAGCCAAATGCTTACAGTTAATAACATCAACTATACGAGTTATGCTATATATTTTGCGTGGGCAAATTCATTAAAATTCTGCAGTAATAGTCATAATTATGCAAGAAATGTCACAAACTATTCTTGCTTACTATTCTTAATACACATTTGTTTCATAACTTCTATATTTCAGTAAAAGAAATTCATAAACAAATTGATATCAGATACAATTTTTGCTTAAACGAGAGCAAAGACCACAAGCAATATTCTAGCACAATCATATTACAATAGCATGACATTCAGTTTAACAAAAACCAAAAGACACTCAGCATCTGTTTTTTAAAATAATTATTGTTACATAAATGATATTTTTTTTATCATATTTTTTTATCCAAACAGCAATGCTCACAAATTTATAATCTATTGATTCATCGTACCATCGATAACCAACCATCACGTGAATTTTTCTATTATTTAATAAGACACCAGTAATTAAAGAGAAGATCAACAAAATTATTATAAGGAAATAAATACTCAGAAACAAAGCATTTATTGTGGCCTTAGGCTGATGTCATCAGTTTGGGAGCGACTATTGAGGACGATTAGCCTACATGTTTAAAATAATAATTAGCCTAGACTTGTGGCAGTCACGTCGGCATTATCTTAGTGATGGGACGTTTAATTACATAATATAACGAAATCATATTAATTTTTTATAACTTTGGTGAAACCTGATTTTGAGGTGTCCAATGGGAGATCGTAACATCTGACTTAGTATTTCAGTTTCTAGTTATTACATTCCAGGCTTAAATTATCATCTCTCGTTATTTTGTCAGTTGCTATTCATATACACTGTGCAATAGTCATTTCTTTTTTTTAAAATTCGCTCCCTTTCTCCAGACTTAGGTTTGGCACTGCCAGTGTACGTGCTTGAAGGAGTTATTGATGCTAATTAAATTCGTCATAACATAATTACAATTCGTCGTGTTATTAATACATATGTTATGTTTTACGACACTGTGTGATAGCACCGATCCTTAACGTCGTCCTCCTTCACACAGGCTTGGGACTGGCGCTGCAAAAGTGTGGGAAGAGGTGTGCTGACCAGCATTACCGATTGATTGTTTTTCTACACCGCCCTCTCACTGCTTCGAGTGATACCAGGATGGATGGGCAAACTTCGTATAAAGGTATCTATAAAGAAACCTAACAGATATACAAGATTCATTCATTTGGTTTTTAAATTTCTATAGCGCTTATTCAAGAGGACTACTCATACGCGATTCCGAATCCATGCTATAGCGCGGCTAAAAAATTACAGTTTATGAACACAGTAATTAATAATAATTATTATTATTAATTTAAAATTAGTTATCGCCATATGGTGCAAATTGCAGGTAGACACCTCTAAATCACCTAATCAAAATATATATATATATATACTTAATTTGGCTGATTGGCGCTCATACTTTCAGTCAAATTTAATGTGGTCGTCGCAAACGCCTGCAGGTAGCAGCTGCAATAAACAGTGCACAATGCATCGCATTCAGCCGATGTCCACCTATAGTATGTAGTACCAGTCCCAACCCTGAAGAAAGAAAGAAAGAAACAAGAAAGAAAGAAAGAAAGGAAGAAAGAGGATGAGGTCAACGGCTTTGGCATCCAATGGACTGGAAACTAATTGCCCGTGTGCATCCACGCTACCCCCGTACACTGACTGTCATGCACCGGTCTCCACTGAGCATCGACCTTTTGGAATTAAATCGATCTCTCTGTCTCTGTCTCTCTTGCTCTCAGGCGTACGGCCACACAGCAGCAACTTTCCCGCCAATCAGCCACCTGACCTACCCTACCTGTACGCTCTTGCATAATAATTAGCTGACCATTAAATACTATACAAAATTAGCTTACATTAATCTTCATCCGTGTCTGTTAAATAAATTACCAATACATTATTTTAACCAATTTTGAAGCAGAAATTCATTGCGAGGGTCGGTTAGTCGATGCGCATCTGACAGGTTAAGCCTGAAATAAGTGTTTTAAGCAGTCTCGAAGTACGAAAAAAATATTTATAGACAAAGAGAAACTGATATTAAAGGTGTATAAGAGGAAAATGAAATGCCTAACTGTATCAAAACAGTGTCAGCTAGAAATCGTCACGGTTCAAACTTGCAGGATTAATATTTCGAGCAAATAATAAGAATTGACATGATAAAAAAATTTTCATTTAGCCTCGAGTAGCTGATAAACTGAATAAAAAATGAATGTCCATTAGAAATTAATCCACAGCTCCTTCTGGAAATGACAGTTCCATGTCTAGATAAAGGAGGTGTGGTTAATCGTGCTTGTTACGTGAATCAGGCTTAAAAATTAGGGGAATTCATACATCTCAATCGCTTTTGTAAGTCACTATAGTCTGTAGATAGAAGAAAAGAAGATAAGCGGGAAATACAATACGATGTCAACGCATTTTAACGCATCAAAGTTTATGGAGTGTTTAGACACCTTTAAGGTACTGGTCAATTACTCGATAAATTATGGCTCCTTATTACTTTCAAATTATGTTTATCACTAGTCTTTTCAACAGTGATGTTCTAGTTAAATGAAATAATAGCATGCACTAAAATAGTCAAGGAAGAGGGGTTCGGTTAGCATAAACTGTGAGCTTTTCCTGACTCCTATTGCACTGTATTTATTGACTCACATTTGTACCGTTTGACTTTTGTGTGCAATAAACATATTCATTCATACAATTCCTTACTTGATTATTTTAAAGTGCCAACCCTGATAAATCTTTGCAGCTGACTATGTTACGTATAATTTTTATTATTATTTATTGTCAACATCAGACATTCACTATCATAAGACATTAGCTGGTGTGCCCGCCGATGCCCGGGAAATCTCTCCCCCCCACTACCACGTTACACCGCGCTCACACTCCGCCCACCCATTGCAGATTCCAAGCCCCGCCAACCAAATTACTCCGCATTTCGTTCCACACCTCCACAAACCCGATCCCATTCTCTACTCCGCCCAAAACAACTTCGCACCCGCCCAGATCGTCCGCACCCTGGCCTCACCCAGCTTTACCCAGCCCTTTGTGGCTCCCAGCGTTTCCGGGTAAATTTCAGTTTTTCGCCTCCCTCGCCCACTCGCCCCACACAGATTGTGAATCCGCTTGATTTGCTTGCTTAGCCGTGCGTTATGCGAAAAATGACGTAGATATGTGACGTCAAGAGAAATGACGTCAGGAACAATGACAGACGTTGATTGTAATGGCGACTCAATTTTTAAGCGTTAATTGCCGCGACGAAATTTAATTTTTCTATCGCTCAGTGTTTAAAGTGAATTGTGAGGTGGAAATAATTTTACCGGTTGGTCCTGGTGGCTCTCTATCTATTTACAAGGTTTCAGGTCAATAGCTGCGAAACGCTGGGCGTGTATTATGCCGTCGGGCCTCAGACACGCCTTACGTTCTTCTGCTAACGGGGATCTTCTGGTTCCCCTCGCAATAGTATATAAACTATAATTATAGACCGCTCCTCCGCGCATTCTAGATAGTTACTCCATTCATTTGGAATGGACTTACGTTGAAGATGAGCCTACTTCCTATAAATAATTCCGATACATTTTACAAGTAGTTGCTGAAATCAAATAAAATTTGCATTGACTCGGTTAGTCTGGTAGTGCCTTTGAGTGGATTTCTTGAAAGGGCGCTATATAAATGTTTGAAATGAATGCATAAATGCAGTGTAAACTCCTTAACGGCTTCGAAACACTCGATACCAAGTGTAAAGCAACTTAATTTCGACACTTTTAAATCGTGTATTTTACATTTTTATAATTATATTCAGCAATCCTTAGGTTGTTGCCTTGGTTATGGTTTCCACCATCCATTTATTTAACAAAGTTTAACGTCGTCGTATGACATCAAAGGCCGTTGACGGCAATTTGCAACTTATACAATAATATTATACAGTGCAGCAACAATGAATTCATGGCGTCCAAAATACACAATTTAACGTTGTCGTAACAATATCATTGTTCGTTGTTTAAATTTAATTTAGCAGCAAACTTGTTATAGTTAATAACATCTGAATACATACTATGAAATATCGTTGTAAGTTCATTTTATGCCGCAAATTGCTGCAGCAGTTGTCACATGCGAAAAAATGTCCAAAGAATTCGTTTGATCAGTGTATGTACATGTAACATACATTTGAAATTCAATCTGTTTATTTAACTAACACTTGACTATATAACACACCAAACGTAGCATAAGCAAGTATTCAAGCAGTTTGTTTGATTGTTCCAAGACCCTTGAATTTCTTAAAGATATAAAGCCAATGCAATTGACGAATTGCATTTGGAATTTGGGATACATTTGCAAACATTTGCACCCGTAAATCTGACAGAGGACAACCGAGTGCATGTAAAAGCAAATGGTTGTTGGTACAAATTTTAACTTCTTGTAGAGTACCGGGTACTAAAGAGGCATGGAAGAAACCTGTCTCTAAAGTATTTGAAACAAATACTTGTGCTCGTATTCAAGGCCGTAGCTAGGGGTGTTTTGGGTGTATGAACATCCCCCGAAATGAAATAATGTGAACATGATATAACGCATATACTAACACATGATGTAAGAACTACAGTGTGCAGTGTTTAATCTAGTCCCCCTCCTCTGGGGGGGGAATTGAGGTTTCTGGGGGGGGGAAACATTTGAACATCCAAAGGACACTTGTGATGCGTGTAGCACCGAGACTGGAAGGGGAAGGGGTATGGGGAGGGGACGCGCCCCTCCCCATCAGAAACTTTTTGAATTTCCACATTGCAATGGCAGCATTTTAAGGTATCGTCTTGACAAAATAGCTGTACTTTTTCAGTGACCCATTAGAAAATTTTTGGATTTCCACATTGCAATGGCTGCATTTTAAGGGGTCATCTTTACAATATAGCTGTACTGTTTCAGTGACCCATTAGAAAATTTTTGGATTTCCACATTGCAATGGCAGCATTTTAAGGGGTCATCTTTACAAAATAGCTGTACTGCTTCAGTGACCCATTAGAAAATTTTTGGATTTCCACATTGCAATGGCAGCATTTTAAGGTGTCGCCTTAACAAAATGGCTGTACTTTTTCAGTGACCCATTAGAAAATTTTTGGATTTCCACATTGCAATGGCAGCATTTTAAGGTGTCGTCTTAACAAAATAGCTGTACTGTTTCAGTGACCCATTAGAACCTTTTTGAATTTTCACATTGCAATGGCAGCATTTTAAGGTGACGTCTTGACAAAATAGCTGTACTTTTTCAGTGACCCATTAGAAAATTTTTAGATTTCCACATTTCAATGGCAGCATTTTAAGGGGTCATCTTTACAAAATAGCTCTACTTTTTCAGTGACTTATTAGAAAATTTTTGGATTTCAACATTTCAATGGCAGCATTTTAAGGGGTCATCTTTACAAAATAGCTGTACTGTTTCAGTGACCCATTAGAAACTTTTTGAATTTTCACATTGCAATGGCAGCATTTTAAGGTGACATCCTAACAAAATAGCTGTACTTTTTCAGTGACCCATTAGAAAATTTTTGGATTTACACATTTCAATGGCAGCATTTTAAGGGGTCATCTTTACAAAATAGCTGTACTGTTTCAGTGACCCATTAGAAACTTTTTGAATTGTCACATTGCAATGGCAGCATTTTAAGGTGACGTCTTGACAAAATAGCTGTACTTTTTCAGTGATTTATCAGAAAATTTTTGGATTTCCACATTGCAATGGCTGCATTTTAAGGTGTCATCTTAACCTGATATTATCATATATTATAGTAGTAAAATAATGTAATTATAGGCCTAATCATATAATAATAAATAATATCACGATATATTATAACACTTCATGTAAAACAATGATGAAAGCAGTAACTAAAAACCAATATCATTTCGTCAAATTTTTCTGGGGGGGGGAAATGTCAATCCTGGGGGGGGGAACTTTCCCCCCCCAGAGACGTCTAGATTAAACACTGTACAGTGTGTATAATGTATTAACTGTCCAGAACCCGCTATGAGAACTGACGACGCTTCTCCAAAGGCCTTAGGCAGTTGATTCGGTAGCTGTCACCACTTAAAAACTGTTGCATCGGTTGCTTGTTAACAGGGCTGTGCACGATGGTATACGCGGGTATAGCCTACTCTTCTCACAAAGAATAAGGTAAAAAAACGCCGACAAATAGTCTAAATCGCGGAAAATAGTGTTTTTAATGTGAAAGTATTACGAGCCAAAAAGGTAAGAAAAGCAGGCGATGACTAAAAAGTAAATAAGTCATAAAAATTCGATGGCTAATAAAGTTCGTCAGAAAATATCGCACAAAAAAGACAATTTTTCGACCGCAGCGTCGCAGTGTGTTACGTATACTCACCTGAAAATTCACGGTCGAGAAAACTCCCCGAAATAAAACCCTGGCTAAGGCCTTGATAGTTAGTATTAGAATTATCAATTTCACAGAGCCAATTATTCAGAAAATAATTTGCTAACAAACTAATTCATCCATTCATTTATATGCATTTATATAGCGCCTCTTCAGAGGGACTACTCAGAGGCGCTCCCAACCTCAGCTCGGCCAAATAAAACTGTCTTAAGATGAGAGAGGAAAGCCTGAGAAGAACTTTTACAAAGAGAGCGGAGGGTCAGAGGAAGACCATTCCAGGTAGAGGGTCCTAGGAAAAATGCGTAATTAATTTGTCTTAATAGACATTTCTGATACTGATTTTTTAAAGGTAATTTTCTGGTTCCCCGATTTGTAATTTATTCGCCGCTTATCACAGCATCGTGTTGCAGCGGAATAATTATATTCTGTAGGTTCCAGACCTAAGGCTATCATGGTTGACGGAAGAACGAAACGTTAATACTCTTTGCTGCCAAACAAAGTCATCAAACAAAAACTATCTACATGAATTAAAAACTCAGATTATGACCCATCCATTAAAACATTGTCGCTACACAAGTTTTCGGGTCGGATTTTTCTATATTATTGTGACATCAAGTAGATTGGTTCACTGCAGCGTAAAACAAAGTCAACGCTATCGGGTCAGATAGTTAAACTCTTAGCAAGATGACGGATGTCATTAGACACCTTCAGAATACTTATCAAGTAGCAAATAAATAAATACGTTCATTGATGCATATAATAGAATTGCCACGACGATGCAGCGATTTTGACTTAAAATTATGGCCCTAAGATGTTGAAAAACACTGGAAGCGAAATGGTCCATCAAGCACACCTCTAAAAACAGTACAAGCTTCGCAATAAATAGAGCGGAGAATTAAAGACACTAATCTGCTGTAACGAGGACAACAGTATATCGCATTAGAAATAAAATTTCTGGAGAAGGGGTGAATGTAATCATCCATGCAATGTTCTTAGACAGTAACTAGCCATGTTGCTTAGACAGTGACTAAGCAATGCAACCTAGTGTCAACAACAGCCTATGTTGCAGTTGCATGCTACTTAACTGTTGTAATTCTTTTGTTGGCTTGCATCAATTACAATGGGGGAAAACATCTAACAGTTCATGGCGTTGTTCTGCTCGTGAGCTTGATCAATGGCAATATTCGAGAACGCACGACCCGTTTTTTTGCTGTAAAGTTACCACGCAGAAATTCCTAGAAGCAGGATGCTTCTCTGCTAAGACGATCGTGTCACGGAGGTAGATTAAAATCGGCACAGTTCGATGTTTGCCATCGGCAATGGCTCTGTGTTGGAATCCTCGGCCCAAAGTATGCCAGTTTAGACACAATGACGACGATTCTAAGTGTACTGGAGGCGGAGATATTGAAACATCCGTATTTTGGTCGGCCATTCTAGAAAATGACCTCCATTGAAGACGTTGGGAACATTTGTAATGGCTCTGTCGTTCTCCTCGTCTCCAACTATGTATGTTTAGACGCCAAGATAAGTGTACTAGAAGCCGAGATAATTTAAAATCTGTAGACCGGTCAGCCATTTTGAAAAAGGGCTGCCGATGGGGACAGGTTTCAAATCTGCGATGGCACTATACAGAGGCGGATCCAGGATTTCTGGTTAGGGGGGGCGTAAATACTACCAAATACCAATTCAATCCCGTATATACACCGTGGTTCAAAAAAAACTAAGCCAAATTGGTTTTCATATATCTCTAATGCCTGATGACATATCACGCTAAAATTTTCCTATTATTTAGAGAATTGGACCAAGAATATTATTCCAAAATTTCATGAGATAAAGTTGAACGGATAAAAAGTTATGAATCCTTAAGTTTCATATGCCGAAATTTCAGTTTACGAGCAATTTTCTGTTAGATTCAATAAAATGTAAGTCAAACTTTTCTCATTATCTTTATGGCCTGATAATTAATCATTCTAAAATTTTCCAGATATGTAGATAATTGAACTAACAATATGATTCCAACAGTATGGTTTGATTATTTCATTAAATAAGCTGCTCCAAATGTCCTCCTCCTGCTTGCACGCAAGCCTGGAAGCGCTGACGCTATTGCAATGCAGTGGCAACAGCAACGTCGATTATCCTCTGGTCCAGGCCATCCCACACTTCCAACAAGCGTTGCTTCAGATCGCTTATATCATGGATTGCTGTCTGGTAGACTCGGTCTTGCATCACGCTCCACACTTTATAGTCGATAGGATTCAAATCTGGGCTGTTCGGAGGCCATAATGTGGGAGAAATGAAGTCTGGCGTCTCTTGACAGCAGTTCGATGGTTTCCTTGGCTCTGTGGGCTGGGGCACTGTCCTCTTGAAAAACAAAGCAGCCTTCTGGGGCTAGGTTTCTGATTACAGGTAGAAGAAGTTGTGACAGCAGAACGTCGCGATAATAGGCTCCATTAATTTTTACTCCAGGATCAATGAAGACTAATGGGAACGACCAAGCGTCGAAACCGCAACGGACACCATAACAGACTTGCTGAAAACTGATATTTCGGGTGACGAAGTTGAAATAACCATATCTTTCTATCCGTTCAAATTTATGGCATGATATTTTGGAATCCTATTCTTGGTGCAATTCCCTAAATATTGGGAAACTTTTAGCGTGATATCTTATCAGGCGTTAGAGATGTAAGAAAAACAGTTTGGCCTACTTTTTATCGAATCTAGCAGAAAATTGCTTGTAAACTGAAATTTCGGCATATGAAGTTTAAAGATTCATATCTTTTTATCCGTTCAACTTTATCTCGTGAAATTTTGGAATCGTATTCTTGGTCCAATTCTCTAAATATTTGGAAAATTTTAGCGTGATATGTCATCAGGTATTAGAGATAGCCTATATGAAAAACAGTTTGGCTTAGTTTTTTTGAGTCACGGTGTATATATATAAATATATATAGGGCCTATATATATAGGCTATATATGAAATTAGATCACGCAAAACTATAATGATCCTTTTTATAGAAAATGTTATGGAACTTTAAAAAATATATAGTTTCTCATATAAAACCACTGGTCTCCACTGAAGGTTAACAGTGAAACGATTATAAATCAGTTATCGGTTTTGATCATGCAACCCTTGCTCGAAAAAGGAAATAATTAAGTGTCACATGCCAGTGGATTAAGCAGTGTCATTCTCCTTGGATGCTTTCTGGCGTAGGCATTGATAATGTCATCAATGTCTAACTTGATGTCCTTGTGGACAAACAATAAAATGAGTGCATTAAATCTGTCCTCGTTCATTGTACTTCGGAAACACGACTTCACAAATCGCAGACTAGAATTTGCTCGTTCAACACTGCAAGCCGTGACAGAAGTGAGCAGCAAAATATGAATTATTGTGGTAATATTTGGATAGGCCTACATAATACGACAGGAGCGGCTGTCAGCGAGGGTGTCCGACAGAGTGCTTGGTGTGCTGTCAGCGTTTCTCCACATCTGCTGCCAAAGCTTTAACTCTTGATGAAAAGAATCCGGCGAAGGCAGGTCATCATGATAGTAATGAAGTATACCATCAGCAGTGAGTGCGTCGATGTTTGAAACATTATAGATGGAATGAGACTTAGACCACGAATTGCTTGTTTTGCAAGATCTCCAAATCGTAGGCTGCAATTATATTAGTTTTAGGTCAGTTTAGTTTGAGAACATTTGCTGCAGGTTTAGGGGGGGCGTACGCCGGCTCCGCCCCCTCTAAATCCGCGCCTGCTATAGCTAAATCTTTTCATAATTATGACATGTTCGTAGCATGTACTAAATTTCACGCTTGTATCATACGTGAACAATTCCTTCACATTCTCGTTCCAGGGCGCTCCACTATTAATATATATCTGGTAAAAGACGACGCTATCCTGATCATTAACATCCTCCTCCTCCTCCTCCTCCTCCTCCTCCTCCTCCTCCTCCTCCTCCTCCTCCTTCTCTCCTCCTCTTCCTCCTCCTCCTCCTCTCCTCCTTCTCTCCTCCTCCTCCTCCTCCTTTTCTCCTCCTCCTCCTCCTCCTCCTCTCCTCCTCCTCCTCTCCTCCTCCTTTTCCTCCTCCTCCTCCTCCTCCTCCTCCTCCTCCTCCTCCTCCTCCTCCTCCTCCTCTCCTCCTCCTCCTCCTCCTCCTCCTCTCCTCCTCCTCCTCCTCCACCTCCTCCTCCTTCTTCTCCTCCTCCTCCTCCTCCTCCTCATCATCATCATCGTCGTCGTCGTCGATCATCATCATCATCATCATCATTAACATCTAGAAATAAATTTCTACCATGGTGTGAAATTTAACCCATGACCTCTATACAGTCAAGGACGCTAACCATTTTGCAATCGAGTAAGAACTAGACAAAACATTCAACAGCAGACTAAAGACTAGGGTGGAGTGAAAAAAAAACATAGATCAGATATTCAAAAAGTGATAGCAACCAAAAGTTGCCCAATGACATGGGGTCAAGAAATGTGTAAAAGTTTTAAAAAATATTAATGTCTTCAGCCCACACCAGAGGGCCAAAGTTCAGAAAAATTGCATTTTTGAGAGAAAATTGCAGATTTCTTTTTTTTCACTCCACCCTAATAACGACTATGTATTACAAATAATAATTTTTGATCTTAACGAGAGTTCATCAATCATCGATCATCGATACGAATCCAATAATTATTTGCTCAGCATATTAACAATTGTCACCTGGATGATCGATTTAAATGAGCGTCAAGCTTCACAGCATTTTGTGCGTGTGCGTGTGCGTGTGTCTGTGTGTCCTACATGCATGCATACTTGCTTACATGCATACAGAAATGCATGCATTCATACTTACATTCTTACTTACTCACTTACACATATACATATACGTGGGGCGCGGTGGTGTAGTGGTGGCGTCGTTGCTTTGAAGCTGGAAGTTTCGAGGTTCGAATCCATCTCAAGTCGCCGCGTAGGGACCTTGGGCAAGTCCTTCACTCGCAATTGTTCAGCGCTTCGGCGTGAAACTCCGATGCAGTGTCCACTCTGCAGTCGGGAGCGCCTCTGAGTAGTGAGCTTGAAGGGGTGCTATGACAAGTGTACTTACATACAAACAAACAAATACATGCTTAAATATTATATTTATTTCGCGCTTCAGATCCACATTTCATGTTCTGCAGCGTACTAAACTATAAAATGTCGAAGCTTATACTTGAGAGTTCATCGTGTTGCTATGAACTAAAGTCATTTGCTCAGCTTAAATTAATGACGCGTGTTGCTTGTAGGTCTCTCAAACAGCTTAATACTTGTGAGCCTCTATAGCTCAGTGGTAGAGCACTGGTCTCGTAAACCAGGGGTCGTGAGTTCAAACCTCATTGGAGGCAAATAATATTTTAAAATAACCAACTACACCTCGCCTAATACCGGAGAAGTTGTTATGTAGAGAATTATTGATCTTAGAAGTCTCATTTCCCCGCTGCTCTTGCCCGTGTATCCCCGCCTATTTACGGTTACTTACTTGGATCTTGTCAACACTTGGACCATCTTGTCCAATAGAAAATCGGCGGCATCTGTTTTAATCCTAGGGCCTTCTTCTTGATTTCGAACAAAATTTCTCGCACTATTATACAACTGATGATACAAATGAAAAGGGATTAGGCCTATTACATATTAATATTCGGTTACCGTACCCCTATAACCGAGCTGTGTGATTGAAAGACTCGCTATTCGTCTGACGCTTGACTCTAGGTAGCCTACATGTATATAGACTACATAATTATGATTGAGTAAGGGGTTCCAGTAGTGCCCAGTTGGTAGAGATGACCACAAGATATATACAGCAAAAATTGGTGCAGTGAAAGAACGCAATGAATGTTGGGCATCCTGTCCAGTTTAACCACTAACCTTTTCCACAGAAAGTGCTATTATTAATATTTTGGCATGATTTCCGCGGGAATCACGCGAACCCTTTGACCTATGTTGCGGGCGCCCATGGTTATTACATAATGCAATCTTAGTGGTCTGTGTGTGATATATTTCGCTCCTTGTTTGAGTTGGTGTCGGTGTATGGATTGGGAAGTGTGAATTGAACAGGGCCGTAGCCAGGATTTGATTTCGGGGGTGTTTCTTCGGTTTTTCGAAAAAACTGATGACCTTTTTTTAGTCATCCGACCGAAATCTTCAAAGAATGTCACCAATTCACCCTATTTTTCACATTTTTTATATCGGGGGGGGGGGGGGGGGGGTGCGGGGGGGGGGAGTTCATGGTTTTATTTCATGGTTTTTACATCATGTGCTAGTAAACGCCTTCTATTATTTTTTGCTTTTTCAATTTCGGGGGGTGTTCAAACATCCAAAACACCCCGCATAGCTACGGCCTTGGAATTGAAGGGGAACATTTCGTAGCTGCGACCTCAGAAGTTGAGTTCTTGAAACAAATTCCAAATCGTCTGCATTCAACACCCAACGCACTGGTCACTCATGAGATGAGTGGCGCTATGACAACAGAGGCCGTTACCCTGGACAGAAATTTGCTCGGCGTATTACAGCACTTAAGATCAAGATTTGTGAATCTTTTAGTGATTTATTATCAACCAGTGAGCAAAATTTTAATCTTTTATCGAACTAAACAGACACAATTTGAAGGTGTTTACGCAGAAATACGGTTAGGCTGAGAATAAATAATAAATTGGCTCTTTATGCTATTGATTTCGAATTTTATGTGACTTCATGATCAATATCTTCGTTTTACAAAGACGGAATGAGTAGGCACGATACCAGTGCATTGCAGTTTTCTTGTAATATTCACAAGTTAGCATCGATATGTTCGACTCATTATACAAATGTTGATATTATTTTAGTTGCTTTTCTATATCGATGTTATAAGACTGTGATTGGTCGATACGAGAAATCGCATACGATTGGTCGTTTCGAATTAGAGCGACGTTAATTTATGACTTCACTTCTGACTGCAGGGCAGATACGTCATACTCTCGCTAGCGCTTATGTTATACAAAGTCATGTAATACATCTCAATGGTCGACGCACATGAAGATTGAAGATGAGTGACCTTAATTCTCCGCTTTATTTATAACCCTGCTTACACTCCATTTAGAGGTGTGCCTAAATGACCATTAATTTTCAGTGTTTTTCAACGTCTTAGGGCCATTTAAGCCAACATCACTGCATCCTAGAAACACTTCGATTTAGCGTTGAAAATTTTTCGTCCCGCTCAACATAGTTATCTTTCATCAATCCGGCTTCTACTTAAGCATGAATCCCTTTCATCGTTCCAGTTCCATCTAGTCAATATAATAATAATAATAATAATAATAATAATAATAATAATAATAATAATAATAATAATAATAAGGGGTCATTGCATAATTACGTAACGCCGAAAATGACCGTTTTCGACCCACCCACCCACCCTGTAACGCTTCGTAACGTTGCCCTCGATCCACCCACCCACCCTCCCCAGCGTTACGTAACGATTGTTACGAAAAATCAGTTGAGATTTAGGTCTATTATTGACTTATGTGAGGTATCTTCATAGTGAATTTAAAATAGACCAGTGTGTGAATTATAGGCTAATTTGACAGAAGACTACAGGCTTAAAATATATACAATGTTTCATTTATATAAACGACAGTCATGCGTGAATGGAGTTTTCTTAAAATTAACTGCAAGAATAACATTTTACACTGCTGAAAATTTCACGGACTAAATGGCTCATTAACAATTATTAATCAAAATTAAGATGAACTAATTATTTGCTTAGTCTGGGCACTTCGATAATTATTAATAAAAATATTGCCGAGTTTTGTTGAGCATTAATTTTAAATGTTTGAGATCGTGTTCACCAAGTAAAACAAGCTTCAAAGTGGCTCTTCGATGTCAGGTATTCAAGAATAATTAGGCCTACCACGTTGTTCCGTTGGTAAAATTATCACAGTTCCAAACAATTCGAAGAGCGGTTTCCGGTTTGCACAATGGGAGAACCGAATTGACCTGGCATGTATAGGCCTCTGGTGTCTATAGGCCCTACCTTTGGATCTTATTCAGATAAATAGACCTACTTCCGCCAAATTTTAAATCAATGTCACGAAGTTTAAACTTCGATCACATCGTGTCTAAAGTGTCATTCGATGGTAATTTAATAATCATTAATAAATTTTTTCATGGCGTTACGTAACTCTCAGCTCCCCCCACCCACCCACCCACGTAACGCTTCGTAACGTTTTCAATGACCCCACCCACCCACCCTCGAGCGTTACGTAATTATGCAATGACCCCTAATAATAATCAATAATAATAATAATATCTTCTTTAATGCTTCAATCTGGCACACCGCAGAATGATTACAAGTACATGTTATACGAAATACGGCCCACTGTAGCACGACACGCAGGTCGGCTTTACAGCAGTGGGTTCGGTAACTTAACTAAGATCGTTTAATCAATTTAGCTTCCATTTGAACAACGACTTTTCCTATCAATCCCACGACTACCTAAATAGCAATTATTTTCCTCATAAATCCAAGACCAATTTCAGCAAATGTCTTTTGTCGATCCCAACTCTACTTAAGAAAACCTTGCTGTCATCAAATTGCAGGGAAGCGATTATTGAAATGGATGGATGGATCCAGATTTGACGAGGGCCTATGACAGTGGGGGGGGGGGGGGTCCGTAGCTCAGTGGAGAGAGCGCTGGTCGATAAATTGAGAGTCATTATCGCCACCCGGGTTCAAGCCTCGCTCAAGGCAAAAGATTATTTGAATTTTCTGTTAGCTGCCAGTGGCGCTTTCTGTTGTGTCGTTTGCCTCGGGTCTGTTGAAAATAAGATCGACCCTCCTACTCCTGGCTTGGCCGAATCAAGAGCGTTCCAGCACTTAGGCCATTAGTGTTTAGTTACCGAGTCTGTTGTAGCCGACCTGCGTGTCGTGCGAAGATGGCCGTATTTCGTATAACTTGTACCTGCAATCGTTCTGCGGTCTGTCAGATTGAATGCCAATAAACGAATATTATAATAAGTGGTTCCCAACCCGTGGCCCGCGGGCCAAAAGTGGCCCGTCAGCCTTAAAAATATGATCGTCTCTCAAAAAATTGAAAAAATATATGAAAAATTGACCATTTGGAATGATAGAACACATCATTATTTTATTCTGCAAATTATTTTATTTTGAGGTCTATAAATAATATTAAATATTCTATTTTGATTCAATTATAGCAATTTAATATGCCTTAAGTCAAATAAATGTTACCCTTGTGGCCCCCTAATATCCTTCAACAAAGAAAAAGTGGCCCTCGTGTTCTCTAACGTAGAAAAGTGGCCCTAGAGTAAAAGAGGTTGGGAACCATTGGACTATGACAACAGAAAGAACAGAGGCCGTTGCCCTGAACTGAAATTTATTCAGTATAATTTAGCACTTAAATTTTAATTGCATTTAATGAGATGGATGGATCCAGATTTGACCAAGGTCTATTACAGCAGAGACCGTTACCCTGGACAGAATTTTGTTTTGGCATACTACAGCACTTTATTCTGATATTAAGATGTTGTTAAACTTTGAAACGTTTAGTTTCATTCACGTTTAGTGAATGCCAAAACCCCTTTGGAATAATAATTATTCCAAAGGGGTTTTGGCATGAATTCACTAAACGAACAAAAAATGTCGCTAAATGAAAAAAGTGAACATTATAATTACAGCCATTGAACACCTTTAAAACATGTTAAGATGTTTTTATGAATGAATAATTTACTGAGTTTATTTAGTCATAAAAGTATCTTAACATGTTTTAAAGGCCAGCAAATTCTCTGTTTATAACCATTTCATTCGTTTAAACACAGATAATGATTGTAATTGGGCATTTAATAAGTTTCGAAATTTATTAGCTACCAATCCCTGCTTTGCAATGAAAAGAGTGCTTAACAACAAACTAACGCCTCTTCTGGCGCTACAGAATTAGCAATGGTTAACAGTGGACGACGGCAACGCTAGTCACACTTGTTGCCTTATACACTGCACAGGCACAACTATATAGCGCGATACGAGCAATAGAGCGAGCAACCACTCGGAGCTGGCAACGGCGATAGTAACAGCTTCGAGCGATTAAGTTAACATGTTGAGACAGACTAAGTTCACGGTCAAGGGTGACACCCAGGTCACGGCCCGTGAGGGAGAAACTAATGTAAGGACAAATTTGAGCAAGCTGGAGCGAATCAATATGCCCAAGTTGCCGACGGGTAGGCCTACCCAGCCAAGTGAATTGAGTTTTACGGTGAGAAGCCGATTTAACACCACCCAAGAGGTAAAGGACGTCAACAGTCAGGCACATCTTGCGCACAGTATATAATATATAACACTCCGTACAATTATTTTTGAGATGTACAAAGAGATGTTTTTGGGTAACTGATGTTGATCTCTTCCCTTTCACGCCACATTATGATTAAAAAAATTAAAATTTCGTAAGGATGAGGAAGGCTATATAATTTCAACAGATTATTACCAGTTGGTCGTTACTGACTTATATATAGCGTTTTTAAAACGCTTATAAGGTGTATAGACTGCTAAACGACGATAAAGAGATAGTAAGCCATGGTTTAGCAACATCTCATTACTAAGAAACTCGTTCGATATACAGCCAGAAGAGGCAATGATTATAAAAGGAGTCGATGCATGTATGTGTTGGTAGTACTAGTCACAGGTCCCGCCAAAACAGGAGGACGACGCTAATTTTTAATCACCTCAAAAGAATCGACGTTAGACTTTGAGCTTACATTTCGACCACACATAGCAAGCATTTGTAAATCCCGTTTCTTTTGTACATTAGTTCATTACTTCGTATTAGAAATACAATTGTTACCAAGTTTGCAAAAACGAATCCAGGTTTTCGATGACCTCTGCTTTATAACGATGTTTCAAAACGTGGAGTCGTTTTACCTCAAAACGCTGTTTTTATTTAGTAAGGATATTTTTCATGTTAAAATGCCCTGTGCGTGTTTTAAATCGAACTTCAATCGCATTGCCAATCTGGATTTCAACGAACTCAATTGACGATTGAATTATTTGTATACAAAAAGCATTGAGAAAAACATTTAAAGGTGTCTAAGCGACTTGCAAGAGAGTGGTAGCAGAGTGACAACTGCAGAAATTGACAGTGTGCGTGGCGCAAAAATTAATCATAGGGTTTGGACTAAAAAATAAATGTGAAAAAACCTGAACAATAACCAATGGAAACAAATAAAGAGCTGAACGTGAGATTGGATGGAGAGGAGTTTGTGTGTATACGAGATGATTTATAACGGAAGATGGTTATCATTCAACAGACGTTTAGCATCGACTATGTTTGGACGATATGACTGTGTTGTGGAAGACGAATAACAAACATAATTATTATCAACTAGAACAAAAAAACCTGTAAGCATAGCATTATTTTGTCACTCCCGTAGGCTACCGATGTATGGATTTATATTTTGGCGCCTTTTTAAGGAGGGCAAAAGCCAAATTCTAGTTGCGGAAATGAGCCGATAAGAAAACAATAGCGTATTAGAGCAGATGAAATGTGAATCGTAATGAGGCAGTGGCGTAGCCAGGAATTTATGATGGGGAGCGGGGTTGGGAGTTTATGGCCTGGCCGGATGCCTTCCGGACACCAGCCCAACAGCATTACAGTACATATAAAAACGGAATAAAGTAACAAAGGGAAAAAAGTAAGAAAAACAATTGTTACTACAAGTAATTGTTTGTTTTTCTCATTTAAGTGGATAAGTAACATTTAAAAAACTTATTCAAAGGCAATGGGGGTTTAACCCCGAAATCTCCCTTGGCTACGCCACTGTAATGAGGTAATAATAATTATGGGACAGCGGGAAAACTGGTAGATGAGAACAGGCGACACACATTTCCACAGGGCATCTAATTCAACTCAACACTACAATTTATTAGTGAATAACTTGTGTCACAACTTGTTACCTAATCAATTTTGTAATTATTTTATGACAGTTGATCAAACCCATTCTTACAATACCAGGACCGCGTCCAACTATGTTGTCCCTTATGCACGAACTGCCTCCAGAGCACATAACCTCCAGGTTCTGGGTCCTCGTTTATGGAATTCCCTACCTGATGACCTTAAACGAGAAATATTTTTACCTGCATTTAAAAGGGGAGTGAAATCAGACTTTTTACTGAAATATACTGAATGCTAAACAGGTCTTTCTAAACAATTCATCGCTTAACTTTGTACCGATTATCTTGCTGTTATGCATACCTCAGCACCTTTTCTTTTTAGTTTCGGTTCTTGTTTTCTTAATTTTGTTTTCATATATCCTTTTTTTTACTAGGCTAGGTACTGCATCTGTGTTTCAATTTAATTTTGTTTTATAATTTTGTACTGATTGTGCTGCTACTTTGTTGTATAATATTGGTCAGTGCTAACATTCATATGGTCTCAACAGAACTTTTTTGTTTACAACTGTGTGACATGTATCGTTGACTGAAATGTAAATGTAATTTAGGGGCCAGGTTGATATAAGCTTTTAGCTTTTTCAGGGCTTCCTGTTGCTCAGAGACCGTTTCTGTATCTACTAATTGTACACATGTTCTTTTTGTTTCTTTGGCAATAAATAAATAAATAAATAAATAAATAACACTGGAGTGGATTGTCGAAGGAAGGCGCTCTATCGCGCTTTTTCACAATTGACAACATGTTGACGGTGAGCATTAGAAACAGGAAGTGTCACATTCACAATTCCCTCACTTTTTCTGTCCATCCGTCCATATATGATAAACTATTTCTAACTCCTTTCATCATTACTTCCCATTCTCTCTCTCCGCACACTCGTGCGTAAGCCTATGCACGTTTGAATATGTCGATGCGTTCTATGTGTTGATAGATGACCACGTTATATATTCATGGATGTCTGCACATGCTTACATGTATTCAAATCTATGCGATTCAGATTTTGACCCAACCTTCAAAACATTGAAACAATCTTGCTACATGTTTAATGACACTGCCATATCAAAGATGATTAGTGTCGCCCTCCTCCTTTATTCAGGCTTGGGACTGGCACTGGCAGAAAACAACCAGTGACGGAGTTACATTGAAACAACTACACTTCTCTGTCTCCACCATCTTAATATAAATTTCTGTTTGTGGGTGCCCAGGTTTAGCGGGATCACTCCCTTTCTGGGTTACCCTTTTCTATAGGTATCTTTTACCTGATAGATGTTAATATTAACTCCTCTTTTCACTGCACACTGTTATTTTATTTTATTTTTGGTCATTTTGCTGTTTTGGTTCGTTGATATTTCGAATAAACAGACATTGACGATCATGTTCACACTCAACGATTTCACTATTTATAGACAAAGCACTAACTGTTATGAAGGTGTATAATGATATGCGTATTTTGCTAAAATTTTGAGAACAAAACGTTACAGCTGAGCTTGTTTTACGTTTCCAGGAGCCAATCTCCTCGACCTGTCAAAAATAATTTATGGTAACATTTGATCCAAAAACTTGTATAACCATAACGTCTTAATGAATATTTCAACGTTGGAACCCATAGCCGCGAAGCTACTGGTGTCAGTAAATAATGGTCATGGCGATGTGTATGATAATGAAACAACAACAGTCTTTGGTGCGCTCCGGCGTGTAACACCAATCCAGCGCTGGCTTAATTTTCTATCGCTATACTATAAAACTCGTCAAAATCATTAAAAGTTTTCGAGTTGCTTTCAACTGCTGATTTCGCCTCGAACTATCGTACATTTTGTGCTACCGGGATCTATCCTTTACGCTTGTCGTCAAGTCTTTCGGGAATGAAGTGAAACAAAATGGCTGCGCCAGTTAATTTGTACACGCGTGACGCCATACGATGTGTCATTCATTCATTCATTCCAAAAATTTATATAGCGCTCCTTCAAGAAGCCTACTCTGACGTTGGCAACGAGAGTAGCCGAGGTCGTAGTATATCGTTATCCACCGAAATTTTCTTCGAACGCGATAGTCTCACGAATCGTCACGATGTGACTTGCGGTGGTTTCTCTTCTTTATTTTTCACTGTATAGTAGTCCTGGGTTTGCTACTCCACATGTATTTTATTAAACACCTTAGAACCAGTTGTTGCTGGGCGATAAATTAATAAATTTGCATTGTAATCCAATATGTCTTAGTCAACGGACACAGCCCTTGTTGCCATACGTTATCCATAACTGTTCCAATTCATTCATTCATTCATTCATTCATTCATTCATTCATTCATTCATTCATTCATTCATTCATTCATTCATTCATTCATTCATTCATTCATTCATTCATTCATTCATTCATTCATTCATTCATTCATTCATTCATTCTGAAAACTTACATAGCGCCCCTTCATGAAACCTACTCAGAGGCGTTCCCAGCCCAGCCACGGCAAAAAGATAGGCCTTGAGCTACTGGTAGAAAGCGGGCCATTGTATACTACTTAAATAAAATTTAGATCTTGAATGAATTATCGGGTATTAATATTAACGGTGAACTGTGACAATACTTTGACGGTATTAGTCTGCATGGCTGACGGAATAGGATGGCGTTAATGATCTTTGTCAGCGCACAGTGTCGTTAGACTGAAACATTTTACCTTACCCAGCATTTATTCTTCTATTCTATTTCTTTAGGTTCTCTCGGTAGGTTTCAGGTTCCAGTCAGTGACTTCCAATAGCATTTATTAGACACCTCTAAATCGTAATTTCTTTAGCAATAAATAACCTTCTCTAAGAAATCGACAATTACTGGAAAGGGGAAGTATGCGATGAAGCGAAAGTTACCGACTTAAATTTCCCAAAACGAAAAAACAATGCCAGCAAAAGTGAAAGCGATGAAGGCAAACATTTTCTCTCGTCGCTAGGGACCATTGATGTGTTAACCCTTTAATGACAAGCTACATATGTCACCAACACATTTTAGTACACGCTGGTCGCTAAAGGGTTAAGAAGCAAACGGTTCAAAGACGACGTTGATATAACGCTGCTGTAGCTGGTCATCTAAATGCAAGTCAACACCTCATTCCTCTTTGTTGTCATGCATCTATCACCGCCTTAACGTTTCAAAACTGAGACCAATCCCGGAGCACATGGGTGGGTGGGTAATTGATCGCTACAAATTACTAGCAATATTTGCATGTATACCACATAACTACGCCCAATGACCAAAAAAACCAATAACATGGGAATAGGAAACGATAAGACAACACCACAAAATTACTCAATTACATGATTATTACATGATGAAAAAAAACTCCGCCACTAACCGAAGCGAGGCTAGATGAAAGGCTATGCTAATGATCATTGTAATGACAGAGTGCTGTAAAACATCAACCAACCAAAGCATCGTCGGGTGAAGCCAGAACTCAGCCAATGGACAAACGGAGGAGCGCGTGTTTTGGTTTCATCGTCATAACATAAAGTTATTTTTAATCGATTAAAAAATGTCAGGATTTTGATCATTAGATGTTTAGGTACTATCGGCAGCCATTTCCAATAATTATTGGTGTTATAGAAATTCTTAGACTAGACTCAGTTAATCAATATAAAGAGGCGCCATAAAATTGCTGTGATTGGTTTATTGATGAAATGGATTGACCCCGTTGTAGTGTATAAGAAGCTAAATTCTATCAAATTTGTAGGTAAAGTGTAACAAATAACAGATGTCATTATACACCTTTAAAACAAACGCAGACTCGTAATAAAGTAATTTCTGTTACATTTTGTTTAGCTCACTAACACATTATCAAACAAACAGTCTGCTAACTCTATTTATTCTAATACAACTCTAACAACTGGTTCAGTACCTTGCTCTCGAGCAAATTTCTGTCCAGGGTAACGGACTCTGTTGTCATAGACCCTGATCAAATCGGATGCATCCATCCTATTTAGGCCTACACCCGAAAGAAACAATCACTATAATAATCATCCTCGCTTATACCAAGAAACAGTAAGTAAGTAAATAAATAAGTAAGTAAGTAAGTAGGTAACTAATTAAATACATAGTTAAGTATTGGCTTTAAAAATCCATTAGCAAACGCACAATGACACATCGAAATGGAATGCGCAAGGAGACGCATTTTTTAATAAAAAATAATATAGTATGGTACTTGTGTCCATCCTTAGTGCAGGACTAAATTTTGTTCGCCATTCGCCCGGATGATGATGTTTAGTGTCAGAAGAAAATATTGGCTTCATGGTATACCGCAAAAAGCAAATAGTACTTTCATAGTTTGTTGCAGTGTATGTATGAGCACTTCTTGTAGCGCCCCTTCAAGTTACTACTCAGAAGCTGTTTCGGCTAGAGCGCTGACACTGAACGGAGTTTCACGCCAAAACACATGATTAATTGCGACCGAATGTCTTTGCACATGGTGCTGCGCGACGGCTTAGGTGCATTCGAACCTGCAACCTTCCGGCTCCAAGGCACCGAACATACCCCTGAACCACGGTGCCCCACAACATTTAGTCACTATTATATTCCAGTTTCGCAGAAAATATATTATTTGTATTTTAAATTTTTGCTGATTATTTTAGTGGCAGCGTTGGTTTTGTTTATTTGTCAGTAATAAATACTTCATCCATTTATAAGTAATAATATTGCAGTCAAATGATAGGCACGAGCTGTCTTCATGTGGCGCGGTGGTGTAGTGGTGGCGTCATTGCCTTGAAGCCGGAAGGTTCGGGGTTCGAATCCACCTCACCGCGTAAGGACCTTGGGCAAGTCCTTCACTCGCAATTGCTCAGCGCTTCGGCGTGAAACTCCGATGCAGTGTCCGCTCTGCATTCGGGAGCGCCTCTGAATAGAGAGCTTGAAGGGGCGCTATAACAAGTGCACATACATACATACATACATACATACATACATACATACATACATACATACATACAATCTTAAACGCTCTTCGTATTTTCATTCTAAGTGTCTCGGACTGTTCGACGTTCTGTTTTGTTTTCTGTTTTTACCACATTGGTTCGTGCTTTCATTTGTTGGCGAATTGACTGCTGTAATTATCTTTTCAATGGTCTGGCCAAGGTTCGCCTTTGATCTTTACAGTTGGTCCTAAATGCTGCCGAACAGATTCATTGCAAGCTTTCAATGGCATGGCTTTGCTAAACAGAAAGTGGAAAATTTGTCACATGCGACGACCCTATAGTATGCATTATCTACAATATTATGCACATGTTCCCACCCACATAATTATATCCAAAACAAGCTATTTGCAGTTACTGTAGTTCTCGGACGCTACGATACTATCCGATAATATTTTATGATCATGCCTTATCCAATATTTTTAATCATTTATATAAGTAGTCGTAAGGCCTTTATTAAGACCGCGATTGCATTCGTTTTTGAGGTGTGTAAAAGTTCATTTAGATTAAAGCGTTTGTCGCCATAATAAAGAAACTGAGGTTAACATCACTCCATGTGCTTGACACATATGGACCAATAAAAAATTGATTTATTGATTGATTGATTGATCTTCGAATCATTAGGATTAAAACAACGGTTTAGAGAAGGTTTGTGGCATCATGGGTACTACTTAAAAGCTTTGTATAATACTTGATTGTCGCTTTTAGATTTTCTGTCTAACGCAATCCATACAAAGCGCCATTACTTAATTCACATATATAATATAATATTATATATATATACAATATTATATATATAATATAATATATATTATATATATAATATATAGGTGTAGCGAACCAGGTTGCTACAAGCTACCTTACTTATTTACTTAAGTAAGGCCGCTATTTCTATTACGAATTCACGGGTGCTATGCTTAGCACCGATCGATGCGGTCATCGCTATATTTAGCTTCCCATGCATTTTTCAATGGAACTTTCCACCACCGGCGATTTTTGATTGGTTGGACATCACGCGATGTTTTCGGCGGCAAGAAGCGGGTTGCCAAGGCGAATCGAGCGCAAATGCGCAGTCGAGCGGCAGAAGTGGAAGAGGTGACAACTCGCTCGTGGAGATTGCGAAATTTAGGTAAAGTTGTGGCCGTTTTCGACTCAGACAGTTTCCTACAGCCCGGAAGACAAGGTTCCTTGGGTTTCTGTTTACCGATGTGTGAATGCAAACAATTTCGGTACCGACCAACATTTTCGGGGGAAGATCGTGACATTGACAGGCGATGGAAACGTTGGAGCGACTGTCATAAATATCTGTTGGATCAGGAAAGTATCGCCACGCTATTTCTTGAGCTCGAGCCTGAATTAAGTGTAAACTGATAAAAGTTATGATGTATCTTTGATTAGAACTGCATTTGAGAAAGAGGCGATCTGTGCATTGTCCCGATAAGTAGTAAATAAAACTAAGGCATAGGTTTTATTCAGTAGGCCTAAATAGCGGACATTATTATAAACTCTGTTCATTGATGTCTAGAAATGATTGCTGATTAGTGACAAACAGTCACCTGATTAATTTTATAATAAATAAAGCCTAGATAAGAATCTGTGAATTGATTATTAATAAGATGGACTCCGACAGTGATACGGACAGTGACAGGAAGGCAGAATTGGAAGAAGACAAGGGAGGTCTTAAAGAAAGTGTTGCCATAGAAACGACCGACGGTTCTACAGACTTTGACCTGATTTTAATGCATAAACAAATGACAAAGATAGCACAACTTCTAGAGTGCCAGCATAATACTTTGACAAACTTAGCCGAAGAGCTAAATACAGTTTCTAAGCAACAGGACCGACTTACTTCCCGCCAGAATGAAAGTGAAGCAAGGTTTCAGTCCCTAACTGATGGTAAAGTGGGTGGTGGAGCTTGGGGAAATGTTGAGGAATCGAACCCAGATAAGTACCCATTTAGTGGGGCTGTCGTGAACTTAACAGCCACCGCAGACATATGTCCAATATCGGCCCATCCTGAGGAAGAAGGTAACCAGAGAAGCTCACACCCTAGGTTAGGATTCGAACCCGCTTCCATTGACACCAAAACCCTTGACCTAGGACCCGGCTTTCCTCAACCGCGCTTAAGGGGGCGAGCAACAGTAGAGCCCATTAATTTGGGGGTGGAAACGGCAGGACAGGCGGCGCCCCCGCGCGTCACAATTGGTTCCAGCAAGTGGGATGAAGCTACAAAAGGTCATGGGTCAGAGGGTAAAATAATAATGGATCCCAGATTTAGTAGAGCAGAACATTTATGGGAAGAAGTGGAAAATGGAAAAGAAAATTTTTCACAAGATGATCCAAGAAGAATGGATGTACAGATGAAATACTTTGGTGCTAGACCAAAGGATTTACAAGGTCAAGGTCAAAAGGCAAATGACTTACAAGGTAAAAAGGTAAATGATTTAGAAGGTCAAGGTCAAGGTCAAAGAGTAAATACAACTGACATGTTGCATGGTCAAGCAATGTATTATTATGATACAAATGTTTTGTATAGAGATTTTGACTTTGAAAATTACATGCGTCGAAAACAAGATAAATTAGTTAGAATTGGAATCGAAAATAAATCTGAAGACGATGATTCAGAAGTTACCGACTTGCGAGCGCTACATAAATTCGAACTGGAAACAAAAGCGTTAGGCGTTCGGCAAAAAGATAGTAAAACTTGTACTAATCCTAGATTTTTAGTTTCAGATGGAAAAATGGGGGATTCTTCGTTGCTGAGCGACGACCACGTGGGAACATGGGATGCACATCCTCACCGGTCATCAGCGACTACTACCCCATGGGCTGCCACCTTCCCCCCCTCGTCGGTTCCTGAAACAGAAAAATTCCGGTCACCGAGCAACATGCTGTCACAAGTGACCGTTTCAGTCACCTCGGCTGCTTCTGATGTCCTGTTCTGCGAGTCGAAAACAGAACCCGGAAGAACCCTCCCAGTCTTCGCATCAGTTCCTCAGATGTTCGCGTACACATCTGCTCCGAGTCGACCGATCATGTCGATGGTTTCCATGTCGTCGGAAACTCGAGTCACGCACAGCTACGAATACATACATTGGGCTAATGGTCAGCCCATGTATGCGCCTTGCAGTCAGAAGATGGTTCCACCTGTTCCAGTCTTCCCTGTCTACGCGGAAGCAGTTTCTCTTCCGATCCAGATGCAACCGTGGCCCATGACGAGCACAGTTCTGGAAAACTCTGTCAAGGTCATGAAACTGCATCCATCGTCAGAAAAGCTCAGTTCAGCCAGTGTCAACTGTCAAGATAACTGTCTGAAAACAGCTGAAGGAAAGACAGTCAGTCTTTCTTTCCCAGCAGTGCAAGTTGCTGCTGAAAGTCGAGCATCAACTGGTGGTCATGCAACTCCATCAACCAACACAGAACAAGAAGAAGCTGCCGACTCAACAAGAGAGAAGGTGAGATCGCACATGAAACTAGGTCATTATAATGGAAAAACGTCGGTAGAGGTGTTCCTAAAAAAATTTGAGGTGTGTTCCAAGAACAACCGATGGACAGAAGACGAAAAACTAGCACAACTGACCTGCGCCCTGGTCGAACCTGTAGATCAACTTCTCTATGAATTTGACTCTGACACAATCACCACATGCGCCGACTTGATGGACAGGTTGAGGCTAAGACATGGGAGCACTGACCAAACGGTTTTGTACCAGACTCAACTAAGTGCTCGCAGACAGAAGGTAGGAGAAGATCTGGGTTCTTTAGTCCAAGACATAAGACGATTAATGATTCTGGCATTCCCAGGACCGAGGTCAACGCACAGTGAAACTATTGCGATCAAAGCTTTCCTTGATGCCTTACGAGATAAAGAACTAGCCTTAAAAGTGAGAGAGAGGGAACCGGTCACCCTAGACAATGCATACAAAACGGCCATGAGATTGGAAGGCTACCGCAGAGCTGATGAAGATGGCATGGACCGCCAAGAACGACGTCCAGGCCGAGTCAAAATTGTGAAGGAAAGTGATGAAACGGGAGATTGCGATACGAAAGAATTTCGCGAGGACATTGGCCGCCAATTAAAACAATTGAGTGACAGAATGGACTGCTTGCTAAATACTCCATCGACCGAAAGACACTATCCGCCATGGCAACCGCAACGCACCTCTTCAGCATGGAGAGGCACAAACTATATGAATCGACGATGGAGTCAGAAACCGAATGAAAACTACCGAAGAACAACTTCTGACAACCGACGCTGCTTCGAGTGCAACCAGGTTGGACATTTGGCCCGGGTTTGTCCTCGCAGAATAACCTCTTCGTCAACTGGAGAGCAAGATGAACCTGAAGGACCTGGGGTGAGTAACGCTAGACATGTAAAAGGAAACAGTGACGCTTATCTGTCTGTGACAATTAGAGGGAAGAAATTGCTAGCTTTGTTAGACTCTGGCAGTGAAATGACATTATGCCCTGCGTCGCTAGTGGATTCGGCGGAAATCAAAGGCTCCAGTCAACTGTTGCAAGCTGCTAATGGGTCTGCAATTCGGGTACTGGGGGAGACTGTACTGAAACTGAAAATCGAAGATCAGGCTTTCGAAATTCCGTGTCTGGTAACTGAGCAGGTTACTGAACTTATTCTCGGTCTCTCTTGGATGGTGAAAGAAAATGTCCTGTGGCATATGGGGAAAAGATGGGTCCTCGTGCGGAACTTTTGGTTCACCGTTCATGGTAAAACCCGTTCAGGACTATGTCGTAAAATAATCGTTTCTCGTGATGTTCAAGTGCCATCAAATAGTGAAATGGACATAACGACACATGCAATATTACCAAACCTGAAGGCGGTAACCACCCAATGGGCTGTCAGACCTCAACTGTTGGACTCCGGGCTCATTCTAGCAGGGACCCTGCTTCCACACCGGACTTTTGATCTGCCACTCAGAGTCATGAATCCGACCAGTCGACCCATCTGGATAAAGAGAGGAATCCAATGCACCGCCGAACCGGTTATCGTAGCAGACGAAGAGCCGCTTGCAACGACCGATTCCGCTTGTGCAGTCATCACCGAGACATCGAGGAAGCAAACCGAAGAGGATGTTACCGAGATTCTGGCCCCGCTATGGGAAGGGATTGCAGCTGATGTGCCGGAGGGAGTACAGCAAAGATTACAGGCAATCATCTTAGAAAATCAGAAGGCCTTCTCCTTAAATGAATGGGACTTGGGTTTCACCGATGCGATTCAACACGAGATTGAGACGGGGACCGAAAGCCCTGTTAGACAATCGCTGCGGCGGCAACCCATGTCCGTACTACCTACCATCGACGAACAAGTAAATCAAATGTTGCAGCAAAGACTCATTGAACCCTCCGCTTCCGCTTGGGCCAGCAATGTGGTTATGGTCACGAAGAAAGACGGTACCCCGAGGTTTTGTGTGGACTACCGCGCGGTGAACACTAAAACCCGGAAGGACGCCTACCCCCTTCCCTCATAGGCGAAAGTCTCGACGCTTTGGCCGGGGCAAGGTGGTTTAGTACTTTCGACCTCCGTGCGGGTTACCATCAGGTAGCGGTAGATCCAAGAGACCGGCATAAGACGGCTTTCATCACTAGAAGAGGAAGCTTCCAGTTTCGGGTCTTACCATTCGGCCTCTGCAATTCGCCGGCCACCTTTTCACGAATGATGAACCTAGTAATGGCTGGACTGAACTTCGAGGTATGTCTCATCTACCTTGACGACATCATTGTTTTCGCCGAAGACCTGGAGACGCACCTGAACCGACTAAAACAGGTGCTGGAGCGTCTAGCCAAAGTGGGACTGAAATTGAAACCGTCCAAATGTCATCTGCTACAACGACAAGTACTATTCCTAGGACATGTGATCAGCGAGCAGGGAATCACGACCGATCCGGAAAAGACAGTTGCTGTGCGGAGCTGGCCGACTCCGAGGAACCTTAAGGAAGTTCGAGGCTTTATCGGAATGTGCTCGTACTACCGGAAGTTCGTCCCTGACTTCTCTAACATCGCTAAACCGCTGCATGCCCTGACAAGGAAGGGGTGTCGTTTTCTCTGGTCGGAAGAGTGTGAAATGGCCTTCACCCAGTTGAAGCAACTTCTTATCGAGGCACCAATACTGGCTTTACCATTGGACGACGGAATGTACGTCCTTGACACTGATGCATCAGGAGAGGCCATAGGAGCTGTTCTATCGCAAATCCAACGAGGACAAGAACGAGTCATTTGCTATGGAAGCCGCCTCTGTTCGAGAGCTGAGCAGAATTATGATGTAACGAAAAGAGAGCTTCTCGCAATCGTACATTTCTTAAAGACCTACCGACAGTACTTGCTGGGGCACCGTTTTCTCCTTCGAACAGATCATTCGGCGCTTCAATGGTTGAGGAGAACCCCTCTCCCCATCGGACAGCAAGCGCGCTGGCTAGCCATCACAGAAGAATTTGAATTTGACATTCAGCACCGGGCAGGGACGGCACATCGAAACGCAGACGCTATGTCCCGCATTCCACCACAAATACAAGCTGTTCGGGAACTGCGAGACTTTTCGAATGGGCTAACTGGCTTGCCAATGGATTGGAATAGGACTGTCATGCGTGACGAGCAAAGAACCGATACTGATCTGGACTGGGTGATTCAGAAGAAGTTGGACTCAAGCGATCCGCCTTCTTACGAGGAAGTAAGGAGTCAGAGTGGAGCCGTAAAGAACCTAATCTCCCAATGGCCGCAGTTGGAGTTGAGAGATGAACTGTTGGTACGGAAATGGCTGGATGCAGAGGATGGCAACGTCGCTAACTACCAATTGATTCCACCTCCTAGCCGTCGGTTGGCGTTGATTCAGCTGTCCCACGAAGGAATAACTGGAGGACACATGGGAATCAAACGAACCTTGTCCCAGTTGCAGAAGAGAGCCTACTGGCACTGAGGCGATGCACTCCTTGCGCCCAATACTTCCGAGGCAAACCGCCCAAGCAAGGGCGACTGCAGTCAATGGCCGTAGGAGCGCCCATGGAATGTCTCGGAGTGGACATCACCGGACCACATCCCACCTCCAGCAAAGGACACCGTTATATCCTGACTGCTGTCGACCACTTCACGCGCTGGGCGGAGGCGCATCCGATCCGCAACCAAGAGGCAGCGACCGTGGCCCGTGTCCTCGTGAAAGAAGTCTTCTGCCGGTTCGGGTGCCCGCGGCAGATTCTGACGGACCAAGGGCCCTGCTTCGAGGCGGCCTTGTTTCAGGAACTGTGCCGTCTCCTCCAAATCGACAAGATCCGTACCACCCCCTATAAGCCGAGCACGAATGGCGCGGTCGAAAGATTTCATCGGACCCTGAACGCCCTCCTGGGAAAGGTGGTAGCCCAAAATCAGAAAGACTGGGATGTGCATCTGCCCTACGTCCTGGCCGCCTACCGAGCCAGCGAGAATGAAAGTACCGGATTCACTCCGAATCGGTTGTTTCTGTCAAGGGAATTGTGCATGCCCATTGATTTAGTGCTTGGGGATGTGCGGGACATGAATACCTTGTTAAATGTGGATGATTTTGTTGCTAATCAAATTGAAAATGTACAAACCGGTTTTAAAACTGCCAGGAAAGTTATGCAGCGCCAGGCTACCACTAGGATTGCCCGCTACAACCTGTGGGTCAAACCGGCTACCTTTGCCATTGGGTCTTGGGTTTGGTATTTCTACCCGAGACGACGACCCGGGGTAAAGGAAAAATGGAACAAACCCTATACTGGACCCTACCGAGTTATGGCACAACTGGGTCCTGTCCTGCATAAAATACAGAAGTCGGCCCGATCACAGGTTAAGTTAGTTTATGTCGATAAACTAAAACGATACGAAGGAGAAACCCCTAGAAACTGGGAGATGGACCTTATCCCTGACCTGGTTGAACCAGTTGACCTGGAGGTTTTGGCAAATGCCAATGATTCGGGCGAAGAAGAAGAGGTAGCCCCTTCGAGACCGCGTAGGACCATTGTACCGCCCCGTAGGTATAGAGAATAGCGTAATGTGATGTAATGTGATATGATAGGGTGGTCCTGTCGCGTAATGGCGACAAGTAGGTGAATAGAGAATAGAGTCTTCTCTGCTTTAGTTGTGTTTTGATGATATTATATGTGGCCTTGAGATGTAGGTTTACATTTTTCTTTTAATGTGCGTTGATATATTGTGCTTTCTTACTGTGTAAAAATGTGAAAGTTGACTACAGTAATGAAGTGTAATATGATGATATAGGTTATGTGAGAATGCATAGTTTTATTAGTGTGAAGTGTAGCTTAAATGTTTCAGATTACCTGTGTATCCTCTGATGATAAAAGTAACTATGTAGATGAGATGAATAATAAAGAAATGTGATAAGAGAAGAGATAACCAGGTAAAGATACTTGTACTTGTCTCGTGTAGAATCCCTCCAGGTCGTGTAATGGCGACGAGAGTAAGCGATGGGAGAATAGAATCTTCTCTGTTTTATTTGCTTTTTGATGATATGTAACTATGTGATGTGGGAATACATTGTTTTATTTTCTTGTGCATAAATGCTGTGCTTTCTGATGTAAGCTAGTTGATTATAACTATGTGAAAATGTTTACAGTAAGTGTTTAGTAGCAGTTACAAGAAAGTAATGTAGAGTGATGTGATGCTACAAGGACATTTAGTAAGTATGAGCTCCAGCGTAATGCTTAAAGAGTAGTCCTTTAGTTTGAAATAAAAAGGGTAGTTTTAAACTCAGTTTAAATATTTGAATTGCTTCTTGTTGCCACGAAGAAGGGCAAATTTTGTGCTTGTATGTTATGTGCATAATAATGATTGCAAGTCAAAAGATTATGATTATAATATGCTATGGTAGAAGTAATTAGCATTCTGCGTGGTGATTGAAGGATAACCTTGTGTGATTGGATGAATGCGTAACTTGGTGATAATGTGGTGCTAGATTGTGTAGTAAGGTTGAGTAGAGCACCCAATTGTAAGCATCGCCCTGAGAGTTAGTGAGTAAGTTGGATTATAGACTTAGAGGCAGAATCACTGTAGCAGGCAGTGGAGATTGCATGCAATGGTGAAGCTGGGCCTGTGGATGAATTCGTCCAGTCTTAGTCTACTTCCTGCCGGGGTTGTAATGTAATAGACTAGTATAGGATATGGGAATAAATCCTTTATGCCTTGGGTATGCTTAGCTGAGCAGTAATTCCTTCTTCGATCCAGGTAGCTAAGCCTTGATGTAATGTTGAAACGTGTGCATGTTGGTATGCATTATTAGTAGCCTAGGTTTATGATCTGACGTTGCTTCATCTCTGTAACAGTGGCTTGTTGTGAAAGGAATGCGTGCCTGTAAAACACAGCTTAAGTTTTAAGTTGCTGTATATGTTTGGCTTGGGGAATGGGTGAACCTTGGTTTCGGATTGCAGTAGAAAAGATGGTTTGTGGAAATCAGACATTGTCTGAGAGATAGTGTAAAGTAGTATGAATGAGAGTGACTGAGTGTGCTTAAAGATGTATTTCTCAGTTTATGGCTGTGATGACAAGTTTAAATGGATTAGGGCCTCAGACTCTTTTGTGCCTGGAATTTAGTATAGTATCGTAACCATAAAATTGTATAAGGTATTGATTCATCTATAGCGATTCTTGTTGATTGTGATTATTATATGTGAAATTCTGCATAGCGACACTGCTGTATAAAAATGTAATAATGGATTAATGTAGGATGTGGTGCCAGAGCATGATTTTATATGTGTTTAGAGGACTTTTCTCTCGTCTCGTGGCTCTGAGCAATTGCTGGAAGTAGTAGGTAGTTAAGTTTCATTGTGAATAATTGCTAAAAGTAGTTTAAGCTAGGTGAATGTAACTATGTGTAGTTAATGGGGTTACGTTAAACGATTAATCTTCTTCTTACAGACCGAAACAATCAGTTGGCATGGAAGATAAGATCGACATCTTGGATTTGATATCCCCTTGGGTAGGAAGTCATGAGGAGGCGATAGTTATAACACTCTTTACCATTAAGAAATGCCGCTTGGTTCTGGCCATTCCTCGTTTAACGCTACTGAGTTGGTTGTAAGCAGTAATGTTACCGCTTAGATGTACCAGGCTCCTATAATTTAGTATCGAGGGTTCTAGCATATAACACTAGTCGTGAAATGAAGATATGATTTCAAGTGGTTATTTTATTGTGTTACTGAGTTGTCTTGGAAATGCTATGTCCTGCATTACTATGTTTTACCTTTCCGAGATGGTATTGATATATGATGTATGTAATCTAATGGCCAGTATTAATGATAAAAACTGTGACAGTTTCTGGACTGGGAAGATTAGTAATACGTTGTTGGTCAGTTTGAGGACCTCGGTTAGTTAAGAGCTGTTGTTGGGCATTTGTGAACCCTTATGACTGACTAATAATCAGCCATTGTACAAATTTCTATGCCAATTGATGTAACTTCTGAGACAGTATAAGATGTAGCATGCTAGATGATATACAAGTGCTCTGTATCAGGTTCGAGCTCCGAAGTGTTATTAAATTTACCAGGTACTGGTAAATTTAAGAGTAAGTGGTGGGGGGTGTAGCGAACCAGGTTGCTACAAGCTACCTTACTTATTTACTTAAGTAAGGCCGCTATTTCTATTACGAATTCACGGGTGCTATGCTTAGCACCGATCGATGCGGTCATCGCTATATTTAGCTTCCCATGCATTTTTCAATGGAACTTTCCACCACCGGCGATTTTTGATTGGTTGGACATCACGCGATGTTTTCGGCGGCAAGAAGCGGGTTGCCAAGGCGAATCGAGCGCAAATGCGCAGTCGAGCGGCAGAAGTGGAAGAGGTGACAACTCGCTCGTGGAGATTGCGAAATTTAGGTAAAGTTGTGGCCGTTTTCGACTCAGACAGTTTCCTACAGCCCGGAAGACAAGGTTCCTTGGGTTTCTGTTTACCGATGTGTGAATGCAAACAATTTCGGTACCGACCAAATAAAAATTCAACATTTTCGGGGGAAGATCGTGACATTGACAGGCGATGGAAACGTTGGAGCGACTGTCATAAATATCTGTTGGATCAGGAAAGTATCGCCACGCTATTTCTTGAGCTCGAGCCTGAATTAAGTGTAAACTGATAAAAATTATGATGTATCTTTGATTAGAACTGCATTTGAGAAAGAGGCGATCTGTGCATTGTCCCGATAAGTAGTAAATAAAACTAAGGCATAGGTTTTATTCAGTAGGCCTAAATAGCGGACATTATTATAAACTCTGTTCATTGATGTCTAGAAATGATTGCTGATTAGTGACAAACAGTCACCTGATTAATTTTATAATAAATAAAGCCTAGATAAGAATCTGTGAATTGATTATTAATAAGATGGACTCCGACAGTGATACGGACAGTGACAGGAAGGCAGAATTGGAAGAAGACAAGGGAGGTCTTAAAGGAAGTGTTGCCACAGAAACGACCGACGGTTCTACAGACTTTGACCTGATTTTAATGCATAAACAAATGACAAAGATAGCACAACTTCTAGAGTGCCAGCATAATACTTTGACAAACTTAGCCGAAGAGCTAAATACAGTTTCTAAGCAACAGGACCGACTTACTTCCCGCCAGAATGAAAGTGAAGCAAGGTTTCAGTCCCTAACTGATGGTAAAGTGGGTGGTGGAGCTTGGGGAAATGTTGAGGAATCGAACCCAGATAAGTACCCATTTAGTGGGGCTGTCGTGAACTTAACAGCCACCGCAGACATATGTCCAATATCGGCCCATCCTGAGGAAGAAGGTAACCAGAGAAGCTCACACCCTAGGTTAGGATTCGAACCCGCTTCCATTGACACCAAAACCCTTGACCTAGGACCCGGCTTTCCTCAACCGCGCTTAAGGGGGCGAGCAACAGTAGAGCCCATTAATTTGGGGGTGGAAACGGCAGGACAGGCGGCGCCCCCGCGCGTCACATAAGCTTACATGATGTGAATTAAGTAATGGCGTTTTGATTACTGATGCCTCTGATATTATCAGACGCATCAGTGGTAATAGTAGAAGGCTAGAAGTATACATTGAACGACAGTGTTATAACAAAGGCTTGATTTGTGAAAGGCCGTTCTCCTTCTGCATTCAAGCTGGGTGCTAGCACATAGAATAAGACTGTGGCCTCAACTGCGGGAAGAGTGGGTTTAGCGCATTATCCTTAATCAAGCAGGACGCTTGCGAAGAGCCTCCCGTCCGCCATTCTACATAATTCCTCGAATGTATAGGGTTTACTCAGGCAGATAATTAGTCGAATCAAGCGGTACAATAAAATTATGGCCTGCAGCCTACCCCGTTCCTGCTCCCCCATTATATCCCCACCATGCCGGGACCGCGCATAGCATGCGATAAATATTGTGGTCATCCTAACAACGTCATATTATAGGCTTGGTCCCTTGAGACCGTGTGTAGTCATAATTCACATGTCATAAAACGACTGTCTTCCATGGAAAGCATACGAGCTTTTCATGAGCTTCAAACCCTAGTTTTTCAGTTACGACATCTTGATGTTTCAATGGAATCAGATACAAACGTTTCTGTTCACAAGATTCGCACATAAGGACGTCAATGGTGCGGTAAGGTAAACATTTTCTGCTTATTTGAAAATCAGCTGCTATATGGGCTCAAAGCTGAAGTAGGCTATCCTTTTTTAGGTCGGCCATTTCGGAAAATGGTCGCCATTTAAGCCATGGGAACATTTGTAATGGCTCTGTTGGATTTCCTGCACTTACAATGGAACTAAGTATGTTTAGGCACCAAGATGACAATTCTAAGTGTACTGAAAGCTGAGATATTGAAAATCCGTATTTTGGTCGGCCATTTTGGAAAATTGCCGCCATTGAAGCCCTGGGTAACATTTGTAATGGCTCTTTTGGACTCCTCGCTCCTAACTATGTATGTTTAGACACCAAGATGACGATTCTAAGTGCACTGGAAGGTGAGATAATTTAAAATATGTAAATCGGTCGGCCATTTTGAAAAATGGCTGCCATTGGGGCCAGGGGTCAAATCTGCGATGGCCATATAGCCAAACCTTTTTCTTATAACATTTTCGTAGTATGTACTAAATTTCATGCTTGTATCACAAAGTGAACAATTCCTTCGCATTTTGGTTCCAGGCGGTTTTACTTGGAGACATTTCATTCATCAAATTTGGTTAGATCGTCCTATTTGAGACCCATTTCAATGCGTTTTAAGGGTGTCTTTTGAATATGCAAATTTTCTCGTTTGAACGGTGTTTGAACGGTTGTGTCCAATGACCTATTACATCATTTATTTACTTAATAATGACTTAGAAGCGATTAGACCTAAATTATTACACAAATTTAAATATGTATTATCCGATTGAATCCGTTTTGAAGGTGTTCAATGACGTATACTATTTGCAAAGAGTTTAACAGCTACGAGCTACAGTTGAGCAGTCGAATCAAGAAGTTCAATTTGACCTGCAGTCTACCGCGGTCTTGCTGCCCCGCAGCTCTGTGCCATGTCGCGCATAACATTGAGGACAAAGTGGAGTTAGATAGAATGGTCGCCTTATCCAATTTCTCCTCCGTCAAGCGCATGTTGGCGATGAGGCCTTTACATGACGTCTCCAAGTTGCTCTGTCTCTGGTTTTATCCACCGCTCTTCGTATGTCCACGCCCTGCGTTTCTAGATACTCCATCACGTTCTTCATCTATGTCTTTTTGGTCTTCCTCTGCTTCTCTTCTCTTCTGTTTGTCCATATAACACTGTTGCTGGTAGTCGTTTCTCCTCCATCCGTGTAACATGTCCGAACCAAGTCAGTCTTCTCTTCCGCGGATTGACTACTGTTAGTAATCCCTACTAATTGGGCTTCCTAAGGTTCGCTTGTCATCTGTGCAATTTGTCCTACATTCTGCTGCTAGACTTATTGCACGACTTCCTAGATACTCGCACATCTCATGACCTTCACTGGCTTCCGATCTTTGCCCAAAGCAGATAGTAATACCAAGTCCCTGCAGGGCTTAGCGCCTAAATACCTGTGCGACTTTTAATGTGTAAGCCTCTTTCTGCAAAATCCTCACGCCCTCTTCGTTCTGCTGACCGCTTTGATCTATTTGTACCTAGATCACGAATCTAACTAATTCAACATCGGGTTTTTGCACTTGTTGGTCCTTTAATTTGGAATCACCTTCCTTCTGAAATTCGTGGCAGGATTCTTGTAGAAAATTCACCTGCATCAGGGCTTTTTTTAACGTGCAGTTGCGCACAAAATGTGCAGTTCTAAATGGATTGGTGCAGTTGTAGAAACATGCAGAAGCACTTCTGTACAGTTAAAACTAGCGAAAAAGGCCATTGTCCTCCGATTGGAAGTAATTTACCATGGAGTATGGGAAGAAAAGAAGGGGTTGTGCAGTTCTAAAAATTCCTTAAAACAGCCCTGACCTGCATCTTTCGCTGCTTGAAGACTTTTCTTTTTTTATTGGCGTGTCACGCTGAGAGCGCTTCTGAATAGCTCTGCTGTGAGAAGCGCTTTACAAATGTTTTGTTCGATTAGATTAGATTAGATCCTGATTCTGTCAATTACTGTCTCCGTTTGTCCAGTTTCCTCGCGAGCTATTTCGTTGCGTATCTTTTCTATCCTCGATCTTCTCAGTATTCGCCTTATACACCCTTGGAAAACGCTCAATTGACGCTATAATTTGGAAAGGATACCAGTGGCGGCGCTAGGGGGCTGGGGCTAAGCCCCCTACAAGAGGTTCAGCCCCCCCTAAAAAAATGACCATCTGAATTATTTTACATTGAAATATCCACGATTTTGGTCGATGACTAAAAAAAAAAAAGGTCGTGAGAAATTTTGGCGGCGAAGATGGAAAATTTTCATGAAATTTTGGTCGATGACTAAAAAAAAAAAAGGTCGTCAGAAATTTTGGCGGCGAAAATGGAAAATTTGGCCGCGGGCTTCAGCCCCTCCAAAACTGAAATCCTGGCGCCGGTGTCACGATATAGAGTATCCCCCGTATTAATTGTATCCCCCAAAATTAAAAAAGTCGAAAAAACCGCTTCCGCGTGTAGTTTTTTTGCAAATTAATTTTCATCTGCTTTGTTTTGAACAATGACACTAACTGGTATGTTTTTTCCGACTAGATAATTTGTTTTGCCCTGTTTTTAGAGCACTTAAAACATTAAAAACACTTAAAAACACTCAGAGTCACTGAATAAATTCGAGTTGCCTTTATCTGAGCATTGCCTAGTACACTTAAAACAATTAGAGTCACTTAAAATTTTGATTACAGCATAAATATTTTTATTATGCGCCTTTTTCAAAAATGGAGATAGAATGGTTTATCCCCCCGGATAGTATAGACCGGTTAATTCCATCCGGTGGGATAGACTAATTCATCCCCCCGGATAGCTTTCAGGGGGGATACTCCGTTTCATGACACCGGCACTGAAGGATACGACCAACATCAATACTCCGTCTCCACGTTAGCGTCAAACGCCGAATGCAAATAACTTTACACGTATGCAGCTTAAGACTCATTAATTAATTATTCGTGATGAAGTCAATCCATTTGATGTTGCTTAATTAATTAAGTTAATTAAGTAATTAATTAACTAAATTGATTAATTAATTGATGGATTAATTCATTCATTCATTCATTCGTTTGCTCGTTTGCTCATTAATTAATTAATTAATTAAATAAATAAATAAATAAATAAATAAATAAATAAATAAATAATTAATTAATTCAATCATTCATTCATTCATTCATTCTTTAAATAATTCATTCATTCATTCATTCATTCATTCGTTTATTCGTTCATTCGTTCATTCGTTCATTCGTTCATTCGTTCATTCGTTCATTCGTTCATTCATTCATTCATTCATTCATTCATTCCTTCATTCATTCATTCATCCTGGGGCGAGGCATGCATGCCAACAATTCTTCTCCACCCGTTACTGTCCGATGGTCTCAGAAACGTCATTGTTCGGTTGGTCCATCGACACGTAAGACAGCCAAGTATACCGCGGTCTCCCACGAGACCTCTTCTACTACGGAATGGCAACCAACGTGATATTCCGTCTTGCGTCAATGGTCGGCTGGAATCTGGCCACATGGCCATATTGACCGAGTCGTCTTTTTCTCAATATCGATTTTTATCAATGTGAGAAGTTGCTGATTCGTTCGCTCTTTAACTTCCACATTCGTGATGAAGCCATTAAATTTGATGTTGCTTGTCCTTCTCAAACACCATTGATCCAGAGCGCTCAACTTCTTATCCTCCACTTTGGTCGAGGTCCACACTTAGCCACAATATTATAGGAAACTCGATTGTACGCAAGCAATATACAATTTGAGCTCGACCTCCAGGGGTAATCGTGCGGACCAGACATTTCTGTCAAGGTCTCTCATGACCGTTTTCAGCTGCCCTCTAAATGGTCGACTGACATGTTATTGGTAAAATGAGCAGTTGGACATAATTATATAATGGCCTTGCATGGCTGCCAAACAGTTGAACTCCAATCCTCTAACGACTTGTGATCATCATGTTATGACGTCCAATGATGCCACGATCATATGTATATAAGTCTGACACAATTGTTCTCTCATACAACAATTTTCTAGTTTCGCACAACATAGAAAACCTAAATATTTATTATTGGCTTTAAACTTTTTTTGCTTCGGGCTCGAATGCTCTTCAAAAATCTGTAAATGGAATGGAATGAATAAAAAGTTATGGGTCTACAGAGACGGAACCTTTGCGCTTTGACAAAGCAGGAAAATTAACTTCGTGTCTCATCGACTGGCATTGGCACGCATGTAGGGTATTGACACAAAACTACTTTGGAATCAGCTCCAGTGACACGCTATTCGGTAAGTTCGGTATTGGCTGGTTACCAAAGCTCATCTTATCGCTCTCTCAAAAACTTCTTTTTTCACTGACAACCAGATTAATGTCTATTAGTTTTTCGAGTGATGAATATCTTCTGCTTCGTTCTGTTCTTCAGAAGTATAGGCTGCTTTTGGCAATTGGTGCAGGGAATCGTCAAGTAGCATTTATTTTATCTGCAATATTTTTTTATATCATTTACCAAAATGGCTCCTCTCGTGACTCATGCGTAGATGGATGCCTCATGCAAGTAAGGAAGTATGCATACATTGATAATTGCACATCGCAAGCAGCTTTGGTGAAGGTCTTCCTTGGACCGTAACTCATATTTTTCTCCAAAATGCGCTATTCATAATGTCCATGAGATCTATTTTGAAGGTGTCTAAGTTGAGCATTACGAATCTTAGAGACATGTCAGTGTTTTATATCACTCATTTCTCGTTGTTTCAGTTTAACGACGCTGTGTGATAGCAAAGTCATTAGCATCGCTCTCCTTTTATTATCCAGGCTTGTGACTGGGGGGGGGGGGGTCAAATCGTCAAACTACTGAAATATTAGTCGATAGAGAGAAAGAAACTGATGAACAGTAATTGATGAATTAATTGAATGACATTGAAAATTCTAAAGTCCTTCACAGCCAAACTTTTGAAGAATACCGAACATGGAACTGCTCCACAATGTATGAGCATATGAAATGTAGGCTGGACTTTTTTAAGTTGTTAAAGATTGAACATTGATAAAATTGTTATGCTTCATTTAGACACCTTTTGATGGTGTATATCTTTTAGGATGCTGGAAATTATTACGAATCAGGAAGAAACGGCACACATCGTTTGCTGAGCCCAGTCAGAACTTGTTTCGTTGCTTTGTTGAATTTTATGGTGTGCAAAAACAACGCTACCGTTTTCAATGCTTTTCTGCATGATATAACGATTATAGTGACAACAATGGTTATATGATAATGAATACTCAATTAATTCATTTATTTATTCCATAATTTACATAGCGCTTCTTCAAGAGGACTACTCATAAGTGCTCCCGACTCTAACACGTCAAAAAGGGACAGTTTTGAGTTTAATAAAGACTGTTTCAGTAATAACCCCAGGAAGTAGACGTAGCCCCTGTGGAAGCCCATTCCAGACAACTCGGCCGATCGCAGAAAAGGCTTTATTCTGCATGGTTGCAGTTCGTGCAAATGGGACCAAGAGCAATCCCTTACGTGCAGTTCGGAGGGACGTTGGCCTTGGATTCCAGTGAAGCAGCAGAGCTCTCGCAAATAGTGTGGGGGCAATTCCAGACTGGCATTGCCTACAGTGGCGTAGGCAAGGAGGGTTTCGGGGGTTAAAACCCCCCATTGGCTCCGGGAAAAAGGTTTTTTAAGGTTATTTTTCCATTTAAGTAAGAAAAAATAGCAAAACACAGGGTTTCCGTCCATAAAACACCCCCCCATCAAAAATTTCTGGCTACTCCACTGATTGCCTAGCCAGAGCAACAATTCTAAATTCAATGCGTTGCCGAGTGGAAAGCCAGTGTAATGTCTCCAGCATGTAGCTGGATACATGATCAAATTTAGAAATTTTAAAAACTAAACGTGCTGCAGAGCGTAAGACTCGGTTCAAGCACATTATTCGATTGGATGGGAGTCCAGAGTAGAGTGACGAGCAATTGTCAAAAGGGAAGTAATGAAGAAATGTACATGTACTAGGGTGGTGACAGCACTGGACGTTAGTGAACGATCGATAATTATTATGCGAAGCTGACGCAGTTTACAGTAGGAAATTATAATCGAGAATTGAAAGAGGCAAAACTTTAAAATATAGACCACTTGGCTATCTGGTATTTATTTTTCAACATTGGCTGGTTTTCGGCTTTAACCTCGGCCTCGTACACCACTCCACCAATGCATATTGGTCCTCATTTTCACATTTTGAAGCTATCTCAAAAGCTCTCATTTAAAATAAAATATCGCTATTGAGCACGTAGTTCCTCCAAAATAACTCTGCGGGCATCACAGAATCGGGCTAGGACGCATTGATTCCAGAGCACAACATTCCTTTGTCAGAAAACTGTTGAAAACTCAAGAAAATGTCACATTTCCTCTCAGCAGGTGCATGCTGCTGCCGGATGCGCGGCCATGCAAGAACCTGTAGCATAACCATGTACTTCAATTGACTAGGACGAGTAAGCATCGCCCTCCCCATTCTTTATACTTTGGACTGGTACTGCTATTGCATGGCCAGCGTCATAGCGATTTTCGCTTAGTTTTGCTCTATGTATTTCACGAACCCTTATATTGCAACGTTACCAATTACATAATGTCCGATTATTTTGAGATTATAGCCTACTTTATTTATAATGCCATATATATCTGTTTTTGAGGTGTGTAAAATCCTCACTTCGTTTCCATTGTCTTTCAATAACTTTGTGCATTTGTATGAGACTTTTTCTGTGGTTGGTCCAGTGGTCTGGAATGGCCTTGCTTCAGAGCTACACCTACACCTTGGACTCTACCAGGATCTTTCCTTACTAAACTTAAAACTGTTCTTTTTGAGGGCGCTGGAGTAGGAAGAGTTTCTTGAAGAGGCGCTATATAAATTTCCGAAAGAATGAATGAATGATCATATAGGGATGTCAGTGTTCCTTTTAGACGTAGGACGACCACTAATCTCGCTGCCCCCCGCCATAAGATGACAAGAGCCCGTCTTGCGTTAACAGTCGGTTGAAACTTGGCCAATTAGCGCCAGACGCCTCATTCTCAATTTTGAAGGAAGAGATCATTGTCGGTTCGTTCGCCGTCGAACTTCATCCTCAAAATGATATCATTGATACAGAGCGCCCACCTTCGTCTTCTCTGCTACGGTCAAGGTCAACGCTTCACCGCTAAAGAGGGATGTCGATAGAACGCAAGCATTATAGGCCTACAATTTGAGCTTGATCTCCCGGAGGTAATCGTGAAGACCAGACATTTCTGTTAAGGTGTCTCACGATTTGTTTGTTTGTATGCGCACTTGGTATAGCGCCACTTCAAGCACACTACTCAGAGGCGCTCCCGACTGCAGAGCGGACACTGCATCGGAGTTTCACGCCGAAGCGCTGAGCAATTGCGAGTGAAGGACTTGCCCAAGGTCCATACGCGGCGACTTGAGGTGGATTCGAACCTCGAACTTTCCGAATTCAAGGCAACGACGCCACCACCGTGTCCCATTCTAAGTCGAAAGTCTGATATACTTCTACCAGATTCGCGCAACAGCGAGTCCAGAAATATAAATTCCGGCACATACTCAACCATCTGGTCGTTCACAACTACATGTATTCCCTCCAGTGAGGACTTGAAGTAACCCGAAGATTGAATCTTGGTTTTTCTCCAGTTGACCTCCAGACCCAGTGCACTGCTTCCTCTATGCTTACAATTCTCCGCAGCATTTTAGGGTCAACATCTTTATCTATATCTCCTTATTAAATTAAAATCTCAATTACAAAACGACCCTATTTCCGATAGTTTCTTGTCATTAGTATCAAACAATGTCATACGACTTAAACACCTTTAAAATGTTTAAAATAGAACGTATAACAAATCACACTGTATCGTAAAATTTAGACTACATCGGTGAGTACGGTAACTGTGTATAATAGGGAGCTTGGGAATCAAGTCTTTCATAATAAACACCAACTGAAATTACATTAAATCTTCCTCCTTCTCCTTCTCTTCCTTCTCTTCCTTCTCCTCCTCCTCCTCCTCCTCCTCCTCGTCGTCGTCGTCGTCGTCGTCGTCATCTTCATCCTCCTCCTCGGCTGGTCCTGCTCTTCCTCTTTCTATTTGTGTTGGGACCATGAGACTCGAGTTCTTCACTTACAATCGGTCAGGGTACCCCATGAAAAGAGCGACCGGCAAAACAGCGCCGACAAAAGAGCGACCCGACAAAAGTGCGACCGACAAAAGAACGACCCGACAAAAGAGCGCCGACAAAAGAGCGACCGACAAAAGAGCGCCGACAAAAGCGCGACCGACAAAAGAGCGACCCGACAAAAGAGTGCCGGTGTCACGAAATAGAGTATCCTCCGTATTAATTGTATCCCCCAACTTAAAAAAAGTCGAAAAAATCGATTCCGCGTGTATTTTAAAAAACAAATTAATTTTCATCTGCTTTGCTTTGAACAATGACACTGACAGGTATGTTTATTCCTACTAGATAATTTGTTTTGCCCTGTTTTCAGAGCACTTAAAACATTAAAAACACTTAAGAACACTCAGAGTCACTAAATAAATTCGAGTTGATATTATCTGAGCATTGCTTAGGACACTTAGAACAATTAGAGTCACTTTAAATTTTGATTACAACATAAAAAAATTTATTATGCGCATTTTTCAAAAAAGAGGATAGAATGGTTTATCCCCCCGGATAGCATAGACCGGTTAATTCCATCCGGGGGGTAGATTAATTCATCCCCCCGGATAGCTTTCAGGGGGACACTCCGTTTCGTGTCACCGGCTGAGCTAACGACAGCTGAATTTTTTTACATGAAATGTATTGAGAAAATATTCTGCTAAAGATGATTCGAAATAATATAATAGCCTACCTCTAATACATGTAAGATCGATAGATCACAGCGTATACTAAACACATTCTTTTGTCCATTATTATATTTCCTTCTATGTCCTTTATTGCTGTTTGTTTCGGTTGCCATTTCCTGCATCCTTCTTTTAACAAACTTATGTGCCCTCCTTGTTTTCTCTTCCATTGTACAGTGTACACTTCTCAATTTGATTGTAGCCTACATGTACTTCTTCTCTATCCATTTATGTTTATCATTCCTAGCTGAAATCTTTACTTTATTACACAGTTTCTTGTAGTGTGCTGCTATTTCCTGTGAATCTTTCATTCTGGTTTTTGTTTCTATTTTTCGCCAGCTACATGTAGTTCTAAGGTCTCCGTTGATATCCATTTCCTATTTACCTTCTCCGTTTCTGGTATTGTTTCCTCTGCTGCCTTTAGCATGATCTTGTTTATTGTCTTCATCCTTTGGTCTATCCTTAAGTCCTGCATCATGGTATTTTGTATTTCTTTTTACCTCCTCTTCGAAGCAGCTTCTTACTACCGGGTTTTCTAACATTTCCATATTTCTTATCTTTGTGCATTGTTTTTTAAAATGCGTTTTAGCCTTAGCTGTATATTAGGGTGTCCCAGAAAATATTTTTGTCGAAATTTTTTATGCAGTCCCCCTAAAAAGTTTCCATATGGTCCAGGTATAACACCTGAAAATTTTTATGACATTACAAAAATATTTAGGGCTCCCTCAAGGCGCCCAAAGTTTGCCCATATTGGCATAATTTGCACCTGATGTGTTCAACTTCTAAATGCCTTTAGATCCCAACCCTTGATCCAATTATAACAAATTTAATACCAATTGAAAGCTCTTAAATGATAGAATTTACAAATATCTAACTTTACTGGATACAATGGATATTTTGGGCATAGTCTTACGCTCAGAATATGCAAAAATAGAGAAATTCAAGATTTTTGAACTTTCACTGTATCGGTGTACTCACAACTAATCATTGGGGGTAGTCAGTACAGACTCTTGATAACGTAACAGGTCATGGTTTTAGCTCCTCCATACCTTCATCTGCTTCATGGTATGAAATTCTGAGGGACTGAGGGGTTCAACCCCTTTTTTCCCTAGGACCAGTGGCCACACAATAAAGTCTTATATGTATGAGAGAGTTCAGCTCCTAGAATTGTAATGTAAAGTAATATAGCTTTACAGAACCAAATAGCAGTCTTAAGATTCTCACAGCTGAATCCAGAATCTGAATCCTGTATCACTGACTGCGAGAGTAAGAGACAGACAGCCAGGCAGTCAGAGAAAGACCAGTGATACAAGAAGCAGGTCATGGAACCTAGATTCAGAGTTAGGATCTGAAAGAGGAGAACATGTGATGACAATGTCCTAATGAAGAATTATTACTGTGGACCTCCATCGACTTCTATAGAGCATCGGTTTCAAAGACAAGCCGATATCAAACCATTAGAGGAGATAATGGATGGATCTCACATGTTGCGTTCCAGGAAGGTCCCACCTCCCATTTCAAGGAACGAATTCATAGGTTAGCATAAGTAGGTAAGGTAGGGCTTAGGCCACACCTTTGGTATGATTATTATGATGTCAATCTTGGGATTCAGGATTGGACGGACGAATAGAGAATCACCTCTACCAGGTAGCTTACAATGACTTAGGATACGTAAGTCAGTTGGAGGGAGAATCGAGAGGAGAATCACGGGAGCAGTCGAGGAGAGCAGACAGAAGAGAATCGAGGAAGAAGTCGAGAACAGTAGACGTTGAGAAGTAGAGGTGTAGTCAGGATAGCAGTCAGTTATCATGAAGCTTAGACTGTACATTCTGCATTCGACTGTCATGTCTAGTGTTCAGCAGACACGAGGTGTTCATCTAGCGTGAGAAGTCTTGAATGGTCGTTCTGGCATTGCTGCAATGTTCGTAGCCGTCTCATCGTCGTTGATCATTCGTGTGCAACTAAACTGTACACTCGTCAAGAGACGTTCTCAGAGAATGCAGTAAGACTTTCATAAAGAAGCTCACAGACTTCATATAGAAAGGCAGCTGCAACCTGTCTGATAGACGATTCGAACTATACAATAGTCGAACCAGAACTATCCCATAGACGGTGTAGAAGGAACTTTCTTATACATGCACCCCCAGCTACACATAAATCAGCGTCTGACCCGTTATTTTTTCACTATTCTCATACTGATCTGCTAATTCTACATCACTGCACACACCTCAAAATTGTTCTTCAGTTCTACGTTCTGCATTTATATATGTCAGCAAGATTGTCACGATTGCAGTTAGAAAACATGTGCCTATGTTTTTCGACAACTGTACGAGAAATTGTCTCTGATCTTCGTTCTTCCTTATTGTTGAACTGAAATTCTGTATCAGAGCTGCGTCACATTCAGCACGGTCAGTTGCACAGACTAAGTTAAGAACAAAATCACACGTGATCCTATACGATTGACAATCTCGCCACTCTTTCACTGAAATGTCGAGAAAACTATAATCGAACGCAGCATAGTTTGTAAAAATGTTTTAGGAAGAGATAGCCCCCGTTAATGCCACATGGATGAGACAATCACTGAAACAACTGAGAGAATTGCTATCCTTATATCTTCTTAGGTATCAAGAATGATGTTGCATCATTTGCAGAATTGTCGTCTAGTGCAGCATCGTCAGAATTATGCAGCTTTGGATTAGTTCAATGAGAGCAGTGACTCTACTTGAGACCAACGACTGACTATAGAGGTCAACCACACATCTGAAAATCGTTGGATGCCCTGTAATTCACGGTTGTCAACAGTGTATATGCGATTTGTTTCCATCTTATACTATATTATAAAGTGCTCAATTAGATCTTCACTTGTCTTTTCTTGTCTTGTCGTCAACCATCCACGATCCGAGGATTGGTCGCATCATGGACGAGAGATCTTCACTTAGCAGGCCTTTATTGCCTTACTCATCCAATTCGCTCTGTGATGGGCACCAGGCTTGCGAACTGCTACCGAATTGCTCAATCCAACCATGAATACCAAGAGTTGAGAAAATTCCTGATAGTCATATTTCGAGTATGGCCACGCTGAAGCTGTTCAGTAATGAATTCCTATGATTTGTTAGATGCAGACTGTAGTAGCATTGGCCGTTGGTTTGGTTGACGGTGAACCAGATCGGACCATTCATCTTTAAATGGCTTGAACAGCTTAATTACAGACCGTTGATGGACACACTTTACCAAGGACGGAAAGAATTCACCAGGCAACAGGACTTAAAAGACTTAACTGTGATGTCAACAAGATGTCACAACTGATGGATGATGCAAGGGTGCAAGCTCTACTTAACATGCAGTTATTCAATGCCGTTGTGTCAAAGTAGGCTATATGCCAATAACAAAATAATGCATCGCACTGCCACGACATCAATAGGTCCAAAACTGCTACCGTTGATTCCTGTCCTGATCCAGAAGTCAATTTTGGTGCATCAAAATTTTAGTACTTCCACCAACTAGAGAAGAAATCAGGACTAGCAATCTGTTAACTTTATGCATAAACACTCCAGTGATGATTGTCATGTAGAGGTAGCAGCCTGCAATCCCAGTGCACGACAGATTTACATCATTGGTTTGCTCGAGAGCTTAACTGTCGTCCTTATGCTTAAAAAACCTCATTCACAAACACGATAAGGTTGCATGTTTGTGGATTTTAGTATTTCAGAGCAATATAATGGTATTAAGCAATATGTAAGCACGCTAGTGGGATCAAAGTGCGGACCTCCCGAAATTTTCTAACTCGGAGACGTCGTACGTAATTTATGACAGATTTATGCAAATTATATGAGCTTTGAGGGACCTCTAAATATTTTCAAAATTTCATAAAATTTGGCAGGTGTTATCATAGTACCATAAGGAAACTTTTTGGAGGGACTGCATTTAAATTTTCAAGAAATATTTTCCCCCTGTGCAATCGTGGGACACCCTACTGTATATTGCACATTACCAAGCTATGGCCTGAGGCTATTATCTGCTCATTGAAAAGTTCTGCAAGTTTCACTGCTTATTTCCATCTGTTGTCTATCATAATTAGGTCTATCATATTGGTATGTCTTCCATCTGGTGATCTCCATGTCCATTTTCGACATTCTTTTGGTTTGAACATTGTATTGCAGATTATAAATTCATGTTTTGCCGCAAAGTCTAGCAGTCTTTTCCTCCTTGCATTCTTTTTTCAACCTGTGGGTGAACAAATTCCGAGCTTGGAGTAGGGAGGCGGTCAGCATCAATGTCTTGTTCATGAGGTAATGGCATCAGCTGACAGCGCATCAATTATAAAGTATAATGAGGTCTATAGCCAGAAGTACAGTCCGTAAGACAAAGAAGGCTATTCCTAATGTTTTCCATTCCTTTATTTTGGACTTGTGCCTTCACCCAAATCTGCATCACCATGGGCGGAGTTTGGTTTCCGTTCTTGGAGGGGTTAAAGCCTTTTTTGGGGGAGTGGGGGCTAAGCCCGGGAAAAGATACCATCTACACGGTCAAAAAATGAATCTGGGTCTTCTTGGGAGGTGAGTCTTAGCCCCCTAGCCCCTGATAAGCTCCGCCCTTGTGCATTACTATTTAATTAAACAAAGAAATATCCACTGGTGTGGCTCCATGCGTTTGTGAGTTTTATTTACGTACATTGTACTGTTCATGCCGCTGTTAATGAACAACGACAACGACAAACTTTTGCAACAGTTATTGTGGTACAGGCGAGTAAAAAGTAGTTTAATATTTAAAAGATAATAAGAATTAGAAATCTCGGAAAGATTTAATACGTTTGAGAAATAATTATGATCTCGTAGCTCCCGTTAGCCCTAAACACCTCTAAACGCAAGTAACCAATATTATTTATAGGCGAATTTCAAGCACACACAAATTGTCCGTTTCCCTGCACGGTAACATGTCAAAGGATCGAAAAATGAAAAACCCATATTCGTCCATACACTTCACGATCATTGGAATCTTCAGAATATTTTTGTTGTCAAGTTCCGAATCTCAGGAACATGGCGGCGCATAACTTAAATTAATCAACGACCTCTCACGTTCCTTTCTTCAACCAACTAATTCCTCCACCCATCCTCCTCTCCACTCGTCCTTCCTTTATTCCGGTCCTTCCATAGCTCTTTCCCTTCCACTCTACATGCAGACTTGAAACAGAACCTTCCCCTCTGATTCTGCTTTGACTGAGCATCTACCGTTTATTCGTATCGAAGATAATTATCGGCGCTAATGAAATATGACAATTTCAATTCTGAAAAGATTGCTATTAGATGCGATGACGTTGTTGTCCGCAAGACGTCTCCAAGCAAAGACCATAACCACAATCATTATAGCATTCATTTATTTATACAATCATTCAGTCATTCATTCGCCACTGCTATTGTAAGGCAACGACGCTCAGTTTTGCCACCAGGTACTGCTGTATGGATGAATAAGAAATAATTTTTTAATATTCGACTTTTCGTAAAAATTGCAAAATTCCGAGAAATTTGAGACATTGTTTTGTGTCGCATAGTCTCTATTAGTCTTACACACCTCTGAAACGAAATAACAGTTCTTATAATATTACTGTATTATTACATTTTTGTATTCAAAAGCTCCGGTTGACTTGGCTCTTTCTAGGTGACTTCAAATGCTCGACACTAGTGAAAACCATTTTCGTCCAATGTCTAATAAGATCTAATAAGATCATTGGAATCTTGAGGAATCTGTTTGAGGTACAATGTGCATAAAATTTTTCAAATTAATTGACATCATCCCACTCATCTTTTTTATCCCTCCATCCATCTTCCCTACTTGCTTTCCACTCATTATTCCTGTATTCAGGTCAATCCATAGCTCTTTCCATTCCTCCTTGCATACATGAAAACTTCAAACAGAACATTACTCTGCACGTCTGCAGTTTTTTTTCAATTCGCAGATTATATATAAGGGCAAACGAAATAAGACAATAATACCAGTTTCGCAAAAATATTGCCATTAAGTATTTAAATACAACGACGTTGCTGGTCGCAAAACGCAATACTCAGGACCCCGTCTCTAATAAGCAGTAAAGCATTGATTCATTTGTTCATTCATTCTATAGACTTATTTTGAGCCCCTTCAAGGAACCTACCCAGGAGCGCTCCCAACCCAGTCGCGGAAAAGAAATAAAAACTCAGAGAATTTTGAAACAAATTCTGGTTGGTCAGATGTAATATACGCAGCTTTGAAGTTGGCCCATTCCAGATAAGATAAGATAAGATGAGATAAGATAAGATAAGATAAGATAGGATAAGATAAGAATGTTCTTTTATATGCGTTTTCAGATGGACGACCCGTGGAACTAGGAGTTACTCCTTTCATAGTAGAGCGAAGACCCGGGTGCGCTTCAATGTCAGAGACTGGGCGACAGAGATCACGCAGGTAAGATGAAGTGCAGTCAATGATGCAGCGTGAAACCAGAGCAGCAATCCGATACCAGAAAGGCTTAAGTTGGTATACTGTGATCTCATGCTATACTAAGACACCACTTTATCAAATATTAATGAAATTATAAGCGTCATTTTGTTCAAATTATATTTATAATACCACTCACTGAACATTGAACAATCATCCTGGAAACCTAAGTAACTTTTTCTGTTGAAGGCTGATGTTAGCAGACTTTCCTAGTACAAGATGTCGCTTGGAACAGACTACTTATGCCTAAAATCACTGCATTAAGTTTTTTTTTATTCCCAAATGCTCAACTAGGCAATACCTCACATTGTACTTAATTCTTTAAAAACCCTTGCCACAATATTTATAATGACAACAAACCCTTCCGACCATCCGGTACTAATAGACTGTCTGCTTTTATTTTGTCTGCGTTGCAACAGGTTGCGGTTTGTCATCCTGATTGATAATAAACGAAGATATAATGAATTAATTATTATGATTATATAATTATAATAAATTATGGACTGTGAAAATTACAATCGCGTTTGCGTTGACCAAGCCACTCCAAAGCAAATCAATACACATAGATGCCTGTCCGAATAAATTGTTTTCATAGCACTCGAAGAAACTGATTTGAAGGTGTCTTGTGGGACGCGGTGGTGCATCGGTAATTTCAGCGCCTTGTGACTGAAGGGTGGCAGGTTCGAATATATCTCAGGCAATTGCATAGCGACCATAGTCGCAACCACCCTATAAGACCCATGGGACGCGTCCCTTGCGGGCTCGAATGGCTCCCCCAACTTTGCCCCCGTCTCTTAATAAACTTTATTAGAGATTAGAATTTTGGTTAATTATGACATCCGATATACTACTAAACCTACCCCAAATTCCAAAAACTTCTAAATTGTTTTGAATTATCTGATTAAACTTGAAGTTATCTACCTGAAATCATCTACCTGAAATCATCTATCTGATCATGAATGATAATACGCAATCAGATATCTGGTAGACATACTATTATGGTCTACTAACTAATCAATCTACCCGCAGCCAGGCCGATTATGGCTTCACTAATTAATATGACTGGAAATTGGAATAGGATCTTAACATCATTCTCACATATTCAACTTCTTGCTCTTTCTTTTGTTCTTTCATGCGTAGCAACATTTAAGTCATGCTGGCTTCGCGAAAAATAATATAGGCTGTCACGACATTCCACAGAGCTGAGTACGGTAGCATTTTTAAGGTCGTGCAGCTGGATCATTGATAAGAACTGTAGCCTATCGCTCCTGCGTCCACTGTGTCCCATGCGTGTTCTATGTCGATCCATATATTGAACAATTTTGAAGAAATCATGCAGGCATTCGAGGAATACGAAAGCCACAAGTGGCTCCATGGCACCGAACATTGCCCGGGGTTGCTATTTAAAGCTATACTGTGTCATTAAAAAATGACCAGCGTCTCCCTCCTTATGATGACAGGCGTTGGACTGGCGCCACCAGATTACAATTTTATTACATACGAACGTGCTAAGCAAATGGCGTTTGTCTCATTATCGAGTTCTAGCGATTCAAATGAACGAATTGATCGATTGTTTGATTGAGACTAAGAGTCTAAGGATCCTGACATCTACCGTTTTAATTGAATACTTTGCGCCTATATGACCGTTATAATAGCATTAGTTGACACAGTTTCAAAGGTGTCTTAGAAGTCAGTCCGAATCAATTGAATACTTTGCCCTTATGACCGTTATAATAGCATCAGTTGACTCCGTTTCAAAGGTGTCTTAGAACATCGCCCGAATCAGTTGAGTGATTGACTATCACATCCGACGGGAATTATAACTTCATTTATTCATTCCGAAAATGTGCATAGCGCCCCTTTAAGAAGTTTACTCTGGGGCGCTCCCAGCCCAGCCACGGCTATCGAGTTTGTTTTGATTAAGCGCCTGTGAATAAGTTAGTTCCCGCGACCTGGCCTTTGTGGGCGCTGTAGAAGTCTCAAGATTACGATTACGATTACGATTAAAGAGAAAAGTCTTGACCAATTGGTAGAAAGCGGCCAAATTACTCCGCAGTAGTAATGGCAAAGCAAGTGGGAGCCCATTCCCAACGGAGGGCCAACAACCGAGAAGGCTCATCGCTGACCAGGGAAACTGACACGAGAGAACATGAGCTCCCTGTATAGCCTCTGATCGCATAGCTCGACATGAAGCTAAGTCGGACTTAGCCTATACCGTCTGATCTGATCTCTGTCGCCCTAGCAGAGATCAGAAAAGTATAACCAGAAACCGGGACATATTTTGAATATGACATATATTATGTCGAGTAGCAGACATAGTAGTAGTGACATATATTATGTCGAGTAGCAGAGCAAATGACCAGGTCAAGGCGCCTTATTAAGCCATTTGGGTGACCAGAAAGAACCGGGAAGCAATAATTGCAATAATAATTATTGTATAAACTCTGGTGGCAACGAAGACGTGGACAAAGAATAGGCCTGCAGCAGCAGCATGATTATAGGGACCGTAAGACAATACTTTGCTGACGGAGCTGATTCGGGCGATCTTCTAAGACACCTTTTAAACGGTGTCAACTGATGCTATTATACCGGTCATAAGCGCAGAGTATGCACTTCGACCGGTACGGCATCAGCCGATTCTTTTTCTCAAGTTTGTATACTGTGAAAGTCAAGTGTCGCTCTGATGTGTGTGTGAGAGAATGTAAAATGGGGAATTTCTCAGTCAAAATTTGCATGTCTAGGCAAGTCAACTGTCTGTGACCGCCAGGCCAAAATGAGTTGAGTTTTGGATGGATTCAGAAGCAAAGAATTCGAAGCCATCCAACCAGGTAGGGCATAAACGAAGCCACGGTATTTAAAGGTGTCGAAGTATATCTGTCTTTCACGTAGTAGACTATCTAGCGTCTCCTGACATCTGGCGGCTGAAACGTGGATAATGGTGATCTAAAACTATAAAGGCGAAACTTTTCCAATGTTTGCGAACAATTTTCTTCTTATCCACCCGACCGATTTTTCCCAATATTTACAAAAACACTTTTTAGGACCCATTAACAAATATAAGGGGGGGGGGTTCGCGATCCAAAAATCTTACCTTTGCCGAATTTGAAACATTTAATTTTTAATAATCCGACGAAAGCTAATATAATGCAGTATTTAAGATTGGTCGCCGGATCGCTTTCAAAGACCCCATAGATTTATGACGTCATCACTTCTTTACTTCGCTTTAGGCGGCTGATTTTATAGCGCGCGCTTTCGCTAAATTATACTAAAAACACTGATAATAATATTATGAACGGTTGATCGCAAGACAATGACAATGGATACCGGTAATTAATATAATACCGTGTCGTCGTACGTATACAGGCCATCTGGACATTACCGGTATTTAGGGCGGACGGGTTTAGGCAAAAGAACCAAAATTCGCCGGCAAATGCTGGCCACAACGGAGGGTGACGAACCCGCCCCGCAGGGGCGGTTGCAATGGGAGCTGGGCTGGTGCAAAAAATCTACATTTCACCGACAACGCCAGGCACCCCAGGCTGGGACCGGGTTGGGGCCGATGGAAGAAGGTGGGGTGAGAAAGGCTAAGTGGGAACGGGGTCAGCGTGGCTGTGGACCAAATATCGAAATTTCCCGGGCAACGCCGGGTAATTCAGCTAGTCTTACTCTAAATGAGAAGAAGATTCTGAAGAATATGCTGGAGCTATTTTCTCGGATTCGGATTTTAATAAAACAAATTGCTTAAAGCATTGTAGTGCCGTAAACTTGCATGACAATTTAAATGCTAAATCGAAACTTTGTATCTAAATAAGAAAATCAAGGGACAACACTGCTATACCATCAAGTATAGGCCTAATTATTCCAGGATTGTTCTGTATTAGAACGACAGAAAGAGCTTTGCATTGTAGTAATTCGATTTCCCATATTGCAATAATGTCATCGCACGATTTGACATTTTCCGGCGACTTATGCTATGGAAGATTCCAGTTGTCGCGGAATAAGACTAAATTGATAATTATTTTGTCATCGTTTGGTTTTGTCAGTTATCTCTTGCATAAATTGGCTTTCATTATCTGAACACCGTAAACTTAATTCATACAGTAAATACATAAGGCGAATGAGGCACCTAATTTCTGGATTCTGTTGCACTGCGGTAATGTTTCACAGCCCATCTCCTACCGAGTTGCTGCACTTGTTTGGCGATGCCGTCTTTCTTGTGCTCCGTCGTACTTGTCTATAGCCTTTGTCGACCTCTCTCAGACCTTGCAGCCCGTCGAGCTCTTCGCTCGGCGGCAACGGGTGAGCTTTTGGTGCCGCGAGCTCGCACTTCTATCAGACAGCGGTGAACCTTTTCTGTTGTGGGTCCCGCTATCTGGAATGGTCTCCTACTAACCTTGCGACTTATGTCTAGGCTAAATCCCCTGCATTTTTTAAGTATATCAAGTCCTATTTTTTGCTGTGGCTGGGCTGGGAGCGCCTCTGAGTAGGTTTCTTGAAGAGGCGCTATATAAATCCTCGAAATTAATGAATGAATGAATGACTGTTATAAATATTGCGTCAACAGGGACAGTATTCTGTAAATAAAATTATAACAATTATGATTGTAATGGTGAAGATTTGGTTTGTTGTGAGAGGCATTGTGCAATTGTGACGTACACATTGATGTGGATTTTTGTGGATTTTTGTGCCTTTCGTATATTTGTTTTGGTTTTGCATAATTATATTGGTTACCAAAGCACATGTTTATAACAAAAAGCAATTTCTCTTCGAATATTGAGTATGTAATATTATAAAACATATTTTTAGAAATATGATTTCAGTAAAATATAAGTATTGCATATTGGATAATGGATATCTGTTTTATTACAATTTTTGTGCTAGAGGATATGAACAGTTTAAAGAAAACACTTAGTATTTGAGACCAGAGTTAGATCTATATGTATTGAACACTTGTAGCCATAATTGCTTATTTATTAATGTCACAGTTTAAAATTAGTGTGTGAGACAATGTAGCATTGTATACCAAAGGAATTCCCGCTAAAGGCAACTGCTTGCAATTGTTCGGGTGCAGAAAGCACTCACCTATAACTATCTGCAAAAGAGAATGTGGGTATGTGGGTATGTGTTGACGTGTTCATAATTATTATTGTCATTTAGCAAGTTTTGTATATCAATTATTGCAAAGTATTCAGCATTCTATGGAATCACTTTTTCAAATAGAACTAGCGTGACGCTCTATATACATGTAAATTGTTTTGGCCCTCCGAAGGCACACCTTAATCGTTAAACTCTGAATTTGTCCATTCTTACTAAGAATGTTAATATTACTAAGAATATTAATATTCGTCTAATCGACAATAGTCAGTGATTGACGCAATAAGCGGTAATACTTGTATATCCAAGGTATTCAGGGACATCATCTGCTATAATAATTATACGCTCTGCGGAAAAAGTGGAGTCACCTTAGTTCCTTTTGCTCATACTGCAACCATGAAGAATCGAGCCTTCTCTGTCGTTGGCACAGTGGTCCTTTAGAGCTACATTAAACGCCTACACAGATTAGCTCTTTCTTGAAGGGGCGCTATACAAATTTTCGAATGAATGAATGAATATAATTATATATATATAAATTGAATGTAGCTAACCATTATTATATATTGAATAGATTAAGTATCAGTATGTCTCCTGTTGCACGGGCTCAATCATTGCCAGTCCAAAGCCTGGATAGAAGAGGAGGTTAGACACCTTCCAACCAACTATAATGTTATTATTAGTAGTAACGCGCTTAAATCAGGCGCCGTTTGATGTATTTAACAGGAGACACCAGTGTGAGTAAGAACTCTGATAGACACCACTTTTTTGATTTTACTCCAATGCTATGAAATTCAAATTTCCGAAAGCTTGCTTAGATTAAACAACGAATCCACCCTGTATGTTGTGCCACCACGCATAGGCCTACCAACGCTACCTCCGGTATAAGTAAGCAAACTTGAGATTAGGCAATGTATTTGAATTTTTTTTAATCGTAAAACTGTTTGCAACGCTGTTCAGATGTTTACATTGGTGTGCCCTAGTGGTGAATATGTGGTTTTGATTACCTTTGGTCTAAGGTGCCACAAGGTAAAGTTTGGGCCATTTTGAGAAGGAGAAAAAACTAAAAAAACGAGTTTTACCAATGGAGATGTGTCGACTAGATTCTTATCCGATCCATGTCATTCGAAAAGTCGTCTATTAGTCACAGAGCGAACCGGAGTGCTTTCACGACGACTAACGGCAAAAAATTCACAAAATGTTTGTATTAAAGCTATCAAAAAACTCAGGTGAATAGTTATATTTTGCCTGGATTATAGTGTTAAATTGACCATTCCTTTAAACACCTCTAAAACAGATTTTTATTTTTCGATAAGTGAAACTTACAAATTTGTCGGTTTCGTTTAGTCTGGTTGCTAACATTTACCGATTCGAGCTTCGCGTTCCGTACGCGGCCACTTGGAGGCGTTCCCAGCCCAAACAAAACAAACGAAGAAGGACTTGAGCGACTTATAAAGGCAGAGGAATACAGACTAGCCATCAGTGGAAAGACAAATGGTAGGCCATTCCACGACAGAAAAGGCTTAGAGAAATAATGGTGTGTAGTTGCAGTTTAACATCACTCTGTGGTAACAAAGATCATTAGCGACACCCTCCCCCTTTATTCAGGCTCGAGATTGGCCCTGACCTATTGCAACCAGTGGCGGCTAAAGAAACATGAAGCCGACAACCAACTTTCTGGGGCTATAACTGAAACATTTTTTTTTATTAAACTCAAAACTGTCCTTTTTTCCGTGCTAGAGTCGGGAGCACTTCTGAGTAGTCCCCTTGAAAAAGCGCTATATAAATGAATGAATGAATTAAAGGTGTGTAAGACGACCGCGTTTTCCGACATAATTCAGTTTAGGTGACATCTTCGAAACGTTCTGGATCCGACACTGTCGAGCACGCACTTCTACCAAACATCGCCGAAACTTTTCTACAGTAGGTCCCGCTATTTGGAACGGCCTCAAACTAACCTTGCGACTTATGCCTAGGCTAAATTAACCTGCTTTATATATGTCGCTCAGATCCTATTTTTTCTGCTGTGGCTAAACCGGGAGCGCCTCTGAGTAGTCCTAGGTTTCTCGAAGAGGCGCTATGTAAATTCTCGAAATGAATGAATGAAAAATGTAGAGATTGGTGAAAAAAATCTTTGGTTTTCTAAAGACATTCTTCTGTAAATCTATTTGTATGTGCGTCATTTCCCTTTTATATAATATCTGAACTTCGAAAAACATATAGTAGCGATTACGAAGCGAAACTGGAAACTATATGAGACCGTTCTACAGTATATAAAGGTGTATTAATTGACCATGAACTAAATGACTACAACATAGTGTTTTGCGACATCGTGCGGTGACCAAGGTGTTTCAGTTTAACTAGAGTGTGTGAGAGATACACAGACGTAGGGACGGACGGACGGACGGACGGACGGACGGACGGACGGACGGACGGACGGACACTATTAGTCCTCAGTCTAGTGTAGAGAATCAACTATGTAATGATAGTCATAACATGGATTAATTTATAATGCATTCATACGTGGACTTACATGACGCATAAGACATCATCTTACTACAAAATTTACTCTACCTTGGACGGCATGATCTGTATCACATAATTATGTATAGAACCTTCATCCTACCAAGTGGGGGTTATTTGGAATATCACGCGCATGAACGTTTAGGCAATAATCGTGTTATAAATTATATTACGATTTTTTTAGTAATTTGTTTATCACATTGTTTTGCGTCATGTGCCGTTGATAAGGACTTGCTCAAGGTCTAAACATGGCTGCTTGAAGTGGATTCGAACCTGTAAATCTTCGGGTGCAAGACAACGAACTAGACCACCGCGTGTGTGAAAACCACGTACATGTATCTGCAGCAAACGCATGGCATACTGCACAAGAACCACGTACCTGCATTTGCGTTTAGGCGGTTTTTCAGTTTAACGTCACTGTGTGATAAAAAGATCATTAGCGACGCCCTCCTCTTTTATTTAGGCTTGGAACTGGCACTTTACTCTGCCTAGTATTCTATTTATATGGGACCTCTAGAAGTAAAAGAGGTGTGTAATAGACATCTCTGCATTGAAATATTCTGTTTGAAATAATAATGCCTGACAGCTGCACACACTGGTCTCGCAGCTGTGCAAACTGGTTTTATAGCTGTGTAAACATGTTTCGTATCTCTTAAACTGTTATCTGTGTACTGCATAAACTGGTTTCACAACTGTACAAACTGGTTTCGTATCATAATTTTTTTTGATGGCTGACCAAACTGGTTTCACATCTGCAAAAACTGATTTCTTGTCCTTTAATATAATATCCGGTAGCTGTACAACATTGATTTCACAAATAGACTTGTGTCGTATCTTTTATATAATGTCTGATAGCTTTACAAACTCGTTTCACAGCTGTACAAACTGGTCTAACAGCTGCACATCTGGTTTCGACTCTCTTTAAGGGCGCCTTATACCTTGTCTCAAAAGTGTATTACCAGAGCAGGACCAACGCAAGATCTTCGCAGCAGAAAAGTTTTTTTTATTAGTAACCCTATTATGTTAATTCATTTATAAAGCGCCTTTATAAATCGGTGGTGATTTAAATAGTAATATAAAAGCATGAATGTAGTACTTGCTTATTGAAGCAACTCCGGAAAAAGTGATACTGCATTGCAACAACAGAGCATGAAAGCTATACTTATATCTTTGAAGGACAACGTTTAAAAGGTATATAAGGAGACACGCCCTATTATATAGAAAATTACTATCGTTGTCATGACTGTCGCATAAAGATGAGTAATTGAAAAGATATTCCTCTGGTTACCTGTCTATTCGTAAGGCACGAATTTATTAAACACACATAATATTATTACCGAATATCTCTATAGCAAACATCAACGTCTTCAAAATTCAATCAATCAATCAATCAATCAATCACATGAGCATTTACATATCGCCTAAGAAGCGCTCCCAACCCAGACCTGGTCGAAAAGAAAAATCATGAGAAAGTCTAGAGAATTCAATAAGTACATGTAGATTAAACGCATAATCTGAAATATATTTCTCAAAGTTTGGCCTTCCGTTTGTTTGTTTGTATGTTCGTATGACCGGATATATTTTGACTCCTCGTCCCAGAAAAGGCTCAGGAATGACAGAGCGTCGGTTTACCACAATGTTTGCAATTGATTCTTACCTAAATTTCAAGGTCAACGCGACTATTTTCAGCTCTCGATTCATTTTAAAACACGAGATATTAGCGTTTTATTCCGTACAGATTTAATCAGCCATGTTGCCGCATTAGTAAAGAGACGACAGTCCGCGTGACGTCATTCTCGCCAAATAATAATTTCCGTTTATCAACAATCCGGTTGAAAAACCGAAACCGGTTACTGTGTATTATGCACAAGCACGCATATCACAGAAATATTAATTATACTAACAAATAATAATATTCGTTTTATTGAAAAACCAGTCGACATAACGAGACAGTTAAGAACAGAACAGAACAGATAGCCTGCAATAATTGTATTAGGCCACCGTCAGCACACACACCCGGGTCATGTTGAGCTTTTTGGCGAAGCGTGGATGGGGTGGAGGGGTGGCGAAAATCCGAAATTTAGCGGTCGTCGCTGGGTACCCCAGAGGAGTAGTGTTAAAACCCTAAATTTTCCGTGCAACGCCGGGTCCCACATCTAGTCAATTATCAATGAGCATCTGCACAAATTTCCTAATACACCTTTAAATTTAATTGTTGCAACGTTATGAATAATAAAGTTTTCGATCAAGCAGTATTATAGTGTGCCGATACAACCCCTTTGTCTTCAGTCGCCGTGACATAAATAAGGTCATTAGCGTCGGAGTTCATGATGATAGGCCATGATCCAAATCCTTTTAATCCCCATTCATAGTTTCTTCAGCGCTGTTCATTGTTTCGCGGAATATCAGGCGTTTCTTCAGTTTTGATCTTTGAATCTAGAATATGGATAATAAATCTGACAATGATTTAGCGATAAAGTTGTCTGCAATTTTGAAAGAACAAGATTAAAGAGGTTTTGAATAAGTAATTTAAAACGCAAAATGTTTATTGTCTTAAGAATTTAACTTCTTAGAAAAACACGATAATTTGATGATTTTGTGTGTGTTAAATTCTGTCTTACATGGTGACGTCCAGGAAGATGAAATCTTTTGTCGTCCACTCTTAGACCTACTACACTACTATTATGACCTAACCTATCAGTTTTCCTTTCCAATCCTATCTGCATGCATTTCTCTGTTTCAGTTTAATAATGTGGATGGAGGGATTCAGACTTAACGAGGGCTTTGTCAAATCTGGATCATTTAAAAAAGGAAGTTGAATGCTAAGGACCATAAACATTTTTGCATTTTAAATTACTTGCATGGATAGATCCAGATTTGACGATGGCCTATGACAACAGAGGCCGTTTCACCGCAAAATTTCTTTTTGACATAATACAGCTCTTTATGCCTAGACAATTTAATTGTAGCATCGTATAGAAGCGACTTAAAGGTGCCTATTGAGGCTCTGGAAAATTAGCTATCGCATGTTTCAGTAGTTAATGAGTTAATTTGACTATCGATTACATCGTTTGGCGGAGGCAAAGCTTAAACACCTCTAAATATATATATATATATATATATATATCTGTTTTTTAAATAGTAGTTTTTGCACAACTGATCAAAATAATTTGATATGGCGATCGTCTTCTGAGTTTTAAAATGCAAAAGTGATTGCATTCAATATATAATCAGCGCTTAAAGTGTGGCTGGACGGTCATGGACGGCGTCCATGTACTTATTTTAAAATCTGAACGCCGCCCTGCCACTTAATGGCCAGCACAGCCTGGAAAGATAAGGAGCATCCAGGCACTTTTTGGAAAGGTAAGGTTCGTCCATGCACTTATTTTACCACACTTTAAGCACTGTAAATAATCATAACTGAGGTGAAGCGACGACATCTTATGACATCGTCAACGTCTATAGTGATCACAAATGCATTTATGTTCATTTTATGCGAGTTGCTTCAATCGATGTTTCCTTTGCAATGACAATTAAATTCACGACAGACTGACTGTTTGAGACTTTGAGCGGTGAATTTTCGTTTCCTTGCATTCTTCAAAGTAGGTTTACAGTCGAGTTTATGCAATAGTAAATGAATTTATATACGATAGCAAATGCGGTTATACAGGGTGGCTCAAAAAAAAACGTACCACCGGGGAAAATGCGATATCTTCGCAGCCGATTGGTGTTTTTCTGCGAAAATTTCACAATTTGAAGGGGAATGAATATACAACAATCCCTGAAAGTTTCATTTGAAACTTTTCATGTTTGCAAAAGTTACAGCTGTTCAAACTTAAAATTTCGTTTTTTCAATTATCCGGAGAATCATGCTCCAATACAAGTGATTTCATTAGGATGTTTGGCAAATTACAACACACACACATTGATGATGATGTCATACGACCTCACTATGAGCTGTAAAGAAGCTGTTTATGAAGCAATCTGCTGGTATTTGGTGATATTTTATAGATTAAGGTCTCAATTGGTGAACCCAAACAATGAACGTCATGGGCAAAGTTTCTGCAAAAGATAAAATGGGAACTCGGACTTTGCATGAACAGAGACTGAGACATCGCGTGATCATAGCAAAATACCCAGTGAAAAGTGGAGCCTGAGCACATTGAAGACTATCTGCAAACGTGTTTATGTAACGAAGATCAGATGTCAGAAGAGAGGCAGGAAGTGGTCGCTTGATCTGACGGAAAAAGCGCGATTTTCACGAAATTCGCTTGGTAATCGAAAGGTCAAGTTTGCAAAGCAAATCGTGGTTTCGGCATCAGATATGCCGGCGTGTGTTGCGGCTGCAAGAAAAGACTGCAATTAATCCCATTCAGTAGGTTAGATGTCAAACTCATCATTGAACTCGCTTACCCAGACTCATTGAAGACCAGGTATGCTCTAACATCTGGTTTTATTATGCAGCAGGACAGTGCGCCTGCTTGCTCGCACGGCAAGGTTGATTATGATGGCGCTACCTTATTGACATCAACTGAAGTAAATGCATTGGCAAAGATGACTAACAAACTCGACCTCAGCCCTCTTGATTATCACGTCTGGGGAGCTATGCTGGAACGCTGCAAGACATTTAATCCCAAGTTGGAGAACATTGGCCAGCTGAAGCAAGTCTTGCTGCTAATGTGGGGTCCGTTGCCGCAGGACCCGACCAACAAGGCCATACTAAGCTTCACAAAAAGAATTTGAGCTTGTGTTAAGGCAGAGAGTGGACACTCTCATTATACCTTACAATAAACTGCAAAACCGAATGCTGAGGTCGTAGGGAAAAGTGATATCATATGACATGGAAATCTACAAGTGACGTAAATTTTCCGCGGATATTTGAAAAAACGAAATTTTAAGTTTGAACAGCTGTAACTTTTGCAAACATGAAAAGTTTCAAATGAAACTTTCAGGGATTGTTGGAAATTCATTCTCCTACAAATTGGGATATTTTCGCAGAAAAAGTTCAATCGGCGGCGAAGATATCGCATTTTCCCCGGTGGTACGTTTTTTTTTGAGCCACCCTGTAGTTTCTCCATCTGAAGCGGTCTTTCCCCGCACTAAGGGCTAAAACTAATGACTCGTTTTTCAGTCTCTCGTTCTTTAAAAACATTTCTTTTCCGTCAGAATTTTTTGGGGCTGAGAACGCCTCTCAATAGTCATTTTGCTAGTGGCTCTATAGAAATCAGTAAATACAGTAAAATATAGTACATTACTTCGCTAGTATCGCAGTGGCAGTACAATAAATTATATTTGCATATCGCTCTCAGATAAAATTAAATAAAATAGAGAAAGATGCTAATTAAGGCGGATTCGAAACACTGAGATGGTTCGGTACTGCGGCAGTCAAAGAAATGGACGAAAAAAATTTCATCCTTGGATGTCACCCATGTCAAACTTTTATATTAAAACAACATTAAATTATCATCAGTTTCATTTACAAAGTCTCAAACATTTTGTACACCTCTGTATCACATGTTCGAGAATATATAAATATGTTTCTCGCAGTTTATTTCTAGTCAGTCTAATCTTTTTGTCGTCCACATTGCGTTGAGTCGCGACCGTCTGAACCTGAGGGTCTCGGTTGAGATCTCTCACATTCCATTGTCCAATCTTAACGCGACGTCTGCCATTTAGTTTCTTCTTTACTCGGTCGGGCGTTCCTGTCTTTATCGGTGGAGAAGTTGAGCAAGTAGCAAACTTATCGACACCCATCCTGACTCGCGCGACCTTTTAATCCTGGGCGTCGTCCGAGTCAGTATGGTTTCTCTTACTGTGCGCTCCATTCGTGTTCTGTGGGGTACGTGACCAGCTGAGTAGGCTACACCATTCTCTTGCTGATCTCGCAGTTTAATAGCCGTTGCACCAGGTTGGGACTAGTATGCGCCTAATCTTTGGATGCATCTACGCTCATCATCCGCCAGCGACCGATGAGAACTGGGTTGCAGCTGCTGCCCTCGGCTAATAGATTTTGAGGGAAACCCACACTCGGATGTAGTTCAGCGTCATTCCAAGGGTGAGGTGAGTGAGACTGCGCGAGAAAGGTGTTTAATATGAGCGACTTTGCTGCGTTGCTAGGCAACGTATTGTGACGTCGTGGGATGCTAAGCTGTTTATAGTTGAGATTATGAACTTCATGCTAATTTTCATACGCTCAATATTTCACGCCTTTCAGCTCAAAAAAGCTTTAAAATTCCGAATATGATGCCAAGAGAACTATGAATATTCATGATAATGGCATCTAGAGAAAGACAACGGTTTGACAAACTTGTTCTCACGAGTTCGGGTCACGTGCAAAGATTTAGAGATTTAAAATCCATCGACCGACCGTTGTTACGTCATTCTTCATGATTGGACACCTTTCGAACAGTTTAAGCGGATTCTTTATAAACTTTGAGTGTAGAAAAAAAGCTGAATTCAATGGCTTCGATAGACGATAAAATCGCCCTTCTGCTGAAACAAGCAAATGGACTGCATGAGTCGCTAACTATAGTGGTTCAAGTGAATGGGGAAACTGGGATGAGTATAAATGTACTAAAAACGGAAAATCAGTTCCTCGAAAGGGGCAACATCAAATTTCAGTTAGAAGCAGATGGACACCAACTAGAACAGACGGAGAACTTCGTGTAACTGGGGGAACCATTAACACAAATGGAGAATCGGGCTGGCCATAGGAATACGGGACAAATAAGAGAGGAAGGCCGCACAGGGAATAGCTCGACGACGTCTCCGAGTGGGGCAGAGCCTCGTTTCAGGAGCAGAGCAGAGCGGCGCTGGCTAGGAGAAAATGGAAGGACCTGGTGAAGAAGGCACTGGACACCTAAGGGCGCTGAGCCCCCGGTTGCTGCTGCTGCTGCTGCTGCTGCTGCTGCTGATGATGATGATGATGATGATGATGATAGGAATACCACAGGTGCTGGGTAAGGTTTGGAGCTTGAAGGAAATAGGAATGATGGAGATTTTTCATAGCTTGGCGACTGTCACGTGCGAAAGCATCGTCAAAGTCATAAGTCATGTACATGTAAGTCAAGTCAAAACACCGGTAACTACAATTCAACATACCTGATTATTAGTATACCGACACCTCTTTTATGCGTCATACTCAGAAATAAATAAGCTAGATGACCACGGTTTTCATTCGAAGGCTTACTGTACACTGTACATCAAGAAATTTCACTGCCGAATTCGATGGCCTTTGGCATTCTACATCAGAATGTTGTCCTTCCGCCTATCCGTCCATCCGTCCACCAATTATATCCATGACTGCCCGTCTGACTAGCTTAAAACACGAGGTCGAGGTCCATTCCATGTTTTTTGCATTGTCCAAATAATACTGTTCAGGGAAGGCTGGGGTCACTGCATTTAGGCAATTTGCGTAAGGGTACATACGACGCAGGGCTGTTTTTAAAAGAACTTTTAGAACTGCACAACTCCTTCTTTCCTTTCCCATATTCCATGGTAAATTACTTACTATACAGAAGTGTTTATATAACAGCACAAATCCACTTAGAACTGGGCATTTTGTGTACAACTGCACGTTATAAAAGCCCTGATACGACGGGTGGAGAGGCATCGCAAAATACACTACGCAATAAAAATCTCTATTTCTGATGATGTCCACAGCAATTTTTCTACTTATATAATTCTTTATTATCCTATATAATGGTCGTACGATCGCCTTTGATTACATTATAATTAAACTATATTCAGATCGAAACAGAGACCATAACAGTTGAAAAATATTAGCTCGCAAACATGATGACGATGGCAATGACGATGACAATGACGATGACGATGAAAATGACAATGACGATGACGACGACAATGACGAACATCTCGCCGTCAACGCAATGATGACGATCGCGATTATGATCATCATCTTCATGATGACAATGACGCTGATGATTATAATGGAAATGATATGTTCGGATTACAATTTTAATGGTTTTTCTTCCTTTTGTGATGTCACAAAATGTAGCCGTATTTCATATAAAGCGATATCTGAATATTGATGAGATTTCAACGGCTTATGTAACACCTTTAAATTGTGTTGTTCAGATGATATATGTTCCGAATTTCGAGCAGTAAACCAATATTAAAGTAAAATTTTCTTTAACCAATATAATTATGCCGTTAAGCATGATTTCGATAAACTATATTTGGCAGAATTAAAATCCACGATTATAAATAATTATGTCTCTGTTATTACATAGTGCGCTTTCTCCTACTGTTCATTCAACACTTCTGTCTGTCTGTCTGTTTCTTCTTCCTTATCTCTTCTCAAAACCTGCTTCTCCTCATAGGGCCTTGCGGTGCTGAGCGGTTTACCCTACTTGAGTGGCTTTTTATAAATACTTGATTGCAATACAATATAATAATGCAAAGACTTTAAACTGTTTGAATAATAATAATGCCTCGCGGATGCTGCAAAGTCGACTACAAACACCATCATAAGACGCTGAAAACGCTGGACTCAAAATGATGTGTTTGCACATCGGAAAAAACTTTTCAAAGTTATGTCAGAAATTTTGCATGGGCTGCAGGAAACTCAGTTAAAAGAGGAGCTTCTCTGATAATTCATTGAAAGATTTCGTTTCTCAATTAAAACTATCACTAAATGATAAATAAAAATTCTTGAACTGCCAATGCTCTTTAGTGGTGCTAATCACAAGCCAAGAGAAACGAGGAGGGTAACTTCAATCATCTTTGTTTTGCCTACCAGGTATACGTTCTATTAGAATTTGGGTAAGAATTTTCAATCAATTTTTGTCAAAAGGTTATTTTCAGTCTTCACGTATATTATTCTTATTCACAAAAAATGGTTTCGACCCAGGAACCTTCACTATAATTTAACGCAAAATTGTGCGAGTTGAAAAAACCTGAAACAAATTGTAGGAGTGGTCTATTAAAAGGATTTAAAAAAAATCGATTATCAAAAACTCCGCCACTGGTTGCATTCTGCCAGTGCCAGTCCCAAACCTGGATAAAGGAGGAGGACGTCGCTAATGGTCTATGTTACCACACAGTGACGTTAAACTGCAAATACACACGCTCGATTATCAAAACCAATGGAGCATTTTTAGTAGAAAAGAGAAAACTTAAATATTATTGTCAATAACAAGATGTTTACGCACTGACTGTGTGGTAACAAAGGCCAATATTGGTGCCCTCCTTCTTTGTCCAGGCTTAGGACTGGCACTGGCAGTGTGTAACCAGTGTCGTAGTTCTCGTAACAAAGAGGCTATCCGACGATTAACCAATGACTTGAAATGTTCTGATTAATAGTGTGCCTAAACTTATTAAGAGACAGTTCCATTTATTCGGGTGTTTAACGACGACCGTTGATTTGTCGACGTGATAATTATTGTTTAAAGCACTTCAGAAATAAGAGACCATAGCACTTTCCAACTCTGACATTGCCCAAAAGTTGGTGCTGCAAGTCCGAATCCACGATTACAAAAGAAAGAGACGCAAATGCTATTTGCATGAACATAATTATTATCGTAGTTAAACAGTAAATCTTCTTCATCAGAGTAGCTAAACGAATCATTTAAATAGCACTGGATTGATAAAGCTTCGCTATTGGTCCATGGCCGTCGGCGAATCAGATGCAGTTTCATGTCTTTAAATAAATATTATGTATCAAATGCTAAATTCGTCAACATCAAATGCTTATCAGAAGAAATCCAGTCGTTGGCCGCAAACTAATGCTGAAGATGACAATTATTTTGTATGTCACTCAGCTGACCGTCCTTGGGATGGATTTGATTATGATGATTTAAGCATTTCATTATCATTTCTGAGAATTGATCTCGTAATATAAACCGTGTAGGCCTAACCATTTTCTGTCGTCTGTCGTCTACTCTGATTTGCACCCAATGAATTCTGTCAGGAGACTGAGCGTGAACCATCCAGTGGCCATATGTTATATAAGGATGGCACTTGACATAATTATGGATAGTTTATATAAAAAATATAAAAATAGACGGTTAAAATGAGTTATACCAATCGCCTTTAGACACCATTTTAAAGATATCAACGGGTTATATGTAATGATAAGACGCGATGGGTAGTTAAATCTGTACAGGCCTTGTGCTGTAATGGAAATGCAATTTGCCAGCTTGACTTAATTAATAGTAACCGTGGTTAGTTAAGGTTAATAGAATGGAATACCATCGACCATTTCTGAAAGAGCTGTATTATGTCAAACAAATGTTTTCAGAAGGCAACGGCCTCTGTTGTCATAAAGGTACTCGTCAAGTCTGTATCCATCCATCCATGTTAAGACTACGCGTGACACGCGCTTAGGCCAAAACAAAAGTGATCGGAATAGGTATAGGTGGCGTTGCAACGCGATAAATGCGGCCTCTGTCCTCTTGCTAATGTGCCAGGAATCCAGTCATTGTCCATTAAAAAACCGATAATATGAATAGCCAGCTTAAAAAAGTTAATCCGAAAACGCCTTTCAATAAGCGCTTCGTTTTTTAAAAGTTATCTTCTCTCCGGTTAAAAGATGTCCATTTCATTAGTCAATTCCACAGCCAATCTTGGACTTCGATCATTCAAGCTAATCCCAATTCTTGTGAACACCATTCCGAATTTTGTCTGATTATCCTACACGAGAAAATTAATTATTGCGTAAAAGGCAAGTTTTTATTTAGAAGGCTGGAATGCTATCTTGTTTCAAGTCATTCAAATTCAATTGCTTTAGTAGGTTTCAGGCAGGTACACTGTCTTGAAATTGACTGAGAATATTGCCATTCCTTTTTTGCTGTTTAACGACACTGCCATCGCAGAGATTGTTAGTAACGCCCTCCTCCTTTATCCAGACTTGGGACTGGCACTGTCTGAGTACAGTCAGTGGCGGAGTTTTTTATTATTCCGAAGTTTAACGTAATCCTTTGTCAACAAAGGCCGTTGACGACAAAAAAAAATAAGCTGAACAGTATAGCAGCTATAAGTTTTTATTGCTCTGCATATTTATTTTATAATATTATTGTCGTCAACGGCCTTTGCTGTCCCATAGGATGACTTTAAACTTCGGAATAATTCAGCAATGGTCGTTCCCCGGCTTTTTCTCATCCCACACCCTTCCTATTCTCTCGAGATCCATTGCATTGAGAACGGTTCTGAATGCTGACAGAAGGCCTTTATAAAGGTGCATTTGAAATGGTCAAATAGCATTGAATGCAGTCGCAAACAAATGGTCCATTAATGCAACGGTGTCTTTTCCAAAGTTTATGTAGATCTCATAAAATTTACTAATAAAAACTCTGACGACCGTAGACATGAACTGAAACGTAATAAGCAACCAAAATAAAATATTACTGACCGAAGTCTGATGATTAATGAAGAATCTGATCCTGTCTTCAGAGTTTAATACTTTGAGATGATTATATTTGTTAGCGTTGTTATGCAATTATGCACAAGTTAAGCATTCTGTATACAGTAAAATATGAATAATAATTTTTGACTATGTCGCATAATAATAATTATTGCTGTTACCATAAATTATGGATTGGCGACAATCACAGTGTGAATGTGATTTCGATGAGTGAGTGCGTGAAACTGGAAATGAGAGTGAGAGCGCAATAGTTTCTATATTATATAACTTTATAACAATAACTAAAATTATTTTAAAGGTGTCAACTGACACTGACTTCTGCCATTAATTTTGTTAGGCCTTACCTAAAAGGTCACTTTTGTTTTCTTTCGTTACGTCTCGCATTGGAGAATTTCTTTCGATTTATCATTTTACAAAAAATCAGTTAACTTATGGACAGACAGAATTCAATTGTATTTGAGCACTTACACTTCTCACAGCAAATGCTTTCTTGCAAAGTTGAAGAAGTTTGAAGTTGAAAAGTTTTTATTTAAACTGCAAGTTATAACTTACATTATCATTAGACACCTTCAGACCTTAAATAAACAAGGTTAAAAATAAAGCAATGTCGCTTTTCGATGCAACACACTTCCTTTATGATTGGAACCGCTGTCGTTTTAGCATAATGGAATAATTAGATTAATAAATAGTAATAAAGGCCACTGCTCGTACTTTGGCAATGTCATTCCCAAGGCTGGGAAGCCGCAGGGCAACGTCAATTATGTTCTGTAATCTCACTGTGTATTCAAGCTATTATAATGGTAATGCAAGTTCAAACTCATGTTGTTATGGCTGACAACAACGAATAAGAATAACCTGTCTTCATGAATGCTGGTTTTTACACCTCTAATTCAGATCATCTGTTTTATAAATGTTCCATTTTCGATTGCCTGGTAAAGTCTATGATCCAAAAATAAAAAGTATGATGGTGGTAATTAGACACCTTCAAAAGAGTTTCCTCTGGAGAATAAATAGTGCAATTTCCAAAATTGCGATTTATTATTATCCCATTATATCATTCTTCATTAAGACGTGTATTCCAACAATAATTGGCTTGTCGCTGCCCCCACACTGCCCTTGAAAAGATGATTAGTGTCGCCCTTCTCCTTCAGCCAGTGTTTTTAAGGCTGCTCTTCCTGTTTGTTTTTGGGTTGATTTTTAAAGGCTTTTCTCAAGGATGAAAATTCAGATATTCTGTTTTATGAATATTCCATTTCGGATCGCTTGGTGGATTATCCGCTCCCTCATCTGTTCAGCGTTCTCAACGAGCTGAAGCAATTCACACTGAACGACTTACACTTTGAGGATTTGTGTGCATTCACCTATTGATTGACTGACTTACTGATGAATTAATTGATTGAGTCACTGATTGATCAATCAATTCATTCACTTTATAATACATTCACTCAGTCAGTGAGTGTGTCAGAAACGGAGTCATTTTTTCCGTATTAATTAATTCGCTGATTAATTAATTAATTTGTTATTTCTTTCAGGGATGAATTCATTCGTTCATCCGTCCGTCCGTCCGTCCGTCCGTCCGTCCAGGTCTGTACTTTGTCAACAATATCTTGCAGCCTTGACACAAAGGCTAGTGCATCAGACGGGTGTCATGTCAAGTACAGTTGAGCGCCATCGGTATATTGGTGAACCCGGGCTCCAAGAGCAAAGATGATTCTTGTCAGATCGGCTGTATATAGCATATACAGCAGTGGTCCAAGGACTGAGCCATGCGGGACACAGAATGTTATAGGCGCCCATGATGAACATCCTGAGCCAACGACCATCGACATGATGTAGCGTCCACTGAGAAAAGACTGAACCCATGGAAGCACAACCGACAACTCCGAATGATGTTCGTTATCTCGTCAGCAGGATGCCATGATCTACGGTGTCGAACGCTGCGCTGACATCAAGGAGCGCAAGCAGTGTGACATGTCTAGCGTCGAAGTCATCACAGACATCAGAGCTTAAGGTTTCAGTTTATGACCATTCTTGAACCATGATTGTAGCTTGGGCATGAGGTTACTCGATTCCAAGTAAGCTTATAGCACCAATTGTCTAACTACTACCTTCTCAATGATCTAAGAGAGGAACGTCAGGTTGGAAATTGGACGGATGTGATTGGTGTTACCCGGATAAAGTCCAGGTTTTTAAATCTATGGCCGTGTGATGGTACGCTTTTGACTTTTCGGTAGGCATCCCTTCGCTAATGAGGAACGGTAGTAGCTCATCAATAAATTAATTCAGGAGAAAAACCGGTATGGGGTCGAGCTTACGTGTTTCTGATGGTGAAGACAGAAGAAGCGCTTTCAGTTCAGACTACGTCATCTGCTCGAACCTTTCAAAGCGACATTGGGTTTCAGAGTACTCTGGTGGAGCCGCACCCTCAGTATCTCGACGGACATCTGAAACTTTCTTTAGCAGGTGTCGAAGGAAATCCTCAGGTGGAAACGCTGGTCCTTGTGAGCACCGCGTTCTGCCCAATATGGTTGACAGATCGTTCCTGCAGAGTCGCCGACTATCCTTCAAGTAACGGGCAATCAGACTCTCACAGTACTCCTGCTCCTTGACCTTGAAATCCGATGACATCTTCCGCAAAAGCCTGATCCACTCAATTCGATCCTCTTCCAGGCCACTATTTCTGTATCGACGCTCAGAACGTCTGACTGTTCGACGCATTGCTCTGCATTCAGCATCGAACCCTGGAGTGAGAGCACATTACTTCTAACAGGCGTTCTGCGTATCGGAAGCATCTCGTCAATTATGGAGCGTAGAGGTCGAACATGTCTGTGAATGAGACACAAGTCCCTGTGGAAGCATAGCAAGGCTCACTGTCTGTTAGACGTTGGCGGAGTTTGAATGACGTGGTATATCATAACACATTTTTACCTCTACAGCTCCCTAGATTGTAAAAATTGCATCCACATGTAACAACTATGCGATAACAAGTAGAAAGCAAGGGTTGTAACCAGCTCCCATTGGTGGTCTGGGGTGAAAGGCAAAATAACGCTTATTTTAATGTTAGAAAATCAAGCGTCATCTTATAACATCGGTAATTGATATATTGTGTTTGTATGTGCACTTGTTTAGATAAGATAAGATAAGAATATTCTTTAATATACCAATTGCTATCCGCATTTTGGTGTACATACAAAGTATAATAAACAATCGTACATAATTTCTATATCCAATCAATGTCAAAGTGTTTTAGAATAGCATAAAATCCTAAGTCCAAATCCAATATAAATTTTAAATTTAAAAAAGTTCTTTTAATGGCCTACAGTCATAGAGCCCCTTCAAGCTCCCTACTCAGAGGCGCTCCCGACTGCAGAGCGGACACTGCATCGGAGTTTCACGCCGAAACGATGAGCAATTGCGAGTGAAGGACTTGCCCAATGTCCCTTCTCGGCGACTTGAGGTGGATTCGAACCTCGAACCTTCCCGCTTCAAGGCAACAACGCCACCACTGCACCAACTTGCCTACTCATGTTGACAGTTGACTGTTTTTAAAACGTATTTACACAATAGTACGGTTATAAATACGATTAGTTTAAGAAAGAATATACTTACTTATTTAATCATTTATGACATCAGCTGCCGTTGACGAAAGCATAGAAGAATATACAATGCAATGAAAACCATTGACATGATAGCATCCGAACGACACCTTTAATATGAGAACCACTTATCTATAATACATAGCCAAGAACATCTTTGGTTTAATATGAAATGATGTCATAATAATGCACTATAATAATAATATATCCGTGCGATATATTGCTTTAAAGGTGTCTAATAGCGACATAACTCCGCCACTGGTCAGGTTCGGCCAGTGCCAGACCCAAGCCTGGAAAAGGAGGAGGGTTTGCCAGATGTGTGTCGATACTCTTGCAGTTAAAAAGAAACACGAATGAAACTTGATGCACAAAACACAACAGAAAAGACAATACCGGTTGGGACGTCGCCCGGGTGATCAAGGTCCGCGTCCACAACAGGGAAAACGGAGTTGGGTCGAGAAATCGGCTACAGGAACAACAACGGCAGCATCAGCGGCGACAGCAGCAGCAGCAGCGGCAACCACTACCATCATAGACAACGGAAAGGAGGGAAGAGAGGAGTTAAAGATTTTGATGTGTACACTGGCGATAGGAACATGGAACGTGAGAACACGACATGCAGCAGGGAAATTGGATCCCCTAAAGGTGGAGATGAGAACTATCGCTAGGACATCTTAGGGCTTAGTGAGATGAGGTGGACCAAATCTGGAGAGATAAACGGAGGAGAGATCATCTGGTCAGGACATGAGACCAAGCATGAAATGCGGGAGTAGGATTTCTACTGAGCCAGAAAGCAAAACGATCGATGCTTGCATACAATCCAGTCGGGCCAAGATTGATGATGGCCAGGTTCTCAGCAAGACCGTTCAACATCACGGTGATACAGATATATGCACCAACATCTGACAGCTCCGAGGAAGAACTGAAAAAATTCTTTAAAAAAAATAACTGAAAAAAACGATGGAAGAAGTGCCAATGAAAGACGTCACAGTTGTAATGGGAACTTGAACGCTATAATCGGAGCGGACAGAGGAGACTGGGAAACGAACATAGGCAAGTTTGGTTATGGAGAAAGAAACGAAAGAGGCGAACGACTCCTAGATTTTGCACATCATTACGGCCTGTACATCTGCAATACCAAATTCCAGCAAAAAGACTGCAGAAAATGGACATGAGCATCAGCATACGGAAGAACTAAGAACATGATTGATTTGATACTAATATACAATAGGTGGATATAACATCGGTTCCACTACGTCGTGCCTTTCAAGTAGAGGATATAGATTCGGACCGTAGCCTGGTCATGGCAAACATTAAAATAAAGCTATAAAGGAAAAGAAGGACATCGTTCGTGAAAAGAAGAGACCTAACCCAACCGAAAAGAGAAGAGGTATAAGAGCTGAATATACCAGATGCGTTGAGAAGATGCTAGAGATCCCGGAAGATATAGAAGCAGAGGGCCTGGCAGAAAATACTGTGCGAAACAGTTAGACAAGCGATTCCAGAGGCAGACGATTCTATCCCGCATTGCCATAGGCGGAGACCTGGGCCGAGAATTGGGGGGGGGGGGGCAGAAAGACGCGAGATTTCCCGAAAAATTTCTGACGACCGGCGAAATCTGGGAAAAATTTCTTATTTTTCGCCACAAAAAAGTTGATGACCTTTTTTTTTCTTCTTTAGTCGTCCGGCCAAATCTCGACGGAATTTCCTATTTTCGCCGCCAAAAAAAGTCTTGACGCTCAAACATTGGGGGGGGGGAGACAAATGCATGGGCCGTCCCCCCAACACTTTTATTGGGGGGGACCGTCCCCCTGTCCCCCCCTAGGTCTCCGCCCATGCGCATTGCGGATTGGCGATTGATGCAGCGGCGGAGACCTGGATCCGCCCATGGTCAGCGCTACTCTTTTTGCAGCATTGACATTGTGAGGTCATCAACATTACATAATATCTACGATTCTAGCCTAGTTAGCTACACCGGTAAGCGAGAGCGGCATTCGTCTGTTGGTTGCAACAGACTGCTATTCAAGCTCCGGGTTGGGAGTTGACATTCAGAGATTTAGATAATTATCTCGGGCTAGCACGTGTGGGACGCAGAGGTGCAAGTTCCTGCGGAGCGACCTTGGGCATAAAACATTTATGCGAAATAAATGTGTTGTTGTAATAATTGTTGTTCGCTCGAAAGAGCACCCAAATCCGTACAAATCCAACCGGCGACAATTCCAATCCCAATTAAGCCGAGAGAAAAGTTGGGCGACATCCCTAATTAGGCACATTTTGTTTTACGACAATTGCTCAGAACCATCGATTGAACCTTCATCGTCGATAAGATATGTGAATTAATAACAGCTAACTTCGTGCACGGTTGAGGCAGAGCTGCCATTCGAGTGGAGGCTTAGCGCCTTCACGTTTTTTAGTCTCGGCATATGACATGGGTCCGATCAATGATCAAAATACGGAGTTTAAAATTGCAATCGTTGGTGTTCATACTCGTTCGATTTGTATTTTGATTGATTGATTTGTTGATTCATTGATTTATTCACTGATATAATCTAGATAATGCCTGACGTTGTGTTGTTGTGTTTCCCGATGTCTTTTATGACTATTTAGACAAACATTACATGTAATTGTCCAAAAACCGGTTCCATGACATTTGAACGGACGACAAAAGAACGTGCGACACTAGAACGGCGAAAGTTGAACGGTGTATTAGATGCCCGCTCAGACTTTTGAACGGCCAGACTTTTGAACGGGCGACAGATGATCGGTAAAGTGTGTAAAATTTAAAAGCAATCGAACATTGGACATGTAGGCCTAAGCCCAAGGGCGGATACAGGAATTTTCGAGGGGGGGCCAAAAGTTTTGGTCTTGTGAGACAGGAGAAATTTTTTTGGGTCAATCCACCAATTTTCCGGGAAAAAATACCATTTCATCCGCCGAAAAAACTGATGACCTTTTTTTTTTTTTAGTCATCGACCAATTTTTTGGGAAACATCCGCCGCTGAATCGACGGGGGGCCAAGTCCCGTGTGATTTTGTAATGGGGGCCTCATGTCCTGTTTTTCTCTCCTGCTACATTTATTTAATGGCTTGTTGAAACCAAATGGGGGGGGGCACGTTCCATGCAATTTTTAAATGGGGGGGGGGCCATGGCCGGATTGGCCCCCCCTGGATCCGCCCCTGCCTAAGCCTATCAAGTTCAATGTCTAGTTGTGTTACAAATAGGCCACTGATCCTAAGTACGTTAAAATGTCTGCTCTGCCGTATCTGGCGACTGTACGTGTAACCAGTTCGTTTAATTGTCGATATTATATTTCTTCCTGCTTGGTTGAAGCATGCCGGTCGATCCTTGCACCGGCATGGCGCTTTACATTTGAATGTCTTTCTTGAGACCTGTCAAATAGGTCCATATGGTGGGGTTGTGACATAAAAACAGCGAATGGAGTCCACAATGCCACCCTTCGACAGAATGTGCTGTTCTAGCGATTCCATCCATTCCAGCGGTGTATTGATTCCAAAGCAGGGAAAATTGGTATATTTTCCTGACATTTCTACCAAATGACTAAAAAAGTTCATCAGATTTTTTCTGGCAAAGATCACCGAAAAGTTTGACCCCGCCTTCGAAAATTTCTGTATCTGCCTCTGTGGACATTTACAGAGAATACCTGTTGGAAGTATGCACCAAGTCCTGCGATGCACTGGTTCCATCGTCCAGAGGCCATTGTGATTCGCCTAAATTAAATGAAGTGTCGCAGTTGTGCTGTGCTCTATAAATTTTTGGTCCATGGTTGACGCTAAACACCTTTATGTTGTGGTGATCTAAATTTATATAAACACAACAAGCTGTACAAACAGTGCCTACGAGAACTATCGTAACTCTGGATCCATCAATGCAGATAATCAACATAATTATGTCGTATGTGTTCAAATGCATTTCAGTGAAGGTCTTTATTCCGCCAGCAAAACTGTTAAAACAACTTGAAATGATTTCGGCCAATATTGACAGACTTTCTTGCATATGGTATGATGAGGATCTTGTATATATAGCTTTAAGGTCCCGCTAAATAAATGAGGTTTATCGGTCTCGGAAATGCTGTGCATGAACCATTGAAGGTTATGACAATAATTATACGCTTACGTCAGGACTTATCGGTCGACTTTTCACACCTTTTAAACGGGGCCAAAGTGTACTATTTGAACCGACCACAACTCCCTGGTAATTCATTTTTCTGCAAATTTTGTCACTGTAACAAGAATATTTTTTTCGTCCAGAGGCTAATAATCCGATACCTGTGTTCTACAAATAGGTGTCTCCTTTAGTCCTCTGCCGTCAGGCAGGTTCATATGTCCCATGACGTCACGCATCTCTGTTCTGTGCATCCCACTTTAGCCCTCTGTAACCGTCCTTTGTCATCATCCAGTCCAGTAGCATTGTTATTTAACATATTCCTCGGGATGAGTAGGGAGGTGGTTTCCCGTTGCCTTCACCCCGGTGTTTTTAGAGAGACACCATACCTCAGCGTCGATGTCCTCCATCTAAATGGGTGCAAGTCTATATAAATCACTGACAATATATACAAATAAAGAGAAGACTCCGTGTGTCTGTTTTCACGGGTGGCGTACCGGCAGAACTTGGAGTGGGGTGTGGTAGGGTGGGGGTGGGTGTGAGGGAAGTAATTTTTCGAAAACCAGTGGGGATGGGGGTGGTAATTTTTCCGAAACCCAAATTCAAATGTGGTCAATTTCATGGATGACGTACCGGTGGAGGTCGGAGTGTGGTGGGTTTTGTGGGTGGGGTGTTCGGGTGTGGGGTGGGAGTGGGGTTGCGGGGGTGGAGCGTGTGGGAATGGGGGGCGTGGGGTGGGGGTTGTTGGGGAGAAATTTCCGGAAAATCTAAATTTCACGGGTGGCGTACCGGTGGAGGTCGGAGTGAGGGGGTGGGGTGGTGGGGATGGTAGGGTGGGGTTGCAGGGGAGCACACACATCTCAGTCCGCAGGGGCTGGGTGGGACAGGGTGGGGTGTGGCTGAAGTGAGGGCGGGGAAAAATTTTTTCCCCCGAAAACTCAAATTTAACGGGTCTCGTACCGGTGGAGGTCGGAGTGCTTTGGGGTGGGGTGGAGGGTGGGGTGGAGGGGCGGGGTGGGTGGGAGGGGAATTGGAGGTGAGGGGTGGGGTGATGGGTGGGAGGGGAAGTTTCCCTGGGTCTTGTGTGGTGGGGGTCGGAGGGTTGGGGGTGGGGCGTGGTGTGGTGGGGTTGTGGCCGGGAGCGGGTCGAATCCTAAATTTCCCGGGCAATGCCAGGTGCCCCAGCTAGTCCTGGATAAACGAGGAGAGTATTGCAATTGGAACGGGTCAAAGAGCATGCGCACTGCCTGATTTTATTGCTTAGTAACCCCTCTCCTTAATCGACACAATGCTCATCTATTTAAATCAATTATAGGTGACCGATACATGTATGTTCGAAACAGCGTCTTGTAATGTTATCAAGCTCACACACTTTACAGACTATCCACACACACCTATTCCAACACAAGCAACTCGGTAAATGTAAAAAAATGACTAAAATGAGAGTGATCCTAGCAAGATGTCAATCAGAGTTCGAGATAATAAGTATAATTATATTGGCCAGATTTGAAGAGTTAGAACACGTGTTATCGTGTTAAGTGTTATCGAATACGAGTTAATTGACGTTTCAGCAAATGATATAGTGCGATGAAAACACAATTTAAAGGTGTCTAAGCATTGTCTTGTAAAATAGTATTAGCAGAGACGTTGTGCCAACTGCAGAAGCGGACAGTGTATGAGGCAATTATAGGGTTTAGTCCTATAATAAAATGTCCAAAAAGCCCACCAGTTCAAAAGATGAAGGTAAGATTGGGTGGAGAAAAGCTGGAGCAAGTCACGCAGTTCATGAACATGGGACGATTTTTAACGGTCATTGTTTAAAAGACATAAAAGCGAAGGATTGGTTTAGCATCAGCGATGTTTGAAAGATCGAGTAGACTGTGGCTGTCGAGTAACAGCAACAAGAACAAAAATAAAGCAGAACGAAGAGATGTTGTTGAAAATGTCAGTGTCCTCTTCTTCCTCCCTCCTCCTCCTCGCTTAGACACCTTTAAATTGTATTTTCATCACACTATATGTAAATCTGTTGTCGAGGCGCTAAGACGATCGATCTTGGCTGAAAGCATTTCCTGAACTTCATCTGCAGTGAAGGATTGAGTTTCAGTGGAACGAGAAGAACGGCCGAGGAGACCACTCTCTCGCCTCAAAATCTGGACGGCTTTTCGTAACTTTACATAGGTCCATTGTTCGGCCGAAATGATGTCGAGTATGGACTCTACCTCCTTCTCCTCCTCTTCCTCCTCCTCCCCCTCCTCCTTATCGTCCACCTCCTCCTCTTCGTCCACATTATCGTCGTCGTCCTCCTCCTCTTCTCCTTCCTCCTCCTCCTTATCGTCCATCTCCTCTTCCTCCTCTTCTTCCTCCCTCCTCCTCCTCGCTCTCCTTCTCCTTCTCTAAAATCAATCATCAATTCTGTTTTTTGTTTGAATTATAGTTTTACACAATAAATCCGTCGCTGCTGTTATTCTGGTGATGCCAGACCCAGGGCTGGTCAAGGTAGGAGGTCGACAATGATAATCTTTGATTATAACAAATGTGGGTAAATTAATGATACCATCAAATCAATGCATAGTAATAAATTAAATTTATAATTACACAATCTCGTGACTATTCAAAATGTCGAGGTGCCAATCCAAAGTCTGTAGAACAGAGGAGGTCGACGCTAATCTTCTCATGACACGGTCTCGATGCTGATCAACAAAACAGTTCAGCGTAACTTCAGCAACAGCCTTTGCTACTGAAACAAAATAATAAACTAGGAATTATTTTGATGTATGGACTTCGTTTAGTCGATATCATTACAGTTGAGAGATGTTGCAAGAAAACGAAAATATCATGATGTTTTACACACCTGGTAAACGATCACAAATGACGCTGGAAATTCATCTCCCCGGAAACAAACAATGAGTTAAACACTAAATTAAACAATGACACTTTGATGTCATACGACGACGTTGAACTTTTGTTAAAATAATAAAAACCGAAAATTAAATTAAACACTGATTAAACACTGCTTTTGATTTAATGAGCTGTATTACGCCAAACAAATTTTTTCGAGGGCGATGACCCCTGTTGTCATAAACCCTCGTCAAAATTAATCTGGCTCCATCAATAAACACTGATAGACATATTATGCCAAAGACATTTTTGCGACTGCAGCGGTCTCTGTTATCATAAGCCATCGTCAAATCTGGATCCATCCATCCATAGATACTTATATCGGAGATGCAGTGACGTCGAACACACCGTGTCGATGATGCAAATAGAATGATACAGTTAATTGACAATCTTTTGCTAACATGTTACGAGAGCAAAGGCCGTTGTTGACGTCATGTTGAACTGGTCTTTTATCAATAATGATACGGTTAAATAAAAATGAGTACAGTCGCCTTTCTCCATTTTACATGCTTGATACTGACACTGTTACATGTGGGATAGAGAAGGTGTTATGTAGTAATACAAGACTTACAAGTAGCTAAGTATGATGTATATAATTATGATCTAGTATTATCAATACGACTGAAATGGCTTGACGCCCCAGTGTGACAACGAAGACAATTGTTGTCGACCTCCCCCAATCGTCTACCTTAGGACGAGCACTGTCAATGCACGAGCAGTGTCGAAGTTAATAGGTAGAATGATGTTTAATTATTCAAATGTGTTATATATTGCGACAGCAGTTCCTATAACAAAATACTACTTTGTAGATTTCTAAACTAAAGAAAAATCAAGGTTTGTTTATTTATACAAGGATAAGAATCACATTAAAGGTGTTTAAGGAAATGTGTCATTAGCAAAAGTGTAGATAGAAACGTGTAAGCTGCAAGCTTTTTCAACTCTGCAAAAAGACCAATACGTTTGCCTTTCCTAATTTAACATTATCTTCTCTAAAAACTTCTGTGGAGCCACTGTTTAGTTGCGACTTCATGTGTAGGCTAAATTGTAATGGTACGGATTTAAGTCTAAAGACGTTATGTGGTAGAGAAGATTACTAACGTCGCTCTCCTCCTCCTCCTCCTCCTCCTCCTCCTCCTCCTCCTCCTCCTCCTCCTCCTCCTCCTCCTCCTCCTCCTCCTCCTGTACCTGTCGGTTAATTCACCTGCAAAATTTTCGTCTGTGTACCTTGTCGGTTAGTTCACCTGCGGAATCTGCCGTATTTTTACTCAATGTTTTTTAGTGACGTAATGTAGGCTAATAGTGAACGCGTGTTTATATCATTTCGGACGCCAAGAACGCCATGAATTTATAAAAAAATACATTGATCCAGCTTCCATTTCTCAAGTGTTTTATCATTAATTCGGCTTCCCTTTAACATACAATAGAAGTTGGATTGATGAAAATGCCCTTGCTTAAATTGGAACTGGATTGATGAAAGTGTCCTTGCATAAATTGGAACTGGATTGGTGAAAACATTTTCGTTTAAATTGGAGCCTCTTTCATGAAAATGTTTTTGCGTATATTGGAGCTGGATTGATGAAAATATTGCTTGATAAATGGAAGCTGGATTAACGTATTTTTATATGTTAAAAAGAAGCTGGATTAATGATAAAACGCTTGAGAAATAGAAGCTGGATTAAGATACTTTTATACCTTAATTAGAAGCTGGACGAAGGAATTTCTATATCTGAAATGGAAGCTGGATTAAGGTATTTTTATATGTGAAGTGGAAGCTGGATCAAGGTCAATGTTCCTAATTTGCACAGTTCCTTTCAATGTCAATGTTTACTGCGCACAGTGAATCTATTAAATTTGCGATGTAACCAACAGGCGAATTAATTTTTGCATGTAAGATTGCGTATAATGGGTTTCGGAGTCTGCAGGTGAATTAACCGACAAGTACCCCTTCTCCTTCTCCTTCTCCTCCTTCGATTCCTCCTCTGTCCAGCAGAATTGATCCTAACTATCAAAAGAATCTTTATCAGTTCAATAAATCAGTGTATGCCACCCTGTTGAATGGATTTCACTTTCTCCATCAGATTGCTCCATAAACCACTCTGACGGTCTTAGCAAGTGATTAAAGTGTAAAAAGTAAAAGGTTGGACGGCTTTTCCGCGGATACGCTAGAGTGCTAGACATATTAGTGACACGTTGGAGTTCAGACTTGAAAAACTTTCATGGACGCCGTCCATGACCGTCAATTCACACTTTGATCGCTTGGTATTTCCGCGTCATTCTCTCTCCTCGAAACCTGGACGACTTACCCGGACTCTGCTTGACTTGTAAGTTACGTATTTGAAAATAAATTTATGACCGTCCTGCTATAACACTTTGAGCTCTGGTCGTTTTTTCCTCATCATTCGCTCGCCTCAAAACCTCACTTATTTTCGCTCGGGCTCGCACGCACACTGGAAACAAAATGACGTCCTTAAGCACCTCAAAAACTGTTGCAGATGACGCTAGAAATAAAGACACGGCTATACTAAAAATCATCTGATCTAAGTCTTCCATTTCGTGTATGGCTTTGAATAATTTTTTACCTTATGAGAAGGCCAATCTGCTTTGCCTTTTCTAATCTAAAAAATTATCCAAAACCTTCATAGCAACACTAATTTATGGCGAAATCATCACTTGGCTATATCGCAGTGGCAAATGCATGTTTAACAGCGCCATATCTTAACAAAGGTCACCAGCGTCGCTCTATTGGTTTTTCCTGCTTAGGGGTTCTAGGACGTTTGATTTTGATCAATCAATCAACCAATCAGAATTTATATAGCGCCCCTTCAAGGTACCTACTCAGAGTCGCTACCGGCCGAGATCAAGCGAAACGAACAGTCCTCGACAGTTTGTAAAATTGAGAAGAGCTTAGGAGGTATCGCAAAGTCAAGGGAAACCCATTCCAGGTCGTTGGACCAACCACAGAGAACGAACGCCTCTGCATTGTTGCAGAGCGAGTGAAAGGAACCATTAAGTCACCATGGACAGCAGAGCGTAGTGCGCGGCGGCCTAAGCAAGTGAAAAGAGGGAGGCAAAGCTCATACAGATAAGAGGGTAAGAGGGTACCCATGCAACCTGATAAGCATCGCCACACCAAAGATGCAATCCTTGATGAGATGCGCTGTGGGAAAGGACGCCAGTGCAAGACCCCACGCATATATTGGGGTACACGGTCGGACTTGGTGAACCCGCCAATTAGTCGCGCGGCAGCCTGGTGGACCATTTCCAAATTCTCAATCCGAACTTGCGGGAAACCAGCAAAGATGGAGGCGCAGTAGTCGAGACGGCTCAGCACAAATGCATGGACAAGAGAAGCTACAGCTTTAGAAGACAGAGTGCGAGCAATGACCCTGAGCTGTCGCAGTTGGTAGTAGCAGCTGCGGCATACCTTATCAATATGAGATGCAAGAGTGAGTTCAGAGTCTAGGAGCACCCCAAGATCAAATTTTTTCGAGAGCAACGGCCTCTGTTGTCATAAACCCTCGCAAATCTGGATCCATCCATCCAACGTTGTGCTACGTCTGATCACCCTGCATATTATTACATAAACCCAATGAAACGCCACAATAAAGTGAATAATTTCTATTAGAGCCCTCTGACTGTAGGTATGGACGTCTCTATTTATAACGTTATTTACAAACGATTTTCAGGTATCTTTTACTCGGAATATTGTTGTTTATGCGTTTCGGTGTGTAACTCCGATTCAGTGTCCACGCTGTAGACGGGAGCACCTCTGAGTTGAAATCTTGAAGGAACTCTATCACAAGTGATCGTACATGAACTGTTTGACAACAATGATCATTAGCGTCACCCTCCTCCTTTATCTACAATTGGGACTGGCACTGACCACTGACCTCTGCGTAGGCTTCTTGATGGGGCGCTATGTAAGTTTTCGGAATGAATGAATGACAGAGTGCAACCTAAATGAGATGTGTGTGTGTGTGCGTGCGTGTGTGTATTTGCAGTTTAACGTCACTGTGTGGTAACAAAGACCATCAGCGACGCCCTCCTCCTTTATCTAGTCTTGGGACTGGCACTGGCAGAGTGCAACCAGTGGCGGAGTTACAATCAGTGGCGAATTGTGTAAAGGAGTTCAGAGCGGTTCTCAACCGTAAATTAAAGGTGTCAGAGAAGCATACATTATAGCTTGTATATTATTCAGTTCTAAGCGACATGTTGTGGCAACAGAAAAGCTTACAATAAAATTATGTTTCATCATGAGCACATCATCAACTCGTTAAACTCTACATAAACGTCTAGTTGAATTTTAATTTTCAATTTCGTCAATGGTTACTTCAGCCTTTCAAAAACTTGCTCATTAGTGCTGTAGTACGCCGAGCAAATTTCTGCCCAGGGTAACGACCTCTGTTGTCATAGACCCTGGTCAAATCGGATCCATCCATCCTGTCGCTGATTAGTAAAGTCTACATAATTTGATTGAACGACTTCAACATTACCCATTCTTTAAAGTGATTGCACTTTAAAGTGACAGAGTGTTTTCAACAAATTGAAATTAAAAAGAGACAGAAGAATATAAAATGCAATTAATAGCTATTTAAAGGTGTCTTAAACATAGTCGCTCTCCGGAAGGTGGTAAGGCAGCAGTAACGCCTTCATAAATCATTCTGGTTTATTAAATTATTCGTAGAAGATGGCTGTGCCACCCGATTATTTTTCGCCGCCTATATCTAAATTCCACCATTAGTTTATTTCCTCATTTTGAGAGATGTCACGTATTGACGTTTAAATTCTGTCATCAATTTATCAGCAATCTATTTTCCTCATCAATGTTCGCTCAGCCATCTCTGATTGCCAAAAGTGTACTATCGGCGAAGTAATTTCGACCACAAAACTCTTTGACGAATTAACACCTTCCACTCGTAGGTTTCTGATGCAATAAATTGTTGTGTCGACGAAAATTGTGAAGCTCTTAAGTGTTGTAATATGCCGAACAAATTTATGTCCAGGGTAACGGCCTCTGTTGTCAAAGACCCTGGTGAAATCGGATCCATCCATCCATTGCTACTAACCAGACTATCTGACATCACTTAGTTTCCTAAACATGATTATTGCACATCAACGATTATAACTCAATTCAATATAATTCAATTCAATTTAATACAATAAAATTCAATTCAATACAAGTCAATTAAATTAAATTAAATTCAATTAGTTTTTGAAAAACCTCAAAAACGGTTGCAAGTAATTATATAAGTGCAGCTGTGTCGTGGGTGTTGATTAGTGGTCTCTGATCTGGGAAAATCTCTTTAACGCGTGTTGTATTATCGTAACAAGAGGAAATTCGGCTCTGCTTGACTTGTATTTGAAAATAAATTTATGACCGTCCTGCTATTACACTTTGAGCTCTGGTCGTTCTTTCCTCATCATTCGCTCGCCTCAAAACATTACTATTTTCGCTCGGGGTCGCACGCACACTAGAAACAAAATGACGTCCTTATACACCTCAAAAACTGTTGCAGATGACGCTAGAAATAAAGACACGGCTAAACTAACAGTTATCTACAGTTTTCTATTTCTTCTATGCCTTTGAATATTTTTTTTAGGTTATGAGAAGGCCAATCCACCTTGCCTTTTATAATCTAAAAATTATCTCAAAACTTTCATAGCATCGCAAATTTATGACGAAATCATCACTAGGCTATATCGCATTGGTGAGTGTATGTTTAACACCGCCATATCTTTTTAACAGAGGTCACTAGCGTCGATCTAGTGGTTTTTCCTGCTTTGTGGTTCTAGGACGTTTGATCACTGGACGGTTGATCAATGGACGATTGAACACTTCATTTAACTAAGGTTGAAAGAGAAAATTTCTTTAATGTCCTACTCATTAGAAACGAAAGTCGAATTTGTGTTTTTGTATAATTATATCTGAAACAGAAGTGGTATTGATAGAAACAGCGCTGGAATTATCAAGCGTTCTTCTATAATTGCCATTCATGCGAAATTTTTCCAAGAAAGCCATTGCCCCATTCATTGCATCACGTATGACGAATTTCTTTATTTATTGCGTCATCCTAAAGTGTTGTAAGGGTATCTAATGAAATGATAGCATCCGTTAAGCTCTTCTTAAGTTCGTCAGCCACTAGTCAGGTTCTAATGCAAAATGTTGCCACTCCATCGTCCGTTGTCCCTTCTTCTTGAGTTTTTGGTAGCCGTCCTCCATCATCCAGTCCAGCATCATCTGTCTTGGTCGTCCTCTTGCTCTTTTCCCATCCATTTTCCGTCGATCACTATTCTTAGAAAAGAATCTCCTCTTAGTGTGTGTCCAATTCGTGTTCTTTGCCTTTCTTATATCCTTCTTATCAGTGTTTTTTCTTCTCCAAATCTTCCCTACTCTTCTCCGTTTGTTTTATGTTCTGTCAAGCTGATCTTATCCATTCTCCTCCATGTCCACATTTCAAATGTCTCCAGTCTTTTTATTTTTTTCCTCATGGTCCAGGTTTCCGAACCATACAGCACCGCACTCCACACCAATGACTTTATCATCCGTATCTTCAAATTTCAGTTCCTTTTTTCCTCCCAGTAGTTCTCTCCTCTTCGTGAAAGCCTATTTTCCCATTGCCAACCTTCTTCCGATTTATCTGTGGCATATGGCGTCTGTCGTAATCATGCTCCCCAAGTAGCAGAATTCCTTCACTTGTTCTATTTGCTTTCCTTCTACAAGTATTTGAATATTGTTTTTCGTTTCTTCTTCTTTGCTTATCTTCAGTACTTTTATCTTCTTTATATTTAGTCTCATTCCAAATTCGTTGGATATTTTGTCCAGTCTGCCCATCGATTATTTCTTGTAGGCCTTTCTGACTGCTTGACATCATTGCTTCGTCAAATGCAAACCTTATTGTCTTTATCCATCTTCCTTCAACGGTTATCCCCCTCTGAATCCTATACTGCCTCTCTAATCAGTTCTTCTATGTCAATGTTGAATAACAGAGGGGGCAACGGACATCTTGCCTCACTCCTCTATACCCACCTTTCCGGGCCCTCCTAATCTGATTATCACCTTCTGACCCATATATAAGTTTCCTATTAATTTTCTGTCTCTCCAATCTATTCCCATCCTCCTCAATGCATGTAGTAGCTTCCTCCAGTTAACTATATCAAATGATTTTCATAGTCTACAAAGCAATTGTAGGCCTACACATCTTGTCCATTCTGTCAGCTCCTTTCTCTTAGTAGGCTACTCTTAATGTTCCAATTGTTCACATACCAGTCCTGAACCAAATTGATCGTCTCGCATTCCTCCTTTTGAATCCGTTATTACCTGCACTCTCTTTGCTAGTAGTCGTACCATGATTTTTGATGCATGGGTGAGCAAGCTAAAGGTTCTGACCTCTTTAACTTGTGTTGTATTATTGTAACATAGCGTGGAAGTGAGAGCGTGGCGCCATCAGTCCAAAGATTGTGAAAAACACAGGAATCATAATTATGTTTTTGCACACCTAAAATATACACCGTGTCTAAAAAAAACTGTGCAGAATTGTTTTTGTCAGAACTTCGTCAAATTTCCACCAATCTTAAAAACTTTTGGTAGGTAGGCGGCAAAGTGGCTGAAATTTCATGTTATATATAAATTTTCCACCTCACCTGACTCATTTCATCGCACTACCTTGTTAAACACAGATGTACCAATTTTTCATATAACGGCGTCTCGAAGCTTGGCTGCACTGAAATCCATTACATCGAGCCGGTTGTCAAAGTGAATGGGGCATAGGCCTACTATCACGACAACCTTCTTGCCCAGAAAATACCGTCAGACATACGCCGGATATCCCAGGGCGAGTTTATTTCAACAGGATGGCGCCCCGACGCATCAAGCGCGCGACACTTGTCTCTTTCCTGAAGCGAGAGGCGCCCGACTTCATCTGTCCAACACTGTGGCCACCGTATTCACCGAATCTTCACCCAGTCGACTATAGCACATGGAGTTTGCTGCAGGAGGTTTACCAGTCCAGAATAGCCAAAGTCGACGAACTCAAAACGCTCCTGCTTGACGAGTGGGCGCGCTTTGACCAGTCGATCGTTGATGCTGCTATCGGCCAGTTGCGTCGCCGTCTAAGAGCTTCTGTCCATATATTCGGGGCACATTTCGAGCACCAATTCAAACACTTTTAAGCAGATCTGTCGTAGCTATTAAAGCACTCTGCTAAGTAAACCATATTTTACTTTACTGTGTGCTAATTCGGTCGTCAGATAATTTGTTGCAGGTAATAAAATCAATGTGTTATATGAAAAATTGGTACATCTGTGTTTAACAAGGTAGTGTGGTGATATGAATCAGGTGAGGTGGAAAATTTATATATAACATGAAATTTCAGCCACTTTGCCGTCTATCTACTAAAGGTTATTAAGATTGGTGGAAATTTGACGAAGTTCTGACAAAAACAATTCTGCACAGTTTTTTTTGAGACACGGTGTAGTTACTAGTCACGCTATAGCTTGATTTTTCCGGCTAGTGATTTGGAATTTGAATCCGGTCATCAAATATAAGCAACAAAAACACAAGAAAAAAGCTCAACGCTGTTTGCCCCATTATGGATTATCCTAGTCATAGACAACAGCAATACAAGTCAAATGCAATGGAACAACATCAAGATGGAAGTGAATTAAATTTGGAGTACCACAAGGTTCAATATTAGGTCCCCTGTTATTGTTAATATACATTAACTAGATTCACAATATATCCTCTATCATGCACTTTGTATTAGTTGCTGACGACTCCAACATCTTCGTCTCGCACCAATCCTATGATGAATTATTCCGAATCCTCAATGAAGAACTTATTCTAGTGTTAGATTGGTTTGGAACTTCCTGAACTCAAAATATCTTTCTTTTGCTTTTAGCACCAAAATGAACAGTACCGAGTTATCAATACTTATATAATGCCGGGTCACGCCGATAAATAGCATTCGGTGAGTTAGTTTTTGAGGTGTGTAAAACAACGCTAGCTCACGATCATCAAGTTTAATGTATTGTAATAATTTATTTATTTACTTAATAATCTTCATTCAATCACTCAATCTGACACACCGAAGAATGATTACAAGTACATGTTATACGAAATACGGCCACTATAGCACGACACGCAAGTCGGCTTTACAGCAGTGCGGTAACTTAACACTAATGGCCTAAGTACTGGATCACTCCTGGTCGGCCAAGCCAGAAGTGGGAGGGGCTATCTTTATTTTTAGCAGAACCCGAGTCAAGCAACACAACAGCAAAGCGCCAATGGCAGCTAACAGAAAACTGTAATAAATTAATGCCCTGAGCTAGGCTTGAACCCGGGTCGCGCGGATCACTCTCAGTTTAACGACCAGCGCTCTCTCCACTGAGCTACGGGACCCCCCAACTTATTTAATTCTTGAATTTGCTATAGCATCCTTCATGATATCTGCTTAGAGAATCGGTTAGCCGCATCCTTACGGTCTTCAAAGGAATAGTCGCAGGGTAGAATTCTAAAAAACATTCCTCCACCAGAGTTTGTAGCCTAAAGAAAAAGGATGGCGAGAGTTGGTTCTGATACCAGCAAAGATTGTGTCGCCCTCATCGAGCAAAAGGCGTCGCTCTGAATATCATTGTTAGTATGGCATTATTAAATTGCAGTTGTATAGTAATGAATTGTGTTAACCCTCGGGCTACCAAGGGGGGTTGCCACCCCCCTAGGTTTCTCGCAAATCAAACGCGTTCCGTCTGGAATAAAATTTTGAAAAAATTGGTAGCTGTAGAGGGTTCATTGGGACACATTTTGAGCTAAAATGTTTGATGATGCCCCTACCGTTCAAAAGTTACACCCGATATACCCAAGGTACCAGAGGGGGGTGGATACCCCCCCTAGAATATCGTCTGTAACTTTTCCGCCCATTAATATTAAGAGACACAAATTATACCATTCTATAGAGGGAATGTGGGGCTACATTTCCGTGCTCACTGAGTTGTCTTTTGACAACCGGAAGTGCTCAAAATAAATTAAAATATATATAAAGGTGTTTTATTTTCATAAAATTGTCATGTTTTTGCTATTATAACTTATCCATAATTTATTTTTTAATAGAAATAAATTATGCCATTCTATAGAGGGCATTTAGGGCTATTTTCTGATACTAAATAATTTGTCTTTTGATGACCGGAAGTGCTCAAAATAAATTAAAATGTGTGAAAATGTTGGGTTTTTTTACAGCGCAAGCCGATATGTGTGCGTAAACGTTTTTCAGCGGCTAAAACATGTTTTTTTTTTTGATTGAACATAAAACAGACTTATTACTAGTTTTTGTAGTTGAACATTAGACTTTATTATATGTAAACTACTTTTTATATATAAATCATGTATAAAACACACAGAATCTAATATATTCCTTATGCGTAAGTATACAATTTGTGGAATCGACGGGTACCCATGATAAAAAATTCATAACTTCGAGGGGCATTCATATTTTCTGAACCTAAATATACCATTTTGTAAGAAAGGAATGCTGAATCCAATGGTGTATTTCAAGTTATGATATCTCAAGTCAAACCCAAAATCCAGGGGTGGTGGTAACCACCCCCCCTTGGTACTCAGTGTTACAAAAAAAGCTTGGTAGCCTGAGGGTTAAGATGCGAACGCAGAACGTGAAACTGGGAAGTACCGGAAGTGCTGGAATATCGCGCAACGCAATTCAGAAGATAATATAGAAGGATATGATATGTTAAAAGAGGTGTGTAACTAAGTAGCACAATCATTTATGGAGTGATAATAATTATTTAAAGAGGTGTGTAGGTTCCGTTCTTCTGCCGTGGTCCATGTCTGAATGTTTGATAGGGTAGTGAAAACGCCAGCGAAAACAATAATTTTTTTAAATCTCAAATTGTAATAATAGTGTTAACAAGTTGTCTTTGTATGAGGTGATAATTATAATTGCCAAACTTCTTAGTTGATATAGTCATAATGTTGAAGTGCCCCAATGACAACTACGATGCCTCGTCTTGGATTCTGCACCAAAAACATGCGTTTTAGACCCGCTGCCCACATTCAACCTTCAATAAATCGTCGATACTTTAGTTAATTTCTACCAGTACTCTGCAATAGTTCCCTCCGTGAAAGTATCCTTCCTGTATCGCAGAAAAGATCAATCCTGGTTCCAGTACCTACATGTAAGTGCGAGGGCCTTGACATACATGGCCCAAATAATTTTAGACCAATTATGGTCAATGTAAGATTGCTATCGAAAATTATTGAAAAAGTTGTAGCTGCTCAACTAATCCTCTAATTTGATAGCAATAACCTCCTGTCAACTTTCTAATCAGATACTTTACTTGTGCGCCTTCTCTCAGACATTATTGGGGCCATTGATAAGTGACAGGTTTCCCTTTTGGCACTGTTTGACGTAAGTGCTGCGTTTTTTTCACAGTGGGCCATGCATGCTATTCTACTAAAGCGACTTTCCACTTCCTTCGGCCTTTCTTGCAACTTTTTTGTACCGTTCTTGCATTGTGGTTTGTGGAGCTGTTGGGTCAATTTGGGCTCCTGCTCCATTTGATTTGCCACAAGGTTCTGTTCTGAGTCGTTTGCTTTACTTCATATATGCCGCAAACCTTGACCGTCTCCTCACAGCTGATTCTGTCTTGAGTCAATCTTATGCAGGCGACCTTCAAGGCATATGTTCACTGTCAGGGCTTCTGCAGCTGCTACAATGGTTCAAGCCATCATCCGGACTTTGCAGACCTTAGAAACTTGGATGCAGTCCAACCGTCTACGACTAAACCCAAACAAGACCCGATATAATAATCATGTGGCTCGACACTCGCCAACAGTAGAGTTGCAAAACTTAACTTAGAGGCTTTAATATTGACACTACTGATGCTGAACTTGATCATATTGCAGAGTGGGCTATAAATTGTAACTTGAGCCCAGTGGCGTAGTCAGGAGTTTATAATGGGGGTTTATGACCTGGCATCCTTCCTGACACCAACCCAACAGTATTACAGTAAATAAAAAGAGAATAAAGTAACAAAAAGAATAAAGTAACAAAAAGAATAAAGTAAGAAAAACAACTGTTACTAAAAACAATTGTTTTTTCTTATTTATGTGGATATACAACCTTTTTGAAAACTTTTCTTAAGTCAACGGCTTTTTACCGCCTAAACCCCTCCTGTCTACGCCACTGCTTACACCTTAATCATATAGTAAATCATGTGAAGCCATCTTCAGGCGTCCCCGTTCCAAAACTTCTGACTGCCCTCCCCCATAATAGGAATCGAACGAGATGCTGTAGTTAAGGTTCTTGGTATCACGCTTTCAGATAGATTGGGTTTTTTTGCACACATTGATAACATTGTCTGCAAAGCAAAGCAATCTTTTTTATGCAATTCGTATCCTTGTGTCGCATGGCTTTGACAGGCAGCCGACTCCATGATGTTGTACGTTCCACCACAGTCGCGCAATTGCTTTATTCTTCACCAGCATGGTGGGGTTTTGCAAATGAGGATCTGTCCGCCATTATTAGAAAGTTGATAAGAGAAAGTTTTTTTGCCAACTAACATTCCTACTTTCGACATGTTATGTTCTATGGCAAATGTATCCGTCTTTTCTTCTATTCTCTGGCATGTGCTTCATAATCTGCTTCCACCTGAACGTGTAACTCCCTTAGGCCCCGTTCACATAATCTTGAGATACCACGATGTGATTCTTTGATTGGAAAGGGATTTATCACCAGAATGCTATATTGTCAACCTATTTGAAGATAATAGTTTCGTAATTATATTATATTTAACTTGTGATTTAATACGCAGTTTTTATTACCTGTTATAATGATGTTCTTTGTCCCATTGTGCGTTTGCAAGTGGTGTAATAAAGAAAATACTTACTTACTTACTTTGTAGGGACCTTGAGTCCTTCTCTCACAATAATTGCACACTCCGCCACTGGTTGCACTCTGCCAGTGCAAGTCCCAAGCCTGGATAAAGGAGGAGGGCGTCGCTAATGGTCTTTGTTACCACACAGTGACGTTAAACTGCAAATACCTCCACCGCAATAAATGCTCTGCTCATTAGACACCTTTTAAATGAATTCATCCTATGATATATGAACATGGTATACAGAAAAGAATTGCTGACGATTTGCATGACGATTAATAGTAGTCTAAGCCAAAGCGGAACACAAAAGTAAACTGCACTTTTCGAACACGGGTTGCCGCGTGACACAGATGTAGTTGGGACCTATGAGAACATTTGAAGAAAGAGTGACATCCGAAATTTCCCTTAGTATTCGAAATGGCGTTTTTTTTCAAAATGACGTTTCGAGGCCAAGAAATTCTTATAAATCATCGTATCATCTCGTGTCTGGTGTCGTTTCAATATAATTTATGACTTGATTAGCACGTATCTACATATAAGGTCAAAATCAACGTAAGACATCAAAATGAAGCCAGGACAAGGTCATTTTAATTTTAAAACAATTAAATTGTTGTTAAAACAGCAAATAGTTCTTCATTTCCATTGGTTATTATCCAATTTCTTTGTGGCATATTCCCTCATTTCTCTGGATGATTTCTCACAGTTCTAATTAGTAAGCATCGGAACCATTGCGAATTCGCGCTTCGAACTCAAAATGGCGGCTTTTTAAAAATGGCGTCCAGAGTCATAGACATTCATATAAATTGTCAAGACATGTCACGACTACGTCGTCTAATGTTGCTTAATATTATATCATTTTTGACTCGAGGAACACCATCTAAAGTTAATTTTATCACACGACATCAATATGAAGCCAAATAATTTTGGTAATTTTATTACGTAAATGCAAAATCGCTTTAGCAGAAAATATTTTTCCCTTTCAGTTTATCGTGGCATCCTTCCTCTTTAATCTGGATGGAGTTTGCAGTTCTCCTCAGTTGTCCCCTTTCGTTTTCATTCTACACGTACTTTAGAGAAAACATGATAAAACAGTTCAATAAGATTTGAATGATGCTTGTAAAGACAATACGCTCCTCATTCTCATTCTTCTTCTCTTATTCTTCCATCTTCTACTCCTCCAGTATTGTCCTACATCCTTGACGTCTTCTACCTCTTCTTCCTCCTTCCGCATCCATCCCTTTACGATGACGACCACGACGACGACGACTACGACGACGACGACGACATGATTCATTCATTCATTCATGTTGATAAGTTATATAGCGTCTTTTCAAGAGATATCCACTCAGAGGCGCTCTGATGATGGTGATGATGATGATGACGACGACGACGACGATGATGATAATAATTATAAATTATTACCGCAAATGTGTTTTTTATGCTAAGACTATTTACAATGGTTCTCTGACACCTTATTTTAGTTGAAATATTAATTTTAAGTAAAACCGCGTGAACAGCCCGTGCTTTGACAGTTTCGTTACATGTATAATCAGAAAATTCACCGCTTTACAAATTCATAAAAATAAATGAGACCCCTCCTAGTTAACCCGGAGATTTTGCCAACGGGGATGAAGTTTTCCGACTTTATTTTCAAGGCCTCGGCAAATGAAGGCGGTGGCCAATCCTATCCCTCACCGTCTCATTATCCACTGACCGTGAGTTAAGCTTGCTCATCATAGCTGTGTCGGCTAGTGAGTGATTGTGCAACAGAAATCTCGATACAAATTTCTACCCCGGCGGGAATTGAACCCCGATCTCTCGGTCGACAGTCCAGCGCGCTAACCCGATGATTCTATCGAGCACCTCCCCAATTTATATGACAAGACAAATATCTTCAAACAAACGTGATAAATTTAATATAACATGCTAAAGCACTATTTTCCCAGCGTTGTTAATTCATTGGTTGGGTTGAAGCAGCATTTTTTCTGGCAGTGCCAGTCCCATGTCTATTGAGACAGGAGGGTGACGCAGATCGTTGTTTCAACACGACGTCTTCAAGCAAGATAGCCAGCTCATCTTCAGGTGGTGCCAGAGCTAAGTCAAAATCAAGAGGTCCACACCGATTTTATTCTTTACGTCATAGCGTCGCTTGCCTTAAAAACTAATTATCACATTAGCGCCATATAAGTGCATGGATAACATTATAACGAATCAGCGAATGCTAAGTGGATTAATCCTTAGCAACGAGAAAGAAGCACAACGCTAATCTGTTTGTGGATAAACTCAAGCAAAAAATTTATGTCTTTAGACACCTTTAAAATGATTTATACCTTGGAAATAAATGGCAACATTCTCAGTTGGCTAAAATTTAATATAAATCCATAATAAAAATCCGAAAGTTTGTTCTCTGTTTAGTATATCTGGAGTCCAAATAAAGACAAACGGCAGACTTTCGTGTGACATTTTTCTGAATCATTCTTGGCGTCAAACCAAGGCGTAAGAGCAGTGCGAAAGAAGAAGGGTGTTGATAAGAGTCGTCATAGATGTCGCATAATTACGTGTCGAGGAGGTCGGCGACCGAAAAGGAAAGGCTAGACGGGTCAGCGACGGCAGGAATATCGAGAAGCGCCTGTCGATCCAACTTCCGCCAACTGTGTACCTCCCTGACGACAGAGAACGGGGCATCATTGAGGAATGGCAGAGTAGCGACGACGAGACTAAGGTGAGAAACGGTCGGAGGATCGATGTTGAGGTCGACTTGTCATCGCGAGTGATGAAGACGCTGAGCCATCCGCCGCATTGGTGTGTTGGTCCGTCAACGTACTACACCAAACCGAATTGTTCCTTAATGGTTTCGAACTCCACCACCGTGTAATATATGCAGCATCGGGTCTTTCAGATGGGGGTTGAGGTCACCGGCGATGACGATTTGGGTGTTGTGTGGAGCAAACTGCTCAAGTAGTGATGCGAACTCTTCGAAGAATGCTATCGTTGACGGCGCTGAACCCGGGCGATAGTTGGTTATGGCGTCAGAGGTCCACTAGGTGAAGAAACCGAGACGGCGAGTACCTTGAAGGTGGCTGGGAGGACGGGTATTGTGATCCTCCGCACTGGCAAGGGGTAAACGACGATTCCGGACCGCGGGAGTCCTCATCCGGAGCGCTGTGAGAGTCGAGTGAAGACCGATGCCACGATTCTGTGATCAACAGAAGATCAAGATCACTGGTAACTTTCGTCCAATGACAGCAACGAGTTTATCTCGTAATGACCGAGCGATCCAGGTTCCAATGCGAACGCCGCTGCTAACTGTTGGTAGAGAACGGTCAGAAGACCGCATGCAACGAGGCAAAGGCATCACAAAATTAGTAATAATCCTTGTGCGTTTGTATTTGCAGTTTAACTTAACGTCATGCACTGTGTGGTAAGAAAGACCATTAGCGGCGCCCTCCTCCTTTATCAAGGTCTGGGACTGGCACTAGCAGAGTGCAACCAGTGGTGGAGTTAATAATTCTAGTTTAATGATCCTAGTTTATTTCATTTATAAATATTATTATAGGCGAAAGTGATGCTTAAAACAGGTTTATAAGTACAGAAACAACTACTCTGATGCATGCATTTGTATGTACAAGAGTTGACTATGGTAGCGCTATCTATGCGGGCTTAACCCTTTCACGCATTAATAAGTTACAATCTGTCCTTAATGCTGCGGCTCGCCTGATTGGCGGCATACCAAAGTTTGGGCATAGGCCTATATCAAGTTTTATACGAGAAGAACTGGTTGTCTATGCAAAAACGTATTGAATTTAAGATTCTAATGTTCATGCGTAATAATTACCTAGCAGGTCAAGCTCCGACCTATCTTACGGAACTCTGTGTACCTATGCTATCCATTCCAGGCTGTAGATTCCTTCACTATGCTACGCATGGTGACCTGGTTGTCCCTATGGCTCGATCTTCCACAGTACTACATAGAAGCTTTACAATGGTCGGTCCGTCTCTCTGGAATAAGTTACGTATTACTTCTTTGTCTTTCTTTGTCCCCTTTCCGCAAGCGCTTGAAACCATTCTCTTTGATTGTATCTTAGTGTCAGGTCGGGAGCGCCTCCGAGGAGTTCTTTTGAAGTTGCGCTATATAAATGTACGATTACAACTACAGTTACAATTACAAAATTGTAATTACAATTGTGACTGTGCTTTTCTCAAACGTGCAATATTTACAAATGAAGCGCCTAAAATCTCTGTCATTGTTGTTCAGAAACCCAGTTCAACATGACACCAAGGTAACAATCATGTCAATAAGAAGGATTGCTAATGAACTGTAGCAATCGTGTGGCAATACTGTCAGAGTGAGGACGATATCTTTGAAATTTTGCAGTAAAAGGGAAATAAAATGGTGTCTTTACACACCTGAAAAACACATGAAAGTCTCGCTAGAAACCATTCAGAATATCTACAATAATAATTTTTTTTAACATTTTTCCTTTGCGCATTGGCTGCAACAAATAGCATCAAACATAGAATGTTGTAATCTGTGAAATGACACGATATTAATAAGTAGACGTTGTCCTGTTAATTTCAGAAGTTACTTTCTCTATGTGTGGTATGACCTTCCCCCTGCATTAATATTCGTAGCTTTATTCTAGTGGAAATTCACCTGGATCTATTCGTTGCTCTTTTCATGTACCTGTCATGCTGACAGTACTTTCTCTGAATCGCTCTGCTGTGAGAAGCGCCATACGAAATGTTCATAAATGTTCATAATGTTCATAATAGCTTAGATTAGATTGGATTAGATTAGATTAGATTAGATGAATGAGATGATCCCCTCTCCACTTGTTGCATCAATCTGGCGATAGTTTCGAGAAGATAATTTTCAATCTGAACAATAATTGCTCCAATAACAAGATAACATTCGATGCGTAACACTCGTCTGACGGCATGCATAAAATAGTTGTCCTCACCGTCGTTATTTTTTTACTAACATACGAGAATGTTAGTGCCAAAAATGATCTTGGAATATATATCTCAATGTATCAGTGACGCTAAAGTAAAAATAGTCAACGTAATACTAAATCTAACGGTGTCTAATGAGCTTTATATTGCAATAATTATGTATCGTCTATTTCTTGATAAACATGTGGTTTATTGGGATCGTTTGATCCGCAAAGTAGTGTCATATTTTTCCATATAAATAATGTCCAAAATGCGCTATAGAAATTGCTTTATCAACCATAACTTAAGCAGGTGGTCATAATCATTATTGTATATTCAGTTTTTCCTCAGCAGTCTATATTTCTTCAGCTACTCGGTAGGTGGCAGCAAATTTCTGTCCATAGAAGATAGACGAGCGATTTCTCAAACAATGTTAAATTAGTATTATCAATGCAGTTTTGAAAGGAATTGAATTGTAATAGTGTTTACCAATATTTTAAAGGTGTCTAATGATATTTGTTACACCTTAGCGACTACACGCCAGCGTATTTACCTTTCAATAGCGTCGATCTGTTTAACCTTATTTACCGAGTTAAGACTAATTCATGAACTTCTGGAGCGCCAATTTGTAATGGTTGTCAACAGTTTCATGCAATCTATCGTGGCGGGAGAAAAACAAACAAAATCATAATGGAAAAGACGGGGTAAGAATATATTGAAAAACATTAATAGAAAGGACGATTAAGGTTGATGGGGTGTGTTGTTTGTATGAATAAGGACCGAAGTAAGGATATTCTATTGATAATATTACAGCCCATTGTAGGTCGACGACATAGCCTGTAGGGCCAGCGGCGCCCGCAGGATTTTTTTCTTGTACGCACAGAAATTTTCGAAGGAGGGGCGATCAGGGAAAATTTTTCGTCAGGTCGCCGAAAAAACTGATGACCTTTTTTTTTTTTTTTAGTCATCAACCTAGAATTTCCCAAAAACATACCTTTTGGGTCATCGCGCTGTACGCACTTACCTATGTGCGTACGTCTGCGGGCGCCGCTGCTGTACGCACTTGCGTAAGAGCGTACGCCTGCGGGCGCCGCTGTGTAGGGCTATAGGCCTACGTGGCTGCGCACCGAATGGATCTACATAATTTTGCAACCTACAATTTAGCATATAATTGCTTAAAACTAGATATTATTCAACGCTTTTCGTCATTGAAACCGCAATTATGATATTGATTTCTAATGGCAACGGATCTCGCTCCAAGTCCGCTGCTAGGCTTAATGGCGCCAGTATCACGTAATTTTAACACAGATTATACGGGGGATATTCTACTTTTTCGTATAGCATATCCTTTATTCTTCATAAATAGCTTAGATATAACGCGTTAATTAGGCAAAATTCTAATGTACGTATAAGGTCAAAATCAAAATTTCTAGCTGCCGTAATTTTCGCTAAACACTCGTTAATATGATGATTTCATTAGATACTTTTTTAATGCGTTCGACCTACACTATATAAGAGTGAGAAATATAAAAAGCATCAATACCTCCCGCTAAGATCAAAGTGAAACAATATGCTCTAGAATTATTATTGCTGACTATGACATTGTACCAGTTTACAATAAGAGCCAGTAATATTAACCCCTCTCTGTCTCTGCCGAGCTTCGTCTATTCGGATGGATCCAGATTTGACGAGGTCTTATAACAACAGAGGTCGTTGTCGTCGACAGAAATTTGTTGGCATATTACAGCATTTGTTAATCTCCCTCTCTCGTCTATTTGTGAAAACTGCGTTAATTATAGTGGATAAAATAATTATCCATTTTAAAGGTGCCTAGGTTAGACCTTAGTAAATTTAGAGAAAATAATGTCAGTGTTTGATGCCATTAATTTGGTGTTATTTCAGATTCTGTTTTGTAGCAAAAGTTACACGCCTCTTGTGTATTGTGCCTAATATTGGCACTATCAAAGTGCGAATAGCGCTGTGGAGTCCAGTTTTTTGGCGACTCACCGCTTAATTTCAAGCGTCATTCGCGAGCTCTTTCAGGAATGTAAGTATGTCGTTTTATTTCTCTCTACATCGTTGAGCCGCTGATTTAAGTTCATTAATGAAAATGATAACAAAAGCCGTCGTTGAAGTTAGTTTGGTCTGGTTGCCGGTAAAATGAGGATTTCTTTGGATAGCTGCGGAGTTTTGCGATTATGTATTGTGAGACTAAATTTTCGTTATTTTTTATTTCCATTCTTTTGCTTCTTTCTGTGACAGAGCGAGTAATAAACGGCACCAAGAGCAGAGCGAAATATGCAGAAATTGCCACATTTATTGCTAGGTTACAGGTATTTAAGTTCAATGCTTGTCCGTGGCGTGTTTGGATTTCATCTACGTTTTGACGTTTTAATAAGACACCTCTATATTCTATTTTTAAAGTCTTGAATAGTTTTCTAACTCACCCGATGATCATTGGAAGTCAGGATAAAGGAAAATGGCGTCGCTTATGGTCTTTGTTACCACACAGAGAAGTTAAACTGAAAATACCTCCATCACCGATGATCATTGGAAATTGGAACATCAAAAAATTCAAAGTACAAGATATTACGACTGAAATTTCGCTTGAAATGTCGTCAAAAAATGACAAGACTATCAAAACTAACAATGAGGGCAAAGGGACTAAAAGTTAATATCTCCTCCCATCACTATGGATTCCTTGAAGAGGAGGTAGTGATAGTCTGTGACCGTCACCACGCTTGATTTTCAAAAGTTTGCCTGTTAACCACGTTCGATTTTGACTTGGAACCGACTTTAACCTCCTGCCTATCGGTCTTGTTTTGACTGAGCGCCTGTTAATAAGTTGGTGCTCGCAATTTAGCGTGTATTCCTTTTCTGGAAAAAATTGTTTATAGGGTTTTGGCAGTGGTAGTTTTATTTGCCACTCCATGCAGGATATCCAAGTCAGCCGTTCCATCAACTCCTCTGCATGGGGCGACCTTCGTATCCCCTATGTGCATTAGCCTACTTCTACCACGCACTGCGAAGAACTTTCTTTGTTCCTGGCTCTTTTGACCACTTCCATACCTCAGGAGCTATACATCACGAGTGCTCCTGACATGTTCTATCGCAATCTTCAAACTGTCTTCTTGTGCCGATGTTTGATCGGGGAGCGATTCTGAGCAGTAACCTATAAGGGGCGCTATATTATATCCTCGTCATAAATGATTATGTTTGTGTTGGTTCTAGAATGGATCCCGCTGATTTACATCCAACGGAAACGAGGTGGAAGAGGAATCCATAGTTCAATGATATCTTATGACAACATAGGCCGTTGCCGTCGACAAAGTTGAGTTTTGCATATTATGACATAATGCAGCCTTTTTAACCATACACCCAGCAACGAAGATGTTGTTATTAATCAGCAGTTTAACGACATGTTATAGCTATGTTATAAAGTTGTCAACGTATTTTTATTCACTTTTGTTTAACTGTTCATCAGTTTCTGTCCTTTTTCTCTCTTTTTTCATTTTCCTTTTATCCGGAGTTTGATGGCAATATTATTATATATTTGCACATTTTGCAATGGAGATGCAAACTCTATTTATATATATAGATTCATAAATAACCGATATAAAGGTGTCTAACCAGTGTCTTTCCAGGATGGAAAGCGAAAAGGCGGGACTATACTTCAATGTAAAGAAAACAAAAGTTATGACAACTGCAACATGGGAAAACTTTGAGGTGGATGGAGAAACGATAGAGGTAGTATCGAGCTTCACATTCCTGGGATCTATGTTAGAGAAGGAGGGAAGATGTGATATGGAAATAAGGCGGAGGGTATCAATGGGAAAAACGGCAATGAACGGTCTGGGAAATATTTGGAAAGATAAATATGTGAGCAGGGAAACAAAGAAAAGACTGGTAAGAGCACTGATCTTCCCGGTCGTCCTATATGGATGCGAAACATGGACAAAGACACTGGATATGGAAAAGAAAATCAACGCGTGCGAGATGTGGATTTGGAGAAAAATGTTAAGGATTTCATGGACGGAGAAGAGAACTAACGAATCGGTGCGTGAGGAGCTCGGAATAGAGAGAGATGAGACACTACAGCAAACAGCGACTTGGAGGAAATTGAGCTACTTCGGCCATGTGATGAGATCTAACGGTTTGGAGAAGGAGCTGATGACGGCATGCGGTGAGGGAAGGAGGAGACGCGGAAGACCAAGGAAGAGATGGTTGGATGAGGTACAGGAAAAGTCTGGCATGAACTTGGAGGAGCTGAGAGAGGCAACAAGAGAGAGGGGACACTGGAGAGGATACATCAAGAATATCGCCAGAGCTCCAAGAGCTGACGGCACCAGGTAACCAGTGCCTAATATTATTATAATGGTCTAGCGATTTGATGGCGTATGACGTATTATAAAGTCGTTTTATTGAGTTCTTGCCGACATACCGCAGCCAGTTACAAATAAGAAATGACACAGAAAATCGTAATAATTCAATAAAATGGGTGGAAGTCAGAAAGAGGGGCATTTTTGAGTATCTGTAAAATACTCGAGAAATGTATATGTAAAGCACTCGAGAAATGTAATTTCTTTCGTCCTTAATCGGTAGTTCAAAACTGTGAGGACGAGGACGACGATTATAAGGCATGTGGACTGTCGGTGGGAAAATGTTAATCAGGACGTGTGAATCGAGTCGGATCACTGTACGAAGAAGTCGATTTTCAATGTCATGTACAAGAGCTTCAACGCTCTTAATATCAGGCGTCAAAAATACGCAACGTCTCTATGAAAACTCTGTAGTTTTGATCGGTCGTCATCAGCAGTGGCTAGGCCCCACCAGGCAGCGGCAGCGTAGAGGAGGCGCGCTGTTGTTGTAGCTCTGGCTAGACAGAAAGAACAAGTAGAACTCTGTGTTTTCGTTGCAATTGGATTTTAATTTTTGTGAATGGGTGGATCCGCTGTTTAGCGACATCTGGCTGTGAGAAAAACAGTTGCTGTTGGCAGTTGCTGTTGGCAGATTTTAGAAAAATTATTGTTTAGTTGCATGGTAAGGTGGTGTCTAACCATATTGTTTCATCTCAATGATGATTGGCTCGTACTTTCTCCATGTTTTAACAGTCGGTGTTATTCTACTTGATGTGAAATCTGAACGCAACAACGTAATGATGTGGGACGCGTTTTATACTGCAGCACCCCATACACATGCTCTAATTGGAGCTATGGTGCAAGACTTGTCTTATTAGATATTAACTTCCATGTGTTTTGTATTGTATGGTCTTCGTGCGATTCAAGACAACCAAGATCAATACGAATTAAGTTTGAGTTGTGCGTTTCAAGGACAAGCATTCTTTGTTATTTGTCGACATTTTTTTGATGGAATAAGATGCTTTAATTGTGCCAATGAGCATAATGCGAAATAAAGCACAGGTTCAATATCCAACGAACATGACATTCCATCATCCACATCCTAGTACATGATTGTGTTGTATCACGGATAGATCGCTCAATAGGTAAAACTTCTGTATAATAGCACTATATATATAGATAATAATTTCATAACTTAAAGGTGTTTAATCGACTGCAATAAATAGTAATCGTGATGTGTTGACGTCGATATTTGGTGTAAGAGATTTTCTTTGGTGTAGGCCTAAGAGATTCTAAAATCACTATTAACCAAACTTCACAAAATAGTCCAATCTCGTAAAAAAAAGATGGAAAGAAGAACAATATAACACAATGCATGGTAATAACCTAACAGATGAAGACTTGTGCAGCGTTTAACGACATCTCGTTGCTGCTATGACCGTTTACCTCGTCCCTATGCTTTCTCACGTGGATACTTTGAATCCTGCTGACTTTTAAGATCTATTGGATCAATAAACTAACCGGCGATAGATAGAAATCTATCGTCTGTAACTTTATCTCTGCTCAGAGAAGACTCAGCATAGTGTAATGCCGTCGGAGTTACCTACCCGGTCCTACCGTATACTTACGCATAAATGTAATGTTTATAATTATTCGTTAGCGGCCCTAAAGAGTGGAAATGCAGATAAAAAATCGTTTTCTTACACACCTATAAAACGAATGAAATCGACGTAATAAGTTCGGCAGCAGTTCTATGAAAATCCATGTAATGCACCAAATCGAAAGATGTAATTTTACGCGAAACTAAAACTCAAGGAAAAACAAAGCGCGAGGGTACGCGTACCCTAAAATAGAATACGTTAAAATATGTACGTACCTTTCAAAAAATAGAATACGCGTATGGTACGTACCATACACGAAATTTTTTTTATGGCTAACTCGGCGACCCATAGCCTACATGTACGTATACATGCAGTCAACAGTATGCGTCATTAATATCGGTATTGCCGGTGGCGTAGCAGTAAATTTAATTCAATAAATTCTTCTGTTATAATTAATTGAATGCAACTGTTCAACCCTTTCCTTGGAGTTGGACTTTTAAGTGCTGCAGCAGAACTAAGCCGACTAACTGACATTAATTAGTGCATTATGTGCGATGTATGCTGGATAGACATGGACCTATAATATAGCATTGCAGCAATTCACTACGCTGTATACTTGGCTGGGATTGTTTCCTTAAATTGAATTGAACATTCTTATAATGAGCAATGACGAGGTTAGCGTATTTTATTATTGTTTACGTACCCTAAAATAGGTTACGTTAAAATACGTACGCACCTTTAAAAAAATAGAATACGTATGGTACGTACACTCGAGCTTTGAGGAGAAATTAGCTTGTACTCGTTTATACCTTTCTGTCCGTCCGTTCGTGCGTCCGTCCTTGTGGCTGTCAGGCCGGTGGATAAGGTGAGCAAACTGTAAAAGATTGTCGAGGAAAGTAGAGTTGTACGTTGATTCATTCATTCATGAGGCTTGCCCCCTGAAGCGTTGCGTGTATGCCAAACAATAACTCAAAAATAATTTTTCTCCATTGGTTACGGTCTTCTGCCAAGTCGATGGTCTCAGGGATTTCAATATTCTGCAGATCCCTCGAGACATAGGACAGCCAAGTATCTCGCGGTCTCCCACGAGGTCTCTTCCACTGAGGTGGGGGCAACCAACGTGAGAGTCCGTCTTGCGTCGATGGTCAGCTGGAGACTGACCACATCGCCAAATGGACCCAGTCGCCTCCTTCTCAATATCGATGTCAGATAGGCTACTGCTGGTTCGTTCGCTGTTTAACGTCCACGTTCATGATGAAGTCGTTCAATTTCATGTTGCATATCCTCCTCAAGCGCCATTCATCCAGAGCGTCCACCTTCTTCTCGTCCACTTTGGCCAAGGTCAAGTTGGCCTTTAAAAAACAATTGCTTAAAACAGCTGACTCTTTGTAAGCTATAAATAAGTTAATAACTAAACACTAGCCACGTTGTCGATTCTTGTTTTTCATCTTTGCCTCCTTACTTAGTCTTAAATGTTGGGATGACTAGATAAGCTTTAGCTTCTTCTCCTCACGGGTCAATTCTCTTACTCTTTATTGTTCTACTATCTATTGCATATTTTATATGTACTCATAATATGTTTTCTTATTTCTTTGTGTCTGCAAACTTAAAAGTGCATTGTGATAAATTTTGATTTGATTTGAAGGTCAACGCTTCGCCACCATACAGGAATATCGATAGTACGCAGGCATTATACAACTATTTGAGTTTAACTTCCAACAAGTTCCAGGAGTAATCGTGAGGACCATGCATTTCTGTCAAGGTCTCTCGTGACCTGTCTGGTGATGGCCTTCCCGTAATTAGTAATAACTTCTTGCGCCGCTCCGAGCCATGGCCAGTTATTAGCATCTCAAGACTAGTGTGAGACCCTGACAAAAAGTAAGTTTTAAGAAAAAATCAGGGATAAATGTAGACAGCGACACAGAAAGAAGAGTTAGACACAGTGTTTGGAAGTAAATTCCACGAAGAGTGTCCAATCAACCATTGATCACGAAGAGTGTCCAATTAACCATTGATGGTAAAGGATCGAGATTGTGAGGACCAATAGTGGGAGAAGCAGGTCATACCTGTCCACAGAACAGATAGGTCAATGAGAACATCCAGATAGAAGAGATCAAATAAGATATCTGAGCGGAGTTACATTGGAGACAAAGCCGAATGTATAATAGCATCACGTGCAATGGTTTTTGAGCTGTGCAAGAACATCATCCTGTTTTCTATATTCTTCGGACCATTCCCATTATTAGTAACTTCCCTTATATAAATGATAGACACTGCTTCCATTACATGTACAATTGCCTCAAAAAACGAGATTGCAATGGCCGTCACGGCGACAAAGGCGACCGAAACATCGCCTCATCTAGCAATACACACATTACACACGCCCAGTCACACACACAAACAAGCGCACACATAATTGACCGGGTAGCACTTCATTCACTCTGGTGCGCACTCGATCAATTCCCTACGTTACAATTGCATGAGCTGTTAATGGCCGTTACAAATTGGCGCTATATATTCATAGATTAAAGTTGACTCGTTCAATTAAGGTAAAATGGGTTAGCCCAATAATTGCAACGCAAAAGAAGTTCCATGCTAGCGTATTTGCAAGTTAAGTCTGGCAAGTGACGGGTATCATTAGGCACCTTTAGAACAGTTACAACCGCATAATAAATAACTGCGGCAACATTTGCATTCGACTACTTCAAACATAGTAAGTTTTGTTCGTTCTCTCTAGCTCTATTATCTCTCTGTCACACACGCACGCACGCACGCACTCACGCACACACACCCACACCCACACACTTTTAAGGCTTTAAACCTTTATAATACACCTTTAAGACAGATTTTCGCGCGTGTTTGTTTGTTTGTTTGTATGTGGTGCACCTGTTATAGCGCCCTTCACGCACTCTACTCAGAGGCGCTCCCGACTGCAGAGCGGACACTGCATCGGAGTTTCACGCCGAAGTGCTGAGCAATTAAGATAAGAATATTCTTTAATATAGCAATTGCTATCCGCATTTTGGTGTACATACAAAGTATAAGAAACAAACGTACATAATTTCTATATCCAACAGGGCCGGATTAAGGCATGTTCGACATGTTCGGCCGAACATGGGTCCCCAACACTTTAGGGGGCCCCCACACATGCAATAGGAATTTTTCATCATTGCTGATTATAATAGTAAACTGATTTTAAAATATATGAAAAAAATGTCAAATTATTCAAAAAACTAGTGACTTTAGCATTATGCAACTTTTGCACATGTGGGGGCCCTTATTGCAGTTTTCATTACCAGGCAGATTGATCTTAAAATCAGTCAGATATGCTAGTAAGAGTTATATAGCTTTTTTGCTTATAATATAAACACTTAATACATCTCCTGGTCGGAACTCAAGTGCTATGCTACGCATTATGAGATGGCGCGATAATAACATTGAGTAGGCCTACATGCAGTACGCACTCTATTTTTATGAATTCAATCAATCTCATAAATTTATAATTATAGATCCCCTTCAGATTTTTACTCGAAGGCGCTCTCAACGCATGCGCTGTCAAAAAGAAAAGTTGATAAGACGAAAGAAAGAGCCAGCAGAGTCACGGGAAGCGAGAGAGCCACGGGGAGGCTATTCCAGATAAGTGTGCCCACTACCGAGAATGCTCGTCGTTGCATGGTCACAATACTCGAAAAAAACAAGGAATTCTCCACGAGCAGCTGAGCGCAGTGAACGGCTGTCCAGAGAGACATACACCGGGGTGAAAGCTCACATAAGCAGGATGGAGCTTGAGCCAGGGTCTACTACTAGTGGCATAACCGCGAAAATATGTTTTAGTTTGTAAACAGTGTGGGGGCCATGCACAGCAGGGCAAATCATGCAGACAAATGCCCTGGTAAGAACCATTTGCCCTGGCCGTTATTCTGCCGCAGGTCTAACAGAAATTTTCTTAGCCAAGAATTTATTTGAGGCATAAAATCATTTCTGCACTGTTTGCTTGCACGAGTGTTGTGCGCTGGTCAGGAGAATGACTGACCATGAATCACTTTAACATTCTTAAACCGTAAAAGATATATCGGTTGTTTAACACTATTAAAAGACCTGTTTATTATTAGTGTTAAAAATAATACAAGTAATTAATTAATATTAGACGAAACCTTACAGAAGCACGACAAAATGATTCACAAAACGTGTTATATTCGTTAAATATAACACGTTTTGTGAATCATTTTGTCGTGCTTCTGTAAGGTTTGGGCACCACAATTTTACCGAACAGGGCCCCCACATTTGTTAATCCGGCCCTGATATCCAATCAATGTCAAAGTGTTTTAGAATTGTATAAAATCCTAAATCCAAATCCAATATAAATTTTAAATTAAAAAAGACGTTCTTTTAATGACCAACAATTTATTCTGCACTTTGGTTTATATGGTATTACATTTAAATATGATAAAGCATCCTCGTCAAAAAGATTTCCTCATTAGGTTGTCTGCCCTAGGAATGATTCGCTTACGTAGTCTTGACCTCATGGAATAAGGCTGGGGCCTTAATGGTAGGAGGAGTGGGTTAATTGCGAGCAAAGGACTTGCCCAAGGTACCTACGCGGCGACTTTTCGTGTATTCGAACCGCGAACCTTCCGGCTTCAAGGCAACGACGCCGCCACTACACCACCGCGGTGGTCTAGTGTGTATGTTTGTCGCCTTGCAGCCGGTTCGAATCCACCTCAAATCGTCGCGTAGAGATCTTGGGCATAAAAGCGTGCTTGCGCATGGTCAGCAGACGGTATGGCGGAGTGAAAGATATGTTCACAACTATAATCTTCGGTGTGCCATTATCAAATAACAATATTTATATAAATTATGTTTATATTCGTGTATTACAGAGCAGACAAAATGAAAGCACACTGTCAATTGGAAAGTCTGAAGAAAGTTGTATATACGTTCAATGAATCATTACTCATTAGATTGGATTGTACCATCTTATGAAAGGTTGAGTGAATTTGCCAGTTTTCAACTTAAATCAAGCGCAACGTTGACATCATAATTAAAGTCAATGTCTCAGCAAATAATGAATCTCATTAGACACCTTCAAAACTTATCTCAGTGGTCAATAAAGGAAGAAATTTCCGGAAATAATTACTACGTAAAAGGTATAATGACTGTGGTACCAGTTAAGTCTGAGTCCCTTTGACTAGTTGTTAATACTGTTAAGGACGCCTAAAAAAGACTAATTTTGCGTAGACCTCCACTTTTCTCCAAGTTTGGGACTCCCACATGTTGGACAGTTGCGGAGCGAGTGTCGTCATTATTTTGTTATCGTGCAATTTCTTTGCGATTATTTATTGTAGTTATGATTATTTCGTCTCGAGTTATTGTTTCTTTCTGCCTTAAAGAGTAATAATAATAAAGTGAAAATTTTAGCGCAGCCTTTCATTAGCCAGAATGATGGCGATGGTTAAATGAACAGCAGGACTTGATGATAGCCCTGCGTGGCTGTTAAATTGCTGCATTTAAATTCTGTATTGACTTGCGATGATCCGTTTACAGATAAAATTAATTGCAATCATGCTACGTCTGTGTTGGTTTTAGATTATTGTCATGATTCTTATGATCTTTGTGTTGTGCAACAACAATAATAATTATAATAGTAATAATACTTATGATCTGTTTGTAAGCGAAAATTACATTACGGACGGATGCATCCGGATTTGACGAATGCCTATGACTACAGAGGCCGTTGCCCTCGAGAAAAATTTGTTTCGCATATTACAGCACTTCCCAGTTATTATTACAGTACGGATCCAGATTTGACGACGGCTTAACATGACAACAGAGGCCGTTATTCTCGAAAAAAATGTTTGGCATTATGCAACTTAATACTTACAATACGGCGACGGAATGCCATTATTTCAATTACAATTTGAACATATTTTAAGGGTGTTCTTTATTCGCGTATACAAGATAATTTCTTTATTGAGCGACAGTTTGTATTTAATTTTATAGTAAGTAGGTTTAGCAATGCTTGTTACATGTTAAACGACACTGACATCAGTGATACTGCTCTAAAATTTAAGAAAAGCCAAGATTTGGTCTTAAAAAAGCCAAGAAAAGTCAAGTTAATAATTATGGACTATGTCACCTATTTCATTTCAACAGAAGCTATTTTAGGCAATAAATTGCCATGTTTATGAAATTATGTATAATTAATCTTGAATTTAATGTATGTTAAATTGTTAATAATTGGCAGCCGACTGCCATATCAAAGATGATTAGTGTCGCACTCCTTCTTTAGCCAGCCTTGGGACTTGTACTGGCAGAGAAAACCATGGTGGAATTTAGGAATTTGGAAATTTAAAAATGTATAGACAAAAATACACTCGTTTTAAAGGTGTTTGATGACATCCGTCATTTGCCATGAGTTTTTACTAAAACACATTAGCGTTGACTTTGTTTTACGTTTCCACGGAGCAATCAACTAACCCTGTCACAACATAGTAGCATTTGATCTAAGAACTTGCATAGCGACAAAGGTGTAATGAATAGGTCATAATCTGAGCACAAATGCGTGGTGGAGTCTTTAGTTCATTATGGCTTGACGATTATGACTTGAAGCAAATAGGCGCTTCAATTAGGTTCGCAGATATCGCGCTATAAGCTGCAATAGGTTAAAGGGACAAAAATGTAGAACATTCTTCAATTAAGCTGATGGCTACAAATTCGCCGCAATTTGCGAAATGGTAAACCGATTGTGATGTTGTTTGCGTCGTTTGATTAAGAATACTCTTCTTTAATACATAGCAAAATTCCAGAATAATCCATTACTGGTTTCTGATGACTTTGAAAACACAAATATTCTGAAACTTTAATTCGATGTTCTCAGTATAAACGAGAAAAATCGAAGAAATATAACTTCAGATGGAAAAAATAATTTCATTGTGTAAAAAGTATTTTGAAGCATGTGCTAAATAACAGGTCACAAAACGACATGTGACGGGTTTTGATGGCACGTGTCACAAAAATAGGCCTATGTCAAGAATATCGACCAATAAATTAAAATCACGAGGCGAGGGACTGAGTGGGAACGACTTAGAGAAAAAAGTGAATAATCAATTATATAGCTAGATTGACAGCTATAAAAAGCTGTCTAATTTCTCCCCCTCTAAAGATGGTAAAGAAGTAACAACTAACTTTTAAACAAACAACGCTGCACGATCTGATATTTGGCATTATTTGAACTGTTGTCGTTATAGCATGATATGAAGTAATTTAATACCTAACTAATAAATCCGACACTGCTCGTACTTTGTAAGTGTCAGTCGCAAGGCTGCGAAAAGTATGGGTGTGTGACATCGATTATCTTCGACTTAACATAATATCGTCGTTCCATTATAATGACAATGACACAATTCATTCATTCACGAAATGCATGTATGTCAGCACCATCAGTCGTCCTGATAATGATGACACTAACTATAGCTATACCTAGGTTACTTAACAGAATATAACTTCTCATTTTTATGTTAATTATTCAAAAAGCAGTAGGCTATAATCGTCAGTTGATAATAAAAGGCATACATTTTTAGAACAGAAGAGTTCTTGGTCTAAGATATCACCAAGGTCTAGAACTTACAGAGGAAGTGTAGGCTACAAGAGGAAACTCATGTGCGAGGGCAGCCAAGTCAATCTTAGCCAACAGCTGTTGGCGAGTTCCCAGCCAATTGCATTGCGTCTCCAAAGAATCAAATTGATTTGACGAAAGCCAAGTAGACCTAGTAAGAGTGTCAGAAGCGAAGACCATAAGGCGGAAAGTCTGCTGCGTCCTCAGCAAAGCAATGGGCATAATGAGTGGACATCATCAGCATAGGAGTGACTGCGCAGAGAGCTAAAAGCAAGCAGAGAGCTAATGTTCGCAGTGAAAAGAATATAGAGCAAGGACCCTAGAACAGAGCCCTGCAGAAGACCGACTGGAACGGGGATCCAAGGGAAACGAGTAGAGTGATAGGCAGTGGAAGAGGAACGGTCTACTATAATAGATAAGATGTGAGACAGTCAAGGGGCAGAGCAGAGATGCAAAAAGAAGTGGAAAGTCGATGGATAAGAATATTATGATCGACAGTGTCAAAAGCAACAATCAAGTCGTAGAAGGCCAGAAGAGTGACCCGTGATCTATCTATAGCACTGTAGACTGTGTGCTTTATAAGAGCATATTATAGAAGAAGGGTCTCGGTGGGATGCCTCTTACGAAAGTCAGATTTATACAGTGGTAGAAGCGTGTTAGAATCCAAGTACCTAAACAGTTGAACAACTAGGCTTACAAGCTTTTCAACAATTTTAGACATTAATGTATCATTGGCTATTATAGACCTATAGCTAGACGGCAGAAGAGGGTCAAGTCCCGGCTGCTTCAGGATCGGCGTGATGATCGACTGTTTCTGAGAAGCCGCGGGAGAACGATATCACGATGAAAGAATCAGGAAGGCGAAGGAGGATGTCGGTGGATTCATAGTTTATATATATATTATATAGAAACGATAGCAATATAATTATAGACATATAAATATATATATTGGTATATTTGCACCATAGACCTCTGTAGGAATATCGTTAATCGGTTTCAGGAATTAATGATTATACGACATCTTGTCAATCAGTGTTTAATCTAGACGTCTCTGGGGGGGGGGGAAAGTTCCCCCACCCCCAGGATTGACATTTCCTCCCCAGAAAAATTTTACGAAATGATATTGGTTTTTAGTTACTGTTTTCATCATTGTTTTACATGAAGTGTTATAATATACCATGATATTATTTATTATTATATGATTATAATGACATTATTTACTGCTATAATATATGATACTATCATGTTAAGATGACACCTTAAAATGCAACCATTGCAATGTGGAAATTCAAAAAGTTTCTAATGGGTCACTGAAAAAGTATACCTATTTTGTTAAGATGACACCTTAAAATGCTGCCATTGCAATGTGCACATTCAGAAATTTTCTAATGGGTCACTGAAAAAGTGCAGCTATTTTGTTAAGATGACACCTTAAAATGCAGCCATTGCAATGTGGAAATTCAAAAAGTTTCTAATGAGTCACTGAAAAAGTAGGCTACAGCTATTTTGTTAAGATGACACCTTAAAATGCTGTCATTGCAATGTGGAAATTCAAAAAGTTTCTAATGGATCACTGAAAAAGTACAGCAATTTTGTTAAGATGACACCTTAAAATGCTGCCATTGCAATGTGGAAATTCAAAAAGTTTCTAATGGGTCACTGAAAAAGTGCAGCTATTTTGTAAAGATGACACCTTAAAATGCAGCCATTGCAATGTGGAAATTCAAAAAGTTTCTAATGGGTCACTGAAAAAGTACAGCTATTTTGTTAAGATGACACCTTTAAATGCTGCCATTGCAATGTGGAAATTCAAAAAGTTTCTGATGGGGAGGGGCACATCCCCTCCCCGTACCCTCCCCCAGTCTAGGTGCTACGCGCATCACGAACATCCTTCGGACGCTCAATTGTCTCCCCCCCAGAAACCCCAATTCCCCCCCAGAGGAGGGAGACTAGATTAAACACTGCTTGTCAATGTTTTACAGGTGTCTAATTCCACCGCAATGAACAGTCGAACCAGTAGGCCTACAGTAACTGTAACAGCCTAACATACGCGATCTTTGTATGCGTACTTGTTATAGCACCCCTTCAAGCTTTCTACTCGCTACTCAGTGGCGCTCCCGACTACAGAGCGGACACTACATCTGAGTTTCTTGCCGAAGCGCGGAGCAATTGCGAGTGAAGGACTTGCCCATGCAGGGTCCCTACGCGGCGACTTGAGGTGGATTCGAACGTGCAACCCTATAAACTATACAATTGCAACTTATTCCTTAGTAGTCACTGTCTGGTGACAAAGACCATTAGCGACGCCCACCTCCTTTATCCGGGCTTTGGACTGGCACTGGCAAAGTGCAACCAGTGGGCCAGTGGCGGAGTTGAGCACTTCCTTGAGGCAATACATATAGGGTTATAATGATAGATATTACGTTAAAAGTGTTGTCCGGTATATCTACAGAAAACTGAAAGTAAAAGTAATGCTACATGCTCCCAGGTGTTCTTTTCGAACAGTATGATGCTTCTAGAATTGTCCTATAGTCAGTTTTTCTATTGTCATTTAGAATTTAATATCATTTAGAGTTTTTTCCTTACGATTGTTGACCATCCGTGACTTCTTGCTATCTACTCTCTCTGTCTTTATGGGATTTCGATTTGGTCTCTTTAATGGTCTCTGATTTTGACCGCGATTTCAATTCAAGTGAACAGCAATTGATGCTTTGTGCGTTTCGATAACGGAGCTGGATTAGAGAGACTCGTATGACTGCAGCCATGCATGCAAAGCCAAATGCTGACGTAAAAGTCCTTTTAAGAATGACAGACATGAACTTTTATTGGAAATTTATTGTTAGGCTAGGATTGTACTTTTTAAAGCAATATTCTTAAACTAATGACTGTGTTGTGATTGAGAATTGTAATAAAGAAAATAATTACTTACTTACTTACTTACTTATAGTGGGGTCATTGCTCTAAAGAGGCCTTACCATTAGACGGTCTTCATTGCTATCAGTAGCGACATCTTGTGTTCGGGAGGGCTGTTGACGACAGATACAGACAGATACGACGTTTCAACTTGGATTAGTAATGTAATGCTCGCGTATAATTACAATGTATTTATTATGTGCTTGAAGTTGTTCTCAATAATTGTGTTTCAACACTGATTCAGTTGAGCTGTGAGAGACTTTTATGAATCATGTGGTTAGCTGATACAGAAATGAATAATATATCATGATGTGTCAAACCAATAGTTCAATAAGTGCATGTGTACATATAAAAACAATTGGGCATCTTAATAGAGGTGTTGACTTTGGCGAAAGTCATCATCGACCCCTATTCATTCATTCATTCATTCATTCATTCATTCATTCATTCATTCATTCATTCATTCATTCATTCATTCATTCATTCATTCATTCATTCATTCATTCATTCATTCATTCATTCATTCATTCATTCATTCATTCATTCATTCATTCATTCAATCATTCATTTATTCATTCATTCATTCATTCATTCATTCGTTCGTTCGTTCATTCTTTTTGTTCGTTCGCTCGTTCGTTCGTTCATCAATTCGTCAATGTTATGATGCACTTGAATTCATTCCCGTTGTTGATCGAACATCATTTAATTTCATATCACATGCCTCAAGTGGTGTGGGGTGAAAAATTGACCTTAGGTTATCCAACATGAGATGGTTAATTTCGCGCGATCGTAATTGCCTATAATCTCTTATTCCGATTTTATTATTCCCCGTTTTTAACTTGCTGCTTTTGCTAATCAGGCGATGTGACGATCTTCACAGTATTTACAGTTTTACGTCGTTGTATGATAGCAAAGTCCATTATCGACGTTCACCTATTTTTTCCAGGCTTGGGACTGGCACTGGCAGGCACTAAACCGCTTAAGTGCAAAGCCTGGACTTCCAGTGGCGGAGGTAACGTTGACCTTGCGAACTTGGTCTCGGTAGAAGTCAGAGTCGACTAAAGCTCCCCCGCCTCGACAAGGCGTATAAATGCGTCGGACATTCACAATGTGGAGTCAATCACTCCAACGGATGGATGGATCCGATTTGACCAGGGTCTATGACAACAGGGGCCGTTACGCTGGACAGAAATTTGCTCGACATATTACAGCACTCAAGAGCAAGGTATTAGTTGTGTGCTTGAAGTTGTTCTCATTGAAATCTGTTTTACTACACTGGCCGCACCACTGAGCAAGAGCACTCCAATGGCGCGACGACCTCACATTAAATATACATGTTGGTGGAATTTTAAAAGGTGTCTAAAGCGAAACGGCTGTCTTCATTAGAATCTGTAGCGACATCTTATGATCACCAGAGTTGTTAACGACGGATACAGAAAGCCCAACGATAGTATCTCAACATGATTAGTAATGTGTTATGCTCGCGTATTATTGCAATGTATTAGTTGTGTGCTTGAAGTTGTTCTCATTGATATCTGTTTTACTACACTGGCCGCACCTCTGATTCACTTAAACTGCGAGAGGCACATGCTAAGGTCATGACAACGACAGATACATTATGTAAAGTTCAGATCAACCAAGAAGATTTTGAACAGGTAGACAATTACATGTATCTGGGTGCAAGGATTGTAAGAATTGGCGATTGCGGGTCGGAGATTAGAACAAGACTGACAAAGGGGTACGCAGTAGCTACAGCTCTCCAGGAGATATGGAAAAGTCACGACGTAGCAAATGAAACAAAGATAAAACTATGGAGGTCGTTGGTGTGGCCGGTGGCATTGTATGGTTGCGAAAGCTGGACATTGAGGAAGGAGGAGGAGAGGAGAATAGAAGCGTTTGAGATGAAATGTCTTAGACTGATCATGAGAATACCATGGATGGAAAAACGAACAAACGAATGGGTGATGGAGGCCGCTGGTGTGAAGAGGAACATGCTTATAAGATGCAGTTAAAGAAAGAAAAATGATATACTTCGATCACATCATGAGAAAGAAAGGAACATGCCCAGAGAAAAAGATCATGCAGGGCACAATTCCGGGAGGCAGATAACGGCATACGCCAAGTTAACGAAAACTGCTTCTGACTTCTCACGACTTCAACCCCATCTCGATTTCCAAACGTAGTTAAAAATGTTCACGCTCCATCCATCTCAGAACCGTCCATAAAACATGACGATCTCTAAAGAGCTTCCAATACGGCGTGCGGTTTACTCTTTCCATGATCCGCAACGCGAATCAACCAATCAGACGCGTCCTAAGCGACGATCCCAGAATGCATTTTCCGCAGCGTCAAACGCGGCAGATCGGCGATGTGTCGCGGACGCACCACCGCACTTCGCGCAACCATGGTAGTATGGCGGCCGCGTGGTGCAATAAATACGAGGCGTCCAAGCGGTTGTTGGTTATCCATCGGCCGAGCGTAGAAATCGAAAATGCATGCACTTGATTACGGAAGACTACGGCTCGCTGCTTCGACCGCCGTAATGCCGTTTATGGAACGCCGCGCGTGTCATTAGTACGTCGACCGGGTTTCGCCTATAATACCGGAAGTTGCCGGGGGTGGAGTTGATTCGTTTTTGATGTCGTGTATGGAAAGCCGAGAGCGTCAGAATGAGGATGCGAGTGCTTGCGAGGCGGCGTTGTATGTATGCGTGTAGATGCGCTTGTTGGTGTTTCGCGATTTTGTCGATGGTAGGAGTTTCGATTTAACGACAGTGTGTGATAGCAATGATCATTGGCGTTGCCCTCCGCCTTTATCCAGACTTGGGACTGGCACTGCAAGTGTGTGATCAGTGGCGGATTTTCTAAATCGGCAATGCGTCATGACATTGTTTAAAATTATTGCGTCGCCCTACTTGTTTCTCAGAGCTCGAGTATGGGCCATCAGGAGTACGGACAGGAATATTCTCCGGCCATAATATGAGGAATTATAAAACGTAGCAAATATGATACCTATATTTTTTTTAACCTAACGAATCCACTGATGGATATATATTTAGACTAAAGATCTATGTTTTAGAGGTGTTCAACGAGATCGTCCTAATTTGTGGAGCTGTTATTTACATCGGAATAAAGTTGGTCATTGAATTTAAATCACTTGGATTATTACCGTAATAACGGTGTCGACCGATTCGATTAAATTGCAATAAATCCAGGACTGAATTCGTCGCTCTCGTGTACGTCCAATTAATCAGTATGCAGTTTTTTCGAATCTTTGTTTCGACACCGTTTTTCAGGATCTATGAACGAAATATTTCGTTTTGAGTGCTTACATTTATGAGGTATTGACTTTAGGATAGAATGTGAAGCGACACCTACTGGTAAGCGAAATGTTTCCGCTGCAAAAGACCTTTGTGGATGAACACATATGGTTTTTGAAAACTGGTTTATATAGATACGTTAATTTCGTTTTGACAGGTGTGTAATTTTGAATGCGATTGCGCTTTATCTGTTAATATGCCTCTTCCCGCCTTCTCGGTCTGCTGATTGACGACTTGATCTCTTAGTTTCCCGGGCAAATACAACTATGACCGAACACCACGCCTTTGCCATTATGCATTCATTCATTCATTCGTTCATTCATTCGAAATAACTGTGAAAACGCGCGGGCCAAAAAGTAGTCAATTGAATAATGATGCGACCATTTAAGTAAGTGATTAATTATAGCCTTAATAACTCCAATTGCAAACGCATAACGGGAAAATAAAATTGTCAGTTTACTCACGCCTTAAATTTCGTTCTACACCATTGAACACAATTCCACTACAACCGAAGACTTCGACGCTCAGTTATTATCTTTGAACGCAACTGGAGTTTATATATATAGAGTAAAAATATGATTAAAAAGGTGTTTTGTCGCAACCATTTAAAGTAAGTAATTAACTTCAACCTTTATAATTGCTCCATTTGCAATTTACCCACGCCTTAAATTTCGTTCTGCAGAGTCTACCAACACGCAGCAAAATTCTTCTACTTCTCAACAACAATCTGTGCACCGTCGCGACAAAGAAGTCCGTGCATCAGGCTCGAACCCGCAACACGCCGGCTAACATCGAAGAAGCCAAACTGTGTCGTCCAGCGGACTTTGCGGGCATCAATCGTTGCATGGTCCGAAATATGGAACGCCGTGATTGCCAATATAACTTCGATTAGAATTAATGCAGCACTCGTCTATCATACCTCCGACCAAGATCGGATTTCGAATGGAGCTTTCCGAAGGATTACAGTTTCCTAGTGACACGCTATCTCTCTCAGTTGAATGATGCTCGACTTATGTGAACTATATGACGTTGGCGCAACGGAAATGACGTCGTTGATTGTGATTCATCCGTCGTTATCTGATGTCCGATGATGTCACTGATGCGTTGGGCTTCGATTGGGCTTATTTGCTTAGTTTATGCTTGACGACGTCGTTCTATCATTTCAAGGATAATTGCCGTTGTCCCCCTCTGTTATCCATGCTTTGGACTGGCGCTAATAGAGATGGACTGGTTAGTTGCTGTTTAAAAACGCCGTGCCATTGTGAAACTGACGCGTCGCCCTCCTGATTGTAATGGATTGGGACTGGCACCGTCAATGTACGAACGGGCAAAGTGCAAATAGTGGCGGAATTCCTAGATGAATGTTTAGCTAATTGCACGTTCATATAACCATGGAAATGATTGCTGTCACCCTCCTCGTTTCGCAAAAACTTGATGCTGGCGCTTACGGAGGTAAAAACAGTTAAAATGTTCTACGACTACCTTGCGTGGGAAGTAAAATGTTCTAGAACCATCTATCAAGAGACAAAGAAATCTTTAAAGACACTGTTGGATAATTATATATAGCCTGCTTATAAACCGTTTTAAAGGTGTTCAACGAGATGTACGAATCTTTTAACAAAAGTTTAGCATCGGATCGAGTAATAAGACTAGATTAAGAACCGAAATCGTCGAAGTCACGTTCTTTCAATTAATCAGCATGCGATGTCCTTTCGGTGTCTTCGCGACGTCAGACTATAATAATCGCCCATCATTACGCATGCGCACGGAACGGCGTGGTATGGAAAGCCAACAACGTCAAAAATCACCGGTATTGGTTTTCATTGTGTGAAGAAAGACATTCAAAGGCGCCTTCCTCCGCATTCCACGCTTTGAACTGACGCCTTCGGAGTATGAAAAATGGCAGTTTCGTGTGTTTAACAACAGCGTGTGGCTGTCGACGTCGCCCTCCTACTTACCGCACGCTTTGGACTGGCATCGCCATGCACGCCATCTCCACGGAAGAGACGCCTCCGACGTCGTCGCCGTCGTCGTCGTCGTCGTCCTTTCCCGGCGTCCGCGCGGTCGCCTTCGCCGTCGCCTGCGTCACAGAACTGGTCGTTGGCATGGCAACTGGGAGGGTGTTGGCGACGCAGATGAGTGCGAGGGTGGTCGAGACGCAGTATGGTAAACTGCGAGGAGTGTTGGTCACCCTATCGAACCGCAATCTAGCGCAGGTGGAGTCCTACCTTGGCATACAGTATGCGTCGTTGCTCGGCGGTGAGCTGCGCTTCATGCCCCCGACGAGTAGCGTGGAGAGGTGGGACGGGATCAGGGTGGCGCTCAAGTACCGCCCCGTCTGCCCGCAGAGACTGGCGGCCGTCGGGGAACTGGAGGGGGTGATGTCGACGTCGAGGGTGGAACACTTTCGCCGACTCTACCCGTTCCTTGAGAGACAACAAGAGGATTGTCTCAATCTCAACGTCTATGTTCCAGTCAGAGGTGAGAGTTTAACGTATACGTATTGCATCGAAACATCTTAAAATCTATAATATGATTTTCATGACGCTTTTAGGCTTTGTGTGAAACTTTTAGGATTTCCTAAGATTTGTAAAAGGGCGTTTGCACTTTGCAGTCCTATGTTAGGATTTCTGTGTTTTTTATAGGATACTTACGGCTCTTTTAGAATACCTATTCGATTTGCATTAGTTTTAATTTTGCGTAAATCATATCTACGTTGAATGGTCAAATTAAAAAAATTCAAACAGAACAAAAGTTATATCACTTTTAGTGAGGCCACCCACCGTTTTTTGACGATTCAAAAACGAAACGCCAAAAAATTAGGTTTTTTGATAATATCATGGCCAGAAGTAAGAATTTCAAAATGAATCTTTACAGGTTTAAAGACAATTCATATTTACACATGATGGCCAGATTTCATCAAAATATTTCAAACACAACAAAAGTTATACCACTTTTGTGAGGCCACCCACCGTTTTTTGACGATTCAAAAACGAAACGCAACAAAATGTAAAAAACACGATTTTATTAAGTCTTATCTCAAATAACTGTTGTCAAATGAACTTGGTAGTGCTTCACAACTTGTGTTCAATGTGCCCACCACCAGTGCCAAAACTAACTTCTTTTGAGTCTCTTTGCAAAGTTCTTGGTGGACCTGTTGATTAATCTGACAGATTCCTTATTTATCAATTTGATTGTCATCTTGCTAAGTGATTTCTCAGTGACGTGCAGCTACGCTGGTACCCTGTTTCTTTTTTAAATAGTAGCCTAATAACAATGATCATCTGGCAATATCAAGGCTATCTCATAACAATTATTTGAGACGAGACTTAATAAAATCGTGGTTTTGATACTTTTTGCTGCGTTCCGTTTTTGAATCGTCAAAAAACCGTGTGTGGCCTCACTAAAAGTGGTATAACTTTTATTCTGTTAGAAATGTTTCGATGAAATCTGGCCATCATGTGCATATAATAAAAATTATGAATTGTCTTTAAGTCTGTAAAATATCATTTCGATATTCTTACGTATGGCCAAGATATTGGCCAGAATAATAAAAATCGGTTTTATGCTACTTTTTGTTGCGTGACGTTTTTGAATCGTCAAAAAACGATGGGTGGCCTCACTAGAAGTGAAATAACTTTTGTTCTGTTTCACATATGGCGATGAAATTTGGCTATTGTACGTAGAGATGAATTACCTTCAAGCCCGTAGAAGTGGATTTGAAAATTTTCTATTTTTGGCCAAGATATTGACAAAAAGCCGTAGGGGATTACTTTTTTTGGCCCACCCTGTATATATATATTATACACGTTGATCTATAGTTAGCCTACTGACTACACTGTGCGCCGTAGCTTCGATAGCACTTTTAGGATTTCCAAATTGCTCATAAAACAACCGTAGCGCTTTTAGATTTCCTGTGGCACTTTTTACTATTTCAATAGTGCTCTGCTAAATTCCATAGCACTTTCAAGAAAAATAATTGGCAGATTTCATATTATGGAATCTGCCAATTATTTTACAGATATTGCCTCGGTTGACATGAATGATATTAAGGGATTGATGGGGAGTTTAGCGACGGTTTATGACAAAAGAGGCAGTCGCCGTCTATAAAGAAATAATGCTTTGACATAGATTACAGTTCCTTAGACTTCACCCTTGCATTGGCATTTAACAGTTCCATTGGGTTTACAACTAGCACGCCAAACGAAATTGCCAAATATGTATCGTCTATTGAAACTGTTTCAATGGTGTTTACATAGATCATTGCGTTGATTATATTTTACATTCTGAGATTATATTATGCATCAAAGCATCCGCGCATATAATAATTATTGATACATACATAGCTCAGGCCCAGCTAAAAACAGAATTGTTATCAAACGCTTGCGGGAAAAAAGACAAAGAAAGACCAAGAAATACATTACAAAAACCTCTATGTAACTTATTTCAGATGGTTTAACCCACTACGGCAACGCATTACAATTTTGGATTGGATAAGACGCTCGTTTAGCACGCCTTATAAACATGAGCGGAGTTTATCAGGAACCGCTGCACTATAGTTACTGACTACACGGTGCGCTTGAACAGTAGCGTTATTCAGTCATAAGGGATGAGATATAATTCATTGCTTCAGTTGTTGTGGTCTTCGCTCTCCTCTGGTCGCAGCTTCACGTCGCTCGTTTAGCGGATTCCCACAGTCGGCCCTTGGCAACGAAGGCGGCGACTGCGGCGGCGTCCGTCCACGAGTTATAAATCGAGTCTACAGTGCGTCGTTGTGCTTCTGCTGGTGGTGTGCTGCTGGTGGTGTACTGCTGGTGGACGCACGATCTTTGATCGAGTCTGCGATGAACCATCTGTGCTCAGCTACAGATGTCGGTTGAACGTTGCTATCGATTCTAGTAGCATTCACTCGATTTGTAATAATGTGGCGTATAATAATAATAATAATAATAATAATAATAATAGTAATAATGCTACTACTACTACTACTACTACTACTACTACTACTACTACTACTACTACTACTACTACTACTACTACTACTACTACTACTACTACTACTACTACTACTACTACTACTACTACTACTACTACTACTACTACTACTACTACTACTACTACTACTACTACTACTACTACTACTACTACTACTACTACTACTACTACTACTACTACTACTACTACTACTACTACTACTACTACTACTACTACTACTACTACTACTACTACTACTACTACTACTACTACTACTACTACTACTACTACTACTAATAATAATAATAATATATTATTATTATTATTATTATTATTATTATTATTATTATTATTATTATTATTATTATTCATTCATTCAGCTTCGCCCTGACGAAGCTGCGCTCAAAACATCCTTCGCCTCCAATCGACCGGCCTCGCATCACGACAAAAAACACGGTGGCGCCCTTTCAGACAACAGAAGATGAGGTACTTGGCCGGATCCGCTCTTTCCCGCAGGGTTCTTCTGGCGGACCAGACGGTCTTCGACCCCAGCATCTTTCATCATCATCATCATCGAAATCCTTGGGCTAAACGCCCGTAGGTGTCCGGCGCCACTCTCTGTTTGAGTCTGTCTCGCGTCATGTTGCCCATCTTCAACCTGTCCGGTCTGCAGGTCCATACCATTAACATCTTGAACCAGCTAGACCACCCTGTCTGATGAAGAGAATATTGGGAGAGAGGCACGAAGGACAACCTGGGTCAATGCCCGTATGTGTCCCACGCTCTCTACCCCGACTCTCTCCACTGGTCTGTACTGACCGGCCTGTGCATGTCAGCTCCACATCATGACACCTTGAAGCATCTGGGTCGATATGTCACTTGTGCCGTGGTTTTTGCGGATTTCAATGGTCTTGGTCTTTTACTGTCAGTGTATCTCCACCCATCTGGCAAACCTTCCTCATTTTATCCGGGCTTAGGACCGGCACAGGGAAGTTGCTGGTTCCCTGTGGCAGAGGATGGATGCAGTTTAACGTCGTGCCCAGGACCAAAATCTTTCTACCAAAATCAGCATCTTTCAGACCTGGTGAATTGCACTGAAGTTGGTTCAGAGCTGATTTCCGCTATCACTGGTCTGGTCAACCTTCTTTTGAGAGGCGAATGCCCTGAGCTCATTAGACCCTTACTCTTTGGAGGTACTCTCATTGCTCTACGAAAAGCATCTGGAGGTCTGCGCCCGATTGTAATAGGTTATTGCTGGCGCAGGCTCGCATCCAAATGTGCAAATACCTACGCCGTCTCAACGGCAACTGACTATCTCGCACCGAGGCAAGTAGGTGTTGGTGTTCCGGGTGGAGCAGAGGCGGCGGTTCATTCAGCGAGACGCTTCCTGGAAGCAATGCCAACAGGGTCCATCTTGGTAAAACTGGACTTTAAGAATGCGTTCAATAGCCTCTTCAGAGACAGGATGCTCTCTTCGATTGATGATGTCCTTCCTGAACTGGCTCCATTCTGTCACCTGGCATAGGCAGAACCTTCACACCTTCTGTTCGGTCAATATAACATCTTATCACAAGTCGGACCCCAACAAGGAGACCCGCTCGGTCCTTTGCTCTTTTGCCTTCCGCTACAGCCGATTCTGCAGGATTTGTCATCACCGCTGGTCCTGGGATACATGGACGATGTATCTCTAGGAGGAGAGGCAGCCATTGTGGCGGAAGACGTGAAACTACTTAAGCAGCGATGCGAGCAACTTGGACTGCAACTCAATCAAGAAAAGTGTGAAATTATATATCACAAAGACATGCAGTACTGCGACAGCGTCTTCCGAAATTTCACCGTCACGACACCAGAGAGAGTCTGTTTGCTTGGTGCACCATTGTCCACCAGTGAAGCATTGACGAAATGTCTGGAGGACAGATGATCGGAGCTGGAGTTGGCAATGAGCAGATTAGAGTCCATTGCCAAACATGATGCTTTGACCCTCCTCAGATTCTCACTCAGCTCTCAGAGACTGGTGTACACATTGAGATGCAGCCCGTGTACAGGACACGTTTTGCTGGACAGATTCGACGCTATTCTTCGAAATGGATTAAGCACAGTTTTCAACATCGCCTTATCGAACGGTCAGTGGCTACAGGCCTCTTTGCCTGTCAAGATGGCTGGACTGGGAATTCGTCGGGTGGCCTCGCTTGCACTCCCTGCCTTTTTGGCTTCTGCTGCAGGCACCCGTGACCTCCAATCCTCCATGCTTGGATTCAATAACACTGTCATCGACGTATGCGTGGTAGAGATGAAGCGACGTTGGTGCGACGAGAGCCACATCACACCACCAGACGAGAGTGTAACCCACAAACAGTCACACTGGGACAGACCGCTTGTCATCAAGGTGGTAGAGTCACTGGACACCACCTACACTGACGCTTACCACCAAGCACGCCTTAAAGCAATCGCTGCGCCTCACAGCGGCGACTGGCTGTTTGCACTTCCAATTTCGTCATGTGGATTGCGACTGGACGATGAAGCGGTAAGAATAGCGATAAGCCTCCGACTTGGTGCGAGCATATGCGAACCACACGCATGTCCCTGTGGGGCAGTGGTTACGGCAGATGGCTCGCATGGTCTTTCATGTGGTCTCGGTCCTGGTAGGTTCGCCCGACACGCCATCCTGAACGACCTGATCAGCCGTGGCCTCACTCGTGCAGGCGTTCCCAACATCAAAGAGCCAACCGGTTTGATGAGGACGGACGGAAAGCGTCCCGATGGGTTGACTCTAGTTCCTTGGCGCGGAGGCCGTAGTCTCGTTTGGGACGTCACAGTGACTGACACCGTGGCCCCCTTCCTACCTTAATTCAACGTCGGTTGCAGTTGGAGCGGCGGCTGAGATGGCAGCCACCAGAAAGAATTCGAAGTACAGGGAACTGTCGAAAACCCACTTATTTGTGCCGCTGGCCTTTGAGACCCTGGGTCCCATCAACGAAGACGGTCTTGATTTTGTAAAAGATCTAGGAAGACGCCTTTCTCAAGTTTCCGGAGACTCTAGAGAAACTTGCTATCTCTTCCAGCGCTTGTCGATTACCGTCCAGCGCTTTAATGCCGTCGCCTTCCGCGGTTCTTTTGTCAAACCAGATTTTGTCGAATAACAATAGTATTTATAACATAACATTTTATAATAATAATAATAATAATAATAATAATAATAATAATAATAATAATAATAATAATATGACGATGATGTCGGTTTTTATCGTTTTGCTGTTATTGTTGTTGTTGTTATTATTATTGCGTAGGCCTCAAGAGCCTATCGTAATCGTGAATTTATATACCGCCACTTCATGAGAAACTCATCAGAAGTGCTCCGGGCATTACAGCACCAAACCACAATCAATGAGAATGGTTTCCAAACGGAAAAGTGGCAAAGAGACACCAGACAGTTCATTGCGGATACTGTTATTTTAGTAAGATGGACTCAATACGGCAACATTACAGCCTTTCGATTAGTAATAGGCTCGACTTGCACACTTTATAACCCTTGTCAAAGGCGGCTATATAAACATGTAGATCTATTTAGTACCTTGCTCTTAAGTGCTGTAATATGCCGAGCAAATTTCTGTCCAGGGTAACGGCCTCTGTTGTCATAGACCCTGGTCAAATCGGATTCATCCATCCATATATTACGATACATTCTTCGCACACGGATGAAGCGGGTGTAGATAATAATTATTATATTCACGATTAACCAGTCTTCTAATAGCTACATAGCCTACACAGCCTACAGTTGGATACCCCATCAAAAGGGCGCGGGACAAAAGCGTGCATTCAACAAGATATGGACTAATACACACAGACAAAAAAAGACTAATGAACAAACTCTGCTGTTGTTAATGTTATTATTGTAATTATTGCTTTTTGTTGTTTTTGTTGTTTTTTTTTGCCCCGAGGTACATATGATCCCTCAGGGACTTACACTCTATTACTAAAATAAACACATCTGAAACGGCACCTAGTCGTCGTTGAAATCCAGTGCAGGAAAAGAGCCGCGGAATGCCACCGCATTAAATCGCTGGATAGTAAGAAATTATTATTGTTATTATTATTATTATTATTATTATTATTATTATTATTATTATTATTATTATTATTATTATTATTATTATTATTATTAGTACTATTATTATTATTATTGTTGTTGTTGTTGTTGTTATTATTATTATTACAAAACAATCATTTATTAAACGTCGGCCAAGTTCACTTAAAAAAATCCAGAGCCTGATTTGTTAATTTGTTGTTAATTGTTAGAAAACGAGTTTGGTTTATTTATTCACGAAAGACTGACAGACTCATTTTACAGATATTTAGAGAAGATGATCGTTTTCAACATTAGGCAACGCTGTCATTGAGTCCAATAGGACTCTCTGCGTCTTGACTTTTGCGAAACGGAAATTGAAGAAAGTTCGAGCAGCTGGAAAATAACAAATGATCGTCGTATGATATTATGAATGTATATATATATATATACAACAAGTATTACGTATAATGATATAATCATATATATATATATATATATATATATATATATATATAATCTCGTTAGAATACAAATCGTCCAATTGGGCACCGTCCGCTTTTTCCGCCCACCAATCACTTGCCGATCAAATGAAGTGGACCAGATACAAAAGAGACACACACGGAGAAGGAGAGAAGGGACAGGAAGAGGGACAGGAACAGGGACAGGGACGAAAGGGACATGGAGAGGGACAGGAAGAAGGATGAAAGGGGCATGGAGCGGAACATGGAGAGGGAGAAGAGGTGGAAGAGGTCAGCGTTGAATAAGAACCGGAAATCGGTTCGACCATCTGGAAAGATGGAAGTTGGATGAGACGTGTACGTCATGTCTTCCTTTCAGTCCGCTTCAATGTTTGTCTTGTGTGTGTGTGTGTGTGCGTGCGCGCGCGCGCGCGTGTGTGTGTCACTTCCTGTTTCTTCTCTCGTGTCCCAAGCAGACAGACTCAATCACTCTCTCTATGTCTCTGTTTTCATCATCCACAGCATTTCCTATGTCTACCCGTCGCTGTCCCTCCGATTGAATCTTACACAATCAATATTTCTTATGTATACCCGTCTCAATATCGGTCTCAGAATAATTATTTGCTTCTGTTTCAGTGTCTCTAGTTTCCTCTCTAGGTGGCTTTCTGTCTGTCTATCTGTCTGTCTGTATGTCTGTCTGTCTGTCTCGCTCTGTCTCTCAAACAGACACACTCGTCAATTGCTTTCAATCTCTCTCTGCCTTTGTCTTTCTCTGTCCGACTCTATCCATTTTTTTCTTTATCTTTTTTGTTCTTCTTTCTCTGTTTTTTTTCTCTCTATCTCTTCCTCTATGTGTGTCTTTCTCTCTGTGTCTCCTTCTGTTTATCTGTCTCTTCATCTGCTTTTCTGTTTCTCCCCCTCCCTCTGCCTGTCTCTCTTTATCCCTCTGTGTTCGTTGTCTCCGGCCAATCACAGTTTACGAGGCCTTCCATTCAGACGACATCGAAGCATCTGTCGCGACACGAAACATATATTGGAAGCACACGGTAGTTCATGCATTCATATATATATATATATATATATATATATATATATATGCATTCATGCAGCGATTATGTTTGGCTCATGTGCAGTTGTATATGTTTCATATAAGGCGACTACATATATCGGTTCCCGGACAATTCGTCCCCGGACAATTCGTCCCGGACAATTCGTCCCGGACAATTCGTCCCCGGACAATTCGGACCGGACAATTCGTCCCGGACAATTCGTCCCAGGACAATTCGTCCCGGACAATTCGTCCCGGACAATTCGTCCCGGACACCATTACCGTATACAGATGACCGGAGATACTGCTGCGCATTAAAATTCAATTCGAAATTGAAAATTATTTCATTGTTCTCAAAGCAAATGTAGGCCTAAACATAATATAACACGTTACCTCACTTGGCTAAAGTAGGCTATAGCCGGTCCGAATTGTCCGGTCCGAATTGTCCGGGGACGAATTGTCCGGGACGAATTGTCCGGGACGAATTGTCCGGGACGAATTGTCCGGGGACGAATTGTCCTGACACCCATATGTCTCTGTTTTATGTGCATGATACAAATGCACAGATATCGAAGTATGCCTGCATTGCACAGTTGAACATGAATGTGTGTATGCTTGTGTGTTTTCGCGCGCGCTAGTGTGTGTCAATTAAAATAACATTTATCCATTTATTTATTTGCTTATTTATTTATTTATTTATTTATCTATTTATTTATTTGCCCGTTTGTTTGTTTACAATTCGATAGCAATCATTTAACAATCGAGTGACTTCTACTTGATTAATTAATTATCTTATCTACTTGAGAACTATTTCGAGTGACCCATTTCCGAGCAACGACGAGGATGATGATGATGATGATGGGGAAATTTGATCTTTAGCAGATTGAAGGAATTGAATACTTCGATCTCCTGGGCTTTCAGCGAAAATGACCTCGTCCATGCAGCCATTGTTTTTCGAGTCTCCGAAACATCGCTGTTACGTATGTATACATATACACTAACTCCCCGGACTTGACCCACTGCCTATCGATTTTGTTTTGATTAAGCGCCTGTGATTAAGCTGGTTTTCGCGACTCTATGGGCGCCGCAGAAATCTCGAGGATACGAACATGACGAAAAAAAACACATACGAATTATTTATAGCTACAGATCGACAAGAGACCAGATTGTGAACCTCAGGATCATAATAGAGAAAGCAAGAGAAAGAAATCAACCACTCTACCTTTGTTTCATTGACTTTACTAAGGCCTTTGATAGGGTCCGACACGATCAGCTATGGCTGACCATGCTCGAAATGGGCTTTCCACCTCATCTAATCCAGCTGCTAAGAAATTTGTACAGACAACAACAGGCAAATGTAAGAACAGGCGACCCCACTTCGGCATGGTTCAAGGTTAAAAAAGGTGTTCGACAGGGTTGCAACCTCTCCCCATGTCTGTTTAACATTTTAGCAGAACAAAATAATTATGCGAAAGGCACTAGCAGGTTTCGCCGGTGGATTCAGAGTTGGCGGAAGAACCATCAACAACCTAAGATATGCAGACGATATCGTCCTACTGGCCACAACACCAGAAGAACTGCAACAACTCGTGAAGCAAGTCGCAAGTGCTGCAGAAGAATATGGTATGTCGATTAACGTAACAAAGACGAAAGTAATGACGAATACTAAGGAGGTGTTCGAAACGGTGGTGGTCACGGGAAGACTAGAACAAGTGAATTCCTTTGTATATTTAGGGAGCAGGATAGCAAAAGATGGGAATTGTATGAATGAAGTTAAATCAAGGTTAGCCATGACCAAATCGACGAAGATTTGGAAGAACAAATCAATCAGCATCGACAACAAATTGCGGTTGATGAAGGCTTTGGTGTGGCCAGTAGCGACGTATGGATGCGAAGCATGGACTCTGAAGAAGGATGAAGAAAAGCGAATTCAAGCATTTGAGATCAAGTGTATCAGAAAGCTGATGAGAATTCCATGGGCAAAATTGATGACCAACAAACAGGTGTATATGTCAGCGGGAGCCAGAAGAGGACTTTTGGCCCACACCAAAATTCGAAAACTTCGATATTTTGGTCATAGTATGAGACAGCAAAATGATAGCATCGAAAGCAGCATCATGACGGGTTTTGTGGAGGGGAACCGAGGACGAGGAAGGCCGAGGATATCTTGGATCGACAACGTTCTGAACTGGACAGGACTTGTAGGCTCTGACTTAATGAGCGCGACAAGGGACAAAAGACTCTGGGCATTAAAGATCCATTCATGTAGCCAACCGTCGCGATGCGACGATGGCGACATGACATGACATGACAGATCGACACCTCTTTTTAGATTACCAAGTATTTAAAAGCATTATTTCGTCAGCCTCGGTTCAGAACCTTGCTCTTAAGTGCTGTAATATGCCGAGAAAATTTCTGTCCAGGGTAACGGCCTCTGTTGTCATAGACCCTGGTAAAATTGGATCCATCAACCTCCGTATAGTCTTGCCAGTTCTTCGAGAAATTGACTTACTTGACTTATGGCCGTCAGGCGATGCCGTCAGCACGCGTCAACCGCTTTCCCATGGTAGCTCTCCACTTTTGTCTATCCTGCGCCACATTCGTCGCCTCTTGTATCGTCATTCCTATTGCTGCGCAGTCTTCTCTTATCGTGTCGATCCATCTTTTCTTTGGTCTCCCCCTTGATCTTTTCGCATGTACATATCCGTTGAGCGCTATCATTGGATATCTTTCATTCCCCATTCTTGACACATGTCCAAAGTATCGCATTCTTCTATTCCGCACTCTGTCAACTATATCCTGTTTGATGTTCAATCTATCATAAATTACTGTGTTTCTTATTCTGTCTTCGAGAAATTATAGACGCTGAAACAAATTACATGCTTAAATGCGTGTTTTACATCTCGTGAAAGGTCGACATTGCTCGTTCTCTGGCAGTGCCAGTCCCAACATAGGTCTACAAGGAGGGCGACGCTGATCATCCTTGTTATGTCGCAACCAACTTTGAATTGGAGATTCTCGATTGTGACATTAGTCCTGTAGAAACGTTCGAAACACTTGCACACCTCTTCTGAGTGTAATTTAGTTCTATAAATAAGAGAATGCCGAAAGCTCATTATGACCTAACTATAATTCCAACGAGGCTGAATTGCACTATGATTGCTAACGTTATTTTTCAGTTTGACAATTCGATGTTTAGTGACTGAAGAATTTTGTGGGAACTCATATATACTGAGATTAGATTTCAAAATTGAATCATATAATTATAGTTAGATCTTGACACCAGCGGAGAGAGAGATATAGACGGGAGGTGGAGGATAAATAGGAGGAGGAGGAAAAGGAGGAGAAAGAGGAGGCAGGGATGAGGAGAAGAAGGAAATGGGTATATACTATTAGTAAGAGGAGTATAGCTCAAGATGAGTATTAGTAAGATGATTATAGTATTAGTTAGAGGAGTATAGCTCAAGATGAGTATTAGTAAGATGATATAGTATTAGTAAAAGGAGCATAGCTCAAGATGAGTATTAGTAAGATGATATAGTATTAGTAAAAGGAGTTTAGCTCAAGATGAGTATTAGTAAGATGATTATAGTATTAGTAAGAGGAGTATAGCTCAAGATGAGTATTAGTAAGATGATTATAGTATTAGTAAGAGGAGTATAGCTCAAGATGAGTATTAGTAAGATGATTATAGTATTAGTAAGGGGAGTATAGCTCAAGATGAGTATTAGTAAGATGATATAGTATTAGTAAGATGAGTAGGAGTAGGAGTAGGAGGAAGAGGAAGAGGATGCTGAATTGATGAGAAAAAGAATGGAGTGGAAGAGGAGGAGGAGAATTAGGAGGAGGAACAAAAGGCGGAAGAGGAGGATATGGACAATCATCATCACTACCACCACTGCCACCATCACACCGATCGCCATCATCATACAGTCATACATCATATAGCACTCACCACCTACAGACAGAAAAGAAGGGTCGCTGTTCAGTCGTCATTAACGACCGACCGACAGAGGGAGAAACCTCGTGAACCGGTCGCGACATCTCGCGAGACCTGCGCATAATTTCCGGTCTTCGCTGATGACAAATGGCGCCACCCAGCGACCAGGAAGGAAGGAAGGAAGGAAGGAAGGAAGGAAGGAAGGAAGGAAGGAAGGAAGGAAGGAAGGAAGGAAGGAAGGAAGGAAGGAAGGAAGGAAGGAAGGAAGGAAGGAAGGAAGGAAGGAAGGAAGGAAGGAAGGTACATCCATCCTTCTATCCATCCATCTATCCATCCATCCATCCATCCATCAATCAATCCATCCATCCATCCATCATCCATCCATCCATCCATCCATCCATCCATCCATCAATCAATCAATCAATCAATCAATCAATCAATCAATCAATCAATCAATCAATCAATCCATCCATCCATCCATCCATCCATCAATCCATCAATCCATCCATCCATCCATCATCCATCCATCCATCCATCGATTCCATCCATCAATCAATCAATCAATCAATCAATCAATCAATCAATCAATCCATCCATCCATCCATCCATCCATCCATCAATCCATCCATCCATCCATCCGTCTATCTATCGATCTATCGATTTATCGATCTATCGATCTATCTATCTATCGATCTATCTATCTATCTATCTATCTATCTATCTATCTATCTGTCTGTCTGTCTGTCTGTCTGTCTGTCTGTCTGTCTGTCTGTCTGTCTGTCTGTCTATCTATCTATCTATCTATCTATCTATCTATCTATCTATCTATCTATCTATCTATCTATCTATCCATCCATCCATCCATCCATCCATCCATCCATCCGTCTATCTATCGATCTATCGATCTATCTATCTATCTATCTATCTATCTATCTATCTATCTATCTATCTATCTATCTATCTATCTATCTATCTATCTATCTATCTATCTATCTATCTATCTATCTATCTATCTATCTATCTATCTATCTGTCTGTCTGTCTGTCTGTCTGTCTGTCTGTCTGTCTGTCTGTCTGTCTGTCTGTCTGTCTGTCTGTCTGTCTGTCTGTCTGTCTGTCTGTCTGTCTGTCTGTCTGTCTGTCTGTCTATCTATCTATCTATCTATCTATCTATCTATCTATCTATCTATCTATCTATCTATCTATCTATCTATCTACATATCTATCCATCTATCCATCTATCCATCTATGTATCAATCTCCTTGACATGTTCTTCATTATCTATCTCTCTACCTTCCCCCTCTTTCCCGCCCTCCATTATCTGGTAATGATCATGGTCGTCTCGGACAAATTCTACAATTCAGAAATGACGATCCCGACAGATAGACAATTCAGACAGACAGACAGACAGACAGACAGACAGACAGACAGACAGACGGACAGACGGACAGACGGACAGACTTACAGTCAGTTCGGCCTCTGACAATTGCCACCTAAATCGCCTGCCTGACTGCCTCACCCCTCTCCCTCTCCCACCTACCTCCGCCCAACACCCTCTTCGTCCACCGGGCTAAGCTCCTCATTCATTCGGATAAACGCTGGAAACTCCTCTGGTCTTGTCACTCCCTCTCGCAGCTTCCATCGAGCGGATTAGCACGGTCTGTCTGTCTGTCTGTCTGTTCATCTGTCTGCCTGTTTATCTCACTGACCCCTTCGGTACGCCCGCTTGATTGCCTACTCGGAGGCCTCCTGCCTGCCTACTTCCATCTCTGCCTCCTTGCCTACGGTCTGTCTGTCTGTCTATCTCACTGACCCCTTCTGCCTCCTTGTCTTCATCCTTGCCTGCCTCCTTGCCTGCCTGCTTGACTTCTTGCCCTTCTGCCTCCTTGCCTGCCTCACTGCTTGTTTATCGGTGTATTTGTTGCCGATCCATCTATATTTTATCTAGCTCAGTGCTTGCCATAGTTTGCTGCGGTTGATATTTTGTCCCAACCTCCGTTGCGCTACGGTCCATTAGCCATCGCCAAAGCTGACCATCTGAGCCACTGTCACTGTTATATCCCTAATTATAGTCCATCGATAGGACCACAGCTTCTGAACACAATGTCATGGCCTTCCACGCCTGCATTCTGTGATTTCAATCGCATGTTTATAACATTCGGTGTATAGGCATAGGCGGAAACCTGGGCCGAGAATTGAGGGGGGGGGACGAAAAGACGCGAGATTTTCCCAAAAATTTCTGACGACCGGCGAAATCTCGAAAAAAAAAATTATTTTCGCCGCCAAAAAAGTTGATGACCTTTTTTTTTTTTTTTTTTAGTCATCCGGCCAAATCTCGACGAATTTCTATAATTTTTCTATTTTTCACCGCCAAAAAAGTCTTGACGCTCAAACATTGGGGGGACAAATGCATGGGCCGTCCCCCCCAACACTTTTATTGGGGGGGGGGGGGGACCGTCCCCCCTGTCCCCCCCTAGGTCTCCGCCCATGTGTATAGGCCTACCAATTACGAAATCATGAGGGAAATTGGTAGCCTACATTTTCTCGGAAGTCTGAGGCGAATAATTATTACTAAATAAGTCGTAAGATTTAATATTTTTTAAATTGATGCGGTTTTGTAAATTTTGAAAGAATGACTAAAAAGGCGACAGAAAATGTTCAAGTCCAAATAAAACCGGCGTTCATTCAGACCCGGCTACTTCTGAAGACCACTATCAGCCCTGCATGCGGTTATATGAATGCGGTAGAATCATATTCATTCATTTATTCATTCATTCATTCATTCATTCATTCATTCATTCATTCATCCATCCATCCATTCATTATACTGTATGTTTAATTAATTTGTTCATCCATTCCATCTATTGATCGTTTTGTTTGTTCATAATTTCTCAAAAGTTATGCTTTCTGTCAGCACTCAGCCATTATGTCGGTCAGTCAATCATTCACTAAGTCAGTCAGTTGACGCACATAACCTCCAACCAGCCAGTCAGTCAACCAGCCAGCCAGTCAATATGTTTTCTCTCTTAAGCTCATGCGTGTATACGTGGCGCGTTCGTTCAATCATACATTCCTTCATACATTCATTCATTCATTCATTCATTCGTTCGCTGGTTAATAAGTTTATCCATTCATTCAGTGTATTCTGTCAGCATTCATTCATATACCGGCCAGTCAATCATTCATTTTGTCGGCCAGCCAGTCAGTCGACGCATTTCCTCTAACCAGTCAACCAGCCAACTATCCATGTAGCCAGTCAGTCAATACGTCTTCTTTCCTAGGTTCATATGTGGCGCGTGCCATTGGTCTTTCTATGCAGCGTCGATTTGACTTTCGTTCGTGGCTTTTGCTGCGCATTGAGACTGACCACTGACTGACCACTGACTGACCAGTGAGTGTCCAGCGGCCGTTGACCGATGACTTCTCCGGTCAACGGTTGACTTAACAGCGATGACCCTTTGAGATGAACTGTCCAATGGGGAACGGAACGGAGATATGGTGAGAGGCGAGAAAGACAGAGACAGATACAGACAGAGACAGATACAGACAGAGAAAGATACAGACAGAGACAGAGACAGACAGAGACAGACAGAGACAGATAGAGACAGACAGAGACATACAGAGACATACAGGGACAGACATAGACAGACAGAGACAAATAAAGACAGAGAAAGAGGCAGATAGAGAGAAAGACAAAAAGCCAGAAAGATAAAAATATAGCGAGAAATAGATGTAGAGACGGAAAGACAGACAGACAGACAGGCATAGAGACAAAAGAGAGACCGAGAGAGTCAAATAGAAATAGGAAGAGAGAGAAGCAGAGATAGGCAGACAGACAGGGACAAGGAGAAAGAGAGAGAGAGACAGACAGACAGACAGACAGACAGAGAGGCAGAGAGGCAGAGAGGCAGAGATAAAAGCAGATAGACAAAGAAAGGGAGACAAACAGACAGACAGAGACAGATGGAAACAGAGAGACAGAGAGGCAAAGAGAGAAACAGAGAGGCAGAGAGAGAAACAGAGACAGAGATTCAGAGACAGAGAAACAGAGAGACAAAGAGAGACAGAGAGAGACATGCAGACAAATAGAGACAGATAGACATAGAGATAGAGACAGAGAGCTATACACCGTGTGTTAAAAAAACTAAGCCAAGCTGTTTTTCATAATTTTTATAATTTTCTCCAATGCCTGATCACATATCACACTAAAATTTTCCAAATATTTAGAGAATTGGACCAGTTCGCGCTAAGCCATCGTCATCAGCAATATGAGCATTTACATTCTAAGGCAGGAATAAATTATCGGCAGATATTTTAAAACACCTCTTTCATGATTATTTTATCCACTATAAGAACAGAGGAAGCATAACGAATTGCATTAGAGTGACTGATACCAAGAGCTGTAATAATTATTGAAAACTATTATCTGTCGTATCGAAACTGTCGTTAAACTTCGGATCCATCCGCTCCTAGAGACAGAAGTATGGTTAGAGCGCACTCTTTAGACACCTTTATAATGGGATTAAACAGCGCTATATAAGGAACGTTCGCCTTATAGTGACCAATTTGAAATCGACCCGACTTAAAACAACGCTGAGCAAATATTTCACTCAAAATTTGGCATAAATCCTATAACTACCAGCAGCACATTAATAATCGACGCTAATAGCAGCCCACCTCGGTTCCCTCGCTCTCCATGCCAGCGTGCTATCCAACGAGCTACCAGGTCACTCTGCCACTGCCTGCACTCCGCCAGTGCCAGTCCAAAGCATATATAAAGGAGGAGGGCGGCGACGCTCATGACCTTTATTATCACACAGAACCGTCGTTTTCCGCGTTGTAGGCATCGCTTAATTAGCGCTTATTAAATCAATAAAATATAATTGTAGCAATGTAAACAAGCCACGTCACATAGCACGTCACTTTGCCTCTTGCAAGCTTTCCTTCATATCCATGGCACCATTTTCCATACCGCAAGAGGCTTCTGCCGAAACAACGTGATCCCTGGTCGCAACAAGCTAAGTCTGACGGCGTTTGTTACCACGAGATGTTGTTAAAATCTCGGTTGAACTGCAGCCATAACACGGTTAGAGTGGCCGAGTGGGCTCTTTAGACACCTTTACAATGCTAAGGAGCGTTCAGTAAATAAAGAAAATTATTATCATGTTGGCCAATATTTTGAATTCGTATAGATCTTTATAAGAGTTGGATGATTGATAGATTATTATAATATAATAAAATATAACTGGTTCTTAAGTGCTGTAATATGCCGAGCAAATTTCTGTCCAGGGTAACGGCCTCTGTTGTCATATTATAGACCCTCGTCAAATGGATAATCGGATCCATCCATCCATAGATTATAATTATTATAATATTGTAGACTAAAGTTGCTGTTATAGAAACCTTGAACAAGTCTTTCACTCATAATAACATCAGCGCTTCTGGGTAGTAACCTTAAAGAGGCGCTATGTAAATCTGTGCTCAGCGCCATCTTTGTATTCAGCGCTTAATACGCCGCTTATTAAAACAATAGAATATAATGGGCGAGCCTTTGAAGTTGACTGCCTCTAGCCTTCTTTTATTTCATGGTGGCTTTGTCCACCTCCATGCATTCGCAAGACCTCGTCATGAAGGAGAGGAAAGAATATATCATTTGACATAATTATTATGACAGTAACTCTAGTGATATTTTTGGAAGTATTTTAGGAAGGCCAGTGTGTCTTAAGAGTTCTGATGGCGTACAGTGGAGTAGAACGAGAGCAGTTGCCATGAATGTCCCACTATGAGAACTCCCGGATTATAGAAAGACCGAAATAATGATATCTGTCGTTAAACTCTTGACCATCCGAAGTGGTTTGAGCGGGTTTTTTCAGACACCTTTAAAATGGTATCAAACAGGGTTATATAAAGAACGCTCACTTAACAAGCACAATAATTATTAGTAGTGTTAATTAAGCATAATGTCTGAAAATACAATCTGCTAGAACAATGTATCAGTTATAACGCTATTAATGGTCACTGTTGTTAGTTGTGATTGATAAAGTGAAACAGTGTTACCATTGTTTTGAATAATGTTCCTGGAAATAGATTAATAACTGGCTTGTTTGCAATGTGAAATGTATTTGAATTATAATTTTAGCTGGTTTGATTCATTTTAATATTGAGCAAAGATAACTTAATGTTTAATCAGATTTATAATTTCCTTGGATTTGTCTCTATCGTATTTATTGTTGTTTTTTTTTAAATGTGCGGCTGTTTGTTATATCCGCAAGTAGTTCTGTAATAGATGATACAGACATTGAAAAATTTTGCTCTTGCTATTATTGTTCAATGTTCATGTCTCTAAATGATGGATGAATAATTTGTTTTTTTTTAAATTTTAATGTTGAAAATCTAATCTGCCAATAATTTCCTTGTTGGTCAATGAATGTTCAAAGTTGCTTGTAAACATGCGAAAAATATTTGATGTTAATCTAATTAAGTAACCTAGATGTTGTATTGTGTGAACATCATGAAATGTGCAAATGTATAATAATATTGCCATCAAACTTCGGAAAAAGGAAACGAAAACAGAGAGAAAAAGGACAAAAACTGCTGAACAGTTGAACAAAAGTGAATGGACATACGTTAAAATCTGTAAAGACGTCAACAGCCTTTGTAGCTATAAGATGTCGTTAAACTGCTGATTAATAACAAGCACAATATTCGACGCCTTTCCTGTATAAAAATAATTAGGCTACTCAGAGCCATCGTTCACAACTTTGTATTCAGTGCTTAATAGGCATATTTTCAATGCATGTCGATTTTGTAAAACATGTGGAATGGCCCCTTAACCCTTATAGGGTCACCGGGGGGTAAAAATATACCCCAATCTCGGTTTTTCACGAAAATTTTATTCCCTGAAAATAGTTGAAGAAATCGCTTCTATGACTTTTCCTAAACATGTTTCATGCACATAATGCATCCAGTTTCATTAGTTATTCATGCACCCAAATCAGTGTTATATAAAGTACACTCGCAAGAAACACGAAATTTCGATTTCTTGGTTATGTAGGCAACGTTGAGCAAGTCCTTTACTCACAATTTGTGGGGCGTAGTCTGCTCCTTGGACCCGAAGGGTTCCATGTTCGAATTCACGTAGGGACCTTGAGCAGATCTTTCACTCGTAATTACTCGGGCACCTCGGCTTGAATCTAAGATGCAGTGTCCGCGCTGTAGTCGGGAGCGCCACTGAGTGGAGAGCTGAAGGGGCACTAGGGAAATGAAGAAATTAAACAATAATTACTCAGCGCCGTGGGTTGCTACTTTGTAGGCAGCGCTTAATAATCGCTTATTAAATCAATAAAATATAATAGAGTTGCACTATTTACACACCTTTATAACGGTAACAATAAAATTTATATAAGGAGCGTTCGCCTTACAAAGAACCATTATTCTGGCCACATTAAGTCTTTCACTCATAATAATAATTATAATTACTCAGAAGTCAGAACCATCGTTTCCTACTTTGCCGCTTATTAAATCAATGAAATATAATCGATGAGCCTTTGAAGTTAACCGTCTGTACGATCTTCTTTTATTGGTATTTCAGACAAAGCCGACACATCTTTTCCAGGTCCTCCTCCTCCTCCTCCTCCTCCTCCTCCTCCACCACAGACAACTCCATCCTCCCAGCTTCCCCCGCATCTTCCAAGCCATCTCCACCAACATCAGCCGCCTCCTCCTCCTCCTCCTCCTCCTCCTCTTCCTTCTCCTCATCCTCCTCTCTTTCCTGTTCTCATCTTCGTACACGGCGAATCGTACGAAACCGGAACCGGAAACGCCTACGACGCATGCGCACTGGTCGCCTACGGACAGATTGTCGTCATCACTCTCAACTACCGCCTGGGGGCGCTAGGTATACTACCGTATGTCTGTATGTCTCTCTATCTCTGTCTCTATATATATCTCTGTCTCTGTCTGTTGGTCTGTATGTTTTTATATTATTATTATCCATATGTCTGACTGTCAGTCTGTGTATATCTGTCTGTATGTCTGTCTGTCCGTCCGTCCGTCCGTCCGTCTGTGTGTCTGTCTGTATGGCTATTTGTCTGTCTGTCAAAGTGTCAAACCCGTATCTGTAGATCTTTTATTGATAGTTTGTTTGAATGTGAGTATTGCGAGTGTGTATCTATCTTCCATTATAAGAGTGAATTTATCTTTCGTCCATTGTAACTGTCTGCCTAATTGTAAAGACCTCTCTTCTGTTTCTCTTCTTTTTTCTCTATTTCTCTTTATTTCTCTGGCTATTAAATTATGTATGTCTATATGTTTGTCTTTATATGTCTGTCTGTCTGTCTGTCTGTCTGTCTGTCTGTCTGTCTGTCTAGCTCTGTCTGTTCTAACTAACTGTTTAGGAATCTTCATTGTCTCTTCCTTTCTGTCGCCGCTGTGTGCGTGTCTGTCATGATGTCTCTCTGTGTATTGTTATCCAGCACCAAACCCTCTGTCCGTATATCTGCCTCCTATTCCCTGTGTCTTTGTCTATCTGTGTGCATATTGTCTCTTCCTCATGTACACCGTGTGTGCTTAGGTCTGTCTGCTTGTCTGTCTTGATGTCTCTCTGTCTAATGTTGTTAGGCCAGCGAGGGTCAGTAGGTCATATATGCTGGTGGGGTTGATGGGAGAGACGAGGGTTGGGGAGCAGAGAGGTTAGCGCGTACGGGGGGGGGGGAGGTGTTCGGGGTGGGTTGTGTAAAACACCATGAACCCATATTGAGTACGACGACGACCTGAGACAGGCTGAGTGTTCAATGCACGATGAGGAAGGTAGAGGCATAGACAGAGACAGAGACAGAAACAAAGGGAGAGACAGAGGCAGACAAAGAGAGACAAAGACAGAGAAAGAGACAGAGACAGAGGAAAAACAGAGACAGAGGAATACAGACAGACGCAGAAACAGAGGCAGTCAATGAGAAAGAGAGAGAGAGAGAGAGAGAGAGAGAGAGAGAGAGAGAGAGAGCGAGAGAGAGAGAGAGAGAGAGAGAGAGACAGACAGACAGACAGACAGACAGACACACTCGCACATGGTGACTTAATGGATGGATGGATGGATGAATAAAAACTAAAAGACTTTTGATTCAAGTTACAAGTTTATTATTGCAATAAAATCGCATGCATATAATAATTTACATGCATTTTATTTGCATAAATAATTGCGAATAATGCCGATATATATTTATATACATTGTATATACATACTTGCGCATATACATGCATATATATATGTATGTAAGCATGTTACTGACTCCTGACGCGTGATCGATGTGTTATGGTGGACGGATGGATGGCTGGACAGATGGACGAGGGTCAATGTTCAGGTTGCCATGGACACCGTGTCAGTCTTGTCGCTGGGTGGGAGAGGAGGCGAGTGAATTGGACGAAGGAAGTGATGGTGGATTTTGCGAGAAGGAAAATGAGGCGAAAGTAGAAAGGATGTGAAAGGGTTGAGGGGATGAAAAATGGAGGCAGAAGAATTGAATGAACAAAATTGGGACAAGAGGAAAGTTGAAGATGATGAGCAACTCTAGTAAAGAGAGATTCTGCACAGGACAATGTCATACGTGCTGCTGAGAGAGCAAGAGATCTTCATAGTAGGGAAGGAAGATGAAGAGGAAGAGGCAGCTGAAAAGAATGGGGAATGGGAAGGAAATAAGAAGCGAATGGGAAGGAAGGGGACGAGGAAGGGGAAAGGAAGAGGAGGAGTACCTTAGTCCTTCTCGTGCAGCTCTGCACATCGGGTAATGCAGTTTCTCCATTCCACTCTGTTCATCGCCACTTCCACAGCATCGTTCCACGTCATCTCCAGACCCTGCAAATCCTCTCCAATGGTCTCCATCCAGTTCTGCCTTGGCCTCCCTCTACCACGTTTGCCCTCCGGAGTCGAAATTGTTGCTTGTTTTGCTCTCCTCTCTTGCCCCATTCTTGATACATGCCCCATCCACTTCAATCGCCTCTTTGTGTTGTTAAACTCCAGTTTTTCCTGTCCAGTCCTTTCTCTGATGCTTTTATTTGTTATTCTATCTCTCCATGAGATGTGTAGTATTCGTCTCAGCCACCTTTGATGTGCCGCCTCCAGTCGCTTTCCATTTGCCACCGTCATTGGCCACGTCTCAGCTCCATAGAGAAGTGTGCTCAACACTATAGCCTCATATAATCGGATCTTAATCTTCAGGCTACATCCATTGCTCTTCCATATCTTCTCTAGTCTTCCAAAAGCCGCATTTGCCTTTCCAATACGAATCTTTATTTCTTTATCGCATCTACTGTCGGCGGATAGTGTGCTACCAAGGTAACTGAAGTCTTCCACTATGTCCACATTTCTATCTGCAATCCTGATCTCATCTGTCTCCCTCCAGAGGAGGGGTAGGATATGAGTATATAAGAGAAAGATGGGGAAATAAAGAAAGATGGGGAAATAAAGAACATCAAGCGGCAGAGGATGAATATGAGTAATATGAAGAGGAAGTGGAGGAGAGTCGAAGGATAAAGAAGAGGAAGTGCAGGAGGAGAATAATAAGAGGAAGATAAAGTGTGGGAATGAAAAGCAATAAGAGGAAGAATAGGAGGAAGAGAGCGACAAAGTGGAGGACGTGGAGACGGTTGAAGGAGTACAAGAACAGTAGTACTAGATTGTAAATATATTGACCAGTTATTTCCTTCTGTTTTCTATCCAGGGTTCCTATCGACGGGTGACGGTCATGCCCCCGGCAACTACGCCCTTCTGGACCTCGTCGCTGCCCTGAGATGGACCCAGGAGAACATCGGGGCCTTCGGGGGCAACGCCAGCGACGTTACCCTGCTCGGACATGGACATGGAGCGGTCATGGTCAACCTACTACTACTCTCTCCTCTCACCAAAGGTCCGTCTCGATGTCTGTCTGTCTGTCTGCATGCCTGTCTGTGCCTCTGCATGTATGCGTGGGTGTTTCTTTGTCTGCCTGGGTTTCCATAGTATACAGTTCTGTTTGACCGTCTCTTTATATGCGTGTATACAGTATTCTGTATTTGAATGGGTGGTGCCGTGTTCTGTTGCAGGTATGTATGCGTCCCTGAATATAATATGTGTGGGTGTTCCTTTGTCTGTCTGCGTGTGCCTGCAGGGTGTAGGCTACTGTATGCATTGGTGCTTCCTTGTGTCTGTCTTTCTAACTGTCTCTTTGTATGCGTCTATGTATGCCTGGTTCGCTTGTGTTCGACCTTTGCAGTCTATCTGTCCCTCCTGCAGGTCATCGTATATTTGTCTGAGTCTCTCTGTCTGTGACTACTGCTGTCTGCTTGCTTGCCTGGGTCTTGCCTGGTGTATGTCTGTATGCCTGCATGCCTCTTACCTGTCTTGGATATCATATTATGTGAGTCGGTTTTTATGCTTGCCTTCTTTTTGTCTATTTCTACGCCTATCTAATGTTCCTGCCTGCCTGCCAGGCAGCCTGTGTGTCTGTCTGTCTGTCTGTCTGTATGTATGTATGTATGTATGTATGTATGTATGTATGTATGTATGTATGTATGTATGTGCGTATGTATGTATGTATGTATGTATGTATGTATGTATGTATGCATGTATGTATGTATGTATGTATGTATGTATGTATGTATGTATGTATGTATGTATGTATGTATGTATGTATGTATGTATGTATGTATGTATGTATGTATGTATGTATGTATGTATGTATGTATGTGCGTATGTGCGTATGTGCGTATGTATGTATGTATGTATGTATGTGCGTATGTAGGTATGTATGTATGTATGTATGTATGTATGTATGTATGTATGTATGTATGTATGTATGTGCGTATGTGCGTATGTGCGTATGTGCGTATGTATGTATGTATGTATGTATGTATGTATGTATGTATGTATGTATGTATGTATGTATGTATGTATGTATGTATGTATGTATGTATGTATGTATGTATGTATGTATGTATGTATGTATGTATGTATGTATGTATGTATGTATGTATGTATGTATGTATGTATGTATGAGTCTTATAGAGTTTTGTTTGTTTGTCTGTCTGTCTGTCTGCCTGACTGTCTGTCTGTCCGTCTGCCTACCTGTCCTTCCTGTCCTTCCTGTCTCTCTGTTACAACTCGTGTCGACATTTGGGACAGATTGGTGTGTCATTCGTTGACTGATGTGATAGATCGGAGCTTACACGGGAAACTGCGAATGGAGATGTGGCGGAGGGAGGCAGGATCAGAGGGAAGAGAGTGGGAAGGAGTGAGGTGGAAGGAGTGGAAGGGAATGGGGGGACGAGAAGTGGATTCATTCTGGAATGGTAATGATGATGTGCGATGAAGGATTTGAATCCATCGTCAATTGATGGATCAGTGGAAAACTCTTCTCACCACATCGTTCACGTTTTCCGTTGCATTCATTCGTTCTTTCGTTGGTACTTGCGATGCTTGATTTCTTTATTAAATTTTAACTATTTCTTTATTTAACTATTTCTTTATTTAACTATTTCTTTATTTAACTATTTCTTTATTTAACTATTTCTTTATTTAACTATTTCTTTATTTAACTATTTCTTTATTTAATCATTTATTTGTCAATTTGACTGGCTGACTATTTGATTTGTTGATTGTTCGAATAAACGATTAAATGATGAAACAATTGATTGATTTAGTGACTGGTCGGTTGACCGATTGATTAAATGCGGGACTAATTAAACAATTTGACGTTTGATTGATTAAATAATTGATTGACTAACTTACTTCCTCATTGATTTGGTGATTGAGTGATTGATTGATTGATCGGTTGCTTGACTGATTGTCTGATTGAATGCATGATTGATTTAATTATTGAATAACTCAGTGATTGTGGCCGCTTAACTGAATGATTGAGTTATTGATTGTTTGGATTGATTCCATTGATCCTTCTTCTTCCAGGTCGCAGTCTTTTCCACCGAGCCATCCTTCAGAGCGGAACAGTCCTCAGTCCGTGGGCCTTGGTAGAAGACCCTCTGCCCTCCACCCGCCACCTCTCCGACCTTCTCAACTGCTCCGCCTACTGGAGACAGTCGAGTCCTCTCCTCCACTGCCTCAAGGACGCTCCCTTCCAGGACCTCATCCGGTTCAGTCCGTCAACCACGTCGACGCTCCTCCCAACCTTCGGTCCAACCGTCGACGATCGCAGCGTCCTCGCAGCGGAAGTGAGGTCCTTGCTCACGTCGAGGTCCTCCTCCTCCGAGACAGCCTTCTCGAACGTATCCCTCGTCGTCGGCTTCGTCGCGGGTGAGGGAACGTCGCATGTCAATCAGACAACCTTGACCGGACCGGGGCTTGACCTTGACGCCCTGAGGTCCTCGGTGGCTAGCGTCGTCCACGACGTATTCCGCTACAATCGTCAGACGATCTCTGAGATCCTCGTGCACCAGTACTGCGACTGGGAACGGCCCTCCGACCCCCAGAGCAACCGGGTCAGCCTAGTTGATCTCATCGGGGACGCCCTCTACGCCGCACCCGCTATCGAACTGGCCCTCCACCACGTGGCGGCAGCAGGTCCTGGTCGGACGTTCGTGTACTGCTACAACTACAGCCAGGGTCATGGTCAGGGAGAGGGGTCAGCTACGGGTCACGGGGTCGACCTGGTGCATCTGTTCGGGGCGCCAATGACGGATGGTATCGATCCTTTCGAATCGAGTTTTTACAGCAAATCGGAAAAATCGTTCTCTGAGATTTACATCAAGTATCTGACGCAGTTTATCCGAACAGGGTACACGTCTGTCTTCAATTAACTACACGTATCTGTATGTGTCTGACTGACTGTCTCTCTGTCTGTCTGTCTTTTTGTCAGTCAATTAGCCTGTTAGATTAGTCAGTCGGTCGGTCAGTCGGTCGGTCGGTCGGTCGGTCGGTGTTTATCTTTAGGTTTTGATTGGTTGATTGATTAATTGAAGGAGTGAGTGTGTGAGTCTGTCTGCCGGCCTTTCTGTCTCTCTGTCTATCTGTCTATCTGTCTGTCTGTCTGTCTGTCTATCTGTCTATCTGTCTGTATATCTGTCTGTCTGTCTTTTTCTCAATCCACCCTTTCATCCGTGCAGTAATCGATTCCAAAGCATAAATCAGCTTAGATATAGTGGAATTGTATTGCATGCGATACAATTGAAAACGAGTATCAAAGCTATTCCAATAATTTTGTCTTCTTTGCAGGGATCCGAATGCCTTGACCTACTTCCAGCAATCAGGTCGGTCAAAGGTCAACGGAGGTCAACGGTTGGCCGTCAACACGGATCAGATGGAATGGCCGGAGTTCGACGCCAACAGACAGGAGCTTATGATTCTAGGTCAGTCAACGCTGCCCTAAAAAAGGCTCGTCGATGGCAAATCTCTGAGAAGATTCATACAGTGGAAGAGCTGATTGCTCGAGCAGACAAGAAGCTCTTCAAGAGAGCTCAATTCTTTGGCCATTGCATTCACCAGCTCCTGCCACCTCTTCGGGAGGACAAGTATCAACTTCGCAAGAGAGGACATCCTTTCCAGTGGCGGATTTAGGTTTTATTGCACGGGGGGGGGCGAGGAGAATTTCAAGAGGGCGCCTGTACTTACATAGTTAAAAACAGTAAATTAGTTATAATTCATCCGATTTAGCCGATTACATCATTTTTAATAAATCCAACTGCTAATTTGACGAGAATCCTTTCCATCGCTCCAGCTTCTGTTTAGGCAAGAATTTGCTTGATCAGCACCGCTTCTAAAGCTACGGATATTGGTCCATGGCCGATGGCGAATCACCCATGACTTCCTGTCAGGGGTGCGAGTGCTTGTTTATATGTAAAACCATGTTAAATTCGTCAACTTCAAAGGCTTTTTCAAGAGATCTGGTCAGTCGCCGCAAAATATAGTTAGGTTGACTGTTTTGTATGTCATTCAACTCAAAATCCCTAGGCTGGTTTTAAACAATTTTATATCATTGCTGAGAAATTAGAGTTTTAAAGCGAAGAGTGTTGTGCCGCCTATCCTTTGCTGTGATTTGCCTCTAGAAATTCTGGGATTTGCCCAAGAGAATCCTGGGATTTGACATGAGGAACCTATAGGCTTTTCTCCCAAAAATCCTGGGATATCCATGAATGAGCGATAATCCGAACTTTCATAAGCAATTAGCTATCCAGTAACTATATAATACATATCAATGCAATGGGCCATAGTAATAAATAAAAAATAGGTAGGCCCAGTGGCCGCCATATGAATAAATAAAAATAAGTAATGACCGCCATAGAAATAAAAATAATTCTGTAATGAGTGTTAAATTCAAGGTGTGATTGCTTAAAGTCACTGGTAAAAGTATGAGAATTTAGTTTCCATGAAGGCCATTTTAGGTTTAAGTAAAGTACGGGCCGGGCCCGAGGGGGCGCCATTTTTTTACCCAACAGGGGCACGGGGGGGGCGACCAGACCCCCGGGCCTGGACTAAATCCGCCACTGATCCTTTCCTGTTGCCTCTCGTTAAAACAAATTTGTTTAAAAACAGTTTTATTAACTGATGCATTTATAATTATATTTAGATACAAGCTAACATGATTTTAATTTCTGTTCTCTATCATAGTTAGATATATGTATGTATTCGTTTTTGTTATACAATGTGATGCATGTGCGCTTGACATATGCAAATAAAGGCCACTTACTTACTTACTTACTTACTTACTTACTTACTTACTTACTTACTTACTTACTTACTTACTTACTTACTTACTTACTTACTTACTTACTTATGCAGGTCATAAAAGGTCAAGGGTAGGGTAGTCTTACCAACGTCTGTCAACCGAGGTCGAGGAACTCAGCTTTTATAATCTTGTTACTTCTTTCAGTTACTTGTGAATTATTGTCTCTGCACCTGTCTTTCACTCTCCCTTCCTCATTGTGCCTATATTGTATTATTGCTTCTTCGGGCAATAAACTATCTACACAGATTCAACGCTATGACCAATTTCGCCATTGTAATCACCTCATAATTATAACCTCATAATTATAACAATGTCAATTGTAGTTCTTCCATTGAAGTGTATGATCGTATTACGTGTCACCGAATTGAAGTACAATCATTTTCATTGCTGCCGCTGTCAGAAAACCATGACCTATTCGTATAAATTATTTGATCACCTCATTCATATAACAATGTCATGACTGTCTAGCTTTGTTGTTGTATTAAGATGATTATTAGTTCAGATGTTTTGCCTTTCGTCAATATCAGTCACCCTTCCACCTTCGATTGATTACTGGGGCACCACTGACAACGGGAACTCTTACCCCTATCGTGTGGCTCTCCTGTAAGTGCACATCCGGTTACGAACCCTATGTATGGGCCAACGAAGTATTGATTGTTCCTTCTATTTTCTAAGCAACTTGTCATATTAACGATTGCTATTTTATTTCTATCTAGGAATTTGTAGAGCGCCTATCGCATCATAGACTATTTGTAATAGAAGCCCAGAAGGAAAAAGAAGAGTGATATAATGCGGGGGAAAACAAGAGATGGAGCTTAGCCCGGAGAGGATGATGTACGCCAATCCATGTAGCGGTACCAGTCACAGGAAATCCCGGTTCTGAGCCGAACACGAGGGACCGGGAGGTCAAGATGTCAGTCTACAGAACTGCTGACGTTAGTCAATAAATCAATCCAGTCCGTCAGTTAGGTATTTAATCAGTCAGTCAGTATTTTAGTCAGACAGTGAGTGAGTCCTCTAGTCAGCACATGAGTCAGCCAAGTCAGTCAACAAAGCCAGTATGTCATTTGGTAAATAAGCAGCTTAAACGTGCAGACATAAGAAATCACACATGAACAATTGAATCTTAAATGTATAATTATTATTATTTTCAATTGTCTTAATTCGCTCATTTCTTTCTTCGCAATCCTAGATTCTCGTCCATCGATCCGTCGCCAGTACAGTGCCTCCCGTCTCTCCCTCTGGCTCCATCTCCTCCCGAAGATCCACCGAGCCACCGACATCGACCTCTGCTACCACCTGCTCCACGGAAGTGGAAGAGGAGGATGGAACCACTCCAGCTCCACATCCACCTTCGCCATCCCTCTACTACGTCCTCCATTCCTCTCCATCCCCGGTCCATGCGAACGCCGCCTCGCCCTCCTCCACTCTACCACCACCACCTCATCCACTCCGAACACCACCATGACCTTCAACCGTCGACTGACCTCAACAACGTTGACCTTCAACCCGGAAGTGACGTCACCTCCCCATCGAAAGACATCGGGCGGTGACCCTCGCCCAGACAAGTACGCTCACGGTGAGTCAACGCCTCCCTCTCCAACGGGTGCATCTGGGTCAACGATCCAAGTCACGACCTCTCATCGCCGCCCCCATCCAACCGCCACCCTCACCATCACCGACCACCGTCTTTCCCTCTGCGTTGTCATAGCAACCGGTTGCGTCCTCCTCCTCCTCAACGTCCTCATGTTGTCCTGCGTCTACTGCAGGACGTCCAGCTGCAGTTGGGTGATGACGATGGGGAGGATGGGGAGGATGGGGCAGCGGAGGGGACACAGCAAGACGAAGATCGTAGGAGATGAGGAGAAGAAAGTCTACAGTGACGACACAATCACAATCAACCGGATAACGACGACGACGTCATCGCACGATCGGTTTAGACCTCTTCCACACCGAACGCCTTTATTGCCAACAATATCATCGCCCCCACACCGACACCCACACCCACCCCCGCCGATATTGCCACTGACGTCGTCACCCTTGGCTGTGGGGGCGACGTTGCAGCGAGGGTCGGTTGGGGTCGTGAATCCGATTTCGTCGAACAACCTTCGACCCCTTCGTGCGTCGTCGTCGTCGTCGTCGTCTAAGACAAAGACTGTTGTTACGGTGCCAGAGACAATGCGACGACAGGGAGCAATTGGTAATAATCATTCGCACGGAGGAATGACGCAGAACTGCGACTGAAGTGTGGGAGCAAGAGAAAGAGACAGAGACAGAGAGATAGACAGACAGATATGCAGACCGACAGGCAGACGCAGAGGACAGATAGAATGGACAATAGAAAAGAGAGAAAGGAGAGGCACACAGCCAGATGAACAGCAGGAGGTAGAGGGACAAAAGAAAGAGACACAGGCAGCGAAAGGAAAGAACCATGGCAAGGAGGCTAACAGAAACAGTCACGAAGAGGCGCACAAACGGGAAGTGACAAAGAGATATTATACAGAAAGAACCGAGCGGATGTCTAGAGAGACAGAGACAGATGAACATATCTTTATTCAGTCACTTCTTTATTTCTTTGTTTCTTTCGTTCATTCATTCATCGTTTTCAATAGTTTATTAGCTGTTTATTGACTTTGTTTCGATATTGAATATCATTAAATTAAATATTAAAATTAAAGATGCAGCTGCACCGAGAACGGAAATAATCAGACGAAGAAAACGAATAAATAACTGACTTTCCCATTTTTATGATTAATTCATTCACTCATCCCGAAATTAACATATATCGCCACTTCGAGTCAACTCAGAGTCACTTCCAACCCAGCCACGACTAAAAGAAAGGTTTTTGGCAACAGGTAGAAAACAGGCTAATTATTCCCATCTGACCCGAGGGACCAGGAGCTCCCGACTAGCCTAAGAGCGCAGCCCCGATCGGTGGCCTGGTGAAAAACAGATCAGATGCTGTAAGTATGAATGAGCACCATAGAACAGTTGAGACAAGATATGAAATAACAGAAAATGTGTTTTTGGTTCGAATGGCAATATTTATATTATATAACCAGGTGAAGTGGATGGATGGATCCGATTTGACCAGGGTCTATAACAACAGAGGTCGTTACCCTGGAAAGAAATTTGCTCTGCATATTACAGCACTTAAGAGCTGGTGTAGTACTATATCAGGTGCAGTACTAGAAAAAGGTGTTTATATAAGGACCGCAATTCTTGTATATAATAATTATATATATATATATATAGCCTATATATCCCGCAATTCCCAATCTCTGAAATTTCCTTAAGAGAGTAGTTGCAGGACATGTATTAAACCCGCTCCTCCCACCATTGAGGCCCCAGCCTTATTCCATGAGGCCAAGACTACATGACCGAATCGGTTGTAGGACATTATCCTCCCCTGGACATTTGCTCCCAGACATATTCCCCCTCCGGGGTAGGACATTAACTCCCCCAATCTATGATATCATTACCTAAAAATGATCCACAAAATATAGCAATCGGCGTATGTTAAGTTAATACATCACACATTAGTTTATCTTTGTAAAGATCTGCCAATTTATATCCAGGTTTGATATGTACATTTACATGTATATGACAAAACATTTTAAGGTGTTAAATGTAGGAAGACGCGAACAGCTCATTGTGTCAATTGTTTGTATGCGCACTTGTTATAGCGCCCCTTCAAGCTCTCTCTACTCAGAGGCGCTCCCGAATGCAGAGCGGACACTGCATCGGAGTTTCACGCCGAAGCGCTGAGCAATTGTGAGTGAAGAACTTGCCCAAGGTCCTTACGCGGCGAGGTGGATTCGAACCTCGAACCTTCCGGCTTGAAGGCAACGACGCCACTACTACACCACCGCGCCCCACAATGCGTACAGGTACTTGTTATAGCGCCCCTTCAAGTTTTTCCTACTCAGAGGCGCTCACGACTACAGCATTGACCCTGGATCGGAGCTTTACTCCGAAGCGCTGAGAAATTGCGAGTTACTTGCCCAAGATCCCTACGTGGCGACTTGAGGTGGATTCGAGCCTGCAACCCTATAAGTTATGCAATTGCTACAACGAAAGTATTGGACACCTGCAAAACAATAAAACTTACGCTTTATAAGTTAAGGACGCGCTTGGAATTATTAATGCAACGCGATGCCTCAACGGCTAATAATAAGTTACGCAGAGTTTTCCTTTAAAAAAAGAGTAACGCTACCGTTGTTCTCATAAAAAACCTAGGGCGAACATCGCAAATTAATCTTCTCATGATAGTATATATAGTTGAGGTAGTAGTAGTGGTAGTAGTAGTAGTAGTAGTAGTAGTAGTAGTAGTAGTAGTAGTAGTAGTAGTAGTAGTTGTAGTTGTAGTAGGGCTAGTAATAGTAGATACGACTTGCAGGCCGATTAGTAAGCAGCCTCACAATAATCTAAAATGGACCTGATTAAAGCTCTATAAATTGTAAGAAGATTTGTTTTCAGCTCTCCAGCTATAGCCACTTATTGCTCTAATAAGGTTTAATATCTTCCTGCATTTCTTTATAAGGTAATTAATGTGGGGCTTCCAACCCAATAATTATTTTGCTATCAAAAATTACTCGAAGAAATTTGACCTTATCTTCCATCTTTATTTCTTTTTTGTCAATTTTTATATTAATCTTTGACAAGTCATTTCTGTTAGAAAAAAGGACTGCCGTAGTTTTATTAAAAAATATTTTAAACCCGTTTTCACTACACCCATATTGTATTAATAATTAAACTGACTGATAGATGAGTGTTATTTTCCAATATTTTTATATTTCTATGACCTAGATAAGCAGCACTGCCATCTGCAAAAGTGATGTGTTTGCACCATAGACCCCTGTACAGTTAGGAATATCGTAAATCATTTTCAGGAATTAGTGATATACGACATCCAGTCAATGTTCTAAAGGTGTCTAATTCCATCGCTATGAGCAGTCGAACCAGTACAGACTAACATACGCGTTGTTTGTATGCGTACTTGTTATAGCACCCCTTCAAGCTTACTACTCACAGGCGCTCCCGACTACAGCTCGGACACTGGATCGGGGTTTTACGCCGAAGCGCTGAGCAATTGCGAGTGACTTGCCCAAGATCTCTACGCAGCAACTTGAGGTGGATTCGAACCTGCAACCCTCCGGCTGCAAGGCAACGAACATACCCATTACACCACCGCGCCCCACGATGCAGGTTCCACATTCAGCTGACTATTCTAGACGGGAGTATGGCGGGATCTGTATTGCCATTATGCGGAAGGATTGCCTGGGCGTGGATTGCCATTTCTTTTACCGATTGCCCTTAGCGGGATTGCCATTAGAGGTCGATCAGCGATGTAGGATGAGCGAATCATGCGAATAAATAACAGAATGAATGACCGAATTAATTATTAGTCCGAAGGTAATAACCGAAGGAATAAGCGAAATAACCTAATGACCAAATCAATGACAGAAAAAAATTATTGCTGAGTTAACGACAATCTGAATTGATAAGGAATGAACACAGAACAAATGATACTATTAATGGCCGAGACAAAGGCGGAACAAGTTTCAACGAAGGTCCCCTAATGGAGATTAACAGAATGTCTTCATGGCATCGCAAAAATAATGTAATTGTAGCCATGACCCTGAACAAGTTTTGGCACAAACGAAGTGATAAGCATTAAAACGACTGTTGTTGTTCAACACCTTTTAAAGGGAAATCAATGAAGTTATATAAATTCCGCTCGAGCATCACTGCACGATAGTTTTAAACTCCAATCTTGAATACGCGAGCACTAAACGGAATCGAAACAGTTGATTCTTTGCTACGGCAAAATGTTCATGGATCGATTAAGGGTCTTGTTACCTTGTTCATTGGCTGTCGATGTATACGCTTTTCCACAACTTTGTGACCAGGCGGTAGAGGCTAGAACATTAACATCTGGCAATGATATACATATCGCCAGAACAGAGGAGGTCTGGTGTTAGAAGGTTTACTATTGTCAGTGCCATCTTTATTGCTATTGCCATTAGTATTTTAATTGCTATTGCTGCAAATTTTATTACAATTATCAACATCATCGTCATCATCCCTACCAAAGTCGTCAATCGTCATCATTGTTGTCGTTGTCGTTGTCGTTGCTGTGAGACTGTGATCATTGTCGTCGTCGTCGTCGTCTACCTCCTTCGTCCATACTGGAACTTCACACGGACTTGCAGTTGCAGAGTTAGCATATCATATGGAAAGCGTCCATTATAATACCTATCTAAGCATTGCTTTGAAACTTAAAGATGATGCTTGAATAATTATAATAATCGAATCTGAATATTTAATGTATAAATGTTGAATAATTCTACTGCTGTTGTCGTTTTATCTTCATCTTCTTCTTAGCGTTCTCTCCCTCAAGCAGGTTCGTATGTCCAACGACGCCATTTTTCTCTGTTCTGTGCTAGTGGCATCCCAGGCAACGTATTTGCTTCGCGACCACGGGATCAGAGTCGCGCCATCAGGCCGTTTGCCGTCGCTAGGGTCAGGGTTAGGTTTAGGGTTAGCGATATATGGATTAGATTAGGCTTTATTTTGAATTAGCCTTAACCCTAACCCTAGAGCCCTAACTCTAACTCTAGTCCTGACCTAAACCTAAATCTAATCCCAACCCTAGCCCTTGTCCTAACCCTAATCCTAACCATAAACCCTAACCCTATTAAAGTTGCATGTGAAATCGCGAATAATAATTATAGCCAACAGGTGAATTAAAATTGCCGTGTAAAATTGCGTATGATGGGTTTCGGTGTCGTCAGGTGAATTAACCGACAACTACCCAGATAATTATGTGCTTTGGAATTTTGGATTACTTTCTATCGCGATTACGATTACGATTACGATTACGATTACCTACGAAGCCAACAGCCTTTAAAGCTGCGGTGTCCCTGTATATTATATAATTATAAGCTGTCAGATTACTTCGCTAGTGGCGAAAAAATTTCGCTAAACAATGGTAACCGCTAAATTGCTTTTAAATTTAGCTACCTCTATAAATTGTCTTCTACGCGCTATAAACAAATCGAATGCAGCACACATTAAGTTTATACGTAGAGACTGATTCGCTTTATAATAATTATTATGTCGGTGAACGATTGGCGAATTATTGTAAATTCCATAGATTCAAAGTAAAGGCAGTGGGTAACGTCACTATTTTCGTTGGCATAGCCTACCACAGCGATGTCAAAAAATAGCCAAGTGAACTAAAGACCGGCAATTAACTTTTCCAAATGCCTAAAATGCAGGTCGTCATTAAGAACTCTGCCACTGGTTGCACTCTGCCAGTACCAGTCTCAGGCCTGGATAAAGGAGGAGGGCGTCGCTAATGGATTTTGTTACCACACAGTGACGCTAAACTGCAACTACACACGCACGTCCTTAACCAAGGTACAATCTAGCCCCCTGCTTTTTTGGGAAGGCGGAAGATTCGGGTTTGGGGATGACGTCCTGTTTGCGTTTTGGGGGAAGGAAACGGCAAATGCCAGTGACAAAACCATGCGATCGATCATTTTTCTGACGCCTTTTTTTAGTTTTTTATTAAAATTTCCGACAAAATTTGCTCTACTTTAAAATTAATGAGCTCTTTCGTGTTTATATAATGTAAATAAGACCAGTGAAATTTTCTTGAAGGGTGGAATTGTTGGACGTTTAGTTTTGGAGGAGAGAATGGCACGTATTTAAATGTACACAACACCTCGCAAATTTTCTGGGATGTCATTTTAGGAGAACTCCCCAGAAACGCGTGGATTTTATACACTGGCTCTTGGCAATCGTTGGATGTCGTTGAAGAACGAAGACTGCCGCTTTTAATCAGACTACAGTTTTAGACACCTTTCTATTAATTAATATTGAAGATATAAATTAACAATCGCGCTTTGCAATTTAATATCAGGAGTTTATTCATACTGATTGACCGTCGTTTGTTTGTATGTTTGTATGTGCACTTGTTATAGCGCCCCTTCAAGCTCTCTCTACTCAGAGGCGCTCCCGAATGCAGAGCGGACACTGCATCGGAGTTTCACGCCGAAGCGCTGAGCAATTGTGAGTGAACGACTTGCCCAAGGTCCTTACGCGGCGAGGTGGATTCGAACCTCGAACCTTCCGGCTTCAAGGCGACGACGCCACCACTGCACCACCGCGCCCCACCGTTGCCACAAGGTAGAGCGTGAATAATTATCCTTCATCAAGAATGCTAACATTCCTGCTCAGTAAGACCCTGTCTTGTTTGACATTTTCAAACGCAGATTCCTGGTATGTATGTACGTATGTATGTATGTATGTATGTATGTATGTATGTATGTATATAATAATGTATGTATGTATGTATGTATGTATTTATGTATGTATGTATGTATGTATGTATATATGTATGTATGTATGTATGTATGTATGTATGTATGTATGTATGTATGTATGTATGTATGTATGTGCGTGCGAGTGTTTGTGTGTGTATGTATGTATGTATGTATGTATGTATGTATGTATGTATGTATGTATGTATGTATGTATGCATGCATGCATGCATGCATGTATGTATGCATGTATGTATGTATGTATGTATGTATGTATGTATGTATGTATGTATGTATGTATGTATGTATGCATGTATGTATGTATGTATGTATGTATGTATGTATGTATGTATGTATGTATGCATGTATGTATGCATGTATGTATGTATGTATGTATGTATGTATGTATGTATGCATGTATGTATGTATGTATGTATGTATGTAAGTATGTATATAATTATGCGCACTTGCTATAGCGCCTCTTCAAGAATACTACTCATGTGTTCTCTCAACTACAGCGCGGACATTGAATCGGAATTTCAGTCTAAGCGCCTGAGCGAAGGACTTGTTCAAGGTTCCTGCGAGGCGGCTTGAGGTGGATTCGAAAATGCAAACCCCCGGCTGCAAGGCCCCAAACCAGAATTATAAGGATGGATGATTCGATTTCTTCCTGCAATAACAGAGGTCACTTTGAACCGTTAATAATGGTAAATACTAAACACCTTTTTAAAGGGCTTTAAATGTTACATAAATAGGCAGTAGTTATATTGAAGGCTGCATATTCGAGCAGCCTCAGTGCTGTTGTGTCTGGACTACACAATATCAAAACAGATTTAAACGCATGCTAAACTGATGAGTAAAGAATTATAATGGAAATGAACATAAATTGAAGTTGAAACTGCTGTTCTTAACAAATAAGTTAATAATACGAAATTATTCACGCTGTCGTGTCTATTTACTTTAGAAATTATTTCTTTTTGGTGTTGCCTGAATTTTCTGTTGTTGCTTTTCGCAATGAATTTTTTAAATTGAACATAAATGTTAGGGTAGATCAATGTGTTCTGCCGTTTACTACCTTCATTTGCTCATCTCAACTCTCCTTAAGCCTCGTAATCTTACTTTACATTACCCAAGGACTCCTACATTCCACATGACTGAAAAGTTCTGAATTAACTATTCGCTTCAGTTCAGAGTGCAGCCCTCTCTCGGCCATGACGTTATCCTCACGTCTTGTTTGAAACTGTTCAATGAGCTGGGATGACAGGGGAGAAGGCATTCCGATGAGCCTTCGTTCTCACTTAAGGACGCTTATTAAACACCTTTAAAACGCTGTCAACTGGCACAGTATTAATGTAATATTCATTGCATTGCTGTAATATGTCTAACAAATTTCCGTCGAAAGTTGCGTCCTCAGTTGTCCAAAGCCATCGTTATTCTTCCAGCGGCTAGTTGGCCTTGGTCAAGAACTCTCGCGTATCTTGTATCACGGTGTTCATAATAAAATCCAGTTTCGTTATAGAAGTCAGATTAAGCCATTTTTACCTGAAAAATCCAGTCAGATGCATCTTTGGCCTATGTGATTTATTTAGGCATGAAAATAGCTCCAAAATCACGCCCTTGAAGTGTCTGTCTGCGCATTGTGTCTTTCATTGCCAATTTAACATTTTGGTCACTTTAATTCATAAGAAATGTCAAAATCACTAATCTAAACAATTATTTGTAACACATTAATCATCATCACGATCGATGTCTCCATTTGATACTGAGCGCGCGCCAATCGTTATAATAAAATTATTTCATGTGTCGTCAACAAAAACTAAAGGAGAAGGCCCAGCGGAGGGAAGAGTGGCGACATTGGACAGCCGAACCTGCCTAGCGGCAGAGAACCAGAAAAAGAAGAAGTCGTCAACAACAGCCAAAAATCGAAGACCAAATTTAAATGTCACCGGCGTTGCAAACCATCCACAGAGCATCGTTAAACGCGGATCAGCACTTTAGACACCCTCAAAATGACTGGCGTTGAACTCTGAATCCATTTACCCATCCATCCATCCATCCATCCATCCATCCATCCACGATAATTTTACAGGTCACAACTCATGGCAATATCTCTAACCAAACCACCCTCCAGCGGTACAACACGTGCTGTTTCATCAGCCTTCCTCTCAGGCTCCGATATCTATCACCACTGGGTTTCCACACAAAACTAAATTCTCACCTTTACAAGAACTCTCCCTGAATCACCTCATCCTCCGTGTTCGAATCCCTAGGATAAGCGATGCCATCTGGTGTTCAATCGAAGTGTTGAGAACCCTTTCGACGAACCCTCTGAGTCGAGGAAGCGCTTATTCTGGTGTCATGTGATTGGATTTACAAGTTTGGAGGTTTCAACCAATGCATTTATCTCTCCTCTGAACTTTCGCCACTTAATAGACGGTAGGCCTACTGCTGAAGACGCTCTGTTAATATGCAGATAACTATGAAGCTAGACCAGTGGTTCTTAACCTTTTCAAGGGAGCCGAACCCCAAGAGAAATCCATGACAACTCACCGAACCCCTAATAATAATAACCGATGTATTTAGTGCACGTCGTACGACAGTGGCGGCGCCAGGATTTCAGTTCTGGGAGGGGCTGAATTTGCGGAGAAAATTTTCCGTTTTCAGTGCCAAAATTTCTGATGACTCTTTTTTTTTGTCGTCGACCAAAATCTCAAGAGAAATTTCCATTTCGCCCGTCAAAATTTCTGATGACCTTTTTTTAGTCATTTGGTTGAAATCTTGGAAAAATGGTCCTTTTCCGTGACCGCCAAGCTGTCTGCCAAACCCTCGTACGGTTATTTTTTGGGGGGGCTAAAGGGGGTTAATCGTCAATTTTTTTTATTTTCACAAGGAAAAAAATGGATGGCCTTTTTTAAGAGCGGGGCTTAGCCCCCCTATCCCCCTAGCGCCGCTACTGTCGTACGATGCTATTTCTGCAGAAAAAACAACGAAAAATTACATATCCTATCGGTAATACCTTGCGCCACAGAAAGACGGTTGCCCATGTTAATTATCGGGAAGTGCAGTAAGACATAACTAAGGTTAACAGGATGAACAGCTTTAGATTTCATAAGGTATATGGCCTGGTAGGCAATCATTTTCAAACAAAATTTATTAAATAAAAGTCGAAAAATAAAAATAAAATAGCAAATGATTTTTCACTCACACTCACTGACCTCTATGTATATATTTCAGAGGACCTCTGCCGAACCCCTGGCACTGGCTCACCGAACCCCATGGGTTCGGTCGAACACTGGTTAAGAAACACTGAGCTAGACGATAGTGACACATTGCACATAATAATTATATGCTCGCACATACGAACAGATTATAGGCGTATATCCATCATGATTATCACGTAGTTGTGTCAACGCTTAATTAAACAATATTGCAGTAGACACCTTTGTAAATATTTAGAACGACGTTATAATTATATATCTGGTTTCACTTAAGTTGAAATTAGTTTTGTAAAACAATTGATCTAAAACAATGTTACTTAAATTGCATTAGATGATCTTGCTGTCACAATCTATGACCACATAGGAAATGTAAGATGGACTTTTTAAGTACTGTTGTTAATGATCGAACATTGATGAAATTGTGTAGCTTCATTCAGGCACCAGTCCTGTTTATGGTGTTTTTAGTATGCTAGAAGTTTGTTTTCATTGCATTGTAAGTAATTATTTTTTGTATTGTCGTCAACGGCCATTGATGTTATAGGACGACGTTAAACTGTGGAATAATAATAATAATTAATTTAACTAAAGACTATGTCTGTTGCACGAGTTAGTAGTAAAGTGACCTCAGAGGCTAATTAGAGGCTAATTTGCTGGTGGGCAAAAGCAAATTTTTTGAAAAAGTCAACTTGATATCGTTGAAAACTGCATCCATATATTCATATTGTGAGGTTCCACGACTCTCTACGACTGGTTCTTGTCATGGGATGGGCTATAGTCACGGACACTTGACTTTGGTAGCCTTGAGGGTGACACCTGGTGACAGACTGGTTCTATATAAGGTCTGACTTCAGGGGCGTCTCTCTCTCTTGAGCTTGAGCAGATGATAGTTAAGGTGGAAGATGAGTCTCTGATGTTTTCGGCTGCAAGGTGACTGCATGGCAGTCTTCTTGTCAGAGGTCTCGTTAGATTAAGTTTAGTTAAGCTTTCTTTCGTTACACCTCGACTTGGTGTCTTTAGTTAAGTCAGTTCGTCGTCAGCCTGTTGCTGCTTGAAGATGTTTGTTCGAACGGTCGCCGCTGAAAGAACAATGCCGTCGTCGACTTTCCACTGGGCTACAGTGTGGTAACTGTATCATTTCGCCTTTTATGTTGAATTATACCTTTAAACTAGACACGAGTTATTTAATCGAGCTGAACTTAGTAGGGACCTTAACATAGGGGGCGCGGCTCGTAACAAATGCGGGCTCGTCGGGATTTTTTTTTTGCATGTCGTTGCAATGTAGGCGTCCGGAATTTTTTCTGCAGGAATGGGTCGCTAGCTGGAATTTTTTTTCTGCAGGAATGGGGGCTCGCGAGAATTTTTTTCACGATAATTCGAAATTTTGCGTCGTAAGTGGGCGTTTTCGTGAAATTTAGAATGTTTAAGGGGCGTGTCAGCTCTATTATACGGTAGATATTCCGTTTGACAGTGTTCAATTGTTGGTTGGCCGTGAAGATAGGTCAATGGCTCTTGCTTTTGGAGGAAGTTCTGAGAGTTTTGAGAATTTCGAGGGGCGTGTTTTCTCTCGAATATACGGTATTAATTCCGGTTGGCATTTTTGCATTTCGAGTGCTTAGAGGCGTTTCTGCTCGATTATACGGTATTAATTCCGGTTATATGCTCTATACGGTATTCATTCCGGTTTGCATTTTTGACTTTCGAGTTTTGAGGGGCGTGTTTGCTCGAATATACGGTATTCAGTCCGGTTCGATGTTCTACACGGTATGAATTCCGGTTGACATTTTGAGGTTGAGAATTTGACGTAGCACTCGAGGAGTTTTTCCGAGGAGTTTTTCGGAAGTTTTTCTGGAAGGTTGAGAGTTTAAATTTTTTTCGAGTTTTTCTTGAAATTTGAGAGAATTTTGAAAGTTTAGAATTTTGGGGGCGTGGCAAACCAATTTGTTTTTCTTTCTCTTTCGTAGCTTGGAGGATTGAGAATGTCTCCGTGGAAGACTTTAGAGGAGAAACGAGAGAAGCAAGTGGCTTGTAAAGAGAGGAGAAAACAGAGGAAATTGGAAGAGAAATTGAGCCCAGTAAATAGACGAGTAGCTGAATTTGCAATTTTTTCGGATCGTCTTGTTAAACGTGAGCAAAGAGACGGGTTTTTTCGTTCGTCAAGTCCGCAGGTTGAAAGTGAAATTTGGGATGAAATTGCTAGAGAGAGATTGGCCGATGAAAATCGATTGCGTTCTTTGCAAATTTCTTCTGAGAATGGGCGTAGAAAATGTTGGGAAAATTCGAAGAAGGGTCAGAAACGTGGGAAATTTGCTTCAGAGGTTAAAGAAGGTGTGTCAGTTTATCGAAGTGATTCTGTTTGCATGGTAGATAAGAATTTAAGTAGTCAGTCCGAAGGAGTGTTTCGAGCTGACCTACATCATGTCAGTGGCGATACGCAGCCAAGGGAACAGATGCACGTGTACGACGATGCTTTTGACGATATGTCTGAGTGTAATTTATTTGAAGACAACGACGTACAGCATGATTCTGTATTGGGTTCGTTGAATAACACTGTGGATGCTGTTGCCTTTGTGCATGATTTGGTTTGTGCTTCGGATGTTTCGGATGCGTCTGTTGACTTAGGCATTTCGTTGGAAGGTGTGTCTGTACTGGACTTGTGTACGAGTATACGGTCGGATGAGCATGATTGTGTTCATTTCGTGCATGATTCTTTTGTTGAAGTTGGATGTCAGACAGAGGTAAACGTGCCGTTGAATGTATGTGATGAGTGTACGCAGGAGGTGAACTTCTTGTTTGATGATGTGTTGGATTTTGTGCATACGTCTATGAGTGATGAAGTTGAAAGTATTTGTTCTGTCTTTGACTAGTCTTTGTGTCACACGGTTTAAAGTTCAAGTGGACTAGGAGCTTGGCTTTTCGATACTTGCATAAGACTTGTTTGAATGTTTTGTATGAGCGGGAAGACAATCGAAGTTGGCTTACAAGTTATATGTCTGACAGATTGTTGGCGGAAATAGGTCTCTTGAGGATGAATGACTTTTTCGCAACGTGATTGAATGTTGGCATTAATGACTTGGATTGTGAAGTTGGTGCGAAATTGTTTGTGCGCAGTAAATTTGAGTCGATGAACTGTTCTCGAGCGAAAGAGAATTCGGTTTCAATGGATGATTTTGATGAGACTGTTGAGTTTGATTCAGGAATGAATTGTGTTGTGCATTCGCCGGTTTCGGTGGTTGATTCGTCGCATGGTAGCGTGAATGAATCTTTGGGGTTGCAATTGAGTGGGACAACTGTTGGGTGTGACACGTCATTGTTGTCTGTTGTCTCGTTGCAGGATTGTGCAAGTGAGAATATGGTTGTGCAGTCTTTGATAACGACTGTTGTCTACGAGAAAGGATGGATGATGGGTTGGTGTTGTACGGTGTCTACGGTTGCACTGTTGTCAATAAATGTTGATCTAGGTGGTCGAATGACTAAGGTGAATAAGGTTGTGTTGTCTACGCATGGTTTCGTCTGTGAACATGGGTCGAATGAACTTGTGTTGACTGATGTTATTGTTCATGTTGATAAGGAGGTGAATTCGGCAGAAAAGGGGCAGTTGTTTTTGGATGGCATTGTCCGTTTTCACATGTTTCTCGTTAGTCCAGTGAGAAATACTGTGACTAATTTTTTCGATGATTATCTGAATGGTCATGATGCTTCGTCAGATTTAGCTGAGTTTCAGTTGAGTTGCGTTTACTCTTCTGCTTCGAGAGTTATTTTTCTGCCTATCGATGTGATGGACTCTTCAGTCGATGAGGTCAGGTGTTGTGTTTCGGGTGATTTTTTCCAGACTATTGACTCTGTGAGTTTGTCTGTGGGTGTGAGTGTATCTTCTTTGCATGAAGATTTTGCAGATGTGTTCTGGTCTGGTGTGCCTGAGAGCAATGATTTGTTTGCTGGTATTTCGTTGCCAGAAGTTGAGTTGAATTGCCATGACGCTAATTCTTTTGTTTTGTCTTGTGAGAGCGGTTCTTTGCAGATGGATGGCATGGAATCGTTGGTCTTCAATGGCGGGAGTCTGCGCTACGACTGTGCGAGGCTTCGGAGAAGGAACGTGAGCGCCTTCGTGGTTCAATGGATGGTGACTACCATCTTGGCTTTGACGGTTTCTGGGACGACTTCGCGTGTTTCCTTCGCGAGTGACGAGTACGATGGCTTGTCGCTTGCGTCCATGCTGTCGAGCGAGACAGTGTCGTCGCTCTTGTCTCTTTCCGAGTCTGCGACTTCGATGTTCGCCGTGGTGTGTCGTCTCACACTATGGTTTGGCTGTGTGCCTTGGTTCTTCAGTTTCGGTCAGTCACTGAAAAGAAATTTTGCGAACGATGGATTGGAACTTTCGCCTTGGATTGTTTCGAGAATGTGTTCTTGGAACATGCGGCTTCGAACGTTTTGTTCGATTTCGTTCATTGATCTGGTGTGCAGATTTTCTTTTGGCGATTGATGAGAGAAATTGTAATGACTCTTCGAGTTTCCTTAAACCATGTAAAATATTTATGGAAACTTCATTTTTTTTGGTTCGAACTGTTTTTCTCGAACTTTGAGTAGAATACTTAGGGGGAACGTACTTGGGCGTTTCGCTTGTATAGTTTAACTGATTGTTTTCTTGTCATGCATTTGTTTTTGTCGTAATTTCTGATTAGTTATGCGATTCTTTTCTTTGAGTCGTGTAACCTTCTTTCGTGTGCATGCTAGTTAAGTCAGAAACCCTTCTGGTTTCTGCCTTTCGTGGTCGTTCGGGGGTATGTGAGGTTCCACGACTCTCTACGACTGGTTCTTATCATGGGATGGGCTATAGTCACGGACACTTGACTTTGGTAGCCTTGAGGGTGACACCTGGTGACAGACTGGTTCTATATAAGGTCTGACTTCAGGGGCGTCTCTCTCTCTTGAGCTTGAGCAGATGATAGTTAAGGTGGAAGATGTGTCTCTGATGTTTTCGGCTGCAAGGTGACTGCATGGCAGTCTTCTTGTCAGAGGTCTCGTTAGATTAAGTTTAGTTAACCCTCATCCGCACGAGGGGGGTCTGACCAGACCCCCCTCCATATATTTGCTTCATAACTTTTTTAGGAGTGATATTTTCTCAGATTGCTTTTACGACTTTGTTCCTATATTAATGAGCTACAATTAGCACTTTTAAACGACCAAATCGATTTAGGGATATGGAAGTTATGAAGATATTACTGGCCGAGACTACAATGATGACAGTTTGGACAGTGAGAGCAACAATAAAGGATGTGAATATGAAGAGATGCCAATGCCTGAAGAACAACATTCAGATGCTTCTTTGGTTGAAGACAGTGTTGAAATTGAACATGATGATAAACACGATGATGAGACTGGACCTGATAGAGAAGAGAATTATGACGAATTTGTCTATACTATTGAAGCCGAGAGACCTAAATACAAGTAAAGATCGGCATAAATTTTGGCGTTCAAATGCAATGCCAATAGGACGTACTCTGTTGCACAATGCAGTAAAAGAAGATGCGGAATAAAATTATACGGATACATTAAGAATATTCAAGATAGTTTTGACAGTTTTATAACAGCCGAGATGAAAGGCATCATCATTCGACATACAAACCCGAAAGCAACAGCTAACGGACTTTGTATATGATAAGCTTACTTGCTTATATTTTAGGTTTAGTCCTATTAAATTCCATTATTTGTTATAGATATATTCTAGAAAATAGTCATAGGGCCTACTGACTCTGACCATAAGAGCATTCAGTACTAATTTTACTAAAATTATGGTTTCCTTATTTTGATTTCCAAATTTTATACATAGACTAACCTACTATTGCGACGATGAACATGTATGACAAACCGTGACAATAAATGTAACTTAACATTTAATTTCAAATTCATCATAAAGCTTATTTATATTGCATAAAGAGACTGATACATTGTTGTTTTGAGTTACTCTGATATCATCTTACAAAATTGGCACATAAAAATTACTATTTCCTATGAAAAACCCACATCAAAACGGGGGGTCTTGCCAGACCCCCCCTTGTTCAAATTAAGTTGCATTTTAGCTTGTTCGGATGAGGGTTAAGCTTTCTTTCGTTACACCTCGACTTGGTGTCTTTAGTTAAGTCAGTTCGTCGTCAGCCTGTTGCTGCTTGAAGATGTTTGTTCGAACGGTCGCCGCTGAAAGAACAATGCCGTCGTCGACTTTCCACTGGGCTACAGTGTGGTAACTGTATCATTTCGCCTTTTATGTTGAATTATACCTTTAAACTAGACACGAGTTATTTAATCGAGCTGAACTTAGTAGGGACCTTAACATAGGGGGCGCGGCTCGTAACAATATTCATTGAATTACTCTCAATTGCCGTTGATAAAATACGACGAAGTTTAACCTTGGAATCATAAAGACAAGCCAGTTTTCCTCTCCCACGTCTTAAATCTCGATCTGAACAGCCGTGGAAGTCACAAGATGTTATTAAAAGCGATTCACTATGTTGTCATTCATTTGTGGTCTTTAAACAATGTTTTCATTAGAGGTCTTTTTCATCGATGTTTCGTCGATGTTTCACTGATGTTATGATGAAACACTGTTTTTTTCCAAAAATATAAGTTTTGAGAACAAATCTGCCGTTTACCGATTACATGATTCAACCATTTGTAGACCCTCGTCAAATCTGGATCCATCCGTCCATCGCAATTGTAAATAATAGTGCTGTAATAATTATGCCAAACAAATTTTTGTCGACGGCAATGGCCTCTCTTGTCATAACGTAAACTATGGATTCCTCCTCCATCGCAATTGTTAAAACATTATCATCAATTGAAACGAGGAAACCGGTTTTAATTAAAGCTATCTCTAGCGTCACAATAACACAGACTTCCTTTCAACTTCTGTCGGCATCAGGACATCAAAAATTTATGGAAATAATCTTCACTTTTCTCCATTCGATATTTTTAGCTCCTTTATTTTGTTTTATCTGCCTCAAATCGTTGCCGAAAATGCAGACTGCTTGATTTTAGTGAAGGCGATCGACGAGTGATTATAAAACGTCTATTGACTGCGGGGAAATCTCTTTAGAGTGTCAGTCAAACTCGTTTTTCAATGTTGTGGTAAAGGTTGTCTGGCATCACCTTGCGACCGTCAGAGTTGATGATGTTGACCACACCTTTTTATGTGTTGACACTTTTATATGAAACACATTTGTTTCGATTTATCATTCTGTTTATTCCATTCAAACATACTAGGATTATCGATCTTACCGCGTAATTGTATTTCCTTTCTACGAATTCATCATTTATTTCGTTCTTTCTGCATAGATGTATTTCCTTTCTACTAGTTCAATTTTCTTTATGCCTAGCGGCATTCCTTCTGGCCTATTTTCATTTCCTCCTCATCACTGCTTATCATATTTCCGCGAATACGTCACTGTTTTGCGTCTTCGCTTCATTTATTATTTGTTGCGTACTTCATGGTTTTCTGGGCTCTTGAGTAATCGTGATCGCAAGCTCCCAATTGCTGAAATGCCACGCCAACGCCACACATAGGGCACCATAATGTATTGAGTCAAGTTTTATAAGTCTGGACAAATAGAAAATGTGGGACGCGGTGGTGCAGTGTTCGTTGACTTGCAGTCGGGTGGTTGCTGGTTCGAATCCACCTCAAACCGCCGTATTGCGACCTCGAGTAAGTCAATCACTCTCAATTGTTTGGGCGCTTAGGCATGAAACTCCAATGCAGTGTCCGCGCTGTAGTCAGGAGCGTCTATGAGCAGATAGCTTGAGGGGCGCTATATAAGTGGAGAATGAAAAAAATCAACAACAAATTTGAATGAAGGCACTTGGATATCGGATATCCGCTATCTCACAGTTACCTACGTGGATATGTTTATACACAGGCTGGGTATGCATATACACGAATGTTTGCACACGTTCATGTGTGCATTATTTGCATACAAACGCAACATCAGTAATATGCTTATCGTAGAACATCGTGGTCAGTTGTAAGGGACGCCTGTATAAGACACCCTTGAAAAGTTGTTATCCGGTGTTATATCATTGTGGGACGCGATACGTTGTTTGAATGTATGCCCTGCTCCATAAATTAGACTCTCTTGACTGCCTGCCAACATCGCCTGGTCGTCTGCAAATCTCAATGCTTTCACCATTTTCCCACCCACTTTTATCCCCTCATTCAGCTCCCCTAGCGTTTTTCTCTGACAATTTCTTCAATATAGATGTTGAATAGAATTGGTGACAGTGGGCATCCTTGCCTCACTCGTCTTCCTATTTTTGCCAGCCTACATACGTGGATACATTTATACACAGGCTGGGTATGTATATACACGAATGCTTGCACACGTTCATGTGCACTATTTGCATACAAACGCAACATCACTAATATGTTTATCGTAGAACATCGTGGTCATTTGTAAGGGACGCCCGTCTTAGACACCGTTGAAAAGTTGTCAACCGCTGTTATATCATTGTGGGACGCGATACGCAATAAATGTTAATTGGCAATGTCAGACTGGCAAGGCAGTAGCTATGTTTTTGGGTGTTTGAACACCCCCTGAAATGGAAAATGTAAAAAATAATAATGCATTTGCGAGCACATGATGTAAAAACCATGAAATAAAACCATGAAACATCCCCCGAAATAATTGTAAAAAATAGAATTAATTGATTAGTGATATTTTGTGAAGATTTCGGCCGGATGACAAAAAAAGGTTATCCGTTTTTTAGGAAGAAAAATTGAGTGAAACACCCCCGACATCAAATCCTGGCTACGGCCTTGCAGACTGGATGCTCTGCTCCATGAATTTCACAGCACTCACAATTACTTTCTCTCGTTGTTCAAGATCCAGTTTAGACTTTCCGTGCATCTGAATTTAACTTACCTTTCGGTGACCGTTCCTTCGAGTGAGACTCCACTCTGCATGCACCTGATGCTTTTCCCGTCACTCTTTACTTGTTATTTCAGTCAGGGCCCTTAACTGAGTAAATTTTCTCCATCACTTCGATAAAAAATAATAATAAGATCAAGACAGATGATGTTGGATTGGACTAGAGCGATTGATATGGAAAGCTCAAAGAAGAGGTCACACCAACGATAGAAAAGGCAACGTGGGGCAATGGAAGCTGACTAGTAATAATTGCGAAATTTATATGGCGCCGTCACTCAGCCATGCGTCACGGGGGCGACTAAAGAGCCAAATGACCTGGAGAAGAAAACGCGAGGTTAAAATCACAGCGCAGCTAGAAAAGTCCTCCGTTTACAATAGGATTGATGATTATCGTGTAGCCATCTTTCTAGCGTTCAGAAATGCACACAAGACCATGGAACAGAATTATCAATGGCGCTGTTCAGGGTCCCGACGTCATCGCATGGAAGCAGGATCGAATCACAAATGACCGACAGAGTGCACTTACAGTATCAGTGTTCTACAGTTGATGTATTTGTAAGCGCATTCAAGATTTAATATGTCGCGCAAAACACCAAAACCAGCAATAAGGTGATTTTCCAAGATATTGAGTTTGATGCATCATTCAAAGGCCTTGTCTCAAGCAAAGCTCGAGGGTACGCATACCCTAAAATAGAATACGTTAAAATACGTACGTACCTTTCAAAAAATAGAATACGCATATGGTACGTACCATACACGAAAATTTTATGTATGCATGGTTTACTCAGCGACCCATAGCCAACGTAAAATCTGACGTCAACTGTAGGCCTATGCGTCATTGAAACCGGTACTTCCGGTAGCGTAGCAGTAAATTTAATTCCATAAATTCTTTGGTTATAATTAATTTAATGCAAATTGTAGGCTACTGTCTCTCTTATGAGAGCTAAGTACACGTCGCTAGTTTGCAAATTGGTGTAGCCTAACTAGAAAGTTGCAGTAGGCTATATCTATATAGCCTACGCATCAGTCAGCGAGTCAGCGATGCCCAGAGAACCTGGGAAGGAATGGACGCACGTGAAAGTTTTGAAAAACGCGAAAAACAATTATTTGATTGAATGCAATTTTTTCGACAAGCAGTTCTGGGTTGGATCAGGCAATTGCACAAGAACACATCTTTGAAGTGCTGCAGCAGAACTGAGACGACTGACTGACATTTAGTGAATTAAGTGCAATGTATGCTGGATAAACATAGACCTACAATATAGCATTGCAGCAATTTACTACGCCGTATACTGGGTGGTGAGTGTTTGCTTAAATTAAATTGAACATTCTTATAATGAGCAATGACGTGGTTAACGTATTTTATTTATTGTTTACGTACCCTAAAATAGGGTACGTTAAAATACGTTCGTACCTTTCGAAAAATAGAATACGTATGGTACGTACCCTCGAGCTTTGGTCTCAAGCTTTAAAATGACAAATTTTTATTGCTTTAGCTCCATTCCAACCAAAGATATAAAGAAAAAAGTGATCCAATTAAACAGATTAATTAACCAAATAGCTAAATTAAAACAGAATAATTTGCATATCAAGAGCATTAAATAGCTCTAGAAGTTGTGTTTTAAAAAATTGCAAAAATTATTATTTTTAATTATCATTAATTTTTTATATTAAATTCTGCACAAAAAATAAACAAAGTCACAAAAATACCATTTCCCTAAATATCTCTGATGTGTAATTTCAGACTTAATGCTGATTTCGGTGTGGACCGCCACATATAAAGAAACAACCACTTGAGGCAGCAATCACAGCGGATTCATCTCGCAGAAAATTTTTTGGCAGAACAGTCGCAATTATGAATCATTTCAGTCCGATTAATTATAAAAAGCTTTGCTGAAGGACATTAAGGTGTCCAAAATTACACTGATAGTTATTATTCAATTTGAGAATATGAAATGCTGCCAATTTCCTTTGCGTTGTTTTAATACCTTTCGACAATATTTCTGTGTTATTCTGAAAGCAGGGAACTGATGTATTGTTGGAAATTTGATGCCTGGGACAGCAAAGATGAGTTGCATCGCCCTCCTACTTCCATCATATCTCTTCGATAAATTTTCAGGTGTCATTAAGGCAGATGAACCAGATACACAGTCTTGCTCCTAGTTACTAAGTCCCTGCAGGGCCTAGCGCCTAAATAGATAACCACGCCCTTTTCGTTCTGCTGACCGCGTTGTTCTATTTGTGCATATATCACGAACCTCGTTAACACAGCATCGGGTTTTTGCTGCTGTGGGTCCCTTGATGTGGAATCACCATCCTTCTGAAATTCGTGGCAGAATTCTGTTGTGAAAATCACCTGCATCCTTTCGCCTCGCTGCTTAATGACCTTTCTGTTTTCATTGGCCTGTCACGCTGAGAGCGCTTCTGAATAATATTATAGCTCTGCTGTGAGAAGCGCTTTACAACTGTTATATTAGATTAGATTAGATTTGACGACGCCTTGGAAAACACTGCGATGTGTGTCGTGTCAGACCTGGAAATTACAGAATGGATGGATGGATCCAGATTGCCTCGAAAAAAGGTTTTTGGCAAAATATAGCTAAAAAATTTAAACGATTACAGAATTATCGCGATCAAAATATTTATAAGGCTGTCAAGAATCATTTAAAGGTGTCAGTAGCCCTAACCGACAGTATGCATATAATCACAAATCCAGACGACGATGATGATAATAGTTATGCTGCTGCTGATGATGATGATGATGATGACGACGACGAGTTCTCTGCCCGAAGGCAGATTTCTTGGTTTTATGCTCCTGAGTATATAGAGATGAGTGAGGTGATTTTCCGTTGCCTTCCTCACAGGCAATACTGGGTGAGCAACTTGTCCAATGTGCACGCATTAGCTTGAGGTAGATTCGAACGTCACAATTCGGTCACAAGGCACCGAACTTTCCGCTACACCACCGCTTCCCACGCATACAGGTGCTTCAGTAACTCATATGTAAAAAAATAAAAATAAAATGCTGGGGACTGACACTGGTGCAAGCAGCGGCGGAGTTACACAGAGTTGCGATGACGAAACATCATATTTAAAGCATGTGCAAGAAACTTTTTCTGATGTCTGAGTAATAATATTCTTGTAGACGTAACATCGTGGAAATCACTGTCAACTGCTAAATAATCAAATGAACCATTGCAGTTAAAAACTATTTAATCTGTCGTCTACAGCAAAAAACTTTTGTTATTTCAGTTATATATTATTTTCTGTGCCGAAAATGTCAGAACTTTTAAAGCCGTAGACTACATAAATGCTAAAAGTGTTAGTTTCTGTTTAACTAGATTGTGTTAGGACGAAAGTGATTAGTGTCGCCCTTCTCCAGTATGAATCAAGTAGCTGTAGAATGATTGCCACGCTGCGACCGTAAAAACATGTCGCTTAGACACCTGTAAATAACTTTCTACGGATTTTATATATACTCGCAATATCAGAGGCATGCGTCTATTCACCACAATTCTTGTACACTGAATCGCTCAACGCAAACAACTTCAATAGCAACAAGGATTCGATAGTGACCATTATTTTCAAGAAATGTTTAAATATATGATGTGTGCATTGAATTGTCGCCGCGAATTGGAATCAACGTCAACATCTTAAGCAGCCAAAAGATGTCGCTAATAATTATAATCAAGTTTACCAATAATGTGTCGGGCAATTCTGTAGCCAATGATGCAATACAACTGGTTGGATATGTAGTCTTGAATCGTGATGACAGATTCGTTATAAATAGTCACCAACGCACTCCTTTGCTCATGGGCGAATGGTTGCATTATACACACCGTATACCACAATGATCGGCCTTCAGAATGATTGTGATCATGTCGCGAAGTCCCCGAGCAGAAACACACATCTGTCGCCGAGGGTGGTTATCATCGCCGTAGGGTCAATCCTAGGAGGTAAGGCAGCAGAAGCGGATCCAGGGGGAGGGGGCTAATCCGGTCATGGCCCACCATTTAGAATTTTAAAAAAAATTTACCAGCTTTTCTGGCTCGAAAGTTGACGTGGCCCACCCATGAGTAGTTCCGTAAGCCCCTCCCCACGAGGTCCGTACAGTGGCTTAAAAACACTGTACGGCAAAAAGGTCATCAACTATTTTTGCGAATAAAATGGTATGTTTTTATTTTTGCGAATAAAATGGTATCTTTTTCCTTTTCTTTGGTAATCGACAAATGACTAAAAAAAGACCGAAAATTTTGACCCCTTCGATATAATCAACCTGGATCAAAGTCTTCTCTGCCTCGTGGGACCAACTCCATCTAATATTGCGACAATAAACCCGATGTTGATTTGAGCGACGATGACTGCGTCTTAAAACTCTTATCCTGTTTCACCTGATCCCCCACCCTCCAATTCCCGGCTCAGACGACACCCACCTTAGTAGCTGTTCCACACCTCTGATCATACGGTACCTCGACCCGGACCACCATGGACTACTCTTACGGACAACCCTCCTAACTCAACGCAGCGCTCGTGAATAAGCCGGTGCCCCGCGCTTGGCTTTCCAGTGGCGCTTTAGAAATTAGGAGATTACGATTAAAACACCAGATTCTTCCTCTATTGATACCAAGCAGTGATACGAATGGAATGTAGCGGCTACCAAGCGCACATTAATAAATGTGCAATAATAGTGATGGGTTGATTATTATCATCATCAGAATCCATGGGCCGAAAGTCCGTAGGTGTCCACTACATTGTTAATCACTTTTCTCCATAGTTTCCGCTCGTGTGCTACTATTCTCAAACTTGAAGATCTTGTTTACACCAGTCCCTGATGTCATCTATTCATTCTCGGTTAGGTCTTCCAATCCGCCACCATCCTACCCATTATACTTCCTAACATCACAGTTTTATTTTCCGATATCATACATTCTGCATAGAATTTTGTGCAAATGTCTCTGACTTACTCAGATGTTGGACTGAAACAGCTCTTATTTCCCATTACACTATGATATATAGGTGTCCTAAAGGTAAGCAACATTATGTAGATATCTAAGGCATTTTCATTAAGAGTGAAAGTCGCCATAGCCATGACTCGAAAATAAATTAACGTTGCTGACAACAGTTCTTGGCAGCCAGAAGTCGGGATCATTTCCTAAGGGAACATTAATCAATGGAGGGTGTTATGGGTAGCTGTCTTTCATTGGACTCTTAGGAACAACCCTATCAAGCACCAACAGGCCATAGGATGCAGTTAAGCTGTTGATATGATAATATTTTTTTTACACTCCGGTTGACTGACCGCAATTGGTAACAAAGTACAGTTATGCATTTGAAACAATAATTCACAAGAACACAAAATAATCATTAATCTTAACTACTGACAAAACAGACGGCCAGCAATACAAGGGCGCTAATAGCAGCCTACAAAGCACGTTTATCCTACGGGGGCTTCGGGAACCGAACTCGGACCCGCTCATCTCCATGCCATGGTATTACTCAATGCGACACCCCAACCTCGTTGTGATTCATGGGAACGGTAAGAAGTGTTCAAACACATTTGTGTCGACCTTAACAGCCTTTGTTGTCAAAAGGCTATAGTTAAACTCTGGTTTCATGTCCATGTTCTGGGAATGCCAGTCTCTATTCTGTTGAAAGGAGGAAGGCGAAGCTATTCATCTTTGTTGTGGCACAATGTCAAATAGCCAACTAACTTCATGGCAGGGAGAAAAACCAACTTAGCCCTCATCCTACTAAGTGTGGTCCGTTCGGACCCCAAGCACATAAACTGCTGTGCAGCTGTTGTCATAAGCACTATGAATCAAGAGAAAATTGAGTTTAAAATAACCTATATAGTCCTATAGTTATAACTTAGCGGTGTCTAATAATCCACCACAATGTTAGCTGTGTTATGCCAAAAAATTTCAAGGACAACGGCCTCTGTTGTCATAAGCGCATGACACTTAATCCCGCGACACTTAATACCGCGACAGTTAGCACCGGACATTTAATCCCACGACACATAATCCCGCGACCATTTAATCCCGCGACAATTAATCCCGCGACAGTTAATCCCAGCGACATTTAATTGTACAATTCGATAAAAACAATGGTCACAGCAATATTTAAACGATTTCAGTCTTTGCAGTTATAAAAATAAAACCATGTACAATTCGGAAAAAAGCAATAGTCACAGGAAAATTAAAAAGAGTTCCGTGTTTGGAGTTAAAAATATAAAACCCTGTACAATTCGATAGTCACAGCAATATTCACTATTGTTTACAAAAGCCTATATTACGAGTGAGATAGATGAGACATAGCACGAACTGCCACGAAGGAACACTAGGATTTCGGCTTTATCATACGTATGCATAGGTACCAAGTGTCGCGGTATCAAATGTCGCGTGGTCATGTGTCGCTGGAATTAAATGTCGCAGGGATTAAGTGTCCGGCACTAACTGTCGCGGTATTAAGTGTCGCGGGATTAAGTGTCGTGCTACCGTCATAAGCACTCGTCAAATCTGGATCCATCCATCCAGTTTGCAGTGTTTACCACAATTTTGGGGCTGCTAGGGCCGTTAACATCTATCTAACTTGCAATACTCCTAAACATTGGTTGTTGCACTTGTGTAGGAATGTAAAAGTTGCAATTATAAATAGTTGTCTAAATCACTCACTTAAAGGTGTCTAATAGTAAACTGAAAGATAGTTTCTAGCTATGTCCCCACGGCTGCTAGGGACGTTGAAATGAACACAACCGTACAATGACTTGAGAGCAAAGTGTTTAGAATGATTTCTGTGTCACTCTTTGTGCCGTTCCATTGTTCTTGTTGTGAGGCATCTAATGTGTCAGTTTGTTGAGCTGCTTCTTTTCATTGCAATATTAATCTAAACTTGTCGTCAATGGTTGATGGAGCCACAAGATGTCGCTAGCTCACCTGACTATAATTAGCTTAGTTAATCGATTGTCACTTCATTCGCTATAAACTATTGTTCAAGCTACCTTAGTCTTTTTGCTGCTATCGCTGCTATCAGTATCAATCAGAGTTTGGGAAGCGTGTGCTTACGTTCTTAACTCCGCCACTGGTTGCACTCTGCCAGTGCCAGTCCCAAGCCTGGATAAAGGAGGAGGAGGGTGTCGCTAATGGTCTTTGTTACCACACAGTGACGTTAAACTGCAAATACCACCACCTTTGCACTCCGCCACTGGACGTAAACTAGTAGCAGTGGTGTAGCCAGGAATTTCTGAGGTGGGAGGGGGGGTTATGGCCTGGTCGGATGCCCTGCTTGACACCAATTCAACAGTATTGCAGTAAATAAACAGGGAATAAAGAAACGAAGGGAATAAAGTAAGAAAAACAATTGTTACTACAAGCAATTGTTTTGTTTTTCTTGTTTAAGCGGACAAATAACCTTTAAAAAAACTTTTTTCCTAAGCCAATGTGTGGGGGTTTAACCCCCGAAACCACCAGGCTACGCCACTGTCTGGTAGTGCCAGCATACAATCTTGGATATTGAAGGGGCGACGCTGATCATAGTTTGCCAAGACTCAGCGTCGTTTTAAAATTATATATATATATACGGTTAAAGAGGGAATTCCACCACTGCCTTATTCGTGTGGTGCCAGTCTTAAACATGTATATAGAAGGAGGGCGACACCTATAATTATGTCTTCTATGAAGAGTGTTGCTAAATAGTATTATAATTAGCCGTTTTGTTTAACAAATGCGCCTTTGAGGTGAATTGAGGCTATAATTCAAGTCTGTACTTTTGAGCAGGATGCGAATATATTTATAGTAAGCAATATTGATCAATACGTAGGCGGTTATTCACCGAAGAGGCTTCAAACTACAGGCTGGAAGGGAAGATCGATGGATTCGATGACCCTGGATATAGGAATATGGAATATGTAGGTGTATAGGTTTTGAAGGTTATAGCCAGCGTCTAATTAGCTGATTATTATGGTTAACCAATCGGTGAGAGAAAATGTTTTAGATATCAACATAGTTTCGCTTACTTTAAGCACACTTTTATATCAAAGTTTAATGCGGCATAAGAAATGTTTTCGTTCGAAGGCTAAGTTCATTCCTCAAAAATATTTCTGGCACGGTTCGTTCTAGTGTATCCAGTTGATATAAATACAGTTGCTCTTACTTTAAGCACACCTCCATATCAAAGTCTAATGCGATATAAAAGATTTTTTCGATTCAAGTCAGTTAATGCCTCTCGAAAATTCACGGCGCGGTTCGCTCTAGTCGGTGTCAACCAGGGATGCCACTCTGATTTTTTAAAAAGGTCAGTTCCGGTGTGGCATGAGATCTTGTCCGACATGAAAATAATAAAGTCCGGAAAACCTTGTCATTGGTTCACGTGACCGATGACATCAGATAGCAACTGTCAGACTACAGTATTAATAGCACCATGAGATCTTGTCCGGGAAAGACACAAAATAGACAAGATAATTATTCAGCCTACCAAGACCAATGATACGAATATAAGCCTAGCTAGGCCTAACTATAATATTATTAAAACTAAGGCTTACGTGTTGAAATCTTGTATCATCGAAAATTATGGGTTTAAGTAAAAATAGCTCCTCATAAAATAGGAAGAAATTGATTATAATTTGATGGCTATTTGAAAGTGATTGCGTATGAAGTTGGAAAATGAGTAGGCTATATTAACACAAATTCATGATGTATCCAAGACACTGGAGAGGATACATCACGAATGTCGCCTGACGGCACCAGGTGATATTCACACATCAGACAGATAACCTAGGCTAACAGGGTCTATCTCGAGATCTGCTGTATGTAGTAGCCCTAGCCTACATGAGCATTATACATTCAACGGCAGTAGCATCGTACCGTGTCCTTAGATTTAGGCTAGCCTTTTGACCTATAGCGCTTCTCGAAGAATGACTCTCATAGTCGCCATCAGCACGAAAGCGCGAGTCCCAAGGAAAAGGAAATAGGCCTGGTGCTTTAATGAATGACAAATTGACCAGAAAAACGAGGCGTCAGTTTGGCCCTTAGTGCGGAAAGGTCCTTCCATATGGAAGGACCAAGCACAGCAAACGTTGATGTTGGGCAAGAGCAGTAGCCTACCATATATAGGCCCCAATTCTGGAAACAATTAAAAGATGAAGAAATCAGCAGAACATTATAGGTCTAATCATCGATATGAGGATGCGGTTAACGGCTTTTGCGCATAGATTCAGAGTTTTTATAGAGGCTTTTCGATCCCACCTGTGCTTTGGAAATCGATCTTGTAAAGATTGTAGGCTAGTGGATGCGTGTAGTGATAGGTAGCCATGCAGTGCAGGATTTCAAGCTAATCAAGCATATGCCTGATATCAGTAGGCCTATTTGATACTTTTAATACATATTTCAAGTATCAGCAGCCCAGTTGAGCAACAGCGTGCAAATTATACGTAAACACAGAAGTTTACAGCTATAACAGCTAGGTGCAAAAAACAGAACTGAAAACTTATGGATAAATGGAAAGTCTAATTATTAAAGGCTTTAGAACTCTTTTCTATGCTCTGAAAGCGATCTTACTCATTTTCACAGGCCTCGACTCATCGCCAGACTCCAGTTCGGCGCGTTACGCGATGGGAATTTCTGTCTAAATATAGAACTAGCGTCATCGTGGTCGCAACAACAAGCATCGCAAATTAAAACAATAATTCAACTGTTACATCCTTGATTTCTCGTCCCATATATAAAATTAAATTACTGACATTACGTTGGTAAGATACTTTTATGCGGATGTTTCGACAAAGAAAGTAGGCGGAGTCGTGTCCATTTCATGCCGGACAAGATTTCATGCCGGCCTAGGTGCAATCACGTCCTAAAAGTTGGGGAGGACCATAATGAATCACGTCCTAAAAGTTGGGGGACCATAATAATAAAGCTAGGGGACCACTCAAAAGTTGGGGGACGCGTCCCGTGGGTCCCATAGGGTGGTTGCGCCTATGCATGCCGGACCAGATTTCTTGCCGGACAAGATCTCATACGTTACCGTATGAAATAATGTCTTGACAACGGAAGTGGGCGGAGTCAGACACAATTTCATGCCGGACAAGAACCGAGCGTGAGGGCGGAAGTGGCGAGCACTAAGAGCATGGAACAGAAGGGAACGATTGGTAAAGGGTAGACCTGGCAAAAATTGCGGGAAGAAAAGGATTTAAAACCTGAATAGAGGAGAAAAAGTCACACAAAGTTTCTTATTAATAATTATTATCATCCATACCCTCCTTCCCTTTAAGATTTTCTTCTCAAATCCTTCCCTCTTTGTCATCTGTGTATTTTATTTTCAGCTGTTGACCGCCTTTCATTAAACACTCTATATAAGTCTACTGTGATAGTTACATTTACGTTCGAACACGGCAGTCGCTTTGCCAAAGCGCACTTTAGACACCATTAAAACGTTTAGAACATGTGCCATAACATCACGAAACCCAATTCCTAGATTGTTTTTGAGAGAGGTTTTAAAAACGGTTTTCTTGTGGTTGTAGTAAGTTGAACTTTGGCAATGAAAGTCCAATGACTTTAGAAATGAGTAAGACGACGGTAATTATCTTTGTCATAAAATAGCCTAGTGCTGCTAAAAAGTTCTAAGCAACTCCCCCTTAGCTAACGGCAATGCTAGCTCTACATATGCTGTGCTGTAACATAAGAACTGTGAGAGCTGAGAACTGTTCAATATAGTTATTTTCTCCTGAAGTTAACTTCACATGTTGTCATAAGTCTGAGACTTCGACGAACACCATGGAAACTATTTTCATCGAAGGTCGAAGCGTTTTGGCCAGACAACTTTATTCATAGTTACGAAAACTACATCAATTGTGACACGGTGGCCATCAGAGCTGTATTATGCCAAACAAATTTTTTCCGAGGTTTCGGCCTCTGTTGTCATAAGCCCTCATCAAATCTGGATCCATCCATCCATCCATCCACTGTTGGAGTGCCTAGAATTTCACAAGGAATAGTACGGCTCTGAGCCTCCCTGTGAGACTGACATTGTATAGGGACATTGAGCATGACCCTCACACACAACTTGTCAGCATCATTATTAATCCATCGTCAATAGTCATGTGACCATCTGTGAATCCATAAAAATTACTATCACTTCAATCTTGTCGGAATAATTTCTCTCGTGCATTGTTAATACGAATTTCCGTTTCGGCTGCCACCGACTTTTATTCGTTGACCTCGACAGCGGTTTGCTTGGTAACGGCAAGTGTTTCCACGAGTGTTTCTCCTCAACATTGAAACCAGTAGTTATGTTCAGATGGTGGAGAATATTGCCATCCAAGTGTTGTCTTAGTGGACTTGATGGAATGGATTATGGCTTGATTTATTTCCGTTTGTACCAACCGCCAGCTCTGTGAAAGTTACTTCTTGGAATCAAAATAATGCAAATAATGCGCCGTCACATGCTTGTATAAAGTCCTTGACAAACATTACAGGGGTGTTTAAAGCAGTAATTTAACTAATTGACAACCGTCTGCAGCAGTGAATAACTGTAAAAGGTGTATATATTCGACGACCACGGCTTCTGTTGTCACAAGCTGTCCCATCATCCATGGTAAATAACTTAAAACCTTTTTTTGCTAGTTTTAACTGTACAGAAGTGCCTGTACAACTGCACGTTAAAAAAAGCCGTGCGGCACACTAGCGATTCCAGGTTTGCTGCGATCGAGAGAAAAAATCTAAGATTCTCTAACCTTTTTATTGACTTTGTTGAAAATTTTTTTATAGATCCTTACAATTTTCAGCGGTTTGAGATTCTTATTATAAAGATTAGTTTATATTATTATCAGTTATTATATGTCATGTAATCAAAAGTAAAAGCTCTAATGGTACTAGGTTCCTATTCTTTACCTTTAATTTATTTAGTCCCTGTGTGTTTGATCCTCCTCTCGGCATCATTATTAAGGATTTAAATCTAAGCGAGAGGGTCAGTCGTTAGGGATGTGCGTTAATCACCTGCTGCCCCAAGTCAGTCGCTTATGCCCTCTAAGTCAGACACGAACTCCTTACTTGGCGACTGTGCGACGTTGTTACACAATGTATTTAACCATTTTTTACTCGAATCTGTATGATTTCACAGAACCGCTTTTAATGAGGCATTAAGCTAATAAATATTTACAGCTCTAAAATAAAAACAGATTATCTGGCTTAGTTTCTGCTGTTGGATGATCATTTGAACCTAATATTCTTGATCGAACCCTGATTGAGTTACTCAACCGACGTAGGTGGAGCGGAACCTCTCCACACCCATTCTGGAGGGCCATTATAGGGGTGCCTTTAGCTGTTCCACAAGACAACCTCACAGCCTCAGATTGTACATTTTGCAGCCTTTTCAATTGGTCAAATATCTTTTGTGCATCTTCTGTGAAGCGAAATTCTACTTTTAAGAGAACTGAACATTTCTTTTCTATGATGTCTGAACCGTTTAAAACTCGAATTTATCAGTCAACCACTCCGATGTGTTTGATCTTTCTCTCGACCTCGTTATTACGGAGTTAAATCTAAGCAAGAGAGTCAGTCGTTAGGGATGTGCGTTAATCACCTGCTGCCCCAAGTCAGTCGCTTATCCAATAAGTCAGATACAAACTCGTTATTTGGCGACTGTTTGGCGTTGTTACACAAAATGTATTTAACCAATTTTTATTCGTATCTGTATGATTGCATAGACACCACTTTTAATTAGGCATTAAGCTAATAAATTTTTACAGCGCTAAAAACACAACGAATTTTTCAGGTAACCTGCACGTGCACAAAGACCATAATGACCACGTGATACGCAACATATCACAGTCGTTTGCATGGGCACTTGTCATAGCGCCCCTTCAAGCTCACTACTCGGAGGCGCTCCTGACTACAGAGTAGACACTGCATCGGAGTTTCACGCCGAAGCGCTGAGCAATTGCGAGTGAAGGACTTGCCCAAGGTCCCTACGCGGTGACTTGAGGTGGATTTGAACCTGCAACCTGTCGGCTGCAAGGCGACAAACATACCCACTACACCACCGCGTACTATGACAAAGTCTAGTAAATAAGAAGGGCGAAGCAAACGATCTTTGCAATGACACATATTAGAATTTTTAGCAACTAACTAAATGGAGTTGAACACTGAACAATTCCTTCCATAAAAAGAAAATCACCCTTTAACCTAATCAAGCTTTCTTTCAACTCACCGACTGTGTACGGCGAATATTCTCATTGCAGCTGAGTTGACTAGAATTGCATGTGGTGCAGAAATTTCGATTTATTCACTGGCAAGATTTGAACTTCGCGCATGCTTACATGAAATAATGATTGTATAAAGGATATCGAGATACGAATATCAAAGGCAATTGGGGTCACGGCAAGATTAAATAGCATACAAATATGGAAGACCAAACAAATTATTTACAAGACGAAATTGAACAATATTGAGAACATGAGTGTTTAGCAAGGCTCTTTATGCCTGTCTATTCTTACTTCAACTAATCACGCTTCTTGCAAGTAACACAAAATTAATGACAGGAGATAATAATGAAATTCGCTTGGGCTTGTGCGGTATGCACAAACATTTCTTAAAAGTTATAATATTTCAAGCTACATTGTCTTTATTAATTAGAAGTGACTCAAAAAAACACAACAGCAACGCTAGCAGGCGTATACGCGACGCGCATTCCGAATTTCGCGGTTTTTTACTCGAAGTTTCTGTTTCATCAATTTTTCGTATCAGACGATTCAAGGTATTTTGTTCCGTCGTCTGTTAATTAAGGGTCTTTAATCATTTGAAACGAATTAAATGCTTTATCACTTCGCAAAAATTTGATCAAAACTCGTCTGTAAACGGCACTATAATTTCATTGCGTCACTATCAAGGGCAGAGTTTATCAGCAGTTAGAGGGGGGCTAAGCCCCACAAGAAGACCCAGGTTCATTTTTCCCCTTTGTAAATGGTATCTTTTCCCGGGCTAAGCCTCCCCCAAGAAGGCTTTAGCCCCTCCAAGAACGGAAACCAAACTCCGTCCATGGTCACTATGACAATAAAATATGGTTGTATGGGATATTACAAGCATCGCATTAAAATTGAATCTAGCACCAGTTAGGTTTTTACTAGGCTTATTATACTAGGGTGAAATGGCTTTGATTTGGCGCATTAAGTGTAAATAAATTGCCAAAAATTTTTTGGCTGAGTTATACGCATTCAAAGTCGGTGCTTTTATGCTGGCCCATCCTGTACATCGTAGGCCTACTTCAATTCTTATGACAGTCTTGTTAAACATTAAACAGAAACAAAACAATCCACCGATCTTTTTACAATACATAGTTTTATAGCGTCATACCGCGTACTCTAACGACATCTGACGCCATCGGTGGACACAACACCCTCTATAATTTAAAAAGCCCAAAGTTTTTATTCGTTTCCGCGGTCGTCTTATTATTTTAGCCAGGCGTAGGACTGTGACAATCACTGTCCGAGATTGAATTATGTCAACATGATAAGAGCAGTCGCAGTATTGGTAGCAGTTGCCTTTTATATCTCAGCTAGACTTTGTGATAACACAGATCGGTAGCATTTACCTCCTGTTTTATCCAGGCCAGGGCTTGTTACTATCTGACACAAAGCGACGAAATTTATAGTAGACTGGGTGGAGCATCGGCGGCATTTTACAGTAGTCGGATTATTACGGATGGATGAATTCCGAATTTATTTCAACAATGCCGTTTATCAATTTTTTTCACTCATCACGTTGATGAAGGGATTCATAGTTTAACGACAACATTTTTTCTATTTTTTCCATAATTTTTTAAACTACTATATAGGGCTGCAAAATGTAATAAGAGCTCTAAAAGGTAATTCATAACCGAATTTTTTTTTCTTATTCTTTTAATTGATGTAAGCAATTGCCATTGCAGTCAGCGGGAGGCCGAGTAGCACATTATGGATCCAAACGAAAGACAGAAAGAAAAGAAAAGTTGAGATACATAGTGTTGTTTGAAACTAGAATAAAGGTGTATAAGGTCCACTGCTTGAACGACATCTTCGGCTATAATTATCGCTTTCAACTGCTACCTTATTGACATCTGTGTTTCTTTTTTTTCCGCGGTCGTTTTCTTATTTTAGCCAGACGTAGGACTGGAACAAACACTGCGATAGACTTATGTCAACATGATAAGAGCAGCAATCGTAGTATTGGTAGCAGCTGCCTTTTATAAATTTTCAGCTAGACTTTGTGATATCACAGATCGGTAGCATGCATATCTCCTGTTTTATCCAGACCAGGGCTTGTTACTAACTGGCACAAAGTCACGAAATTTAGAGTAGACTGGGTGGAGCATCGGCGGTATTTGCAATAGTCGGATTATTACGAATGGATGAATTCCGAATTTATTTCAACAATGCCGTCTAACAATTTTTTCACTCATGACATTGATGAAGGGATTCATAGTTTAGCCACAGAGGCTGTGGTCGTCAAACATTTTTTATTTGACATAATTATTTAAACTAATATTCAGGGCGCAAAATGTAATAAGAACTCTAAGAGGCAATTCGCAACCGAAAAAATTAGTCTAATTATTATTATTATTAACGTCAGCAATTTATTATTGTAGTCAGCGGAAGGCCGAGTAGCACAATAAGGATGCAAAAGGAAAACATAAAAATAAAATAAATTTGGTATAAAGAGCGTTGTCTGAAACTATAATAAAGGTGTATAAGGTCCACTGCATGAACGACATTTTACGGCTATAATTATCGCTTTCAACTGTGACCTTATTGATATTTGTTGTGGAATAATCTTCGTTTATAACGGTTAGCCTAAATATGAAGTGTGTATCCCGATTGACATTCCATTCTGAGAAAAAGTACATTTCATTTAACTTATGATATTTACAGATCCTTTTAATATGACATAAAGTAACCAGTGGCGGCGCCAGGATTTCCGTTTTGGGGGGCCGAATCCTCGCGGAGGAAATTTTCCATTTCCATTTTCGTTCGCCAAAATTTCTGACGACATTTTTTTAGTAATTTGTTCGAAATCTATGCATCATTTACTTCAGTTTTTAGGGGCTAGTCATGTAAATATTTCACTTTTACATGTAAAAAACGGATGACCTTTTTTAGGGGGTTTCAGCCCCTCCAGCCCCTCATTGGCGCCGCTACTGGATCTGGACATCGTGAGATAATTATAAGGTAGGAACTAGCGCTATCCTTCAGTTCAATAACGAACACCTTTAAATTATTGATTTCGACAATTTATAAACACAATTTTCGTTTCTGATAACATCAATAGCTAATATTGGTAAGGTAGATGTCAACGACCTCTTAATTGCGGTGAACACAAGAAACTAGACTAATACTTCAGGATGGTTACTTTTTAGACAACGCTATGTCATAAATTCAGACATTATATAGGTTTAATTTCGCTCGATAACTAGTGATATTCAACTTTTTGACTAGGAAATGTTATTAAGTTACGTGCATAAGATGTCGGGATCATTTCCAAACGAAACAATGATCAATGGAGGGTGTAATACAGATGGTAGTCCTTCATTGGACTCCTATGCTCAAACCTGTCAGGCACCCACAAAGATGTCGCTAAATATTGGAAACCAATGCTACCCTCTAGTCTGATTTTATAACCTCTAAATTATCTGGTCAAACAATACATACATCATATTTCGAATAGTCGCTAGTACATAATGACAAACAGCTAAAGCTCGGGGAAATGAGGTAAGGTTCAACGTTCCCGGCCACTATAAAATGTTGCTAAACGCTGAAAATGTGTACCCTTTTTTTTATTAAGCACCTTTAATTTTGTGATTACGACAATAATAATTATTTATTGCGATAGATTTCTTCAAATTGGTAGTCAAGCAGAAAACACATAAGCATCTTAATTGTGGAATAAAGTTAGGTCAATGTCAATGGTCAAAAAGCCACAAAATTTGAAAATCGAGAGGGACACAGTAGTGAATGTTTGGAGTGAAAAGCTCAAAAGCTGTTGAAATGTATCCAGGACAAACAGACACGCAGAATCTTCTTTGTTTATATGGATTATGCGGGATGTTTCACACTGGCTCCCTTCTCCACTGAGGATTACATACAGGATCTGTGCTGTGGTTAGGTGGTGCATTGAGAGATCATCCATTATTTTCCCCATGTAAAAATAAAAAAATTTGACGATTTACCCCCTTTAGCCCCCCCCAAACTGAAATCCTTTACTATTATAATATATGACACAATCCGGCTAAAATAAGTATAACTTACTGTTAATTTTTGTACAAATACTATTTTTGTCCCACCTTGGGTGTTCAGCGTCGATCCACCCTTCGATCGGCGAACCAAGCCGAGCGTCTGGTTCCCCGCTGGCGGACTGCTATCCAACAGCGTCGCTCATTCTCTGTCGCTGGTCCAATAACCTGGAATGGTCTCCCTGTTAGGCCTACACTGCGCTTAGTTGCAAGGTGTCACTCTACTCTGTTCGTTAAGAATCTTGAAACTGTCTTATTTAGCCATGGTTGGGCCGGGAGCGCTACCTTGAAGAGGCGCTATAACAAAGCTCTTAAATAAATAATGATGGTTTGAATGTTACAGTTTGAGCCAGTAATATGTCAGAGTGGATGGATGGATTCAGATTTGACGATGGCTTATGACAACAGAGACCGTTGTCCTCGAAAAAACTTTGCTCGGCATAACACAGCAAAAAAGTCATCTAAAGCATTGAAACATATGATACAAAGATGCTAAATGAACTTGTTTAAAATTAGAACCGTTTAACCACTTTAAGATCTCAAGCATTTATGTTATTTAAAGCTCATTATAATACTGTAGGCTATTTATAATAATTATGCAGTTTTGCGAAGAGATGAGAGAAGCGGGATGTGCAAGGTCGATAAATGATTTTTTCGAGTGATTCCCAACAAAACTGCGAGCAATAAAACGGAAAGAGGTTGGTCCATGTGGGCCTACTTCCCCACCTCTTAACCGAAATAATTTCAGACTTATAGCGGGACTTTCCTTAAGCATGAGTAAGCGAGGTGTTCAAAAACACCTTCAAACGCAGAACCCTCATGCATTCACCCTGATATTAAGAGCGTTGAGGCTCTTGTAGGCCTACATGACAATGAAAATCAGATAATTCGCACAGTGATACGGCTTGACCCACACGTCCTGATTAACAGTTTTCCCACCGAGAGTCCACAGGCCTTATAATCTTCGTCCTCGTCCTCACAGTTGTGAACTCCCGATGAAGGACGAAAGAAACTACATTCCTCGAGCAGTTTGCAGATACTCGACCGTTGCTCCTATTTTTGACTTCCACCCATTTGATTGAATTATTATTTTCTTTATCATTTCCAATTTCTAACTGGCTGCGGTATGTCAGCAAAATCTAATCAGCCGAATATATACATAAAAGAAACTGAGATATAAATAAAGTAAGAGAAATTATATTTAGAGGTGTCTAAGCATAGGCACTGCTTCCATTAAGATAATTGAGCCGTATTCTATTCTATATTCGGAATTCCAAAGCGCCTCTCAATTACAGAAAATCAGAGACTCTTCAAGACTTAGTGCGAATAACACCTGGAAAAGAAAAGTCTATGAGACAACGGGCAAAAAAAGCAATGCCTGCGGATAAAATCTGAACACGAGTCATAGCAGGAAGCTAATTCAGAGTAGCCTACTTTGAACAGGCGCTATATAAATTTCTAAATAAATAATTAAATAAATCATCTGAAACTGGCAGTTTGCAGAATTCTCGAACGATTGGCTCAAGTCAACTGCACACAATTTTCATTCCAATAATGAAAATTTTGCAGGAGAGGCGTACATCATTCTAGATATGATTGTAACTCTTGTGATACTTTGGAGCTTTTGCATGGATGACCCGTGAACCTTGAGGGTTCTGATAGCATATATTGAGGCGGAATCAGAGCAGAGGATCTTATTATTGATGTGGTCTGTCACTGTTAATTTCTTTCCAATAAGCACTCCCATGCAGTCTTCATCGCACGTAATTTAATTACTTTACTGGCCTAACTGCACTCCCTTTCGATCGACTAAATACCAGATCTCTCGTCACATCCGCTGCCTACCCTTTCTCTCGTCATCGTTTCTCGCCTCGCCCACTGTCCATCGGCAAATTGTTCATCCATTGGCGGAGACTTGGGGGGGGGGGAGGACAAGGGGACGGTCATCAACTTTTTTGCATCGAAAATTAGGATTTTCCATCGACATTTCGGACGGATAACTAAAAAAAGGTCGTCAGAAATTTTTGCCGGCAAAATGATGGATAATTTTCGTCGGCGTCTCAGCCATTCTCCCAAAATCTTTGACCGCCTTTTCGTCCTCCGCAAGTCTCCACCCAAGTCTCGACCCATTCGTTCGTCGCCCAAATCCAGGCCGATGTCGCCCCTGCAACAGTAGTCCAGCAACTGTATACAATATCTTGGCAGAATGTTAGGATTTCATTAATTTATTAGTCCAGCTTCCATCGTATGCCATAGAGGGTGAGAATTGCATTGGGTGTTGAGGGCGTTTAGCCGTACTTTTCTTTCTTGAACCCTCTTAGTAAAGTATTGTCTTCACACCCAACGCCAAATGTATGAACATCTTCGTTATTTGTGTACAATTTTCATACAATGCTTCGTAAATAATGAAGAATCAACATCTTGAGTATAGGCCTAATTGCAGTGGTTGTTTGAAGAAAGTTGTCGCTATAATCCAAACGATGAACATTATAAACTTTGCTTCAACACCTTTAAATCAATGTAAATTTAAGCAATATAAATGTAATTTTCAGTTATTCTATAATTATTATGTTCTTATCGGCACTTTTCAGGGATTTTGTTTCAGAGTTTCAGAGGAGGGGTGTCTACTCGATATAGAGCGATACGACAAGCAGCCGCATGAACTGACTAAAGCAGCTTCCACAGCAGCATCATGATCATATTTTCATCGTCGTGATATTGCAAAATTTCACACAGAAAATAAGAGCTTCATAATTAAATTCCAGCATTAGTTGAAGATTGGCGAATAATATAAATGCATTTTGATTTGATCTGACCGACCCTTCCCTCATCTGCAAAGTCGTCCTAGTAGCAGGATTGGACGCCGGTACCGTCTACAAACCTTGGCGAAAACTTGGGCGGAGACTTGAGGGGGGGGTGAAACCGAGAGGGCCAAGATTGTGGGCGGACGAATGGCTGAGTATCGACGAAATTCGTCATCTTTTTGCGGGGTCACGAAATAGAGTATCCCCCGTATTAATAGTGGTATCCTATCAACAGGGCGCATTTCAAAAGGGCGCAATCAAAAGAGCGAAAATCAATTGAGCGCATAGTTATTAGAGCGCATGATCGAAAGGGCGAAAAGACAAATATTGTAAGAGTAACCAAAAGGGCGCAATCCATGGTTGGAAAACGAATAGAACGAAAAGCTAGAAGGGCAATTTTAATAGGTCGGCAAGTCAAAGGGCGCAAGTTTTAATAGACAAAAGGCAACCGAAAAGGGTAGGCTTTTGTGTTTATAAAGTCGTTTTTCAGCAATCCAGCTTCTATTTCATCAATAAAGGAACCTTCATCCAGTGTGTTTCGTGTGTGCAACTTTAAATGCCCTAACACTTAACGATTCAGGGGGGACAAATGCATTCCCCACCACATCGCTCTAAGTCTCCGCCAATGCTACAAACAACAGTATTTAAGATGGAGGCCTATCCCCAAATCTCGTTGCGCCAAAGTTTTATTGAAAGAAAGCTAACGATTAAAACTAGGCCTAGGGGCAATGTAAGAGGCAGACTCCACCGCCACCAATACCCCGACAGTGCCAGACCCAAAGCCTGGATGAAGTAGGAGGGCAACGCCAAAGATCTGTGTTGTCGCATGAATATCGTCGTGTCTAATCATTTCGTGTTTTTAAAACGAAGCTATCGGTCATACAGTCATTTTTCAAAAAGTCACAATAAATTCAAAACCAATGGCATTAATTGGTAATTTATTATTAATTTTATTCTCAACCTGACCGTACTACTGTTTAAACACCTTTAAATTGTTACAATAGCGCTCTCTAAAGGAACTGTATAAGAAAAGCTGTATAATGACACGCAAGAAATTGTCGGGCCCCGGTCTCTGTTGTCATATTTTTAAGCCTTCGTCAAATCTATCCATCTCTGAAATAATAAAACTGGGTTCATTGGTTGATCCAGAATCGTGGCTTCCAAATTTGAATGTCATAGCAAAAACAAAACGAATTAAAGGATTCTTAGCGAAAGTACTTGGAAACAATAACACCGTCACTACTGACAGAAAACCTGTGGTAGTTGCAGCTACGCGTCTGGAAAGTGGACGAAAGCGTTGATGCGACACGTTTTCGTTAAAAAAACCCATCTAACTATTTTGATGTTGCGATTAATGTTTCACGTTTGCAGCACCAACGTCTTTAGTTGATCTTATAGTAGTAGAAGTTGCAGTTCAACGTCACTGTGCGTTAACAAAGACCATTAGTGACGCCCTCCTCCTTTATCCAGGCTTGGGACTGGGACTGGCGGAGTGCGACCAGAGGCGGAGTTAATTAATCTTATCTATCTTGTCAAAAGGGACAACTCAAAGTTCTTCAGCCGCTGACTTTGTTTTCCGTCACACGTCGGAACAAGTAAATAAATAGCGTTGCACTAGAAACTATTTGATTTTGATGGCATTAGATTTGATCTGTCTGGATTCAGTGCATTTATTCATGTATGTTGATGGAAGCATACAGTCATGTGTATTTCAAGTTACAGGATAGCCTAATTGGCTCGTAAAGTTCGCTTTGTCGCTCAGTCAGGAATACGCCAGGTTTCTGAGGGCAGATAACAGGATTCTTTGAGGCATATCAGAGTGGACGAGAGATGGCAGCAAATCGTTAAACGGCTTGCATTACGGCAAATAATTTATTAGAAATGAAAATGAAGGGCCAAAATCCAGCCTAAGTACATTGAGTCGAGTGACATACAAACTTTCAGCTTCATAATATTTTTTGTAGCAATTATTGACCGGTCTCTTGAAAGTTGACGAATTTAGCATTGGTTTATAATTTTATGTTACCAAACACTCGCCTCCCTGACCGGAATCCGCATCTGCTTCGCCGACTGCCATTGACCAAGAGCAGGCGCTTTATTATGTGCAGTGGTAGTAATATGAAACAATTATTACCGACCCTGAAGAAGAAGATTAAGACAGCACGTTGGCAATGTTTATGCATTTAGCTGGCTGTTTACATAATAGTTACTGTTTAACGCGCGAAGTTTATTAGCGTTTCCCTCCTTCCGCCACATTGGATTTAGACTGGCACTATCAAGGCATGGGCAATGGAAGAGTTGGAAAGTGCTATAATTGTGTATTTCTGTATTGTATGGAAGAATAATAATAATATTATTACGTCGACAAATCATCGAACATCGTTAAACACCCGAATAAAGTTCTCAATCGCGCCTCTTCAATGAAAAACCTCATGCCTATAGAAGTGTGCTTGAGAATCTGTCTCACGGTCGACGTGTAAGGGTATCATGATTCTCCTCCATAAAGACTCCATACAATTTCCATAATAATGAGCTCACGTGATCTTACCTTGCGACTTTGCCAAGAAAATCTTTATTATGAGAATGTGACATGGCTCGGCAGAATTTATTTAATTCTTCTGTACAGTAAGGCTGCTGTGCGTCCGTCATCTTGAAATGTAGTAAATTATATTCTTACCTACCCTACTGACTCACTATATATACACGCAGTTATTTTGAGCAAATCCATCGCTCACACTTACTCAGCGCCTTCAATTGATTCGTTGCCAATAAATTATTTTATTATTTATTAGCAAAATAATGATCTGTTTTCTGTTTGTTTACTTATTTCTGTCCATTCGTTCGTCCTTCCGTCCGTCCGTCCGTCCGTGCGTCAGTCAATCAATTAGGCCTAGACATTATACGCTGCATTATCGAGGTTTTGCAGATCGTTAAGTTGGGGTATTTATTCAAAAATTGCGTCGACAAGACAAAATTACTCTGGAAATAAGGGCGTTGTGTCATTAGAGAGACGAATAGCTTTGCCCTCCTCCTTCCTTCAGGCTGGGACTGGCATCACCAGAGTACGAGCATGGAACTGAAGATTAACGACCTGTTATGGCAAATCATTTAATGACCGTTATTCCACTGTACCATAGATGCATGTACAAGGCTTAAAACAATGTGCTTCATTTACTAAGGTTATCTGAATTTTGGATGATAATATTATATAATATTATAGTCTAGTATTAGCAAATGTTGCATAAACGGTTGATTGTTGAATGTAGACCTTACAGAGTGATGCTGACTCCAACGGATTTGTAAGGAAGCGATAAACAGAAGTCAATGCGACATAGAACAGACGCTTTCTTTTTTGTTCGATGCGATCATGCTACACTGTAGGCTACTGCTTGCTGATAACTTTATGACTCGCGTTAAAAACGAGACGTTGACCAATATAAATTATTTTGATTTGGGCCATTTAGACACCTTTAAATCATTGGATAATATGTTATAATATAATATATTATATTAATCTGATGCGCTGATTAGCTATCTCTTTCCCACATAATAGATTATAATTAATCTACATTCATGACTGAACATTGAACAACCTCACTGGCTTCCACTCTCGGCCCGTATACAATTTAAAGTCCTGATTTTGGTCCTTAGGTCTCAATTGGGTCTTGCTCCGAAGTATCTGTGTGATCATATACTTCGCCCCTTTCTGCCACCTCGCTGCGTCCTCTTAGGTCCTCTGATCGGTCTGACCACTTTGTTCCCCGAGTCAGGACCGCCATGGCTCAATCCAGTTCATTTGCCTGCACTGGTCCCACCCTGTGGAATGGGCTTTCCCCATCAGTTCGCTCTGCCATCCTCACTGCATTGGTAGTCTTTCCTCGTCTTTCTCTCGTCTAAAAACTTGCCTGTTTTCTCGGGGTTGAACGCACTGGGAGCGCTTCTGAAAGGTTCTTGCTGCGAGAAGCGCTTTATAATTGGTCAGATGCAATACAATACAATACAATACAATCTGCAATCTTTTCTCGTAAGTTAATAAAACAAAATTATGTATTTGAATTGCGCCAGTTTAAAATAAAGCTTGTCGATAATATGTTACGTTTCAGGAGATTGATTTAGTAAAGAGAACGAAATGCTGAAAATTTGAAACTCTGAGATTTCGGACCAACGCGCAAACAATAATATACAGGGTGATCCAGCATAAATGTCCCGACTTTGCACGCGTATAACTTCGTCAACTTTTAACATTTATTTATACTTAATATATCAAATTAAAGGTATTTCACTCTAGTATTAGCCCTAAAAAAGTCGAACTGATGCTAATTTAGGTTTTAATTATATGCCCGGAACAGCGCTAGCTACCATAATTTGCTGTCATTTGTGACGCAATCTGGCGCCGTTGACAGACGATGATCGCGTTTCGATCTTAATTTTACGAACTGGTAAGGGATTTAATTCGTTTGAAACGATTAACGAGTTTCCTGTCAGAGTATGGAAGAAACAATACATTGAATTATCTGCTATGGAAAATTGATAAAACAGGACTTTCTACTCGCAAACCATGGGAATTGGTGTGCACGGCGCTCACATCCGCTAACATTGCTCGTGTGTCCGAGTAAATTTGCAGTCAAGACAATGACCAGAGCAGACCCTACATGCAAATCTCCCAGAGAAATTCTGCGCAAAACAGGCAGTCTTAGAAGCACTGCATAACGTATTGGAAAAGATGATATAGGCCTAAAGTTGAAGCAATTCGTTGACGAGAAGTCCAACGAGCTCTCCAACTCTTACGCAAAGAAACGGCTGGCAGCGTGCAAGCGTCTGAAGCAGCGCATGGCAGTGCACGGCTGTTGGCAAAATTGAAAGGACGTGGTTTTGCGATGAGAAGATATTTATGGTAGGGACCCTACAAACACCCAAAATGATCGTGTCTATGCGCGTTTTAGCAAAAAAAAGATAGAAATTTTCGGGAAACGGCGTCATATTGCGTCAGTAATGACAAAAATTGGTAGCTAGCGCTGTTCCAATTACATAATTAAAACCTAAACTAGTATCAGTTCGACTTTTTTAGAGCTAATACTAGAGTGAAATACCTTTAATTTGATGCATTAAGCATAAATAAATGTTAAAAATTGGCGAAGTTATACGCGTGCAAAGTCGGGACATTTATGCTGGGCCACCCTGTATTTAGTTCAGTAGCAACCTCCATCGTCCTATTTAGCATCGCTATCATACACATCGTAATATTCATCCTGGAATTGAAAGACAAAACATACACATTGATTGGCCGAATGGTTTATATAGTGACTGGCTGATTTCAATTTCTGGTGGGTAGATCAACAAACCCACTGGATCATTGAAATTGAAAAGACGTCGATTCACTGATTAACTGATTGATTTTTGATTGAATAACGCACTTACTGACAAAATATCTGACTGACTGACTGACTGACTTACTGACTGACTGACTGACTGACTGACTTACTGACTGACTGACTGAACTTTCTGAATTACTGACTGATTGACTTAAGGATTGACTGACTTAAGGATTGACTGGTTTAAGGATCGACTGACTCGCTGATTCACTGACTGGTCACACTTACTGGCTGATAGATTGCATAATTGACTGACTAACTGGCAGGCAGGCAGACGCACGCATATAAAGATAGACAAAGAGAGATACAAAGAGACAGGTAGACATACAGTCAGACAGATTCACAGACCAGTTCATACAGGCAAACAGACAACAAGCGATAGAGATGCGTACGGACCGACCCAGACTGAACGACTGACACTGGCTATAATATAATATATGCACAACCGATTACTGTTTAATTCACTGACTTAATGAATGATAGACTTGTTCAATTGACTTAAATCGGCGTCGAAAATCATTAAATTTTTTGTCATAGTGTGATAACAATGACCATTAGCTATATACTAACTCCTCCTTGTCCACTATCCACTGTCCGGAGAGTGCAACTGGTGGCGGAGAATGAAACTGGGTGGATTGATCCAGATTTGAAGAGGGTTTATGACAACAGAGGCCGTTTCCCTCAACAGAAATTTGTTAGGCATATTACATCACGTTCAATACTATGGATGGATTCGATTTGACCAGGGTCTATGACAACAGAAGCCGTTACCCTTGACAGAAATTTGCTCGGCATATTACAGCACTTAAGAGCAATGTACTTAACCAGTTTTTTTTTATTTGACTAAAAATTAATAGGCATTTAATTTAGGAGAATCTGATTTGAAGGTGTCTAAACATAATATAATTTTTATTACACTACACCTTGGAGAGTTCGATGGCTTAGCGACAATTATTATTGGAAGTCGAATAACACTCGCTCGGTCTGTCCCTGTTACATTCATCATGATCTTGTTGTATCAGTACTTCATGGTCCTCTTTCCTGACTTGTTGGATCGCTGACGAACCTACGATAAGTTCACTAGCTGGTAGAATTAATTCGGCGATAGCAGATAGATTGCTGCAGGTGTTTCTGCAAATTAGGCAGAGTTGGTACATGTTCAATCTGCTGCAACCTGTTTCCTTCTGTGTGAATGTTCAGTTCCTTCGTATCGGATGCCATGACTTTTGTTTTCCTCTGGTTTATTATTAATCTGTATTTTCGTCCAGCTCCTACCAGCCTCTGCATGCAGTCCCTCCATTGTCTCCGCGATTAATACAATGTCATCTGCACATCTTGAATTCGTGAGCTTTCTTCCTCCTATTTTACAGCCGCATTTGCATGTTTCCAAAGCATCTTTCATTGCCATCTCCGCGACTATATTAAAAATTAATGGTCCACGGAATATTCAAGCTCTCGATCCACGTCAACTACAAAGCGAATCCAAGAAAGATGTCGCTATATGCAGAAATGTTGTATTTGTCACGTGGTTAAATTTGAACACCTTTTATTGGCTGTTGATAATAATTTATAGATCTCATTTTTGTTAAGGTTTTAAGTTGAAACGATCTGGCTGATTCCATCGGTCACAATACCATGCAACAATCTCTGCAGTTGCTCATGATGCTGCGCTTCTGTCAGTGCGTCCATGGACCTTTATTTTTGTGCGTCCGGCGTCAAAATTTGTGCGTCCGGGACGCACGGACGCACGTTAACGGAATCACTGCTTGGAACCGGCTTCTGCTCTCTCTTCGAAGGTCAATTTCACTTCCTTCTTTCAAAAGGCGGCTAAAAACTTACTATTTCTCCTTGGCTTTCAACCACATGGATCTCTAAGTGCGTTTTACTCTGGCGGTGTGACCTTGCGCGCGTTACAGATTTATTTAATAACAATAATAATAATAATAACAAGCATGGACACACAGAAAAAGTGAACAAAAAAGAATAAAGTCATTTGAAACACCGTCATTTAGAAGAATGCTGAGAATACCTTAGACAGCCAAAAAGAGGAACGAAGAGGTACTGAGAGAAGTGGGTGGATAACAACACAGGAGTTCAATAATTACAAGGAAATTACAGTATTTCGGTCATAATTATAATGAAGAAAACTACAAACTGCTTTGAAAAGAATATAATAACTGGAGAAACCGATGGATCAAGAGAAGAGGAAGACAAAAAAGAATGTGGATGGATGACGTGTTGGAATGGACGGGACTGTCGATGTAGCGGGTGGTGCGAGCAACACAGAAAAAAGATCTCTGAAGAAATATTTTCCATGATGCCGCCAATGTTCGGAGTGACGAATAGGGCAACGACGACGACGACGACGACAACAACGACAGTACCCGGAGGGATAAACCATTCTATCCCAGCTTAAAATTATTGAACATGCGTAAGCTTCTAATTGGCAGATTTTATGATAGCCGGTCTAAATGCTTAAGTGTCCTGATCAATGTTCAAAGCAAGGTAACTCGAATTTAGTTAGTGACTCTAGATGCTCTCCAGTGTTTAAAATGTTTTAAGTGCTATAAAATTAAAACGAAGTTAACTATAGTAAAAAAACGCACGTGCTAGTGTCAATATTAAAGCAAAGCAAATGGAAACATTATTTACACAAATAAACACACGCGAAAGTGACTTTTCAACTTCTCTTTACCTAAGGGGCACGATTATTTGGTGTGTTACTCTATTTCGTGACACCGGCATCCTCCTCCTCTCCCTGAATTTCGGTGTATTAGCCTACCACCAGGGAAGGGTCGCGTGAAAGTGAAGGAGCTAAGGCAGGATATTATTTTTATTGACCATTGAAACTGCATAGTACACAAAAAGATATAGATACATGCAAGGATGGATCCTGATTTGACGGGGGCCTATGACAACAGAGGCCGTTTCCTTCGAAAAAATTTGTTTGGCATAATACAGCTCGATACAATTATAAATGAGTGGTTTTTATTCTTTCCAACACGATGAAAGATATGTTCGTGCATTGATTGAAATTTTGTCTATAAAGCATTGCAAATAACGGATTTGAAGGTGTCTAAACAATATTATTGTAATTATTACTTTAACCAACGGTAAGAAGGCCGATCATTAATAATAATTTTCGTTTATTGAACGATCCCGTTGACAGACCGCAACCGGCTAGAGTGTACAATTATGCAGTTGAAACGATTGACAGGAACTCGGATAACAGAATGCATAATTATATCTTAACTAAGTAACTGAACAGACAGCCTGCAATATAATTAGCCTATCTCGTTTCAGTCAATGCAAATAATTCATTTATTATATGCCTAACAATTTTTTTTATTGACAAATCAGATTAGTCTTTTAAAGAAAATTTCAAATGATTTTCGTCGCCCTCTCTTCAAATAATGACGACGCTGTTAATTTGGGCGGACATGCTTTGTATGTAGGCTGCTATTAGCGCCGTGCAATTGCAAAGCTGTCTGTTCTGTTAGTATTTAAGTTTATTTAAGTTACTGCGTTACTTGAATGAAATCGTTATTAACATTTTATATTCTTATCTGTCGTAGGGGTTATAGGGCAGAAGTGCTCTTCTTTTTATGAAAAAGTCGTTGTTCAGTTCCATTTAGTTGCTATTATAACGACACTGTGTCACAGCAAAAATCGTTTACGTTGCCCTCCTCGTTTATCCAGTCCTGTGACTGGCACTGTTAGAGTGCGAGCTGTGGTGAATGGTTCGGTCAACGAAGTCTAAAACTCGTCAAAAAGCAATAATTTTATTTGTTACATGTTTAACGACACTGCCATATCAAAGACGATTAGTGTCGCCCTCCTCTTTTATCCAGGCTTGGTACTGGCACCGGCAGAGAATAACCAGTTGCGAAGTTTAATTATATTATTGAAGCGTTTACTTTAAATATTTTTAGCGTTACTTCTAGAAAAATTATGATTTGCATACACACCCCTTTTAAAGTTGTTTTAGGCTTATAACTTTGTGTAGAGCTTATACTCTTCAATGATAATTTTAAGTGTTACAATAATTTATAACCCTAAAATATCTTTAAAACGGGTGTGTGGAAATCATAATTTTTCTAGAAGTAAATAAAGTAGTGCAAGCTTGACACCGTTTTACATTATTTTACAGGAACCTACAGGTCAATTGAATTTCAATAATATTACAGTTTCCACTACTGAACAATCCGGTTGACAAAACGCAACCGGCTACAGTGTACACTTATGCAATCGAACCAGTGTACACTTATGCAATCGAACCATTTAACATGAACACGCACATCACAAAATAATCTTAACAACTCACAGAACAGACGACCTGCAATACAAGGACGCTAATAGCAGCCTACAAAGCACGTCTATCCTAACGGGGGCTTCGGGAATCGAACTCGACGGTATCCGGACGTTTCATCCCAGGACGATTCATCCCCGGACGGTTCATCCCGGACGATTCATCCAGTGGATTATTCATCCCAGGACGATTCATCCCCGGACGGTTCATCCCGGACGATTCATCCAGTGGACGATTCATCCAGTGGACGTTTCATCCCAGGACGTTTCTTCCCAGGACGATTCATCCAGTGGACGTTTCATCCCCGGACGATTCATACAATGGACGCAATGTTAACTGCGCCACAAATGGGCAATTGCCCTAAGAGATATCAGCACATTCGCCCATACACTTTAATAGGTGATGATAGAACAATAGAACATGTTACTCTTCACCGAGACGTTGTATGACCCTGCCGACTAATGAACAAAATTTAATATGCTCTATAAATCGTCTGTGGATGAACCGTCCGGGGATGAACCGTCCGGGGATGAACCGTCCACTGGATGAATCGTCCACTGGATGAATCGTCCAGGGATGAACCGTCCGGGATGAACCGTCCGGGAATGAATCGTCCTGGGATGAAACGTCCTAGAATTGAAACGGGAATAAAAGCCTTGAACATCGGCTGCATCTGATATATTAAGTGAAAAATCAATTATTTATAAATTCTGAAAGAATAGGTTCAAGGTGTCTAAGTAGACCATTGCAATGTATGTATATATTGGCAGTTGTTATAGCACAGATCACCGTGATTGGGTCGGGAGCGCTTCTGAGAAGCCTACCTTGAAGAGGCGCTATATAAATTTATGAAATGAATAAATAAATAGAACGCGCTTTGAGGGAGTTACTTCTGCCAATAATTATATTCTTCACATGATTACAGTCCATCGTCTTAATTGACACACAGGTTATTTTTTACAATAAGCAGCTTTTTTATTTTAACGATAATTTATGATAACACAGATCCTTAACGTCGCCCTCCTCCTTCATCCAGGATTGGACTGGCACTGCCTAAGTGTGAGAAGTTGCATTACAGCATCACCGATTGATTGCTTTCCCATCTTCTTCGTGTGACAACAAAATGAATGGATCCAGAGTTTGACAACAGCTTCTTATGACAAACGTTGAGTAAAGGTCTGTACGAAGTGACACAAGAGCTACAAGATTCATTCATTCATTCAATCATTTATATAGCGCCTTTTCATGTTTACTACCCATCATAAGCTCTCAAGACTCCGTAGGAATTTGTTCTATCGCTGTAAAAGTACAGTTAATAAACAAAATAATTAATCGTTATTTATCTCCATTTTTGTGATCCTCCATTTAGATACCTTTAAATCGCTTATTACAAAGCATATATATATTTAGAATTTTCAAATGTTTGACACTCAAGCGGCTGTACTCTGTAAGTAATGGTTGTTGCAAATTGTAAGGCGTCGGAAGCAATAAATTAAAAGTGCACAATGCACCGTATTCCGACGAGGCCTACAGTGTTGTGACAGTCCCAACCTTGAAGAAAGAAAGAGGTGAGATCAACAGCTCTGACAGCCATTGAACTGGGAACTACTCGACCGTATGTATGTACGTGTGTGTATGTATGTATGTATGTATGTATGCATGTATGTATGAACACTTGCTATAGCGACTCTTCAAGATTACAACTCAGAAGAGCTCCCCACAACAGCGCGGAAACTGAATCGGATTTTCACACAGAAGCGTCCGAGCAATTACGAGAGAAGAACGTGCTTATTTTCCCAACACTACAGCAGACCTATTACTACCAGTAATAATAATTCATTCCTCTAACTTTAATATAATTATATTACCCAGACTCTTTTGTACACTGCTCCGTCTGTGTCAGCGTGTTTGCGCAATAAAGAAATAGTAGCAGTAGTGAATTACACAAAATAACATACTAAATGAATTTGAAAGTTTTGATTCGAGTGACATACAAACTATCAGCTTCGTCATTATTTCGTTTCCAATGTCAGCATTTCTTGAAAAAGTCTCCGACGTTGACGAATACAGGATTGGTTTATATGTAAACAAACACTCGCCTCCGTAACCGGAAGCCTCATCTGATTCGCCGTCTGCCATTGACCAAGAGTTGGCGCTTTATCTGTCCAGTGTTATTAACATGAAACATTACGGACTCTTAGGAAGAAGATTAAGACACTACGTGGTCACGTGATCTTATGCGTGGCTGAAGTCACTGTTTAACGACACTATGTCCATGCAAAGCTTATTAGCGTCTCCCTCCTTTCGCCACTTTGGATTTAGACTGGCACTATCAAGAGATGTGCAGTGGAAGAGTTGGAAAGTGCTTTTGTCTATTTCTGTATTGTTTGAAAGAATAACATTACGTCGACAAATCATCGACCATCGTTAAACACCCGAATAAATTTATCAAAAGCATAATAATTTCAAGGAAATAAGTTCAAAATGACATAATTTTCGGCTTGTTTAATTGCTTCTCTACGTAGGTCCATTCGTCCATTCGTCCATTCGTTGGTTCGTCCATTCGTCCGTCAGTAGACATACGCTGCATTATCGAGGTTTTACAGATCTTTAAGTTGGGGTATTTATTCCGAAATTGCGCCGACAAAACAAAATCACTTTGGTAATAAGGGCGTTGTTTCATTAAGGAGACGAATAGCTTCGCCCTCCTATTTCCATGAGGCTGGGGACTGGCATCACCAGAGCACGAGAATGGAACTGGAGATTAACTGCATGTTATGGCAGATCATTTTAATAACCACTGTAGGCCACCATACATGTAGATGCATGAACAAGGCTTGAAACAATGTGTTTCATGTAGGCTACCTATAGGTTATCTGAATTTTGGATGATAATATAATATATAGTCTAGTATTAGCAAATGTTGCATAAACGGTTGATTGTTTAATGTAGACCTTACAGAATGATGCTGACTCCAAAGGGTTTATAAGGAAGCGATAAACAGAAGTCAATGCGACATAGAAAAAATAGTGTTTTTTTTCGATACGACACTTCTTACTGATATCTTTATGACTCGCGTTAAAAACGAGCCGCTGAGCAATAGAAAATTATGGTTGGGGCCATTTAGAAACCTTTATATCAGCTGATAATGTGTATATATTAATCCGATGCGCTCTGTGAGTTTGTTCCACCCTTCAAGTCTCTTCAAAAGTTCAGCGTTGCCTAATGCCTAGGCCCTAAACCTAACCTAACTCAACTTTACCGTAGCAGCTAATGGTTAGTTATAAGCATCTACAGTTCTTTAACATTTCTTCACAAATCAACGACACGTTTCTCGTATTTTTTTCTTCAAAATCCAGCAGTAGCAACCTCCATCCTCCTGTTTGACAACGATTTCAAACAGATGGTAATATTCATCCTGGAATTGAAAGACAAAACATACACATTGATTGGTCGAATGGTTTATATAGTGACTGGCTGATTTCAATTTCTGGTGGGTAGATCAACAAACTCACTGGATCATTGAAATTGAAAAGACGTCGATTCACTGATTAACTGATTGATTTTTGATTGAATAACGCACTTACTGACAAAATATCTGACTGACTGACTTACTGACTGACTGACTGACTGACTTACTGACTGACTGACTGACTGACTGACTTACAGACTGACTGACTGACTGACTGGCTGACTGACTGACTGACTGACTGATTAACTGACTGACTGACTGACTGACTGACTTACAGACTAACTGACTGACTGACTGACTGACTGGCTGGCTGACTGACTGACTGACTGACTGACTGACTGACTGACTAACTGACTGACTGACTGACTGACTTACTTATAGACTGACTGACTGACTTACAATGATGATGGTGGTGGTGATGAAAATGATGACGACGATGATGATGATGATAATGATGATAATGATGATAATGACGATGACGATGATGATGATGTTGATGATGATGATGATAATGATGATAATGATGATAATGACGATGATGATGATGTTGATGATGATGATGATGATGATGATGATGATGATGATGATGATGATGATGATGATAATGACGATGACGATGATGATGGTGATGGTGGTGATGAAAATGACGATGATGATGATGTTGAAGATGATGATGATGATGATGATGATGATGATGATGATGATGATGATGATGATGATGATGATGATGATGATGATGATGAGGATGATGATGTTGATGATGATGATGATGATGATGATGATGATGATGATGATGATGATGATGATGATGATGATGATGATGATGATGATGATGATGATGATGATAAATGACAACAAACGCCGCTGGTGACGACAGAAATGATTTTTTTAATTCTGCAACCATATTTTCACTTGTAGAGCAAAAGGAACACACTTATTATTTTTATCAGTTTCTATCGCTCGTAACAGAAGACGCTGGATGTAGTACAGGAACCTGCAGTACTTAATGCTTACGATGCGGCATCACATGCTTGTATAAAGTCCTTGACAAACATTACAGGGGTGTTCAAAGCAGTAATTTTATTAATTGACAACCATCTGCAGTGAATAGGTGTAAAAGGTGTGATGATGATGGTGCTCTGCCCAAAGGCTTTACGCCCCTGGGGATGAGATGAGTGAGGTGGTTTCCCGTAGCCTTCCCCACAGACAATGATGGGTAAGCAACTTGCCCAAGGTCGCTCACAGGAGCTTGTGCCCCTCCCGGGCCCTGCGCCCCACACGTGCTACCCCGAGATATCTAAATCTCTGAATGTCAACTTCCATCCCGGGGCTTGAAATGCAGTCCGTTGCAACCAACAGACGAATGCCGGTCTCGCTTGCCGGTGTTGCTAACTAGGCCAGTAGCTAAGTAGGCCAGTAAGAGGTGAATATAATCATAAATTTGGCACTTTAACCAGCCGGCTACAGTTATATCCCACCAAATTGTGCTTAAGGTATGCATGTACTCTGTAGTGCCAGTCAGAAGTCTGGTTAAATGAGGAGGGGGACTCAAATCATCTTTGATATGGCATATTTTGGTTTAATTGCAACCTACAAAACAAATCGACGGCGAATAAGTAAATGTTGTGAGTTGACATCGACTTGCAAAACTTATTTCACAAATGCAACCAATTTGCGACACCTTTCAAACGTTTTCACATTTATATGCAATTCATAAGAATCAACTCTGCTATTATATCTGCACGGGAGAATGCATGCAGTACCTGAGTGTGTGACGCACGGCAACGAGAAACTAACTATCAGATCTCCACTGCACGGCTAAGCCATACTCAAGAATAATGTCAAAAATATTCGACGACCACGGCTTTTGTTGTCACAAGCTGTCGCCAAACTATTTATTCAAACACTTGCGTATAAATATATGGTCTGAAGTCTTATTGGTCTATTTATGTGTATGTGTCAACTAATCACGCTTCTTGCAAGTAACACAAAGGAAAAAAGAGATAACAATGAAATTCGATTGGTTGTGCTGTGTGCACAAAATTTATAGTTCTTAAAAGTTATATTATTTTTAACCTGCCTTATCGTTGTTAATTAAAAGTAACTCAAGGAAAGAGAAGTATATATAGTATTATAATTAAGCAATTTAAAGGTATAAGAGTTCAGCCATACACAATTCTCTGGAATAAAGGGTGTCGACAATTCGACATCTGACAGCGGGTGCCAAAATCTTTGGTATGCGGACTACTGATCAAAGGCCAATTGATCTAGGGACTACTCATCAAAGGACTACTGATCAAGGGACTACTCGTCAAAGGCAACTCATCAAGGTACTACATGTATTCATCACAAATTATACAACGCACATCGAACATTGAACGAATCATTGAACGAATCATAAATAAATACTCTATTGCTTGTTAAATACGGTCGCATGCTATTAAATTAGGTAAGTCACTTTCTGTATAATTGAGCGCATAATCAAGTTTTTTGAGTTATGCACTGGACTTCAGAGTAGGTTACTATGTGTTATAACAGTCGTAAATTTAGTAGCCTACTTGTACTAAAATCGTATGCTATTAAGTAATTTAAATTAGTATTAACACTGAGTAAACCAATTTTGATATTAGGTTTCGATCTATTAAATTTTTCTCTGATTTAATTGCTTAGGTTCGTCCTAAGATAAGACAGACTGTGATGAGTTGTACCTTGATGAATTGCCCTTGATCAGTAGCCCTTAGATCAATTGCCATATGATCAGTAGTCATAGAACAAAATCTGTGCCTTTGAACTTAGCTTACCTTACTAGTCTTATAATGCTAACAAAGTCTTACAAGATTAAGCAAATAATATAATATACAGCGTGAATCAAAAAATATTCTTAAGTTGGTGAAAATTGCTACATCTTATTCAGAATAAAAAAAGTAGAGAAATAATTACGTTTCTGGTGTTAAAATGATATTTGTAGGAATTTAATTAAGTGTTTAAAAGGTATGCAAATGTAAATGTACAACTCTGAAACGGAGGGAACATTTTTGTCTAACACAAGTATAATATTATACTTGGCATAATTCTAAGAATGATTTGGTCAAACACCTCTTCTATATTTGCAGAAGTTCATTCCTGGAAATGTTTTCCTCAAACGTCGTAAGCGGACGATCCGATCCTACTCCTGGAATCGACATCCACATCCGACCATCATTTCCTCCATGAAAACGGCGATCTCCCATCCTCCATCTACCAATTCTACCCTCCAGTCATCCCTCTCCACAACCCTCAAACCTTCGCCTCTCTCAACAAACTCTACCAGGCGATCGGCCAGAACGAGGCACGTATGGCTGTAAAGGAAGAACGCAATAATAAGAATCTTGAGTGGCGCTAGCCGTCGATAGTTTTCGTTTGGCCTTCTTTGCTGTTGAGACGATTTCCATCACGATTGGAGTACTGATGTCACGTGACTTCCTGTCTGGATGCAGAGATTCGTCGATAGAGGACAGAAACGTTTCTCTTTGATTAGAATAATGTTTTTGGTTCGATAAACCTGGTGGAAAATGCAACTGTTGCATCTTGCATCGGTTTCGAAGAAGATTAATTTCGTTTCTGGCGTTTAGGTTTTTTTTTATATGGACATACGAATTAGTCGAACATTAGTCGAATGGCTTTTGTCGAGTGTCATATGAAGATTCTCGCGGCAGTGGATCGAGGCCATGGAGGAGGTGCATATCTGCTCCCTGGTCAGATCTAGACAGGTAGGCATTTGCCTGCTTGCAATAAGTTGAGCAGCGGCGGAGTGTTAGGCCTTATATTAGAGACATTACTTTGCTTGTTAGTTGCTTTGAATTAATGACGCTCTGTTACAATAGTTTCAGCAAGAGAACGAAAAACGTTTTCATATTGTTAATTTCCAGCAAATTAAAGGTGTTTAATGATGGCAGACAATTTTACTTGAACTTAGTGTTTAGCGACATATTAAGGCGAATGACCCAGCACGGATCCACGAAGACTCCAAGTTTAATTGGAACCCACAAGGTGCGATAGTCATCTAAAATAACTATTTGGGTACGGTCAGCAAGATGTCAGGGAGACCAAAGGAGAGGAATGTCACTAGGACCAAAGGGAGTTTTAAGGCGATGCAATAGAGTATCATTTAAGATGACCATAATATCAAAAGCAGAGATGCATCCAAAGTGCTGAAAATGGGATTTATTCATAGCAATAGTTATAATAAACATCGATAATATCTGACAGCCGTGATCTTTAAAATTATTATCAGAGTTCCAAATTTCGCAAGATCATTTCGGATAATTTGCATTTGTTACTACATGTGCTACATCAAAAGATATTGATTGCAGGTGTCACAAAATAGAGTATCCCCCGTATTAATTGTATCCCCCAATTTTAAAAAAAGTTGAAAAAAACGATTCCGCGTGTATTTTGTTTTGCAAATTAATTTTCATCTGCTTTGTTTTGAACAATGGCACTAACAGGTATGTTTATTCCTACTAGATAATTTGTTTTGCCCTGTTTTGAGCGCACTTAAAACATTTAAAACACTTAAGAACACTCAGAGTCACTAAATAAATTCGAGTTGCCTTATCTGAGCATTGCTTGGGGCACTTAAAACAATTTAGAGTCACTTTAAATTTTGATTACATCATAATTTTTTTATTATGCGCATTTAAAAAAGGGGATATAATGGTTTATCCCCCCGGATAGCATAGACCGGTTAATTCCATCCGGGGGGATAGATTAATTCATCCCCCGGATAGCTTTCAGGTGGATTCTCCGTTTCGTGTCACAGGCATTAATTTCATTATTATAAATAATCAAACGATAATAATTATTTTGATAGCACTAAGAAATGTACTCCGCCACTGGTTGCACTCTGCCAGTCCCAAACCTGGATAAGGGAGGAGGGCGTCGCTAATGGTCTTTGTTACCACACAGTGACGTTAAACTGAAAAATCAACCAACTAACCAATACTTGAAGCCAAACACTGTTCTTTTATACGATAATCTAATATGTGTAATGTCCGATATATACGATTTAACGGTGCTGAAACAAAGCCTAATCAAGTGCGCTAAATTGAATTGTTTCAAAAGTCCATTCAGTTCATTTTCAACATATACATATACAGGGTGGGTCAGCATAAATGCACCGAAATTGAATGCCAACGTATATGAATTCTTTTTCACTTAATATGTCAAATTAAAGATTGTTCACTCTAGTGTCAGCCTAAAAAGTCTAACCGGTGCCAGTTTAAATTTTAATATAATGTTTGGAACAGCCCTAGCAAATATATTTTGTTGCTATTGGTGACGCACTATGGTGGCACTTCCCCGGAAAATTCACATCATCGTATTTTGGGAAACACGAGCACAGAAACGGTTATTTTGGGTGTTTGTGAAATACTGTACCGTAAATAAATATTCAAGGTAAAGACCACTACAATCGTTAAACCATGTCTCTTCAATTTTATCAACAATCATGCGTTGCTTCAGACGCTTGCGTGATGCAAGCCGTGTCTTTGCAGCAGCGTCGAGGAGCTATTGTACTTCAAGTCAACCCCATATCTTCAACCTCAGATTGAAACGACTGCATGTCATTTGGGTTTCTGCCAGCGCGTTTTAATTACTTCCGGTCGGTAATGCATTGCCGTTCGACGCGGTAGGCCTACGTAGCGGCGCGCCATCTTGCGACGATCGGTGCGTCGGCGGTCGGCGACTGATATAAATTGGACTACGGCCAGCGCATTATAATCGTTCGCGACGTCTGGCGGTCGGCGCTTAATGTCGCGAATTAATCGTTCCCGACATGATAGGTCTATATCGCTGCCGCGATTGTCGACAATCTACCGCTGTCGGTTATTAATCGTTCCCGACACGATGGGTTTACCTCGCTGCCACAATTGTCGCGAATTAATCGTCCGCGACATCTGGTGTCGTCGCGGCGATCGTTCGATTGGCAATCGATCGTCGTGGAGTCGCTAAATTTTCACACGCTTACCATAGTCGGGAATCGGCCAGAGATACCGAGAAGGACAGCGTGCCATCAGAGAGCGCGTTTTAATGGCTTTGCGTGGGCGTTGGCAATTGCGTTGTCGCGATGTCGCGTTTTAATTACCAGACGAAGTCGCTATCACAAAGAGAGATACAAAGAAGGATAGAAAGAAGGACAGCGTGTCGTCCGAGGGGACATTTTAAGAGGTAGAGAGAGATAGGGAGAGAGAAAGACCGATCCTCTCAGACCGACAGGATGGTAGTTACAAAGACACGTAGGGGTGATCTTGGCAGCTTTTCTGCGTCGCAGTATTTCAACTGCGTAGATTTAAATGCGCAGTTGGTGACGTCAGAAGGCTCTATATAAGATCTGCGCATTGTCGACGATTGCAGAAGACAATGGAGATCCGGGCAGAGTGAAGACGTATTAAGGGAGAAAAGACAAGCGCAGAAGACCGTGCCGGAAAATGAGAAAGAGTGAAGTCACGTCCGAAAGTGGAGTTGCTTAAATTCGACGTTGAAGTTAAAATGCGCAGTTGCGTTTTATATTGAAAGTCTTTCGGATTCTGTTGGAAATTCTTTCTTCGATCGGAGTTGGATATAATATGTATCAGTTTTGCGTCGATTCGTTACTGCTGAGCGAATCTATCGTCGTCTTGAAGTTCGGTTGTGTCTTGGGCGATAGCCTGAAAGTTTGTTTGCCCATGGGCGCCAATTGATCGATATATATATATATATATATATATATATATATATATATAGTTCGACGGGTTGTTTTTCGTTCGGCGGATATCGTCGCCCATCTACGGGAGTCAATCTTTATCGGATTTCTTTCGGCGTTACACTTCACCGTCGCCTATCCAGGAACTCCGTATGTCTCCGGAATCCTCGCATTCTCTCTCAGCTTTAGGTCCAGCCACTGACATCGAGGTACGTCTAGTTTAAAAGCGATCGATGATAGAAATTTGGGCTATTGACGAAATTGGCCTGGGGACTTAGAGATGAAACGGGAAGATCAATAGATGATACTCTGGTCTATGTGTTGTTTGCAATGGTAGTATTTCTTGATTGCTTAAGTTGTTCTTGATGATTGCATAAGTTGTAACTATTGTTGTTTGAAGAGTTAACCGAATGACAATAATAAGAAACATTACTGGAATTACTGACTTTGTTCACTGCTAGTGATAGAAATACAAGTAGGACTAATTTGTGAAATACTATGGAGGAATCTAGGACTGCGACCCCTTCCCAGCCGTCCCGACCTCCCTCATCACTGGAGGTGGTAATGGAGGCTATAACATCTATGCACTCGTCAATGCAGATTAATGCCCGAGATGCACAAGAAGCGATTGCCTCGGTAAGGTCAGATGTAAGAGAAGAAATCTCCACCGTAAGGTCAGATGTAAGAGACGAAATTTCGGCCGTGCACTCTAATGTTAGAGAGGTGCTAACAGAGGTTGTGACACGCTTAGAGCGGCTCGAGGTATCGCCAGTCCCAAGATCTGTTGTGGGTTTGAACCCTGAACGGACGTCCACCGCTATTACCTTCGCGGACGTGCCTCACCAGTCGACCATCAGTCTGGCAGAGTCTTTGGGCGCTAGGCCTAAAGATTCCACCCAACAGGGCACGCTGCGCAGAAGTGAGCGTCTGGCCCACAAAGATCCAATCTCATATAGAGAGCTTGGTAGCCGAGAAGGTTGGCAATCATTTCATCGGTTGGATTTGAACCCGAGAGTCACCTCCTCTTATCCTCGATCCATATCTCAGGACCATGACCCACAACAGCACGCGGCCTCCTTACCGTACGATGATCCGGAAGTGGCGACTCCGGGGATGACGGTGGGGGCGGGCGTTACAAGATCATCTTTGACTTTTGCATCACGACTTGCGGTGCTTCTACGTGTAGAAATGCTTCTTTCTCGCTGAATTTCGCGGGGAGATTTGCTTTTCCTCGGGATATTTGATCGCAAATTAACTTGGACACAAAAGGAATGGTAGCAGGCGTGCGCGACGCGCGAATGGAATTTCGCGGTTTGTGATTCGAAGTTTCTGTTTCATCAATTTTTCGTATCAGACGATTCAAGGTATTTTGTTCCGTCGTCTGTTAAGGGTCTAAGTCATTTGAAACGAATTAAATGCTTTAGCACTTCGCAAAATTCTGATCAAAATTCGGTCATCGTCTGTAAACGGCGCTATAATTATTGCGTCACTATGACAACAAAATATGGTAGTATGGGATGTTACGAACAATGGATTAAAATTGAAACTAGTACCAGTTAGAATTTTGCAAGGCTTATACTAGAGTGAAATGCTTTGATTTGGCGCGTTACGTGTAAATAAATTGCAAAAACATTTTGGCTAAGTTATACGCATTCAAAGTCGGTGAATTTATGCTGGCCCATCCTGTACATCGTGCTTCATTTCTTATGACAGTCTTGTTAAACATTAAACAGAAACAAAACAATCCACCGATAATTTTCACAATACATAGCTTTATAGCGTCAAACCGCGTACTCTAACGACATCTGACGCCATCCGTGGACACAACACCCTCTATAATTTAAAAAGCACAAAGTTTTTATTCGTTTCCGCGGTCGTCTTATTATTTTAGCCAGGCGTAGGACTGTAACAACCACTGCGCTGTCCACGATTGACTTATGTCAACATGATAAGAGCAGCAGTCGTAGTATTGGTAGCAGCTGCCTTTTATAAATTTTCAGCTAGACTTTGTGATAACACAGATCGGTAGCATGCATATCTCCTGTTTTATCCAGACCAGGGCTTGTTACTAACTGGCACAAAGCGACGAAATTTACAGTAGACTGGGTGCAGTGGGTGGAGCATCGGCGGTATTTACAATAGTCGGATTATTATGGGTGCAGTGGGTGGAGCATCGGCGGTATTTACAATAGTCGGATTATTACGGATGGATGAATTCAGAATTTATTTCAACAATGACGTCTATCAATTTTTTTCACTCGTGACATTGATGAAGGGATTCATAGTTTAACGACAGCTTTTTTCTATTTTTTTATAATTATTTAAACTACTATTTAGGGCTGCAAAATGTAATAAGAGCTCTAAAAGGTAATTCATAACCGAAAAATTTAACCTTATTCTTATAATTGATGTAAGCAATAGCCATTGCAGTCAGCGGGAGGCCGAGTAGCACATCATGGATCCAAACGAAAAACAAAAAGAAAAGAAAAGTTGAGATACATAGTGTTGTTTGAAACTAGAATAAAGGTGTATAAGGTCCACTGCTTGAACGACATCTTCGGCTATAATTATCGCTTTCAACTGCTACCTTATTGACATCTGTTTTTCGTTTTTTTTCCGCGGTCGTCTTATTATTTTGGCCAGACATAGGATTGGAACAATCACTGTCCGCGATTGAATTATGACATCATGATAAGAGCAGCAATCGTAGCAATAGCAGCAGTTGCCTTGTATAATATTATATCATCTAGACTTTGTGATGACACAGGTCGGAAGCATCTACCTCCTGTTTTATCCAAACCAGGGCTTGTCACTATCTGGCACAAAGTCACGAAATTTAGAGTAGACTGGGTGGAGCATCGGCGGTATTTGCAATAGTCGGATTATTACGAATGGATGAATTCCGAATTTATTTCAACAATGCCGTCTATCAATTTTTTTCACTCATCACATTGATGAAGGGGTTCATAGTTTAGCCACAGAGGCTGTGGTCGTCAAGCATTTTTTATTTGACATAATTATTTAAACTAATATTCAGGGCGCAAAATGTAATAAGAACTCTAAGAGGCAATTCGCAACCGAAAAAATTAGTCTAATTATTATTATTATTAACGTCAGCAATTTATTATTGTAGTCAGCGGAAGGCCGAGTAGCACAATAAGGATGCAAAAGGAAAACATAAAAATAAAATAAATTTGGTATAAAGAGCGTTGTCTGAAACTATAATAAAGGTGTATAAGGTCCACTGCATGAACGACATTTTACGGCTATAATTAATTATCGCTTTCAACTGTGACCTTATTGATATTTGTTGTGGAATAATCTTCGTTTATAACGGTTAGCCTAAATATGAAGTGTGTATCCCGATTGACATTCCATTCTGAGAAAAAGTACATTTCATTTAACTTATGATATTTACAGATCCTTTTAATATGACATAAAGTAACCAGTGGCGGCGCCAGGATTTCCGTTTTGGGGGGCCGAATCCTCGCGGAGGAAATTTTCCATTTCCATTTTCGTTCGCCAAAATTTCTGACGACATTTTTTTAGTAATTTGTTCGAAATCTATGCATCATTTACTTCAGTTTTTAGGGGCTAGTCATGTAAATATTTCACTTTTACATGTAAAAAACGGATGACCTTTTTTAGGGGGTTTCAGCCCCTCCAGCCCCTCATTGGCGCCGCTACTGGATCTGGACATCGTGAGATAAATTATTTTAAGGTAGGAACTAGCGCTATCCTTCAGTTCAATAACGAACACCTTTAAATTATTGATTTCGACAATTTATAAACACAATTTTCGTTTCTGATAACATCAATAGCTAATATTGGTAAGGTAGATGTCAACGACCTCTTAATTGCGGTGAACACAAGAAACTAGACTAATACTTCAGGATGGTTACTTTTTAGACACCGTTATGTCATAAATTCAGACATTATATAGGTTTAATTTCGCTCGATAACTAGTGATATTCAACTTTTTGACTAGGAAATGTTATTAAGTTACGTGCATAAGATTTCGGGATCATTTCCAAACGAAACAATGATCAATGGAGGGTGTAATACAGATGGTAGTCCTTCATTGGACTCCTATGCTCAAACCTGTCAGGCACCCACAAAGATGTCGCTAAATATTGGAAACCAATGCTACCCTCTAGTCTGATTTTATAACCTCTAAATTATCTGGTCAAACAATACATACATCAAATTTCGAATAGTCGCTAGTACATAATGACAAACAGCTAAAGCTCAGGGAAATGAGGTAAGGTTCAACGTTCCCGGCCACTATAAAATGTTGCTAAACGCTGAAAATGTGTACCCTTTTTTTTTTTTTTTATTAAGCACCTTTAATTTTGTGATTACGACAATAATAATTATTTATTGCGATAGATTTCTTCAAATTGGTAGTCAAGCAGAAAACACAGAAGTATCTTATTTGTGGAATAAAGTTAGGTCAATGTCAATGGTCAAAAAGCCACAAAATTTGAAAATCGAGAGGGACACAGTAGTGAATGTTTGGAGTGAAAAGCTCAAAAGCTGTTGAAATGTATCCAGGACAAACAGACACGCAGAATCTTCTTTGTTTATATGGATTATGCGGGATGTTTCACACTGGCTCCCTTCTCCACTGCGGATTGCATACAGGATCTGTGCTGTGGTTAGGTGGGGCATTGAGAGATCATCCATTATTTTCCCCATGTAAAAATAAAAAAATTGACGATTTACCCCCTTTAGTCCCCCCAAAACTGAAATCCTTTACTATTATAATATATGACACAATCCGGCTAAAATAAGTATAACTTACTGTTAATTTTTGTACAAATACTATTTTTGTCCCACCTTGGGTGTTCAGCGTCGATCCACCCTTCGATCGGCGAACCAAGCCGAGCGTCTGGTTCCCCGCTGGCGGACTGCTATCCAACAGCGTCGCTCATTCTCTGTCGCTGGTCCAATAACCTGGAATGGTCTCCCTGTTAGGCCTACACTGCGCTTAGTTGCAAGGTGTCACTCTACTCTGTTCGTTAAGAATCTTGAAACTGTCTTATTTAGCCATGGTTGGGCCGGGAGCGCTACCTTGAAGAGGCGCTATAACAAAGCTCTTAAATAAATAATGATGGTTTGAATGTTACAGTTTGAGCCAGTAATATGTCAGAGTGGATGGATGGATTCAGATTTGACGATGGCTTATGACAACAGAGACCGTTGTCCTCGAAAAAACTTTGCTCGGCATAACACAGCGAAAAAGTCATTTAAAGCATTGAAACATATGATTCAAAGACGCTAAATGAACTTGTTTAAAATTAGAACCGTTTAACCACTTTAAGATCTCAAGCATTTATGTTATTTTAAGCTCATTATAATACTGTAGGCTATTTATAATAATTATGCAGTTTTGCGAAGAGATGAGAGAAGCGGGATGTGCAAGGTCTATAAATGATTTTTTCGAGTGATTCCCAGCAAAACTGCGAGCAATAAAACGGAAAGAGGTTGGTCCATGTGGGCCTACTTCCCCACCTCTTAACCGAAATAATTTCAGACTTATAGCGGGGTTTTCCTTAAGCATGAGTAAGCGAAGTGTTCAAGAAATACCTTCAAACGCAGAACGTTCAAGCATTCACCCTGATATTAAGAGCGTTGAAGCTCTTGTAGGTCTACATGACAATGAAAATCAGATAATTCGCACAGTGATACGACTTGACCCACACGTACTGATTAACATTTTTCCACCGAGAGTCCATAGGCCGTATAATCTTCGTCCTCGCCCTCACAGTTGTGAACTCCCGATTAAGGACGAAAGAAACTACATTCCTCGAGCAGTTTGCAGATACTCGATTATTGCTCCTCTTTCTGACTTCCACCCATTTGATTGAATTATGATTTGCTTTATCATTTTGTATTTATAACTGGCTGCGCTATGTCAGCAAAGTTAAATATGAAAGAAACTGAGATATAAATAAAGCAACAGAAATTATATTTAGAGGTGTCTAAGCATAGGCACTGCTTCCATTAACTGATCAGTATCATTATTAATCAATCGTAATTCTTTCGTCCTTAATCGGGAGTTCACAACTGTGAGGGCGAGGACGAAGATTATACGGCCTATGGACTCTCGGTGGAAAAATGTTAATCAGTACGTGTGGGTCAAGTCGTATCACTGTGCGAATTATCTGATTTTCATTGTCATGTAGACCTACAAGAGCTTCAACGCTCTTAATATCAGGGTGAATGCTTGAACGTTCTGCGTTTGAAGGTATTTCTTGAACACTTCGCTTACTCATGCTTAAGGAAAACCCCGCTATAAGTCTGAAATTATTTCGGTTAAGAGGTGGGGAAGTAGGCCCACATGGACATCAATGAGTCCATAATAATTAGAATCACTTCAATCTTGTCGAAATAATTCTTCTCGTGCATTGTTTATACGAATTTCCGTGTCGGCTGCAAACGAAAAATTTTCGTTGACCAAGATAACGGTTCCCTTGGTAACGGCGAGTGCTTCTACAAGCGTTTTCTCCTCAACAACGAAACCAGTAGTTATGTTCAGATGGTACAGAATATTGCCATCCACGTGTTGTCTTAGTGGACTGATCGACTGGATATTGACTGGATTACGGCTGGATTTATTTCCGTTTGCACCAACCGCCAGCTAATGTTAAAGTTACTCGTTGGATTTTCACACGACAGGTCATGCGAGGTCACTTGTGCTATTGACTAATACTTGCTCCCCAGCAAACGCGAGATACGATCTTCACGTCCTATACCCTCGGTTTGTACTGCTCACACAGACCAGATCGGCATGTTATCACCATGGGTTGTATGATAATTCATTCATTCATTCATTAATTCATTAATTCATTAATTAATTAATTCATTCATTCATTCAGAGCATCTATATTGCGCCCTTCAATGTTTGCTAACTGGTGAAGAAGGTTGAACGTTTTTTCATCTTAGTGAAGAGCGGACAGTCGTAATAATTAGATCAATTGCGGTTCATCGAAGAGATGGTACTACCTAACTGCAGCAGTTGTCAGCATATGCTAATACATAGAATTCGCTAACTGCAAACCTGGATACCACATTTCGCAACATGCGTGCCGCGGCACACCAGGATTGTTTTAAAGGAATTTTTACAACTGCGCAACTCCTTCTGTCCTTTCCCATCGTCCATGGTAAATTACTTGAAATTGGAGAACAATGACCTTTTTTGCTATTTTTAACTGTAAAGAAGTGCTTCTACAACTGCACATTCTGTGTACAACTGCACGTTAAAAAGCCTTGCGGTACACTTAGTCTTGCGATTCCAAGTGTGCTACGCACTGCTACGGTCGAGAGAAACCTTAGATTCGCTAATTTTTTATTGACTTTTAAGGAAATGTTTTGTATATGTGTTTGCTCTTCCTCTTGACCTCATTATTATGAATTTAAATCTAAGCGAGAGGCTCAGTCGTTAGGGATGTGAGTTAGTCACCTGCTGCCCAAGTCAGTCGTTTACCCACAAAGTCAGACACGAATTCTTTATTTGGCGACTGTGCGACGTTGTTACACAATGTATTTAACCATTTTTTATTTGAATCTGTATGATTTCATAGACACCGATTTTAATGAGACATTAAGATAATAAATTTTTACAGCGTTAAAAAACCCCAATTTTTCGAGTATCCTGCACAAAGACCATAATGACCACGTGATTCGCAACATATCACAGTCGTTTGCATGTGCACTTGTTATAACGCCCCTTCAAGCTCACTACTCGGAGGCGCTCCCGACTGCAGAGCGAACACTGCATCGGAGTTTCACGGACCTTCGGTACATGGATCCTGATGGTGATGATGATGATGACGACGACGACGACGACAATGATGTTGTGATGATGATGATGATGATGATGATGATGATGATGATGATGATGATGATGATGATGATGATGATGATGATGATGATGATGATGATGGTGATGGTGATGATGATTATGATGATGATGAATTACAACAAACGCCGCTGGCGACGACCATTTTACTTGTAGAGCAAAATGAACTGGCTTATTATTTTTTAAGAGTTTCTAAAGTTCGTAACAAAAGACTCTGAATGTAGCAAGGAATTAAGAGTAAGAATTGCGAGAAGACATGGTGTAGGTGCAGATCTGATGAAATTGTAGAAAAGCCATAACATCAAACTATCCATGCACTAAGTTAAAGTTTATGAGGACGCTTGTATGGCTATGATGTATGGTTGTGAGAGTTGGACAACCAAGAAGAGTTATGAGGTCAGAATAAAGGCTTTTGAAATGAATACTGAATAGCATAAGAAAAATCCTGGGAATATCATGGAAAGACAAAAAGCAAATTATTGGTTACTGGTGGTGGCTGGTGTAGAAAGGAGTCTACTTGAATCTATCAAAGGAAGGAAGATGTCATACTTTGGACACATAATGAGGAAACATGCATGAAGATTGCCTAGAGAAGGAAATCATGCAAGTAACGGTTCCGGGAGCAAGAGCAAGAGGAATACCCAGGAGGAGGTGGTTGGATGGCATGAATGAATGATCGAGTTTATCAACAGAGAAGTTGTTCAGGGCAACCGAGGACAGGAGAGGATGGAGAACTATAATGTCTACAATGCGACCAACCCTCGTGCCGAGGGCGGTTGAAGGCAATGCAAGGCAAGGTATCGTTCGTAGGTCGTGATGCGCTATAATAATTATTTATGGATTGGCAGTAATGCATATGATGCTGCGTCACATGCTTGTATGAAGACCTTGACAAACATTACAGGGGTGTTCAAAGCAGCAATTTAATTAATTGACAACCGTCTGCAGTGAATAACTAAAAGGTGTATATAATTATAAATTTGGTTCTTTAACCAACCGGTTACAGTTATATCCACAAAATTGTGCTTACAGTATGCATATACTCTGTAGTGCCAGTCAGAAGCTTGGGTAAATGAGGAGGTGGACGCAAATCATCTTTGATATAATATAGCATAGGCCCTATTTTTGTTTAATTGCAACTTACAAACACAAGTCGACGGCCAGTAAGTAAAATGTTTTGTTGACATCGACCTGCATAACTTATTTAACAAAGTCATCCAATTTACGACACCTTTCCAACGTTTTCACATTCATATGCAATTCACAAGAATCAACTCTGCTATTATATCTGCACGGGAGAATGCATGGAGTACCTGAGTGTGTGACGCACGGCAACGAGAAACTAACTATCAGATATCCGCTGCATGGCTAAACCATACTCAGGAATAATGTCAAAAATATTCGACGACCACGGATTTTGTTGTCACAAGCTGTCGCCAAACTATTTATTCAAACACTTGCGTATAAATATATGGTCCGAAGTCTTATTGGTCTATTTATGTGTATGTGTCAACTAATCACGCTTCTTGCAAGTAACACAAAGGAAAAAAGAGATAATAATGAAATTCGATTGGGTTGTGCTGTGTGCACAAAATAGTTCTTAAAAGTTATATTATTTTTAACCTGCCTTATCGTTGTTAATTAAAAGTAACTCAAGGATAGAGATGTATATATAGTATTATAATTAAGCGATTTAAAGGTATCAGAGTTCAGTCATACACAATTCTCTGGAATAAATGATGTCGACAATTCGACATCTGACAGCGGGTGCCAAAATCTTTGGTATGCGGACTACTGATCAAAGGCCAATTGATCTAGGGACTACTCAACAAAGAACTACTGATCAAGGGACTACTCGTCAAAGGCAACTCATCAAGGTACTATTCATCACAAATTGTACAACGAACATCGAACATTGAACGAATCATTGAATGAATCATAAATACATACTCTAGTGCTTGTTAAATACGGTCGCATGCTATTAAATTAGGTAAGTCACTTTCTGTATAATTGAGCGCATAATCAAGTTTTTTGAGTTATGCACTGGACTTCAGAGTAGGTTACTAGGTGTTATAACAGTCGTAAATTTAGTAGCCTACTTGTACTAAAATCGTATGCTATTAAGTAATTTAAATTAGTATTAACACTGACTAAACCAATTTTGGTATTAGGTTTCAATCTATTAAATTTTTCTCTGATTTAATTGCTTAGGTTCGTCCTAAGATAAGACAGACTGTGATGAGTTGTACCTTGATGAATTGCCCTTGATCAGTAGCCCTTAGATCAATTGCCATATGATCAGTAGTCATAGAACAAAATCTGTGCCTTTGAACTTAGCTACCTTACTAGTCTTATAATGCTAACAAAGTCTTACAAGATTAAGCAAATAATACAATATACAGCGTGAATCAAAAAATATTCATAAGTTGGTGAAAATTGCTACATCTTATTGAGAATAAAAAAAAGTAGAGAAATAATTACGTTTCTGGTGTTAAAATGATATTTGTAGGAATTTAATTAAGTGTTTAAAAGGTATGCAAATGTAAATGTACAACTCTGAAACGGAGGGAACATTTTTGTCTAACACAAGTATAATATTATACTTGGCATAATTCTAAGAATGATTTGGTCAAACACCTCTTCTATATATTTGCAGAAGTTCATTCCTGGAAATGATTTTCCTCCAACGTTGGAAGCGAACGATCCGATCCTACTCCAGGAATCGACCACAGCCGACCATAATTTCTTCCATGAAACCGGTAATCTCCCCATCTCCATCTATCCTCCAGTCATCCCTCCGCACAACCCTCAAACCTCTCCGAACAAACTCTACCAGGCGATCTGCCAGAACGAGGCACGTAAAACTGTATAGAAAGAACGCAATAATAAGAATCGCTCTCTTGAATGGCAATAGGTGGCGCTAGCCTCGATCGTTTTCTCTTGGTCTTCTTTACTGTTGAGACGATTTCCATCGCGATTGGTGTACTGATGTCAGATGAATTCGGGTCTGGAAGCAGAGATCCGTCGATAGAGAACAGAAACGTTTCTCTTTGATTGGAATAATGTTTCTGGTTCGATAAACCTGGTGGAAAAAATGCAACTGTTGCACTTCGTAACGGTTTTGAAGAAGATTTCGTTTCTGGCGATACTTTTTCTCATATGGACATACGAATTAGATTCTCGCGGCAGTGGTCCGGGCATTTTTTATTTGGCGTAATTATTTAAACTAATAAGTAGGGCTGCAAAATGTAATAAGAACTCTAAAAGGCAATTATTCGTAACCGAAAAAGTAACTTAAAATTATTATTATTAAAGTCGGCTATTTATCATTGTAGTCAGCGGAAGACCGAGTTACGAAGCATTGCTCCAAAAGCAAAACATAAAAGTGTGAAAAATCTGACATAACTAGCATTGTTTAAAACTAAAATAAAGGTGTACAAGATTCACTGCTCTATACGGAAAACATAAAAATAAGAAAAGTCTGATATAAATAACATTGGTTAATACTAAAATAAAGGTGTATAAAGTTCACTGCATGAACGATATCTTACGGCTATTATCACTTTCAACTGTTACCTTATTGACATTTGTTGTGGAATAATCTTCGTTTATAACGGTTAGCCTAAATATGAAGTGTGTATCCCGATTGTCATTCCATCATGAGAAAAAGTACATTTTCATTTACCTTATGATATTTACATATCATTATTTACATTACATATGTACACATCATTTTACATATCCTTTTAATCTATATGATTAAAGAGAAGATTCTGTGTGTCTGTTTGTCCGGGTTGCATTTCAACAGTTCTTGAGCTTTTCACTCCAAACCTTCCCTACTGTGTCCGTCTCGGCATGGGACACCCAGTGGAGGTGTTCGCGAAACTCTGCCACCATGAGTGCCAGGGTGGGGGCAAAAACCCTCATTTTCGCTACTTTTTCATCCGTTGCGATGCATATTTTTGGGTGTGTGGTTTGGGGAGGAGGAATTTTCTCGAAAATCCAAATTTCACGGCTGGCGTACCGGTAATAATAAACAACCTGGTTTTCACACAGCGTCCTTTGAATCTCTTATGATCCTGGTTATGCTGATCCAACGTCATCCAACCGGCATGTATGCTTCCATTGAACATGATATGTTTAATGGAAGCATACATTCCAAACAAGCGACAGCCATGATGTGAAGATAGTAGATGTTGAAATCGTCCGAAACGCGCAAATTACGCACAGTTTCCTCGGATGGCATAAAAGAAACAGATCAGGTGGCATGATATATAGAATCCAAGTAGTGAAGTCTTGTCTTGTAGTGTTATTGTCAAATTCTGAAAGTCTCCAAAAGTAGGAAGCACTTGCGGGTTTTAGTTGTTACGAGAAACATTACCGTCACGTGTTGCATAAAAAAAAATATCCTTCTTGAGCACGTAATTCCTCGAAAATAACTCTGCGGGCATCGCAGATTCGGGCTAGGACGCATTATTTACACGTACAAAACATTCCTTAGTCAGGAAACGGCTGAAAACTCAAGAAAATCCCACATTTCCTCTAAACGAGTGAAGACCGCTACCGGAAGCGCGGCCATGCAAGAACCAAATATCAAGTAGATAATAGCATGCGCCTCTCATGGCTACAACCTTGTAGTTAAGTTTATGTATTCTGTGATTTGCATTCTTGTGAATTGTTTTAATTTTATAACCTGTTCATCTTTAGCGCTGCATTGCTGTACCTACTGTAACCGATCGAGGTCTGTCGAATAAAAGAAAAATAATGGTTTAGACACCTCCAGAACTGGTGCGTCAGATACTATGTACATGGCGCTTTTTACACAAGTGTGCTTTGTGAAGTAATTCATCCTAAATTAATAAAACGCTGATGCTTATTATAATTCAACAAATTCCCCAATTGGTAGTGCTACTGCCATTCTCAACTTGGACATCGAGGTCTCTGGAAGCCACAAGAGAACATTACAAACATAATAGCTGCAGTGTAGTCCAAATTGATAGAAATCTGTCGCAACTGACCATTTTTTGTTGTTGCCTCGCCACACTATAATTGTATAGAATAGTTTTATAGCGTAGTATTGGATTATATGGTATATTATATATCGTGGGGCGCGGTGGTGTAGTGGTGGCGTCGTCGCCTTGAAGCCGGAAGGTTCGAGGTTCGAATCCACCTCGCCGCGTAAGGACCTTGGGCAAGTCCTTCACTCACAATTGCTCAGCGCTTCGGCGTGAAACTCCGATGCAGTGTCCGCTCTGCATTCGAGAGCGCCTCTGAGTAGAGAGAGAGAGAGAGAGAGAGAGAGAGAGAGAGAGAGAGAGAGAGAGAGAGAGAGAGAGAGAGAGAGAGAGAGAGAGAGAGAGAGAGAGAGAGAGAGAGAGAGAGAGCTTGAAGGGGCGCTATAACAAGTGCACATACATACATATAGCACGGTCTAGTATGGCATATCACAGTGTGGTATAGTGGGGTATATGATGATATGGTTTTAGCATGGCATAGTATTGTATGGAATCGTTTGGTGTGGTATAGTATAGCATTGCATAGCATACTACAGTGTAGTATAGTAAACTGTATTATTTCATACCATACTATGCCACACCATACAGCATCATACCGTACTATACTACACCAAGGCATAACATACAATAATAAATTATACTACAGTATTCAATGCTATAATAGTGTACTATACTGTTGTAGTGTGAAGCAACAACAGAAGTGATCAGTTGTGACAAATGTTTATTATTTTGGCCAACACTGTGCACATCATCACTGAAAGGCGACGAGCATCGCTAGACAGCAGATGGATGTCGTTAGACACTTTAAAAAATCAGTTTTAGAAATAAATGACGAGTTTTGAAGCAAGTCTACATTATCAGCAATTATAATAGGGTACATGTCCAATATAATGCGACGCTTTAAGGAGGGAAGGTGGATGCAAGAAGAATAAGAATGAGCTTCGTCGGTTTTTAATAATCCTAATAAGTTAATTGCAAGAGATAAGATTGCTACTATAAAAAGTCATATTGGTTGGTGAACTGCCTTTATGACATTTTCTTATTCATTTTTTAAAATATTGTTGGAGATTGGGCCCGTAGGATTTTATTTTTAATTATTTTGATTATTTCATTGCATGTACGTGCCGCTGTCCGTCTACGTATTGCTGGACGGCGTGACCCGTCTGTTGGCCTACGTGCTCCCACCCCAGGAACGAAGCTAGCTAGGCCAGAAGGAACGAAGCCTAGAGGGCGTGGTCGGAACGAAGCCTAGAGGGCGTGGCCTAGGAGAACGAAGCTAGCTAGGCCAAACGGAACGAAGCCTAGAGGGCGTGGTCGGAACGAAGCCTAGAGGGCGTGGCCTAGGAGAACGAAGCTAGCTAGGCCAAACGGAACGAAGCCTAGGGGGCGTGGCCTAGGAGAACGAAGCTAGCTAGGCCAAACGGAACGAAGCCTAGGGGGCGTGGCCTAGAGGAACGAAGCCTAGAGGGTGCGATACATATACGAGTGCGCACTGAGGCACGCCAGTCATCAGAGTCATCATCGAGCGCAACAGTCAGCGAGAAACAGTCATCGAATCGTACAGTCAGCGATCGGGAAACAATCGTCGAACTGCAGAATCAGCCGACGCGGTCGCCGTGAGATAGAAGAGAGTCGCGACAGCCGAGTGTCACAGGTTCGAGGCGCAGTACAGTTACGAGTCGTACGGAGGAGAACGCTTCGAAGAGCGCTACGGTGAATCTACGACGACTGCAATTCGACGCTGTCGACGACGAAAGGTTTGGAGGCCTTTGCTGTGCAGCGCTGGCGACTGGGGTTCAATTCCTCACCCACAGCCGTGCTCTTCTGCGATCCGACGCTGCTGACGACGGAAAGTCTGGGGACTTTCGCTGAGCTACGACGACTGCAATCCGACGCTGCCGACGACGAAAGGTTCGTAGACCTTTGCTGTGCAACGCTGGCGACTGGGGTTCGATTCTTGACCCGCAGTCGCGTTCGACTGGAATCCGACGCCTGCTGACGACGGAAGGTCTGGGGATCTTCGCTACGCAACGACGATCGGAATTCGACGCCGGATCTGCCAACGCTTCCAACCGGGTGAGCGCAGTGGTTCAGTTTCTCGCTACGCAACGACGACGACCGGGGGTTCAAAACCCGATCGCTACTTTCTGCGGGCGCTGGCGAAGCAGCGGTGTTCTACACGACGACGATTCGGCGTTCTGCATTGACAATTGCTGTGAATAGTGGTGCATTAGTTTTTGGGACAGTGGCGCTACACGAAGTTGCTCCGAACTTGCTCCGAACTTGCTCCGAACACTGGCGCTATAGAAGTTGACTGAGGACTGCATTGCGAGTTTCTTCTTTGTTCGTTGAATAAATGAGTTTTAAGCCTGACTGGCTAGTCGTCAATCTTCAGTTGACGCCGGACTACACGGACGAATAACGCCTTGAGGACTTGGGTTTGGGGTTCGGTTCCTGGTGGTCATTTGTCCAGCCCGAGTCCGCTACAATATTCTATGTTATTTAAATTTAAATTCTGTCGCATGTTTGTAAATGTCTTGTCTTGTCATTTGCCCTTTCTATCCAAAGGTTGGCCGCACCGTGGATGTTTAACGTAGCTGTGTAATGGCATAGATCATTAGCGATGCCCTCCTCATACATGTGTAGACTACAAGGACTTGAACAATTTGAACTTTTGGATAGGTGGATTATGGATGCGGCCATTGGGGAACTGTTGGTCCCTCGAACCTGCTCTTCTACCAGGCTGCGTCGAACCTTCTCGGTTGATGGCCCATCCACGTGGAATGGGCTTCCTCTTGCACTGCGCATACTGCCTCGAAATGAGTTGTCTGCTTTCTACCAGTTTGTTATAGCGCCCCTTCAAGCACGCTACTCAGAGGCGCTCCCGACTGCAGAGCGGACACTGCATCGGAGTTTCACGCCGAAGCGCTGAGCAATTGCGAGTGAAGGACTTGCCCAATGTCCCTACGCGGCGACTTGAGGTGGATTCGAACCTCGAACCTTCTGGCTTCAAGGCAACGACGCCACCACCACACCACCGCGCCCCAGTTGCTCAATACTTATATACTTAGCCGTATTTCAGCTGGGAGCGAATCTAATAGGCTTCTTGAAATGACGCTTTTTTATTTTTTGGAACGGTTGAATGAATGATTGAATATAATTTATTGGAGTAATTGTGTGTAGTCGCTGTAATGATTAGAGTGCAGGACCACCAGCCAAAACTTGCCAGTCACAAGTCGCGAGTAGAAAGGTGGGCAACGGCACTAATTGGGGGCAGCTGTAAAAACTGAAAACTCGTATTTCTGAGTCCACAAAATGTTGTTGCTAAAGTTTGTTTTATAATGGTAGTCAAATTTGTCTAAAGGTTTCTTACTATTATCCATCTTCTTTCACTCAAGTTCCTTTGTGGTGTTTTCCGTTGATGTTATTCTTGCTTCAACAGCATACAGGTCGTCTGAATCGCTTACCTCTTGTCAATTATTGACTCATTCCATTGCAAGTTCGAGACATTCCTTGCAACTTTTCACTCACGTTCAATTTGCCTGGGTACTCGTGTCGTTTATCTTTAGCAGGTCTATTCTCGGTTGGACACCTTTAAATCAATTATTCTCAGATCATTATAGACTCAAAATTTAACCTCACATAATTAAAAACTTCGAAAGAAGAAGGCTCTTAAGTGGTGTATTACGCCGAGCAAATTTCTGTCCAGGGTAACGGCCTCTGTTGTCATAGACCCTGGTCAAATCGGATCCATCCATCCATCACATTATTAAGAGCTGTGGGCCTGTCGCCTATCTTCTACTACTCCATACGATACCTAATGTATTGTGAAAGAAAAGCAACGCCACCCAATTAACAGCACTGGAAAAGAACGCTTCGTAGAAACCTCAGCAAGGCTACAGCCTGGTTTTTTTCTTAGTATGTTACCATGTTTAAAAATCTTATACTCGTTTTATCGACAGAATAACCGGTCGACATAACGCGACAGTTAACAAGCACAAAGAGAGCAGCGGATAAAGCCTATTAAACGTTTTTATACAGCATCCTGTTAAGCAGTTTTTATTGTTTTGCTGGTTAGTTCAAATGGATGCGGCCTATTATAGAGCGCAGATTGTATTATATCTAGGCCTACTTAAAATTGTCGTCTACGCCTCTACGGCTTTTGTTATATACGACTACGTTTTACCTCAGAACAATAAATAAACGAGTGATTATCTTAGAACATAATATTATTAGACAACTTTAACTGCTGCTTTTTCTATGACATATTTAGCTATCGCAGAAAGGCCGCAATTTAGATTCATCATCCGCAATTCAAATATTATCTTCTTTCGCCAAAAATCAACTTTTAATTGTATGTTTATTTATTTATAGGAACAAAGTGAGGAACGTCATATTTTAGAAACCTTTATGACGCTTTTTATCCGTGGTTTATTTTGATCAACTGCACAGCAATTAAATATTCCTTTACTGACTTCCCAACAAGTAACTAATTCGCTTAACCCTTATAGGGTATCGATTTTTTTTCAAAGTTTTTGGTAACCGGGGGGTAAAAAAATACCCCCAATTTATTTTCGTCAAATCTATGGAAATGTTTAATTTATCTGATAGACAAGGACAATAGAACACATTATTGAATGTAATGAGCAAGAAATCTTGAATTAAAATGATGACTCGTTCCAATATGACTGTCTAAAGTGAAGGTAGTTATAAGTTGTGAGTCAATGCTACCATGCTACCAGTTTCAGATACTGATCACTAAAGACAAATGCTGTGTCATAGGGTTGATTGAAATAACTAACTGCAAGCAATAACAGGCGGCTGCAATAGTCAGTAACTATGACGTTTACAAATTTTCACTTGACAAAACTGACAAAATAGAAACATTCAGTGACATGTAGGCCTACACCCATAATAGTTTTACCACAGTTTCAGTGGGCAATGGGCATGCATCTTGTGCATTCGTATGATATACAGTAGTGGCCATATTATTATGGACAAGGCTAAGAAAACGGTTTTTGGTACATACATACATACATACATACATACATACACACATACATACACACATAAATACAAGCATACATGCATGCATAGTTACATGCATAAACACATCTATAAATTATTATACTTATACATACATATATGCATACACACATATACATACATTTCAATCATACATACATGTACACATACATACACACATGCATACACATACACATGCATGCATACATACATACATATATACATACATACATACATACATGCATACATACATACATGTACACACATACACATACTTGCATACATACACGTATGTATGTATGTATGTATGTATGTGTGTATGTATGTATGTATGTATGTCTGTATGTACATGTATGTGTGTATGTATGTGTATATGCATGCATGTATACATGTGTGTATGTATATATATATATATATATGTGCACTGTGTATGTATATATGTATGTATATATGCAACTTCCATTATGACATATGCGTTGAACGCTACTGCATCAACCAAGAAATAGTAGTCTGTCGCTAGGTGGCAGCGCAATATGGCACAACTGAAAACGACATTGTGAAGAGAAAACATATCTAGGAAAAGTCACAAAAGCAAAAGTCTGTTTTGCTTTATTCAAAAGAAGCGTACGGAAAAAAGTAGACTGGGGGTTATTTTTTACCCCCCGGTTACCCTATAAGGGTTAAGACACATGATTGTCGTAAACATTCTGAAACAAGTCGCTGGCCTCCATTTACCTGTATTATAAAGGTGGGGGAGTGATGCTAGACATTATTGTTATAAACAGCAACTAAGTAAGCTAATCATCTAAATTAACTCAGCGATTATTGAAAAGCAAGTCGACGTTATCGGTTTTGGCAGCGGTCAGATTTAATCGAACATTCATTCATTCATTTATTCTTTCGTTCGTTCGTGCGTTCATTCATTCTATGGAATTATATAGCGCCATTTCAGAAAGCCTACTCAGGTGCACTCCCAGCCCTGACACGGCGTAAGAAAAATGACTTGACGGATTTATGACACAATGTTTGACTGGTCAGACGTAGTAAATGAAGCTTTGAAGGAAGGTCATTCCAGATTGATTGCCCTACAACCAAACAAGCTCGACGTTGCCTGGCAGCCGAACGAGCCCGCGAAACTATGAGTTGCCCCTTCATAGCAGAGCGAACAACCCGGCGCGCTTCAGCAGCAGAGACTGGGTGACAGAGAACATACTGCTGCAAACTAATGACAAACTTGTACGAATGACCTGTAATCAACATGTACTGAATTGATATGCGATCATTCATTCCATCAATGTTTGGGACTAAAGATATCGTTGCAACGTTGAAAATTATAATATGATCAGTTAGTGGGTTGTGGGGGGTAGTTCATGACGGAGATGGGGTGGAGATTTGTGAGATGGCCGTTAGATCCCTGACATCGATATTATTTTGTTTGGCACATTGTCTGTGGGTGATATTAAAATACCTATGAAACAAAGATAACGGCCTAATAAAAACCTAATATGTGTATCATGCGACGTTGCGTTACACACGATCTAACAATAATAATTATAAACCTTTTGACCTCTTCTGCGATTATAAGCGTCCTTTCTCCTTAGAATAATATATTTAAAAAATTATTATCATCATAACAATGAACACGTTTAGTCACGATAGTGCAATGTATACCATTTCCACCTTCAGGTACAGTTTTTAATTGTCTATGGGAAAACAAGACAGGTTTGAAGGTGTTTAATAATGCGCTGCATTTGAACTCATTTAATATTCTGATATCATCAGTCTTCCTGATTATTATAACATTTTCAGGTCAATAAATCAAAATGTCATATTTTGGAATAAGATTAATTTATTCGAAGTTTAACATATTCCATGAATGCCGTAATGATTATTAGTACTGTTCATTGTCAGCATTGTCATTACAATTAAAAATTTAGTCGCGATATTTTGCCGAATCGAATGATTGTGTTTATTTCATTAGCGCCCATTATGCTATACTTGCGATAGGCTACGACTAACCAGCAGACGCTCAATCAAAACAGAAAAACTGAAGCATGTTCAAATCTGCATGTGAAATTAAAACGGGAAGAGCCTGGAAGGACCGGCAAATAATTAACAAGCGGTGGGGAGCAGTTTGAAGAAGAAAGGAAGGTGGTTGGAAATTAATCTATTTAATTAGCGCGCCTTGTTTCTCCAAAACAAAAAGCAATCCTCTAAAATCGGACGAGAAAGGGCTTTCACAAGTCAGTGGCATTTTTAAAATGTTGGCGGATGGAAGAGGAAGTTTTCCATGAGATTTCGGCCGATGACTAAAAAAGGCCGTCAGAAATTTTGGCTGATGAAAATGAAAATTTCCTCCGCGAGGATTCAACCCCCCCCCCCCCCCAAAAAAAAAACAACAACTGAAATCTTGACGCCGCCACTGATGAGAAAGAGGATTGTCTAGACTCTAGACGTGTTCGCCAACCTTCATAGCTGGAGTTTTATGCTAATGCTAAAAAGTGGAGTCACTAGCTCTTCATGCTCATTGCTGTCACATATGATAATTATGATATAGCTCATTTACTACTCCTCTTGTACCTCTATGGCCTCAAAAGCCGTTGACATCGACTAAGATGAACGTTTGGAAAACTTGCCATATTTCGTGAGTTAACCAACTCAGACCTTGAACTAAAATAGTATTTATGCAGAATTAAACTACGATATAAAGGTGTGAGTAAAGCAAGCACAACCATTTGGATATCCAATACATTTTCCGCCAACCTACAAATTAGACTCTGTCCAACCTTCACAAAGTCTAGAGGGAGCAATTAAATCATCATTTTTTTCGTCCGTTGTGTATAATATACACAACGTGCGTATGTGCGTTGAACATCGATGTTCAACGCACCTAGGGCTCCATCTTCTATTTCCTATTGCCTGAGACATCGATCTTCCCTTTCAGATAGAGGTAGAGGTTTGAAATATGTGTCTAATTTTGCTCATTCAACAATTCGGTTGACAGACCGCAACCGGTTACAGTATACCGCTATGCAGTTAGCCTAATTATTCGCATTGATCAAAAATGTAAGGTGAGGTCTATTCCAACGGCTCTGGAAACCGTGAGATAATTGTAAGCTATTATAGGAACTAGCGCTATCCTTCAGTTCACTAATGAACACCTTTAAGTTATTGATTTCGACAATTTATATTCTCCATTTTCGTTTCATTGCTAAGTAATGGGTACAGTAAATGACTGTCAACGGCCTTCTCTTTGCGGTGAACATTGTAAACTAGACGAATTATACTTCACGATGGTTCCTTTTTAGACACCGCTATGTCATTTATTCATACATTTATATAGGCTCAATTTCACTTTGCTCTTAAGTGCTGTAATATGCCGAGCAAATTTCTGTCCAGGGTAATGCCTCTGTTGTCACAGACCCTGGTCAAATCGGATTCATCAACCATGACAAACGAATTTTTTCGAGGACAACTGACGTTAAATTAAACTGCAATTACATACTTCGACCTGGTGTGTTTTCACGTGGTGGTTGTTTGCACTGTCGTTATATGGAGTGGATCCGATTTGACCAGGGTCTATGACAACAGAGGCCGTTACCCTGGGCAGAAATTTGCTCGGCATATTACAGCACTTAAGAGCTTTCTTCTTTCGAAGTTTTTTTTTTCTCCAGAGGAGAAGATCCTGAAGGACGGATGACGGAACTCGGCAACGCATGGAGTTGGCGTCTCGTTAAAAACACCGAGGGGAAGTCAACGGGAGACCACCCTCTACGAATCCCAAGTAAAATGTCAAATGAAGCTCCTACAGAAAAAATGGAGAGGAAAAGAACAAAAGGAAGACCACGACAGATGATGTTGGACACGATGATGACGAGGATTGGTTACCAAAGACTAAAAGAGAAGGCCCAGCGGACTGGCAGCGGAGGGAGTGGCGACATTGGACAACCGAACCTGCCTAGCGACAGAGAACCAGAAGAAGAAGAATTGGAAATCAAAGGTAGTTTAAGTTCCTATAGTGTTTAAGGACATTTTATTTCAATTAAAGAGCTCTTCGTTTTAGCGTAACTGATTTACGTGTCCATTGTTAACGAATGAAACATATTTTCGAGCAGTTTTTAATCAATGGCTGGGAGGGGTGACGAATGGTCATTTTGGGCGGAAGAAACCGCTGAAGCTGACACTGACGCACCATTTATTCAACTATTTTATCTGATTACCTATATTTCTAGTCTTTCGGCTAAAATTTCTGGAAAATATGGAAATCCTGGTTGTAAATCTTGAGCTATACGAAGACCTTTTTAGTACACAAAAATGTTTGATTTTCTGACGGGGAATTTTAAGATATCAGCAAAACACATGCCAGCAAGAGCTGCCGATCATCTTGGAGGAAGGAATTGTTACATGTATAATGTTTTCGGGGTGGGGTGGTATTGTATATCTACATGTAAATAATAACTCGATTTTTGCGAGGGGACGGTGAATGTAGTTTCTGCGGTTATTTTTTCCATGGGCGGAGACTTGGGTGGAGACTTGCGGGGGGTTCCAAAACGAGCGGCCGAAGATTAAGGGACTGGCTCAATCATAATTATCTTCGAGAACTCTGTTGTTCCACCTTGGGTGTTCAGCGTCGATCCAACCTTCGATAGGCGAACCAATCTGAGCTTCTGGACTACTATCCATGGGCGGAGTTTGGTTTCCGTTCTTGGAGAGGCTAAAGCCTTCTTGGTGGTTAAACCCGGGAAAGGATAACATTTACACGGTAAAAAAATAATCTGGGGTCTTCTTCGGGGCTTAGCCCCTCCCCTAGCCCCTGATGAACTCCGCTCATGCTGCTATCCGACAGCGTCGTTCATTCTCTGTTGTAGGTCCTTCAATCTGGAATGGCCTCCCTGTAATACGGCGCTTAATTCCCACTCTGTTCGTTAAGAATCTCAGAAATGTCTTATTTAGCCGTGGTTGGACCGGGAGCGCTTCTGGGAAGCCTACCCTGGAGGGGAGCTATATAAATTTCTGAAATAAATATTGATAGTTTGAATGTTACAGTTTGAACCAGTAATAATTATGTCAGAGTGGATGGACAACAGAGGCCGTTGTCCTCGAACAAACTTTGTTCTGTATAATATAGCGAAAAAGTTATTTATAGCATTGAAATATAATTATGATACAAAGGTGTTAAATGAACTTGTTTAAAATTAGAGCCAGTACTTTAGGCATTTACCTCAAGCATTTATGCTATTTAAAGCTCATTATAATACTGTAGGCTATTTATAATAACTATAAGTTTTGCGAGGTTTGTTCGAGTGATTCCGAGCAAAATTGTGAACAATAAAACGAAAAGAGGTTGGTCCATGTGAGTCTACTTCCCCACCTCTTAACCGAAATAATTTCAGACTTCTCGCGGGACTTTCCTCAAGCATAAGTAAGCGAGGTGTTCAAGAAGTACTTTCAAACGCAGAACGTTCAAGCATTCACCCTGATATTAAGAGCGTTGAAGCTCTTGTACATGACAATGAAAATAAAATAATTCGCACAGTGATACGGCTTGACCCACACGTCCTGATTAACAGTTTTCCACCGAGAGTCCATAGGCCGTATAATCTTCGTCCTCGTCCTCACAGTTGTGAACTCCCGATGAAGGACGAAAGAAACTACATTCCTCGAGCAGTTTGGAGATACTCGACCGTTGCTCCTATTTTTGACTTCCACCCATTTGATTGAATTATTATTTTCTTTATCATTTCCAATTTATAACTGGCTGCGGTATGTCAGCAAAATCTAATCAGCCGAATATATACATAAAAGAAACTGAGATATAAATAAAGCAAGAGAAATTATATTTAGAGGTGTCTAAGCATAGGCACTGCTTCCATTAAGATAATTGGACCATATATATTCTATTATTCGGAATTCCAAAACGCCTCTCAATAACAGAAAATCAGAGACTCTTCAAGTGCGAATAACACCTGGAAAAGAAAAGTCTATGAGACAACGGGCAAAAAAGCAATGCCTGCGGATAAAATCTGAACACGAGTCATAGTAGGAAGTTAATTCAGAGTAGCCTACTTTGAACAGGCGCTATATAAATTTCTAAATAAATAATTAAATAAATCATCTGAAACTGGCAGTTTGCAGAATTCTCGAACGATTGGCTCAAGTCAACTGCACACAATTTTCATTCCAATAATGAAAATTTTGCAGGAGAGGCGTACATCATTCTAGATATGATTGTAACTCTTGTGATACTTTGGAACTATTGCATGGATGACCCGTGAACCTTGAGTGTTCTGATGGCATATAACGAGGCGGAATCAGAGCAGAGGAACTTATTATTGATGTGGTCTGTCACTGTTAATTTCTCTCCAATAAGAACTCCCATGACAGTCTTCATCGCACGTAACTTAATTACTTTACTCATTATTCATTATTCATTATTAGCATTTATATAGCGCCCCTTCAAGAAACTACTCAGAGGCGAGGCGTAACTACTGGCCTAACTGCACACCTTTTCGCTCGACTAAATACCAGATCTCTCGTCACATCCTCTGCCTAGTACCTACCCCCTCTCTCGTCATCGTTTCTCGCCTCGCCCATTGTCCATCGGTCACTCGTTCATCGCCCAAATCCTGGACCATGTCGCTTCTGCAACTTTGTTTAAACACCTTTAAATCGTAGTCTAACAACTGTACAATAACTTGTCGGCAGGTTAGGGCTTCAGAATTTATTTGTCCAGCTTCCACCGTATGTCATCCAGGGTGAGAATTGCAGTGGGTGTTGATGGGTTTAGCTGTCCTTTTCTTTCTTGAGCCCTCATAGTAAAGAATTGTCTTCATACCTCAACGCCACGTGTATCATTGATTGACCATCTCCGTTTATCTGTCTACAATTTTCATACTGACGCAATGCTTCGTAAATAATAAAGATCAAAATCCTGAGTATAGGACTATTATTGCAGCAGTGGTTGTTTGAAGAGTTTTCGCTATAATCTAGGCGGTGAACATAACAAACTTTGCTTAGACACCTTTAAATCATAGTGTATCAGAACAATATAAATTTAATTTCATTTATTAAATTTTGTTCCGACTTCGAACATTTCCCACATGTCCGCTCTCAGGATTTTGTTTCAGAGTTTCAGAGGAGGGGTGTCTACTCGATATAGAGCGATCCTACAAACAGACACATGACCTGACTAAGGCAGCTTCCACATCAGCATCATGATTATATTTTCATCGTCGTGATATTGAAAAATTTCCCACCGAAAATAAGAGCTTCATAATTAAATTCATGCATTAGTTGAAGATTGGCGATTAATATAAATGCATCTTGATTTGATTTGCAAAGTCGTTCTAGTAGCAGAATTGGACACCAGTACCGTTTACAAACAACAGTATTCAAGATGTGGGCCTAGACCCAAATCTCGTTGTGCCAAAGTTTTAATAAAAGAAAGCTAACAATTAAAAACTAGGCCTATGGACAATGTAAGAGGCAGAGTCCACCGCCATCAATACTCCGACAGTGCCAGACCCAAAGCCTGGATGAAGTAGGAGGGCAACGCTATATATCTGCGTTGTCACATGAATATGTCGTCGTGTCTAATCACTCCGTGCTTTTAAAACGAAGCTATCGGTCATACAGTCATTTTTCAGAGAGTCACATTAAATTCGAAATCAATGGCATAAATTGCTGATTTATTATTTATTCTCAACCTAACCGCACTTCTGTAAAAATACCTGTAAATTGTTACTATTGCGCTCTCTAAAAGAGCTGAATATAAGAACTGTATCATGTCATAAAGATTTCTAAGACTGTTGTCAGAATCCCTCGTCAAATCCATCCACCTCTAAAAGAATAAAATTGGGTTCAATGGTTGATCCAGAATCATGACTTCCAAAGTTGAATGTCATGGCAAAAACAAAACGAATTAATGGATTTTTAGCGAAAGTGTTTGGAAACAATGACACCGTCACTACTGACAGAAAGCCTGTGGTGGCTGCAGCCACTCATCTAGAAAGATTAAAAAAGCGTTGATGTGACACGTTTTCGTTAAAAAAATCTAACTATTTGTTGCGATTAATGTTTCACGTTTGCAGCACCAAAGGCTTTAGTTGATCTTATTGTAATAGTATGCCACTGTGTGGTAACAAAGACCAGTAGTGGCACCCTCCTCCTTTATCCAGGCTTGGGATTGGCACTGGCAGAGTGGACCAGTGGCAGAGTTAATTAATCTTACCTATCTTCTCAAAAGGGGCAACTCAACGTTCTTCAGCCGCTGGCTTTGTTTTCCGTCACACGTCGGAACAAGTAAATAAATAGCGTTGCACTAGAAAACATTTGATTTTGATGGCATTAGATTTAGTCTGTCTGGATTCAGTGCATTTAGTTCTGTATGTTGTTGGAAGCACGCAGTCATGTGTATTTCAAGTTGCATGATAATTTTCTCGTAAAGCTCGCTTTATCGCTCAGTCAGGCATACGCCAGGTTTCCTGAGGGTAGATCACAGAATTCCTCGAGGCATATCAGAGTGGACGAGAGACGGCAGCAAATCGTTGCACAGTTTGCAAGACGGCAAATAAATTATTAGAAATGAAAATAAATTATTAGAAATGAAAATAAAATGAAGACAGTGCTTAAATCCAGCCTAAGCCCATTGAGTCAAGTGACATACAAACTATCAGCTTCATAATATTTTTGTGGCAATTATTGACCGGTCTCTTGAAAGTTGACGAATTTAGCTTTGGTTTGCAATTTATGTAAACAAACACTCGCCTCCCTGACCGGAGTCCGCACCTGCTTCGCCGTCTGCCATTGACCAAGAGCAGTCGCTTTGTATGTGCAGTGGTATTAATATGAAACATTACCGACTCTGAAGAAGAAGATTAAAACAACAAGTATGTTTATGCGTTTAACTGGCTGAAGTTACTGTTGAACGACGATAATTACGTCATGCAAAGCTTATTAGCGTCTCCCTCCTTTCGCAACATTGGATTTAGACTGGCACTATCAAGGCATGGGCAATGGAAGAGTTGGAAAGTGCAATAATTGTGTATTTCTGTATTGTATGGAAGAATAATATTACGTCGACAAATCATCGAACATCGTTAAACACCCGAATAAAGTTCTCAGTGGCGCCTCTTCAATGAAAAACCTCATGCCTATAGAAGTGTGCTTGAGAATCTGTCTCACGGTCGACGTGTAAGGGTATCATGATTCTCCTCCATACAGACTCCATACAATTTCCATATGAGCTCACGTGATCTTACCTTGCGACTTTGCCAAGAAAATCTTTATTATGAGAATGTGACATGGCTTGGCAGAATTTATTTAATTCTTCTGTACAGTAAGACTGTTGTGCGTCCGTCAACTTGAAATCTAGCAAAGAATATTCTTACCTACCTTACTGATTAGTGGCGTAGGCAAGGGGGTTTCGGGGGGTCAAACCACTCCCCCATTGGCTCCGGAAAAAGTTTCTTTAAGGTAATTTTTCCATTTAAGTAAGAAAAACTAGCAAAAAACAGGGTTTCCGGCCATAAAACCCCCACCATCAAAAATTCCTGGCTACGCCACTGTTACTGACTCACTATGCATGCAGTTATTTTGAGCAAATCTTTAGCTCACACTTACTAAGTGTCTTCGATTGATTAGTTGTCAATAAGTTATTTTATTATTTATTAGCAAACCGATTGTCTGCTTTTCTGTTTGTTTACTTACTTCTGCCAGTCATTCAATTAGACATGCGCTTCATAATCGAGGTTTTACAGATCGTTAAGTTGGGGTATTTATTCAAAAATTGCGTCGACAAGACAAAATTACTCTGGTAATGAGGGCGTTGGGTCATTAGAGAGACAAATAGCTTTGCCCTCCTCATTCGTTCAGCCTGGGGACTGGCATCACCAGAGCACGAGCATGGAACCGGAGATTAACGATCTGTTATGGCAAATCATTTAATGACCGTTATTCCACTGTACCATAGATGCATGTACAAGGCTTAAAACAATGTGTTTCATTTACTAAGGTTATCTGAATTTAGGATGATAATAATTGTTATAGTCTCAACATTATCATTGGTTGGTTATTTTCATTCTCTTGGCTGCATGGGCCGATGGCGTTCTCATTTTTGGGATCGACTATCCTGCGAATGGATCAAGAGTCAATCGAGGTATCCGGACGTTTCATCCCCGGACGGTTCATCCCGGACGATTCATCCAGTGGACGTTTCATCCCAGGACGATTCATCCCCGGACGGTTCATCCCGGACGATTCATCCAGTGGACGTTTCATCCAAGGATGTTTCATCCCCGGACGATTCATCCAGTGGACGATTCATCCAGTGGACGTTTCATCCCAGGACGATTCATCCCCGGACGGTTCATCCCGGACGATTCATCCAGTGGACGTTTCATCCAAGGACGTTTCATCCCCGGACGATTCATCCAGTGGACGATTCATCCATTGGACGTTTCATCCAGTGGACGTTTTATCCCAGGACGTTTCTTCCCGGGACGATTCACCCAGTGGACGCAATGCTAAGTGCGCGACAAATGGGCAATTGCCCTAAGATATATCAGGACATTCGCCCTTCCGCATCCTGCAACAGCACGTCTCACTCTGCCGGCCAATTAAAGTCGCCATCGGTTAATTAATTCAGAAATAAAATTCAAAGCGTTCTAACAAGTAGCCTACTGCTCGAACTTAAAAGCGTATGCCATGTCGTTTTGTTAAACGTTGTCGTCTGAGCTGATTCCACTGTTCATTGGCATTCGTACTGTGGTGTATAGAATTTTAAACAACGGCCAATTGAACGTACAACTCTAAGCCGTCGACACTTTAATAGGTGATGATGGAACAATAGAACATGTTACTCTTCACCGAGACGTTGTATGACCCTGCCGACTAATGAACAAAATTTAATATGCTCTATAAATCGTCTGTGGATGAACCGTCCGGGGATGAACCGTCCGGGGATGAACCGTCCACTGGATGAATCGTCCACTGGATGAATCGTCCGGGGATGAACCGTCCGGGATGAACCGTCCGGGAATGAATCGTCCTGGGATGAAACGTCCTAGAATTGAAATGGGAATAAAAGCCTTGAACATCGGCTGCATCTGATATATTAAGTGAAAAATCAATTATTTATAAATTCTGAAAGAATAGGTTCAAGGTGTCTAAGTAGACCATTGCAATGTATGTATGTATTGGCAGTTGTTATAGCACAGATCATCGTGATTGGGTCGGGAGCGCTTCTGAGAAGCCTACCTTGAAGAGGCGCTATATAAATTTATGAAATGAATAAATAAATAGAACGCGCTTTGAGGGAGTTACTTATGCCAATTATATTCTTCACATGATTACAGTCCGTCGTCTTAATTGACACACATGTTTTTTTTACAATAAGCAACTTTTTCATTTTAACGACAGATCCTTAACGTCGCCCTCCTCCTTTATCCAGGATTGGACTGGCACTGCCAAAGTGTGAAAATGGGGGGGGGTCATTTTACGGCATCACCGATTGGTTGCTTTTCCTCTTCTTCGTGTGACAACAGGATGAATGGATCCACAGTTTGACAACAGCTTCTTATGACATACGTTGAGTAAAGGTCTATACGAAGAGACACAAGAGCTACAAGATTCATTCATTCATTCAATCCTTTATATAGCGCCTTTTTATGTGTACTACCCATCATAAGCCCTCAAGACTCCGTAGGAATTTGTTCTATCGCTGTAAAAAGTACAGTTAATAAACAAAATAATTAATCGTTATTTATCTCCATTTTTGTGATCCTCCATTTAGATACCTTTAAATCGCTTATTACAAAGCATATATATATTTAGAATTTTCAAATGTTTGAAACTCAAGCGGCTGTACTCTGTAAGTAATGGTTGTTGCAAATTGTAAGGCGTCGGAAGCAATAAATTAAAAGTGCACAATGCACTGTATTCCGACGAGGCCTACAGTGTTGTGCCAGTCCCAACCATGAAGAAAGAAAGAGGTGAAGTCAACTGCTCTGACAGCCATTGAACTGGGAACTACTCGACCGTGTGTATGTATGAACACTTGCTATAGCGCCTCTTCAAGATTACTACTCAGAAGAGCTCCCCACAACAGCGCGGAAACTGAATCGGAATTTCACGCAGAAGCGCCCGAGCAATTACGAGAGAAGGACGTGCTTATTTTTCCAACACGGCAGCAGGCCTATTACTACCAGTTATAATAATTCATTCCTCTAACTTTAATATAATATTACCCAGACTCTTTTGTACACTGCTCCAGTGCTCCGTCTGTGTCAGCGTGTTTGCGCAATAAAGAAATAGTAGCAGTAGCGAATTACGCAAAATTTTATACTAAATGAATTTGAAAGTTTTGGGAAGAGTAGGACTCTGATTCGAGTGACATACAAACTATCAGCTTCGTCATTATTTCGTGTGCAACGTCCGGATTTCTTGAAAAAGCATCCGACGTTGACGGATACAGGATCGGTTTATATGTAAACAAACATTCGCCTCCCTGACCGGAAGCTTCATCTGATTCGCCGTCTGCCATTGACCAAGAGCTGGCGCTTTATAATTATGTCCAGTGGTACTAATATGAAACATTACGGACTCTTAGGAAGATGATAAAGACGCTACGTGATCACGTGATCTTATGCGTTTAGCTGGCTGAAGACACTGTTTAACGACAATATGTCCATGCGATGCTTATTAGCGTCTCCCTCCTTTCGCAACGTTGGATTTAGACTGGCACTATCACTGCATTGGCAATGGAAGAGTTGGAAAGTGCTATAATTGTCTATTTCTGTATTGTATGAAAGAATAATATTACGTCGACAAATCATCGACCATCGTTAAAAACCCGAATAAATTTATCAAAAGCCTAATAAGTTCAAAGAAATAAGTTCAAAATCACATTATGATTTTCGGCCTGTTTAATTGCTTCTCTACGTCGGTCCATTCGTCCATTCGTCCATTCGTCCGTCAGTCAGTAGACATACGCTGCATTATCGAGGTTTTACAGATCTTTAAGTTGGTGTATCTATTCAGAAATTGCGTCGACAAAGCAAAAATACTTTGGTAATAAGGGCGTTGTGTCATTATGATTAGAGAGACGAATAGCTTCGCCCTCCTCCAGTGGCGTAACTAGGAACTCGGGGGCCCCTAGACAAAATATGAAGGTGGGGCCCTCTTCCTACGGTACTTATTGAAATGTATTATTACTTATTAATTTACTGAAATGCTGATGTATATGAACAAGATACAAGTTCAAATTACAGTAAACAGTACTGTAAGTTCCTAACAAGGCTGAAATGACAATTATGACATGTGCGACTGAAGTTAAGTCGGCTGGCCTTAACGGCCCGCCGCCTATGTAAGGTTTGGTTGAAGTCCTTTGCTATAGTGTGAAGTCATTCAGTCAAAACTCAGAACTCTGCTGGAGCTGGGCGTCTCCGACTCGTCGCGTCGTGTCGGGTTGACGGAACTTAACATATTTTTCTGAGTCTTGCAAACTCGGGGGCCCCTCTGGGGCCTCTACACTCGGGGGCCCCTAGACTTTGTCTTACCCAGTCTACCCTATTGTTACGCCACTGCCCTCCTCCTTCCTTCAGGCTGGAGACTGGCATCACCAGAGCACGAGAATGGAACGAACTGGAGTTTGGCGACCTGTTCTGGCAGATCATTTAATGACCTTTATTCCACTATACCATACATGCAGGAACAAGGCCAATGCTGTTTAAGGAATTTTTATAACTGCACAACCCGTTCTTTCATCCCCATCATCCATGATAAATTACTTCCAATTGGAGGACAATGACCGCTTTTGCCAGTTTCAACTGTACAGAAGTGCTTCTACAACTGCACAAATCCATTTAGAACTGCACATTTGTGTACAACTGCACGTTAAAAAAGCCCTGAACAAGGCTTTTAAAATGTGTTTCATGTACCTAGGTTATCTGAATTTCGGATGATAATGTTATAGTCTCGTATTAGTAAACCCTGCATAAACGGTTGATTGTTTAATGCAGACCTTACAGTGATGCTGACTCCAAAGGATTTATAAGGAAGCGAGTAATAGAAGTCAAGGCGACATGGTTTCTTTAATCGAAACGGCACTGCTTACTGATAACTTTATGACTCGCGTTAAAAACGAGACGTTGTGCAATTTAAAATTATGGTTCGGGCCATTTAGACACCTTTATATCAGCGGATAATATGTTATATATTGATCTGATGCGCTCTTTAGCTATCTCTTACCTACAAAATAGATTCTCTGCATGCATGACTGAACAAACTCAGTGGCTTCCACTCTCGGTCCGCATACAATTTAAAGTCCTGATTTTGGTCCTTTAGTCTCAATTGGGTCTTGCTCCGAAGTATCTGTGTGATCATATACTTCGCCCCCTTTATGCCACTTCACTGCGTCCTCTTAGGTCCTCTGATCGGCTTGACCACTTTGTTCCTCGAGTCAGGACCGCCATGGCTCAATCCAGATCACTTGCCTGCATTGGTCCCCCCCCCTAGTGTTATGGGCTTCCCCCATCAGTTCGCTCTGCTACCCTCTCTTGTAGTCTTTGCTCGTCTTTCTCTCGTTTCAAAACTTGCCTGTTTTCTAGGGATTGAACGCACTCGGAGCGCTTATGAAAGGCTCTTGCTGCGAGAAGCGCTTTATAAATGGTTCAGCTACAATACAATACAATACAATCTGCAATCTTTTCTCGTAAATTAATAAAACAAAATTATGAATCTGAAATACGCCAGTTTAAGATAAAGCTAGTCGATAATAATATGTTACGTTTCAGGTGATTGATTTAGTAAAGAGAACGAAATGCTGAAAATTTGAAGCTCTAAGATTTCGGAACAACGGGCACACACTTTAGCTCAGTAGAAACCTCCACCCTCTTCTTTTGTATCGCTTTCAACAGATGGTAATATTCATCCTGGAATTGAAAGACAACTTGCACACTGATTGGTCGAATGATTTATTTAGGGGCTGACTGATTGATTCACATTCTGATATTTATCATCTAAAAATACAAAAGACATCTATAAGATGCATTCAACAAACTCACTTGATCGTTGAAATTGAAAAGACGTCGATTCACTGATTAACTGTTTGATTCTTGATTTAGTAACGCACTTGCTGACAAGATATCTGATTAACTGACTGACTGACTGAAGGACTGAAATTTCTGAATTACTGACTGATTGGCTTAAGGATTGACTGACTCGCTGATTCACTGACACACGAATATACACTTTATACAGATATGCAAACAGAGATACAAGGAGACAGGTAGACATACAGTCAGACAGATTCACAGACCAACAGGCATACAGGCATACAGACAGACAGAAAGACAGACAACAAGCGATGGAGATGCATACGAACTGACCCAGAATGAAAGACGGACACAGGCGATACATGATGCACACCCGATTACTGTTTAATACATTGACTTAATGAATGATCGACTTGCTCGACTGACTTAAAGCCATTGTGTGATAACAAATTATTCATTCATTCATTCATTCATTCATTCCGAAAATTAATATAGCGCCACAACAAGAAGTCTACTCAGATGCGCTCCCAGCCCATCCACAGCTAAAAAGATAGGTCTTGATCGACTGGTACATGTAGAAAGCAGGCAAATTATTCCTTTATTTAGTATGCGTAGTGCAAGCGGGAGCCCATTCCATGTGAACGGACCAACAACCGAGAAGGCATTGGCTACTCCCTCCTCCTTGTCCCGGCCTGAGACTGACACCAGCAGAGTGCAACTAGTGGCGGGGAATGAAGCTGGGTATGTATCGAGATTTGATGAGGGCTTATGACAACAGAGGTCGTTGTCCTCGACAAATATTGGTTTGTCATGTTACAGCACTATTATGAAAATTAATTTGACTAAAATTTAACAGGCATTAGGAGAACCTGATTTGAAAGTGTCTAAGCATAATAATATTTATTACACTACGCCTTCGGGAGTTCGATGGCTTAGCGACAACTATTGGAAGTCGATCAACACACACATGGACAGACGTCCATGTTACATTCATCATGATCTTATTGTATCAGGACTTCATAGCCCTCTTTCCTTACTTGTTGGATCGACGAAGAACCTACCGTTTGATCCGACTGCGCTATCTTCCTGAGGACAATCCTACCTTCGAGGAGCTGTGTAGAACAGTGGACGGGAGGCTCTTCGCTGCCCTCCTGCTTAATCAAGGACATGTGCTACACCCACTCCTCCCACCATTGAGGCCCCAGCCTTATTCCATGAGGCCAAGACTACATGGCCGAATTATCCCTAGGGCGGATAAGATAACGAGGAAATCGTTTTAAACGAGAATGCTGTATTGTATTTAAATGTATTACAATATAAATAAAAGAGCAGCATAGATTGTTTGTCTGTAAAAGAACATATTTATATTGTTTTTGGATTTAGAATTTTGTGCTGTTTTAAAACATTTGACATTGAATGGATATAGAAATGATGTATGTTTGTTTATTATAACATGTCTGTACACCAAAATGCGGATAGCAATTGGTATAATTATTAAAGAATATTCTTATCTTATCTTATCTTTAAGTTCACTAGTGTTGGTAGAATGAATTCGGCGATAGCAGATAGATTGCTGCATGTATTTCTGCAAATGAGACAGAGTTGGTGCAGATTTGACGAGGGCTTATGACAAACAGAGGCCGTTTCCCTTGAGAAAAATTTGTTTGGCATAATACAGCTCTTGAATTGATGAGCAACTACAGAGATTGTGGCATTTTTATTGTGACAGTGATAGAATAACCAGATCGCTAAATCTTACAAACTTAGCAAAAGTGAGATCTATAAATTATTATAAATAGCCAATAAAAGGTGTTCTAATTTAACCATAAATTATTACAAATCCAACATTTCTGCTCCGAGACATCTTTCTTGGATTGGCTTTCTGGTTGACGTGCGTCGACAGCTTGAATATTCCGTGAACCATTAATGTTTTTCCCCTTTGCTGTTACCATATGGTGGTCAAGCAGACGACAAAGTCCCTGGCTTTTACTTTTAGCGATTTGGTGACGTCTATTCATAAAATGAACTTTGCGCAAAGGAAGGACAGAAACGAGAGATTTTGGGAGAGTGTGAGTAGCAGGGGCGGATCCAGGGGGGGGGCCAATCCGGCCATGCCCCCCCCCCATTTCAAATCACATGGGACGTGGCCCCCATCCATGGTGGCCGAAAAAAAAATTTCAGGGTGTCAGTCATGCACAGGAGAATTAATGTATAAATGTAATTAAAATCTATAATAAAAATAATGTATAAATGTAATTAAAATCTAATCTAAGTCTCTCACGCAATTGCATTGTCTTTATATAAAGCATCGAAATGAAACAATCTTTCAACAGTATCCAACTAAGATTTATGGCATGCAATGTATGTTATTCGTGTATATATTCGTAGTAAATTTTAAAAGCATTAACACCAATAAACACAATTATAACTAAGTACAACTAACTATTAATTACAAATCAAGTTAACACTAACAACAGTGTTTGGGATGTAATTTATTTTTTTACAGATGCCAACAAATTTCAAGGCGAAACATGTTAAGTTTTGAGTTTAGTCTATATGTGCAAGAAAATGCGGTGAATGATAACACATGTTTACTCCTTGTTTATATTTATATCTTACTATATTTCATTCAGTAGTGGGAAGTATTTTATTTATTCTAGTCTTAAAAAGTCATCAGTTTTTTAGAAGAAAAATTGAACACCTTTTTGAAGATTTCGGACGGTTCACTAAAAATTCATAAGTTTTTGGGAAGCGAAATTGAACACCTTTTTTTAAAATTTCGCACGGAAGAATAAAATGTCATCGCTCTTTTTAGACGAAAAATTAAACACCTTTTTAAAGATTAAGTACGGATGACTACAAAAAGTCATCAGTTTCTTGGGATGCTGAATTGAACAATTTTTTTTAAAATTTCGCACGGAAGACTAAAAAGTCATCACTCCTATTAGACGAAAAATTAAACACCTTTTTTAAGATTTCGCACAGAAGACTACTAAAAGTCATCAGTTTTTTGGGATGCGAAATAAAACACCTTTTTTGAAAATTTCGCAAGGAAGACTAAAAAGTCATCGCTCTTTTTAGACGAAAAATTAAACACCTTTTTTAAGATTTCGCACGGATGACTACAAAAGGTCATCAGTTTTTTTATTCTAAATTGAACACCTTTTTTTGAAAATTTTGCACGTGAGACTAAAAAGTCAACACTCTTTTTAGACGAAAAATTAAACACCTATTTTAAGATTTCGCACGGATGACTACAAAAGTCATCAGTTTCTTGGGATGCGAAATTAAACACCTTTTTTGAAAATTTCGCACGGAAGAATAAAAAGTAATCACTCTTTTTAGACGAAAAATTAAACACCTTTTTAAGATTTCGCACGGATGACTACAAAAGGTCATCAGTTCTTTTATTCTAAATTGAACACCTTTTTTGAAAATTTCGCACGTGAGACTAAAAAGTCAACACTCTTTTTAGACGAAAAATTAAACACCTTTTTTAAGATTTCGCACGGATGACTACAAAAGTCATCAGTTTCTTGGGATGCGAAATTAAACACCTTTTTTGAAAATTTCGCACGGAAGAATAAAAAGTCATCACTCTTTTTAGACGAAAAATTAAACGCCTTTTTAAGATTTCGCACGGATGACTGCAAAAAGTCATCAGTTTTTTGGGATTCTAAATTGAACACCTCTTTTTGAAAATTTCGCACGCAAGACCAAAAAGTCATCACTCTTTTTAGACGAAAAATTAAACACCTTTTTTAAGATTTCGCACGGATGACTACAAAAAGTCATAAGTTTTTTGGGATTCTAAATTGAACACTTCTTTTTGAAAATTTCGCACGGAAGACCAAAAAGTCATCACTCTTTTTAGACGAAAAATTATCATCAGTTTTTTGGAAAGGAAAATTGAACACCCGTTTTGAAGGTTTCCGGCGGATTACTTAAAAAAGAACATCTAGTTTTCGTGAAAAAAGTTTTTAAGTAAAGTCTATATTTATTTAGACCTTATGGCACTCTTATAAGCACTGAAAAGTACAGCTATTTTGTTAAGATAACAGCTTAAAATGCTACCATTGCAATGTGAAAATTCAAAAAGTTTCTGGTGTCCCCTCCCCACACCCCTCCCCTACCACTCTCGGCGCTGCGCACCTCAAGATTGTCTTCCAGACGGTCAATTATCTACCAATCCGGAAACCTCAATCCCCCCAGAGGTGGGGGCTAAATTAAACTCTGGTTTCGGCCAAAAACGACTAAAAAAGTTCATCAGATTTTTCAGCGAAAGATCAACGAAAAATTTTCCGACCCCAGCCCAAAATTTTTTGGCCCCCCCTTCGAAAATTCCTGGATCCGCCCCTGGTGAGTAGAGTTTGGATGTGGTTTTAAACAAAATAGTTGAAACATTTCTCGCGAAATTTGTTCACATGTCAATTGTTTTAGGCGAGCTCCTCCACTTTCACGTGGGCCTTCCCTGGTGGTAGGCTATCAGGCCGAAATACAGGTAGAGGAAGAGGATGTCGGTGTCACGATGTAGAGTAGGCTAGCTTATGAGTCGAAAACCGTGAACTTCACAAATGCATGATTGGTTTTCGTTGCTTTAGGCCAGAGCATAAAGAAATGCAGAAACTTGAATCATGCAAATAAAACAACGAGAATAATGACTTCACAACCAGACAATTGGATGGATGCGTGGGTTTTTCAAAGCTTATAACAACAGAGACATTTGCTTTCGACTTTATTAAACACGGGCGGTTAATGGATAACTATGTTGGAGATGGGTTTCCACCACATCTTGTAAACATAGTAAACAGGAACAGAGGGCGTTGAGGATAGCGTGTGTGCTATCAGAATGGTTCACAATTGAAAACCTCGATGCAAAGCAGTTATGAGCTTGCGTGCTTTCCTTGCTTTCCATGCCTCTGCACCCAGGGAGTGAAATCGGCTACCGCTCTTTCTTCAGATTAATTCCGCAGAAATATAAATAAATATCGGCATGTTTACGTGCTCCTAATAAATAAATAAATAAATATGTTTAACGGCATGTTTATGCGCTCCTAATAAATAAATAAATGTGTTTAACGGCATGTTTATGCGCTCCTAATAAATAAATAACTATGTTTAACGGTATGTTCTTGACTTACTTGACTTATGGCTTTGACGATGCTTTCGCACGTGACAGCCGCCCAACTATGGAAAATCTCCACTTCTCTCTTTCTTGAGCTTTGTGTGTAGCCTCTTGTATCTCCCGACTGTCCTCTTGTATCATGTCGAACCACCTCTTCTTTGGTCTTCCCTTTTTTCCTTTTTCCATGCACATATCCGTTGACCGCTATCTTTGGGTATCTCTCGTCCCGCATTCTGGTTACATGGCCAAAGTAGCGTAGCCGTTTGCTCTGGATTTTGTGTATTATATCATGCCGAATATTCAGTCTGCTATATATCTCTGTATTCCTTATTCTATCCCTTCTCGTGACACCTTCTATCTTTCTTAGGCACGTCATTTCAAAAACCCTCAGCCGCTGCTTCTGTGCTTTCCTTAGTGTCCAAGTCTCCGAATTGTACAGCAATGCACTCAGCACCAATGTCTCATACATCTGAACTTTTGTGGCTTTTCCTATTTCCTTCGAGCTCCAAACCTTACCCAGCACCTGTAGTATTCCTCTGGCTATCCCAATTCTTCTGAACGGTATGTTCATGTGCTCCTAATAAATAAACAATTAAGGCTCGTCGCCCCCGATGTTAAAGATGTAATTATCTTGTCAGTAGTCTGTATTCGCGTAATAGTAGCCTCGAGTTGCAGTGTCAATTGGGCACCTTTAAAACAATTATATGGAGTCTGTATAAGGGCTATTTTCCTGCCAGTAACAATAAGCGCCCTGTTCTTGACTGTTTTTTCGATCTCGGCTAAGCTTGTGCCTTTCTCCCTCAGGTCTTCGTTGATGTTACCCTTCCAAGTCTTTCGCTGTTTCCCTCTCTGCTTCTGTTTCCCTCTCTGCTGCGTCCCTCTACATGTACATGCAGTGCAGCGTTTGGTAGTCTTTGTCCCGTCATTCTTCTCACATGATCGAACCATCAGAGTCTTCTCTTCTTGATTTTTTTTCTATAATGTTTTCGTCGGATCCTAGTTCTTCTTTTTTTTTCATTTCTGATCTTCTCTCCCGTGCTTCTTTCTATGATTCTCCTCAGCCAGCTCATCTCTGCCACCAACAGTCTTTGTTCGTCTTCTTTTCTTAAATTATTAATAATAATTATTTGCATTTAAATCGGTTTTAGTTTGCTTGATTGTGATCTTCGCAAGTTTGCATCCACACCGTCAAAAGTAGGCCTACCTCAAGATGCCGCTCTGCTACACCCGGTCTCTCTGGCAACCAGATATCCATTTAATATATCGGCATAATCTATATGAATAGACGTAGCGCTAGTGAATAAGCTGGTGCATGCTATAAGTTGCGTTTCTGAAATCTGTGATCTACGATTATGATGACAGACTCTAAAATATTATTCTTTAAAAAAAACCCGTTGACATATTATCTGACCTTTAAAATTATTGCTCTCTGTATTATATAATTATTTAGCATGTGTGCAACTAAGCCGATGGTTGCATTCTGCCTGTGCCAGTCCCAAGTTTAGATAAAGGAGGAGGGCGACACTTACCATCTTTGCTATGGCACAGTGTCGTTGAACAGCAACGTAAGCTTGATTTTTCAATTGTAGGATATTTTGTGTCACACAGAGGACGACGTTAAAACTTATAGAAATAAAAAAGTAGAATACAAAGATCTTTGAATAGACTTTAAATAAAATCTTTTTTCAGAACAACGGCTCAGTTGTCTGTTTCCCGGTTTGAATTCTGACTCAATCCAAGTAAAATATGATCTCAAATTGGATAAAATAAAAGAAAGCATTGCTAGGCAACGAAGCACAGATAGCCAGACAAACACATCAATTCAAGGGAACAACAGAGACAGAGGCAGAGACATACGGAAGGAGAACAGACTGAGACACACACTGCGTCTCAGGCAGACATAGAATGACACAACGGAGAGACAGCAAGGCAAACAGAGGTCTATACCTTTTGCGACTGTCAGCAAAGAAAAAGAGTCGTTTTTAATTGGACAGAGCAAGCATGAAGAGGAATCAGGATCACCACGAGGAAGAGAAGTTCCACAGATACCCATCAGGAAATTCCGCCCTCTTCCGCCGATGACAATGGCTCTTGGCATCCTCCCGATTAATTCCATTCTCAATTTCCTGGAGTGCGTCGATATTCTAAGCTACATGTAAGTGTTCAAATAACTGGATTCTGAATGAAGAGGTACGGACTACATTTTGTACTTTTCTTCGTCGTAGGGCAGGAGTGATCTTCCTTTTTTGAAAAAGCCGCTGCTCAATTCCATTTAGTTTCTATTATAACGACACTGTGCCATAGCAAAGATAGTTCACGTTTCCATCCTCGCTTATCCAATCTTGTGACTGGCACTGTCAGAGTGCGAGCTGTGGCGAATGGTGCGGCCATTGAAGTCTAAAACTCGGCAAAAAGCAATAATATTATTTCTTACATGTTTAACGACACTGCCATATCAAAGCTGATTAGTGTCGCCCTCCTCTTTTACCCAGACCTGGACTGACACCGGCAGAGCACAACCAGTGGCGGAGTTTAATGATATTATTGAACCTTTTACTTTAGGTTTAAGTATTTAAGCCAGGGGTTATCAAACTTTACTTTTAATGTACTCCCAAGTAAAAAATCGAATGATGGCGTACACCCAGCAAAGTTAGATCAGAAACAAAATGCCATTGCGAGGTTCCCGCGTGCAGTGACATCTAAAAGTCCATTTAGGCCTAATCACTGGTGACATCGTTTATTGGAGTCGTAACCCATACTATTATAGGGAGCAAAATTTTGTTTGAATCATAAGCTTACATGTATATCTTATCAGCAAATTTAAAAGGGAAAATTGACCTATAATATAACCGCTACATAAAAAAAGATCCAATCTATAGTGCTATGGGCCTGTTTAGACTAGCAAAGATATAAAATATCTGGTTCAATATTTGTCAATTTCAAACGCAAATTTACCCCTTGTTTGTTTTTGATAGCAAGTATAGTTTTAAAACCGGCTTTACCCAGATGTGACGTGCTGAAAGAAATCACAAAATTTAAAGCTTGACCAGAAATTAATCCTGAGCCCAATTCAGCTCTCCTATATTGAGATAGGTATGATTTATATAGCCTGAGAATTTCTGGCTTTGATATTTTCAACCATTTATACATTATTTGCTTCAAAATTATAGTAATTGGCCTAAGCATAAATAATGTTGCATGCACTGTTACAGTATAGTAGCCCCTTTTGAGTTTAATTATCAAGTTGTGAAAGAAAGAAATGACAATATGATTTTACGTTGCAACGTTAAAAGTCATTGCTATAAAGGAAAGATGGACAAAAAGACCATAATTATAAACTCATAGAAAATTATTTATGTTTCTGGAATTTTTCGCGTACTCCTTACCGGCGCCTGGCGTACCCCCTGCGCCACTGAATCTGTGAGCGGCGCTATATAAATGTTCAATTACTATTACTATTACTACGCGTACCACAGTTTCAGAACCCCTGATTTAAGCGTTACTTCTAGAAAACTTATGATTTTCACACACCCCTTTTAAAGTTGTTTTAGGTTTATAAATTGAACTAAAGCCTTTATACTATAATAATGTATTTTTAATCGTTACAACAATTTATAAATCTAAAACATATGTAAAAGGGGTGTGCGTGGAAATCATAATTTTTCTAGAAGTAAATAAAGAAGTGAAAGCTTGACACCGTTTTACATTACCACTTGACATTGTTTTACAGTAGCCTACTGTACTCAACTGAATAACAATAATATTGCAGTTTCCATTACTGAGCAATCCGGTTGACTGACAGCGACCGGTTACAGTGTACAGTTATGCAATGCAAACAATTCGCATGAAGACTCACATCACAAATCTTAACTACTTACAGAACAGATGGCCTGAAATACAAAAGGGCGCTAATAGCAGCCTATAACAGTCTGTCCTAACGGGGTCTTCGGGAATCGAACTCGAGTACGCTGATCCCAATGCCAGTGTTTTGTCCAATGCAACGCGGGTTCCATAGCATAATTAATTAGTACCCGGAGTCGCCACCGAATGAGTTCTTGTCTGACTTACAGTATGGTGAATATAAGCGATCGACTTAGCGCCTCAGTCGATGAACTTACATTCCTTACTACACTGACTTGTTGCTGAATTATTCGTAATAACTTAGGCGTTGAGTATAAACGAAGCTTCTAAAATCTTTGACGATACAAAAAATGCATGATTACCTGTTAAGTCTAATTTCAGTTCTCAGTATAATGTTGAACGATGTAATTATCGTCAGATTTAAAATGAACTTGTCGGCGCTCTTTTGACGGAGTGCCTAATTTATTAGGAGTATACTTACACTTTCCGTTGTTTATACTTCTGCGGAATGAAACTGTATCTAAATCAGTTTCACCGAGTCTGATTGTGATCATCTCATCTACGCGGTCTAAAGCAGGCCAACCAGAATATGTCGTTCTGCTATATCCTATCCCTCTGTCAAAAGGATACTCGTTTGTCAATTCTGGACGATCCATCTGACTAGACGTAGCCATCGTGAATAAGCTCGAGCATGCTATTAGCTTTTACGTAACGATTTTTAAATTTGTGGTTTACGATTAAGATGACAAATCACTAATAATTCGTCTCAACTTAAAAAAAATAGCCGCTTACATAAGACACCAATAAAACATTTTTCGCTGTTAGATTTAAAGAACGCGTTTGATCTTTTGAGTAATAACTGTTTAGTGTCAGTAGTAATAATAATAGGCATACACCACGTTAATACCATGCAGAAATAAATAAATAAAAGATCTTTCAATAAACTTCAGATAAAGTTATTTTCAGAACAACGGTTTAATTTTGTGTTCCACGGTTGGAATTCTTGCCCAATCCAAGTCCAATAATTTGATCTCAAAGTGGGAAATGTAAATATAAAAAGCCCATTATGAGCAAACAGACACGCATTCGACGAAGCACAGACACAAAGAGATATTGAAATAGACAACATAATTATAGACACATCAGAGGTATAATTGTCCGAATTTTTGCAAATGAAAGCCTAACCCTTAAGACTATAGCTATCTGCAAAATCGTTAACCGACAGGCCTTTATAGTCAATACTCGCTATTTTCCTATCGGAAAAAGCATAAGATGTGCGAAACTAGAACCATGCATAATGTATGATTACTGAGGTATAGCACTTTTTCAGGTACAGCAGTGGCAGCAAACGAAGCTAAAACCACAAAAATAAGCTGAAGCCCTCGTCCTCACTCCAGCCTATAGTGTCGCTCACCACGCTCATGACGGTTGAGCCAAATGATTTATTTTATGTTGAAGACGAATCGTTATGATGTCTGCCAACGTGTCTCTACGATGCGTCCAAGACTTAAACCATGCAGCACAAATTTCGCAGTAGCCTAAACTTGAGGAAGGATAAATGACCATCCCAACTTAGTCCAACTTGTTGTGTGTTTTGATAATCCTATGCAAAGTGAATAAACTTGTGTCCTGCGCATGGCTTTTCGAGTAGCGCTTTTGAAGTTTGGAGGTCAACATTACGATTACGATTACGATAATGCATAGGTTCCCTTAACTTCGCCACTTCTGGCAGTGAAAGTACCAAGTCTGGATACAGGAAGATGGCGATGGTGATCAAATTGTGTTATGGCTCAGTGTCGTTTGGAAATAAGTGAAGTTCAATTGGATAACTACACTTCTAATGTATTCGGATAGTGCCAGGCCGAAGCATAACTATTATGTGTAGGAGTCGGAAATCATTGATGTCCAATTCCATTATGATGAAGCGTCTTAAAACTTATTTAATCAAGCCGATGATGATGATGAAACGCCTGTTATGCTAGTTGCAGTTAGACCTATAATTAGTCTGCTGTTTTCAAGACCATCGTTGGCTATTACGACGTTTTACATCGAACCTGACTCGTTTCCACAGACTTTGCACTCACCATCGTGAAACGAAACTAAAATATATATGCGTCGACTGGGCAAAAATTTAAAGGTGTCGAATCTGAAACGAATGATATTCATTAGATGCATTTATATAGCGCCTCTTCAAGGGGCCATTTAGAGGCGCTCCCGACCTCAGCGCGGCCAAATAAAACTGTCTTAGGACGAGAGACTAAAACCCGAGAAGAATTTTTACAAAGAGAGCGGAGGGTCAGAGGAAGACCATTCCAGGAGGGTCCTACCACCGAGAAAGCACGGTTCTGCATAGTGGAGTATTACGATCAAAAGGGACTGATAGCAGACTTTGTTCAGTCGAACGAAGGGAGAAGAAATGGTGAGAACTAAGAGTAGAGCTACAGAGCTCACAAAGGTAGGCAGGATCAAGGCCCAGCATGCAGCACCAGACTAGAGTAGAGATCCTATACTCAATTCGCTGCTTGAGTGGGAGCCAGTGCTGCCAGTGGAGAACGTCAAGCATATACATGCAGCTGGAGATGTGGCTGAATTTTGGTACGCGGCCAATAAGGCGGGCTGCAGAGCGCATGACTCGATCAAGGCAACTCAGACGGCCAATTGGTAGCCCAGTATAGAGAGAGCAGCAGTAGTCAAGTCTGGTGGTAACAAAAGAATGGACACGGGTTGCAGCAGCAGTAGGAGTAAGCGAGCGAGCAACAGTGCGTAGTTGACGCAGTTGATAATAACGGGCACGGTTGAGTGGGTGAATGTGTGGAAAAAGTGAGCTCTTGGTCCAGAGTATCATCAAGGTCACAGACGATATACATGCAGCTAGCTTCCTGGTGTTTTGCATCATCGTATGGCTGCCAAGATCGTTTACATCTCACTTACTTTTTACTTCTTGTGGGGCGCGGTGGTGTATTGGTAGCGTCGTTGCCTTGAAACCGGAAGGTTCGAGGTTCGAATCCACCTCAAGACGCCGCGTGGGCAAGTCCATCACTCGCAATTGCTCAGCGCTTCGGCTTGGATCTCCAATGCAGTGTCCGCTCTGTAGTCGGGAGCGCCTCTGAGTAGAGCGCTTGACGGGGCGCCATAGAAATGGATAAATAAATAAATAAATAATGCACTGTGGTGAAAGGTGGTTTGGCATATTCGGGTGTTGGCAGTCTGAAGCATATCTTTGTTGGTAGTGCAACACTGATCATTATCATGACGAAGCGTCTTATTTAATGCAGCATCTTATTTTTTGAACCTATGATGATGAAGTGCGAAGACTATCTGTATTCAGGCTACTGCTTTCAAGAACATCGTATTGCGGATTTTTATTTCGACCTTCGCGGATGTTTCATGATTCTTAGTGCAATTGAAAAATAAATTTCTTAATATACATTTTCTGAAAATCCATTTAAAGGTGTCTAATCATAAACGAATGATAGAATTAGTTTCTGGCGTTTAGCAACACCGTATGTATGCCAAAGCCATTGACATCGACTTTTCCTTGCAATACAATATTAAAGATGATTTCCCTACAGCATTGACCCTATTGTAATTGTTGTAAGCCAGTTATCAATGTTTGTGCGAGCCACAATAATATTATGTATCAGACTGATGTTTTAATTGATCAGTTATTTTGTCAGAGTTTTCGTTATAGGTTGCGCCTAAAACCAGTGCCAATCAGTCCATTGATCAAAAAGAATTATTGAGACTATATATAATATAAGAGTTTTAAACTTAAAGGTGTTTAATCAGAAACCGATGGATGTTTCAGTTTTTAGTGTTTACTCAGTCTACAACCATGGGGCCAGAGTGAGGGAGGGTGGGGGGGGCGAAAACCCTAATTTTCGCAAAAAATTCTGTTTGATCGTGATGCATTTCCACAGTTTTTGAGCTTTTCACTCCAAACTCTGTCGTCCTGGGCATGGTACTCCCTGCGAAGTGGTTGGCGAATCTTACATTGTTGGGTGGGGGGGAAACAATTTGCCCGTAAACTGGAATATCACGAGACGCGTGCCGGTTAGGAGGTCGGAGTGTGATGAGACTGGGGTTTGGATGGGGTGGAGTGGGGTGAGGTGGGATGAGGAGCGGGCGGTTGGGGAGCCGGCGGTTGGGGCGGGTTCCAATGGGCCATAAGCGAAATTTATCGGGCAATGCAAAGTACCCCACAGAGGTGGGGTCAAGGCGTGCCGGCGCGTTATGGAGTCGGTGAGAGCACGGCGAATCTTAACCCATTAGTGCCTAGCGTCCCCAAAATTGGGACGCTTAAAAAACTGCTCCTAAAGCATCAAAAGCTAAAATTGTGCAGAATTTGTGTTAGGTATAATTGTCCAAACTCATCATTTGCAACAAAGTTTTCATATTTTGAGATGAATTTGAAAAATCAGGTACTAATGGGTTAAATTTCCTCTCGCAACGCCGGATACCCCAGGTATTGTATATATATATATATATATATATATATATATATATATATATATATATATATATATATATATATATAATTTTATATATAGAAAATTTTCCTTGAGGGTGCTCATTTTTCAAGTACAGAAGGCACGAAGTCAATACCTACCATCATTTGTCGTTATTTCGGTTCAAAGACACTGTGTGACAACAAAGATCATTATCTTCGACCTCCTCCTTTATCCAGGTTTGAGGCTGGCTGTGAAGATTTTTCCAAAGTTTTATTAAAAAGAACAATTTAATTTCGAACATTCACGAAGCCTACCACTATTTAAACAAATCGATACTATTTATACGCTTTAGTCTCTCTCAGTCCGTTGAGAAATCGAACAACTGTGCTCTGTCCGTCGAGCCTCGAACATACTGCCCTCCGATCAGCCCTGAGTCACCTTATATTCAGTCCACCGTCACTGGTTTCAACCGGTTCCTTCCCGCGTTTCCACTACTCCTACGCTTTCCGGTAGACCACCCTCGTCGAACAACCATCGGTCAGTCGGTCACAGTCATAGCCTAGGCCTACCAGGCCTACCCGTGTCGTACAAATGGACGTCTGTCCGATATCGAGTGCAACAAGCTACACGACCTATGTCGGTCACAACCGCTAATAACAGTCACTATTCGTCACATGACTCCCCATTTCCAAGAGTAAAATCTTATGATAAGCATTCTTACTCTAAACTAACATGACGAATAGCGAAAAGGCCTAAACAGTGCACCAGCGTGCTCAAACTTAATAGTATGCAATAACTAAATTATAAACTGCAAAAAGTCTATGATCACAGTCCAGCAATTCAGAACAGTTCATCTTATATCAGTAAATAACGTTTAATTGGCTAAATTACAAAGTACACCCGGTATGTTGCCAATTATCAGTCCATACAGGGGCCTCCTCATGCAGATGGCCTTGACCTTGCCTTTATAAAAGGGTGTGTCGACGTCTATCTCGGCCACTGGAACCCGCCGAATCGTTCCGTCAATCAAAACACACGTTTTGGTGGCCCCGGTTAGGGCCTCGTCCGGCACAAGGTCCCTTCGAACGACAACAGACGAACAGCCTGTGTCTCGTAGAGCAATCACCTTCTGATTCCCGACCCAGCCTTCGGCCGTCGGCATAGACGCTGCAAATTGCTTGTCGCAACAGGCGTCGGCAATGACCGGAAACGTGCAGCCCCATCGGAGCTCGACGCTGTCTGATAGCATGGCGTTGCACATCGGTTGCAACTCGCCATCGCCGGTCATCAGGCAGTCTTCACATTCATGTCTGGCGTGTGCTCGACACTTCGGACTCCATCGGCTCGGCATCGGCATAGTCTGTTTCACCTGTGTAGTCGGTATAGCAGACAGCGGTCTCTCTTTACGGTCTTCGCAGTCAAACCCATGACCCGTTACTGAAGAGCGTCGCAGGTTGTCTTCTTTCTTCCAGGGATTCGAGTTCCAACGTTCTGATCGTCCGTAGCCGTTGCATTCCATGCTGGCCAATGGAATTTTCTTCCCGCATTCTCGGGCAAGGTGCGAAGTACTATTGCAGACGAAGCAACGTCTGATCGTATCCTTCATCGGCGCCATGAATTTCCGACCCGGTCTCGGCGATCCTACCGTCGATGCGTTTCCGCTTTCCTCCTGTCTTGGCAGATGCGCTTCTGTATAGCGCTCGGCGATTTCAGCTACTTCCGTCAACGTAGCAGGCCTTCGTTCCTTGAGAAAAATTGCTAAATCCCTCGAGCAGGTATTAACAAACTGTTCACGGATGATCAGCGTCATCAGGTCTTCAAACGACTCCTTCTTTCCGGCCATCTCAATCCATCGTCGGAGGTAGGTATTTAGGCGGGACATGAACTGAAGTGGAGTCTCGCCGCCATCAGGCTTTGCGCTACGGAATCGAGCACAAAATCCATCTTCGGTTAGATTGAAGCGCTTCAGCAAAGCTTGCTTGAGGCGGTCGTAGTCCAGGGCCTCTTCAATCGGTAACCGGGCGTAAACATCAAGCGCCTTACCTTTGAGTAGCGCCGACAGATAAACAGCCCAGTCGGCTTTCTTCCAGTTCTGGAGCTGTGCATATCGTTCGAAGCGGAAGATATAGCTGTCCAGTTCATCTTTGTCTTCGTCAAAGGGCGGAATTTTAGGACCTTTGACGCACTTAGGCCCACTTCTGAATGCCCCGTCGCTGCCGTCGCTTCCTCGTCGCTGCGATACACTCTCGTAGTCGTCACTGGCAGATGTTTCCTTGGCCTTCACCGTCTTCAACTGCAGAATTTGAGTTTCTCGCTCGACTTTGGCGCGTGCCAAAGATAGTTCCTCCAATTCCTTTCGTTCAGCAGTCCGTTCTTTTTCTGCTGACCGCGCTCGCTCTCGGTCGTCTCGTTCTTCGGCCTGCTTTTGCGTAACCCATTCGAGCAGGTCCTTTCCCGACAGACCGCATTCTTGACCGCAGACCATCAAGTCTTTCGTCGTAGACATTACCGTAGTTCGCTTTAAGTCTCGTCAAAAACTTACGCAAAAATCTTCTTTCAACGTTTGTGGGCTCCTGGGAAGCTCGCCAATTGTGAAGATTTTTCCAAAGTTTTATTAAAAAGAACAATTTAATTTCGAACATTCACGAAGCCTACCACTATTTAAACAAATCGATACTATTTATACGCTTTAGTCTCTCTCAGTCCGTTGAGAAATCGAACAACTGTGCTCTGTCCGTCGAGCCTCGAACATACTGCCCTCCGATCAGCCCTGAGTCACCTTATATTCAGTCCACCGTCACTGGTTTCAACCGGTTCCTTCCCGCGTTTCCACTACTCCTACGCTTTCCGGTAGACCACCCTCGTCGAACAACCATCGGTCAGTCGGTCACAGTCATAGCCTAGGCCTACCAGGCCTACCCGTGTCGTACAAATGGACGTCTGTCCGATATCGAGTGCAACAAGCTACACGACCTATGTCGGTCACAACCGCTAATAACAGTCACTATTCGTCACACTGGCACTGTCATAGTGTGAGAAGTGAGGTGCTTATCATTTTAATGTTTTCCTCCCCACCCTCTCACTTCTTCGTGTGACACCAGGATTAACGGATCCAGAATTTTAGGACAGCTTATGGCAAACGAAATGTTATGCAATGGTGAGTTCGGAGTCCAGGAGCACTCCAAGGTCACGCACCACCGAAGAAAAGTCATAGATGGGAATTGAGAAGAGAGAACGCTCAGGTCGAGATTAGCCAGCTGTTGCCTAGTGCCCAACCAAATGAATTGGGTTTTTTACGAAGAGACAGGAGCAGCTACAACTTACAAGATTCATTCATTTGCTTCTATAGCGCCTGTTCAAGTTGACTAATCATTAATCATTCTGAATTCACAAGGCCATGTTCTAGCGCGGCAAAAATAAAAGTACAGTTTACAGTACAAATATCTCTTTCAATGTGAAAGTCCTTTTCTGTAGTACGGTTTCTTTAATCCTTCAAAAACACCCGCAGAATTGCTAAAACGCCAACTTTAGACACCTTCGAAATGTATTAAATGAATGTTACATAAGCGTAGGGAATGCAGTTTCGGGCTGGATCAAAAATATTGGGTTCAAATGATCACCCAGCAGCAGATACCATGCGAGATCACTGGTCAAATTATTATTCCGCATCATCTGTAAAACAAAATTCTATTTTCAAAAGAACCGAACATTTTTTTTCAATGATTTCTGAACAATTTAACTCTCCAATTTATCAGTCAACCGCTCCTTGGTTTAACAGAACTACTAAAGTCGATTTGTCCTTGAAAAAATATATCAACAAAAAGACAGATTCTTCTAACATTATGTCATCCTTATCGTTACGATTAATTGATAAGTATGTTGATCGCACATCAATCTATACCGATGGGTCTAAACTTGAAAATGTAGTTTCGGCAGCTTTCTATATACCATCCATAAACTCTCATAATGTTTTTAGAATAGCAGATAACTCCTCAATTTATTCTGCTGAATTAACAGCCATAATTGAAGCGACAAAATGGATTATCCAACATGAAAATATAAATGAAAATGCAAATAAGTATATTATATATACTGATTCATTAAGTGTAGCCACATCTATAAAAGAAAATAAGTCGTGTTCCCGACCTAATTTATTTCTTGAATTTTTAGATAATGTTAATAAACTTAAAAATATTAGTATAGTCATAGCATGGATCCCTAGCCATATTGGATTATCTGGAAATGAAATGGCAGATACCCTTGCAAAGAATGGGCAAGAACTAACGGAAATTAATTCAACAAATTATCTAGAATTAAAGGAAATCTATTCCTTAATAAGAAAATATGTTGTTGGTTTATGGCAAATTGAATATGATACTGAACGGAAAGGGCGATTTTATAAATCTATTCAACCTTTTGTAACAACTGATATAAAATTCATGGACTCCATCAGGAAAAGAGAAGTTCAAATCACCCGACTTTGGATGGGGCATGTCCTTAATAACACTTGGCTGAAGGTGTTAGGTAAAAGCACAACAGACCTGTGTTCTAAATGTCAATTGCCTGAAACAACTGAGCATATGCTGCTTGCGTGTATAAAGAATGACATATCAACCTTAATACTTAAAAAATGTGAAGAGAAAAAAGTGGAATGCACTGTTAAAAATATATTGTCTATTCCAGGTATTTATCTTGAAGCTTATGGTATCCTTATGACTATAACTAATGGAAGAATTATATGAGTAGTGTTAATTAAGCATAATATCTGAAAATACAATCTGCTAGAACAATGTATCAGCTCTACGTTATTAATGGTCACTATTGTTAGTTGTGATTGATAAAGTGAAACAGTCTTACCATTGTTTTGAATAATGTTCCTGGAAATAGATTAATAACTGGCTTGTTTGCAATGTGAAATGTATTTGAATTATAATTTTAGCTGGTTTGATTCATTTTAGTATTGAGCAAAGATAAACTTAATGTTTAATCAGATTTATAATTTCTTTGGATTTGTCTCTATCGTGTTTATTGTTTGTTTGTTTGTTGTTGTTGTTTTGTTTTTTGGTTTTTTTTGTGTGTGGGGTTGTTTGTTTTCCCCCAAATAATTCTGTAATAGATGAAACAGACATTGAAAAATTTTGCTCTTTCTATTATTGTTCAATGTTCCTGTCTCTAAATGATGGATGAATACTTTGATTTTTATTTTAATGTTGAATATCTAATCCGCCAATAATTTCATTGTTGGTCAATGAATGTTCAAAATTGCTTGTAAACATGCGATAAATATTTGATGTTAATCTAATTAAGTAACCTAGATGTTGTATTATGTGAACATCATGAAATGTGCAAATGTATAATAATATTGCCATCAAACTTCGGAAAAAGGAAACGAAAACAGAGAGAAAAAGGACAAAAACTGCTGAACAGTTGAACAAAAGTGAATGGACATACGTTAAAATCTTTAAAGACGTCAACAGCCTTTGTAGCTATAAGATGTCGTTAAACTGCTGATTAATAAATAATAATTTTTCAGTGGTAAAATTAGCATTGTATCGGAAATTACACATCAGAGATAATTTAGGGAAATAGTTTGTTTGTCATTTTTTTATTTTTTGCAGAATCTAAGTTTAAAAAAAATTAAATTTGTTTAAATTCAAAAACACAAGTTTTAGAGCTATCTTAATTCTCTTTTATGCAAATTAGTTTAATTTAATGAAGTTAATTAGTTAACTAATTAGTTTAATTGGATCACTTTTCCTCTTCTATCTTTGGCTAAATATAATTGTCGATCGGTGTATTCTCAACGCGGCTGTGTTAGACACCTTTGTAAAGCTGTCACTCGATGGATAAGTAACAGTCAAACGCAAACTTTGATTAACTGGAGAGTACTTCGAGACTCAGGCTTAGTTTTCATTAAAAGAATTTTACAAGACAATTGTAATAGGCAACGTCTCAAATTCATGCATACATGTAGATCTTCACGACCTTCTAGTACAACGGTCCCGTATTGACTCATCCGTCTATTGCGCTCTTTCGTATAATGACCTTCCTGCAAGAACTCGTGCTCAGCTCTTATCTGGGGTTCACTACAGTTTCTGCCCGTTGTCCCATGACTTTTCTTTTCTGAAGGATGGGTTCTTCGTGCTGGGAACGCATCTGGCTGAGTTTCATTGCGTCTCCTCTTTCCCTCCGTTTCTCCTTTTCCAGACAGTTTTCCTTCCTCATGATGTGACCAAAGTAACTTAACTTCCTCCCTACCTGCAAGTATAATGGAGCTAAATCCTCAAAGCAGCGCTTGACAACGACAGAAATTCTGTAATCAATGCGCTATGGATAAGGGAGCCAATGGAGTACATCCCGCATGTACTCTGAGACTCGGCCAAACTTGAGAATATACAAACTATATGATTTAAGCTAATTATGCCAAACAATAATTTTTTTGAGGGCAACGCCTCTGTTGTCACATGCCCTCGCCCAACCTGAATCCATCCATCCATCCATCCATCTAAATTACAAAACTCCGCCACTGGTCGCACTCTGCCAGTGCCAGTCCCAAACCTGGATAAAGGAAGATGGCGTCGCTAATGGTCTTTGTTACCACACAGTGACGTTAAACTGCAACTACTATTTCTACTATCTGAATAACAATATGAAATGGACGATCGCAAGGCAGCACGGTAACTGACATGAGTAGAGGAACGCTCACGAGATGTATACTTATTACTTAACGACAAAGCAACTCAATTGGTGTCAATGGCCCTTGAAGCCAAAAGATGTCGGTTAAACACTGGAGACTAAGTACTAGCCTGGATTTCATTATTAGACACCACTAATTTATTGATTAGAAAAACATATTTAAAAACGTAATAATATTGTGCCTAATCACAGGTGTTGTTGCCTAAATGACTCATCGATAGAATTGATATTGTGCCCCTTCCAGTTAATTATTCATGGTTTCGCTCAAGACCCATGCGCAGCCAAGGAGTAAAGTCTTAAGCAACTCATATGAACGAGTCAGACAGGTCTGATGGATGGAACGTAATCCACGGAGTTGACTATTCCAAACAGAGGGACACAAAACCTATTCTGTCTGATGGATGTGTGCGCATGTGGAACCACGGAGTCGCATCTTGAGGCCGAACTGAGAAAGAGGCGACCAGAGTTGAAGTAAATAGCTGTCAGGGTCGTTCACATCTACCATACGCAAGACACATTGCCAGACGGTGGATGAAATCGCCAAATGAATGCGCTGCTGGACAGGAAGACAGCAGCGTATGGCATCCACCAAATAACGTAGATATGACCAAATAATTATATGGACACGACCAATTAAACGAAGTCTTGAACCACTCATATCAGCACTGAAAATAGCAGAGCAAGTTTTGCTAAGATGACAGCTTCAATGCTACAATTGAAATGTGGAAATTAAAACTATCTTCATTAATTTTGGGCAGAGGGCACAAACCCTTACTCACCATAGCACTACATGCCTCGGCGATTGTCCGTCATCCCACCCTCACCCTCCTTGAACCTTGATTCCCTCCCCACCATGCACAGAAGAGGAAACGCAATGCAATTTTCTAGTGGCAGAAAGAGGCGCGCCGTGGTGAACTGACTATAATTATGCTGTACTGTCGATGAAGAGAAATTTCTGTAAATATAAAAAAAACGGTTTATATTGTTGCACCAGACATTGATATAGAGGTGTTTAAATATGCTATAATCATTGCGCTTGTTTTATAAGCAACATCGCGCACGAGAGCTGTATTATGCCAAACAATTTTTTCCGAGGGAACGGCCTCTGTTGTCATAAGCCCTCGTCAAAGCTGGATCCATCCATCCACACACTGAACCATTGCCTTTAATCTTCAAGTCTTTGTGCTACACTACTACAAAATACCTGCAGAAATTTCATCTGGTTTGGTACTGTATATTAGCCATATGAGCGCTAATTTACTTAATTGCTAGTAACTTTTGAACTCTTGTACAGCGCCCTTTCCTTCGGCCTCGGCTGAGCTACGGCGCTATATCAATCGTCTTATTATTATTATTATTATTATTATTATTATTATTAATTCCTTTGTTTTACTGCCATAATTATTTTGTGATATATTCAGGAAAATAGAAAATTGAATTGAATTTGAATTGAAAGCTGAACTTTTGATGAGACTGGAAAGGCGTGAGGGAATAAACTTATTATTGTGAAAACTGTATCAAGTGGCATTTGTTTACCAGATCTAGTTAATTATTACCCAAAAAGCAGCTCCTGTTTACAACTCAAGGTGGCTGACAACAACAAATAGAATTTGAGATAATGTGAGCTGAAAGTCCAAGTGATGACCTGTTTATCATGAGAGTTTATGCATCAGTCTGGTTTCATATCATAGCATGCAGTGAAGGATCCAAGCACCCGTGGACGATGATAAAACATATTCCAGGTATACTGCAACATTATTGACAAGACGTTGTGGATGAAGTTATTCAAGAAAATGGATATTTCGCCATGCAGAAAAATGCTACTTGCAATGTTTGTCCAACGAAAGATCATGACCGCGAACTATAAATTGGACAGCGTCTAATTAGTTGTTTAACCAATCAGTAAATGAAAATATGTCTTAGATATTCAATTAGCTTTGCATGCTTATTCACACCTTTAAAATAATATAATTATTAGCATAGTCTGATGCGGTAGTAGTTTTGGTCGGCGATGCTACTTTCGGAAAACGAAAGTCGTTTTGTTTCCACTGAAGGCATATCAACTTGCCTAAGATGAGATAATTTCCCCCACTTTTTATACACGGTAAAAGATTAGTTCTGCGAAGCAAATCGTGAAAAGTTTTAAAACATATATCTCTTTCAATGTCAAAGTCCTTTTCTGTAGTACGATTTCTTTAATTCTTCAAAACACTGGCAGAATTGCTAAAACGCCGTCCTTAGATACCTTTATAACGTTATAAATAATTGTTACATAAGCGTGGGAAAAGAAGTTAATTGAATGTGCACGAAATCTTCAGAATTAATTCGCGAATAACAGGAGAGCGATAAGCCGATATACTCAACAGAGCCAACTCATTTTCGATCAATTCTAGTAGTTTCTGTTCAAATATTCTGAGGATATGAAACGGGACACGATAATCATCCTCATTCAGACTTAGTGCTGTTAAAACGTGATAAACCTATCGAGTGTTACACGACATCTTCGACTGCCAACCTTGCTAGTGATGGTCTTATTCTAAACGAGATGAAGACTTTGAAGAATATTCGTAAGCCTTATTTGCGCTTGATTAAGATTTTAAGCGTATCGCGTGGCTTTGGCTGTGGTGGTGCTGGTGATGGTGGGGATGGTGGTGTCATTATCATCAGGGCTGTAGTGATGGTGATGGTAGTGGTGGTTTTGATGGTGGTGGTGTTGGTGGTGTTGGGGGTGGTGGTGTCATCATCATCAGGGCTGGAGTGACAAAATTAGAATACACGCTACAGTTCCTATGGGTCTATTGTACACATGTCATTTTTCCTCAACGTAGTGAGATGGATGGGTTCGTTAGAGGTTGAAGGGGGCTGTGCAGCACTTGCTCACCATACCACAAACTAAACACGCAATTGGCAATTATCAAGGATTGTACCATCTTGCTACATATCGAAAAGCAGTCATACCAAATAGAGCTAAAAAGTTGTAGTTGGTCCTTTACATAATTTCGAGGTTGACGACGGCAACATTCTTTAAAAAAAGCGCAATCCAAATTGATAATAATTGATAGAATAATGAAAATAAATTTTACGTAGATTTAGTCTTTACTATAGGGTACCGATAAGTACACTCTATTGAGTCGAGTATATTCTCTTTTACGTGGCTGGATTACATCAGACACAACTATTATTTGTGAGGTGAGTATATTTTGTATATATGCCCTCAAATATTCTCGTCTACTCTGGTTATCATTCGATCTCATTCAGAGACATTACGTTTCGGTTAAAATTTCAAGTAATTTTGTAGACCACACTTAGGCAACAATAAAAAATGCTGTTAACGGTTTATAAAGCCGTGGTCATACTCAATTAATGGGTGTCTAAAGCATAGTCCGCGTTAGCTACATCGGTAAGAGACCTGGCGGCCGCGCGTCTGTGGAAGAGAGCGGGTGGGCCGCGGTTCAAATCCCGACGGTGGCTATTTTCAGAGATTAAAAATCTCGGGCTAGCGCGGTCCGTCCACTTAGCTGTTTAGGCTTATGATTAAACAGTTTCACCAAATCGTAACCTTCACCGGCAACATACAATGTGCGCAGATTCATTTCATGCTGCTTCCTACTCTGATCTTCAGTCATTGGTATATACTGGCGAGAAGATCTGAGTGATCCAGTAGTTTCAGTCCTTGATGAATATTTAGTGTTATAATACCTGAATGGGTCGTGTAACTGGGGCAGTCACCTGCCATTCAAGACCTGTTTTGGGGATATAATTGGATTTTTACTGCCAGCTGTATCTTTTTAATGAGCGTATTAATGAATGATTCGTTATCATTTCTCGTCACTTCATTTAATTTTCTATGTTCATGTACCCCATAACCAGCTGCAACTGGCAGCATTTCTGTTGCCATAGAATGAATCTCTGGCCAATTCCCGACCCAGACGACACCTGCCTTAGTAGCTGTTCCGCCCCTCTGATCCTAAAAAAGAAATTTCGAGTTTACGATTACGATACTATGGTAACTCGACCCGGACCACAACGGACTACTCTGACGGACAATCCTTCTAACTCAATGCAGCGCTCGTGAATAAGCTGGTGCTTTGCGCTTGGCTTTCGGGTGGCGCTTTAGAAATTTCGAGTTTACGATTACGATTACGATTATGACAATTCGGGGCCTGACCAGAAAAACTACATGAAAAACTCCCTGGATCAAGTACCCCAGCATAATCAGCATAACGAGAAACCGAATCATTGACCAGAATCAAAATCATTCACATTCTCAGATACACGGGCATCTTCATTATTATTTAATTTCAATTTCTTCTCGGGTTGATGCTGATTTCTTCCTACTCACGACATTGAATCCTTGCTGAATTGAGTTTGCTTCGGGAAGTTGTTTGGTTGAAGAAGATTTCAGGAAAAGTTCGGTTGTCAACAAAACCGTCTGGAGTCGGGAATATCGATTATCTTTAGAGCGAGATCTGACTTTCCTCGTCTGGTAGAACTTCATTTTCTCCCCATCGTTACTGCGAGAAATTGTTGCTCGTTCACCTCCAACTTCATCCGCCGGTGTAACAGACGTACGACCATTATGCTCATCAGTCGTTGATTCTTTCTTTTTGATGTTGACGTGCTGGTTCGAGTCAGGGGCGGATCCAGGGGGGGGCCAATCCGGCCATGGCCCTCCATTTCAAATCACCATGGGACGTGGCCCCCCCATCCATGGTGGACAAAAAAAAATTCAGGGTGTCAGTCATGCACAGGAGAATTAATGTATAAATGTAATTAAAATCTATAATAGAAATAATATATATAAATGTAATCTAAGTCTCTCACGCAATTGCATTGTCTTAATATAAAGCAACGAAATGAAACATTCTTATAACACTATCCAACTATGATTTATGGCATACAATGTAAGTCAATCGTGTATATATTCGTAGTAAATTTTAAAAACATTAACACAAATAAACACAAGTATAACTAAGTACAACTAACTATTAATTACAAATCAAGTTAAAACGAACAACAGTGTTTGGGATGTAATTTATTTTTTGCAGATGCCAAAAAATTTCAGGGTGAAACATGTTAAGTTTTTAGTGTAGTCTACATGTGCAAGAAAGTGCGGTGAATGATAACACATGTTTACTCCTTGTTTTTATTTATATCTTACTATATTTCATTCAGTAGTGGGAGTATTTTATTTATTTTAGCCTTAAAACGTCATCACTCTTTTTAGACGAAAAATTAAACACCTTTTTTAAGATTTCGCACGCATGACTACAAAAAGTTATCAGTTTATTGGGATGCTAAATTGAACACCTTTTTTTGAAAATTTCGCACGGAGGAATAAAAAGTCATCACTCTTTCTAGACAAAAAATTAAACACCTTTTTTAAGATTTAGCACAGATGACTACAAAAGGTCATCGTTTTTTGGGATGCGAAATTAAACACCTTTTTTTAAAAATTTCGCACGGAAGACTAAAAAGTCATCACTCTTTTTAGACGAAAAATTAAGCACCTTTTTTAAGATTTCGCACGCATGACTACAAAAAGTCATCAGTTTTTTGCGATGCTAAATTAAACACCTTTTTTGAAAATTTGGCACGAAAGAATAAAAAGTCATCAGTCTTTTTAGACGAAAAATTAAACACCTTTTTTAAAGATTTAGCACGGATGACTACAAAAAGTCATTAGTTTTTGGGATGCGAAATTAAACACCTTTTTTGAAAATTTCGCACGGAAGACTAAAACGTCATCACTCTTATTAGACGAACAATTAAACACCTTTTTTAAGATTTCGCACGCATGACTACAAAAAGTTATCAGTTTTTTGCGATGCTAAATTGAACACCTTTTTTTGAAAATTTCGCACGGAATACTAAAACGTCATCACTCTTTTTAGACGAAAAATTAAACACCTTTTTAAAGATTTCGCACGCATGACTACAAAAAGTTATCAGTTTTTTGCGATGCTAAATTGAACACCCTTTTTTGAAAATTTCACACGGAAGAATAAAAAGTCATCACTCTTTTTAGACGAAAAATTAAACACCTTTTTTAAGATTTAGCACAGATGACTACGAAAAGTCATCAGTTTTTTGGGATGCGAAATTAAACACCTTTTTTGAAAAATTTCGCACGAAAGACTAAAAAGTCATATCACTCTTTTTAGACGAAAAATTAAACACCTCTTTTAAGATTTCGCACGGATGATCAAAAAATGTCATCGGTTTTTTGGGAAGGAAAATTGAACACCCTTTTTGAAGATTTCCGGCGGATTACTTAAAAAAATCTAGTTTTCGGGAAAGAAGTTTTTAAGTAAAGTCAATATTTATTGAGATCTTATGGCACTCTTATAAGCACTGAAAAGTACAGCTATTTTGTTAAGAGAACAGCTTAAAATGCTACCATTGCAATGTGAAAATTCAAAAAGTTTCTGGTGGGGAGGGGCATATCCCCTCCCCGCACCCCTCCCCTACCACTCTCGGCGCTGCGCGCCTCATGATTGTCTTCAGACGGTGAATTATGTAACCCTCCGGAAACCTCAATCCCCCTAGAGGTGATGGCTAAGTTAAACTCTGGTTCCGCCAAAAACGACTAAAATAGTTAATCAGATTTCCAGCGAAAGATCAACAAAAAAATTTCCGACCCCAGCCCCAAAATTTTTTGGCCCCCCCTTCGAAACGTTCTGGATCCGCCACTGGTTCGAGTTACCATAGGATCGTAAACGAGTCTATACTGGAGGATCTACAACCGGAGCAGCGACTGTTGGAGGTGGTGCGGAGAAGGAAGTTGAACTACTTTGGACACATGGTCAGAGCGGACAATCTACCGGCCTCCATATGTCAGGGATATGTGGATGGAATAAGGGCTCGATGCAGACCAAGGAGACGCTGGATGGACGATGTGGAGGAGTAGATGGGAATGTCGATGGCGGATTGTGTAAGGACTGCAAGAGACAGATAGATATGGAGGAAACTGACGTCGTTGGCTCTGGTCTCCGATCCGCAGCCATGAGGGTGGATATGATGATGTCGATTTGCTGGTTCTTCCGATTCATCATCAGCGAGAATGGACTTGTAGTAGGGCGAGAAAACCGATTTCGACGATTCAGTTGACGTGTTTAGATGACGTTTAAATTTGCCTTTACCACTCCCCATTCTTGTTTAGGCCTACTTTGATTTTCTAGCAATCCGTCAAAGTAATTTGTGTTTTCAACAAGTTCCGACCCAGACTACAGAGTACACTGCCACCGTAACGTTAAGTCGACGCCAAGACTTTCACGACAAAGTAGGTCTATCTATAAATCCCAACGACGAATGTCTTTCAACGTTTCGGCTGATACATACATATAGTCCAACGCTAAGGGTTCAACTGCCCCTAAATCAACCACAGACAGCTGTAAAACTATGTAGAAATTTGGAAAATAAATCCGCAAACAACGGCAAAAATGGGGGAAATAAAAAATCTTCCATTGCCTCTTTCAATGCTCTCCAAAGACCTGATTACACATTTTGACGAAATTATTTATTTGTAATGCTGGTAGAACCTCATTTTAAGGTGTTCAACGGGAGATCGTAATATCTGACGATGACTTGTATCTCAGTGTGTGCCAAAGTCATGGGTTTAAAATAGTAACTTCTCGTTGGTTGGTCAATTGCTGTTTAAAGAATTCTTAGTTATTTCAATTCTTTAAACGAATTGAAATGACTAAGAATTCTTTAAACGGCAATTTAGACAGCAACACATTTTGTTAACGGTCGCCTTTCGCTTTCTCCTTTCTAAAGGCTTACTTTTCTCACCACTAGAGTACGCGCTTTGTTGGAGATATAATTCTGCAAGTTATATTCATCATAATTATTGCAATTCGTCTTGTTAGTACGCAGGTTATTTTCTACGATAATCAGCATTTCTTGTTGTTTCAGTTGAACGACAATGTGCGATAACACAGAATCTCGTTATAATCTTGTTATCATCATAACCGATTGATTGTTTATTAGTCTCACGTCGTCTCACTTCTTCATGTGACACCAGCATGGATGAATGGATCTAGAGTTGTACGACAGCTTATGGCAAACATCGAGCAAAGCTCTACATCGAGAGACCGAACATCTAGAAGATAAATTCATATATTTCTGTAGCTCCTTTCACAGGTACTGCTCATAAGTTATCCAGACTCAATGGGACCATGTTCTAGGGCTGTAAACGATACAGTGAATAGCATTATAATTTATAATTAGTTATTGCCATTTTGTTAATCTTCCCTCTAGACACCTTTAGATAATGTTTTTCAAAACCTTTATATATATTGAGAACTTTTGACTTCTTTGCATTTCTTTGCATTCTTTGGGTCATAGCATGAAATAGCAAAACGATAGCACCGAAATCAGCATCATGACGGGTTTTGTGGAGGGGAACCGAGGACGAGGAAGGCCGAGGATATCTTGGATCGACAACGTTCTGAACTGGACAGGGCTTGTAGGCTCTGACTTAATGAGCGCGACAAGGGACAGAATACTCTGGGCATCAAAGGTCCATTCATGTAGCCAACCGTCGCGATGCGACGATGGCGACATGACATGACATGAGAGTCATGTCATGTCATGTCGCCATCGTCGCAATATCATGCCACATGACATTGCATTTCTAGAGTTCTAATCGCTGTATTATTATGGTTGTCGCAAATGCGTGTAGCACCATAGCAATTGCAATAAAATAAGTAGTGTATAGTGCACTTTATACCGCCACTGTCCCTACTCTGTATTGCCAGTCCCAAACCTGAATAAAGAGAGATGATGAGGTCAACGGCTCTGATAGCCATTGAACTGGAAAAAAATTGACCGTACGTATGTATGTATTGCAACGTGGTCTCCCGGAAATAAGCACAACGTCTGGGAATATAACATGTTTATTCTCGCTCAAGAAACAGAAATACGATACAATTACCAATCCGTAAACGTCAACGGATGGTGGAAATCACTCCTCACGTCATCAGACAAAAGTCGTCGAGTCTTGAAGCAGCAATTGGCTGACGAAAGTAACGGTTCTTGACAATGTAAAAAGGTGAAATAACAGAGTGAGACTTAACAACGACAAACGAAGAACCGACAAAAACTGCCACTGACCAATGCAGCCGAGAAAACGTCCAGTACGCCTACTCTTTTTCGACAGTAGGTGCTATATAAATGTTTTGAAATAAGTGTAACTGGGCGCGGTGTGTCAATTGGATTTGTCTCTTTTCCAAAATTAAACGAAGTATATCACGGTGTAACGGCATTAGCATAAGCGATGGATGGATGGATCCGATTTGACCAGGGTCTATGACAACAGAGGCCGTTACCCTGGACAGAAATTTGCTCGGCGTTTTACAGCACTAAAGAGCATTTATTCAACTAGTGAATGTATAGTAGTAGTATTCCGGTTGTTTACTGGCATCTTGTGGCAACTGTGGCCGTTGACGTCTTCTGTGTTTTCTGTTTCTTGTGTCAAGTTCTTAGTATTGTTTCTGGTGGGCTCCTCTCTCTTTTTTTTATGTGCCTCTTTTTTATTTCATTCTTTTTTCTTTCTTTCTTTTTTTGTTGTTGTTTTTTTTTTTTTTTTTTTTTTTTATCCCCCTTTTTTTCTGCTTTTTCCTTCCGCCTTTTTTTTTTTTTTTTTTTTTTCTCCTCTTGGTCAATTTACACTTATGCCGTTGTACATAAATATATATATGTTTCATTTTACAGGTATGCATTTTTACAGAACATATCTTATAGCCGGTTATATATGCATTGTATCAGAACAGTTTACAGGTTAGCATATCTACAGAGTTTATCTCACATCCGTTTACCTATACATTTTATCAAAACAGTGTGTGCGACAATTTACATAGAGCAAAACATCCAATCCGCTTACACTTATGTTTTAACATAGCAGTGTACGACTATTCAGGTGACATATTTTACAGCTGGTCTTAATGGATGTCTGTTTCTTTGTTTACAATATCTTTCCGTTGGTGATTTTCATTATGATGTTGTACGCTTCTATTGCTATTGGTCGTATTGATAGAATATTTCTGACGGTATGTTCGACTTGGTTCTCAAGGCACTTCTGTTGTAGTGTTTTGGCAATGTGATGACTTTTGCATTCCAGCAGTAGGTGTTCAATTGTTTCTGTTACCCCACAGGTCGAGCATAGGTCTGATTCACTTTTCTTTATGTGTGACAGCCACGATTTGGTTAGTACATGTCCGAGTCTCAACCTGGTGATTTGCACCTCCTGTCGCCTTGGGTGGTCTGTGTACTTGAGATCTAAGCTCACGTTTGGTTCTATATCTTTGTAGAAAGAACCCCTTGCATCGTTGTTGTACTCAGTCTGCCATTTGTTGATTATGTGTGTTTTTGCCATTGCGAGCACTTCTTTTTGCTCTATGTACGGAGTGCTGTTTGTGTCCAGCAATGCCAGTCCGTTTTTTGCTAGGAGATCAGCGCGTTCGTTGCCCTTTATCCCAACGTGGCTTGGTATCCATGCTATCAATATCTCGCTCCTGTTTAGCTTTCGTATGTGTTGGTTCATCTCTATTATAAGGTTGGGTCTGGATGTTGAGGCATTTCTTTCGATAGATGTGGCTGCACTTAGTGAGTCTGTCAGAATGACAAATTTAGTTGATCTGTTTTGTTCATTTTCGCCGATCCATTTTATGGCTTCTATTATGGCTGATAACTCTGCAGCGTATACAGATGCTCCGTCTACCAGTCTCAGTGTTCTGTGGATGTCGAGCGTCGGGATGTGGAAAGCCGCTGCTGTTTTGTTTTCTGACTTTGATCCATCTGTATATATGGCTGTGTGTGTGTTGGAGTATTTGCTTATGAGCTCCATTGCTGCCATCTTCATGTAGTCCATCGTGTCTTCTTTTTTGTTGATCTGTTCTTGAAGCGATGTGTCCACTTGTATTTCTTTGTCCAGCCACGGGGGTGTACTCTGGATCATTGGTGTCTGGATGGGTTGCTGGATGGACGTGAAGAAGTCCTTTGTTCTTTCGTATAGCGATTGTATCTTTCCCCATGGTCCTTTCTTGTAATGGCATGTCCAGTGCTCTTTCATCGCCGTTGCTGCTGGGTGGTCGTCGGAGCTTAGGATCTTCGTGCCTATTTTTAGTGAATTTATCTCTCGGCGGAGGTGGAGTGCCATCTCTCCACATTCGTTTTGCATTGCAATTACTGGCGTGCCTCTGACGGCTCCGCATGCCAGTCTCAACGCCTCGTTTTGCACTCCTTGGAGTTTGGTGAGCTGGGTCTTACTGGCTGAGGCATATGCTATATCGCCGTAGTCTAAGAGGGGTCTTATCAGGGCTCTGTATATGGCTATCTGGGCCTTTTTGGATGCCCCCCATCCGTAGCCTGCCACGGCCCTCATAAGGTTAAGTCTTTTCTTGCATCTTGTTATAATGTTGTTAATGTGTGGTCTCCAGGTGAGTCTGTTGTCAAATATGACTCCCAGAAACTTCGCTGTATTTTCGATTTTAACCGGTTGCTGATTTACGGTAAGGTTTATGTGAGTTCTCTTTCTACTTTTGGTGAACAGGACTCCCGTTGTTTTGGCGACTGAGATTTTGAAGCCGTTTCGGTGGCACCACGTGTTGATATTTTGTAGGGCAGTCTGTATCCTGGTCTGGAGCAGTTCTGGGCTGGCGCTTGCTGAGTATATCGCACTGTCGTCTGCGAACAGTGTAAGGTCCACTTGGCTGACATCGGTCTTCAGGTCGTTAATCATTATTAAGAAAAGAAGTGGTGAGATGATGGAGCCTTGGGGGGTTTCATTTTCTTGCAGGTATGTCGGCGATAGCGCAGCTCCTACTTTAACTCTAAATGTTCTTTGGTTGAGGAATTTTTTAATCCATGTTAGCATTTCTCCGTTGATTCCTATTTTCTCTAGTTTTTTGATAAGGGTGGGTACGTGTAGCATATCATAGGCTCTTTCAAAGTCTATGAATACTGCCAGCAGGTGCTTCTTGTTTTTTAATGTTTTAAGGAGAGTGTCTTGCAGTCGTATTATTTGGTCCATTGTTCCTTTTCCTTTTCTGAAGCCTGTCTGGTCTTTTGTCAGAAAATTGTTTTTCTCCGTGTACCACTGAAGTCTACTGGAGACCATCTTTTCCATTGTTTTTCATATGGCTGAGGTGAGAGATATTGGTCTGTATGATCCTGGGAGCGATGGATCTTTTGCTGGTTTTAGTATTGGGATGATGATGGCGTGGTTCCATTCCTTGGGCAGGTCACCGTCCCTCCATATTTTATTATAGAACGTCAAGAGGACTTTTAGCGCCTTTTTATGGAGGTGTTTCATTAGGTCGTATGGTATCCTGTCCTCCCCTGGTGATTTGTTCTTTTTGGCGCTATCGATTGCCTCTCTAAGTTCTCTTATGCTGAATTCTGTATTCATGGCAGTTGTTTCCTCCTTTCTTATTTGCTGGTTGCTGTTTGTCGTGGTTTCTTGCTGTTGTTGTGTTTGTATGTGGTTGAGGAATTGTTGATCGTAGTTGGCTGTGCTGCTTGTCTCAGCATAGCTTTTGGCAAGTAGGTTGGCTTTCTCTGCATTTGTCTCTGCTTCTTCTCCGTTATGTCTGAGAGTCGGCATTGTTGAGTTCGTTGCTACTCCGTTCATCCTCCTGGCCATGTTCCAGACTGCTCCTAGTTTGGATTGCTCTGTCAGTTCTGAGCAGTATGTTTCCCACTCCCCTCTTGCCTCCTCTGCTATGATTCGTTTTGTTTTTGCATTTTGTTGTTTGTACGTCATATAATCGTCCAGTACTTTTGATTTCGTCATCTTGTTTCTGGTCCTGTTTCGCTCTAATATTGCCTCGTTGCATTTTTTATTCCAGAATGGCAGTGGTCTGTGTCTTTTATTTTTCATTTTGGATTGTTTTCTTTTGGGTATTGTCGAGTTTCCGACATCAGTGATGGCTTCTGTAATATTTTTGTAGACATCGTTTATGCCCCCTTCCAATAATTTTCCTGTGATTGCCTCCTTGCTTTTGGCTTTGAATTTTTTCCAGTCTGCTTTGTTTAGTTTCCATTGATGCAGTGAATCGTCCTCCTCCAATTGTAGGTCTTCATTAATTTTTGTCAGTGTGACCAAATGGTCGGAGCCGAGGGAGGTGTTCTCTACATAATGATTACAATTAAGTGCGAGTTCGTTGGTGACTATGGCTAGGTCCAATACCGAGTTCGTCATTGACTGGTTTGATATTATGTGAGTGGCCTGTCCTGTGTTTAGTACTGTTAAGTTCCTTTCCTCTAATATCTCTTCTATTATTTTTCCCCTTTTGTCATTTTTGGTACCCCCCCCAGATTTTATTGTGGGCGTTTATGTCCCCTACGGTGATGGTTCTGCTATCGGTGAAGACTCGGCTCATTGCTTCCTTGGTAGCCTCTGAGTTTGGTGGTATGTATATGTTGGTTATTTGCAGTCTTCCTGTTGCTGTTTTTATTTCTATTGCCAGGTTTTCCATTCCTTCTATATCGGCCATATCTTTTATCGTGTAGTTAACCCCTGTTCTCACGAGGGTTGCCAGGCCTCCATGGTTTTTGCTGTTTTTTCGGTCTTTTCTTATGATGGTGTACCCGTCCAGTTTTGGGCTGTGGGACTTGCTGCTCATCAGAGTCTCCTGTATGCATATTATATCCGGGGGTCTTGCTGTTTTATTTAAGTAGTTTTTGAGTTCAAATCTATTTCGCATTAACCCTCTTGCATTCCATTGCATGACTATGGTTTCCATGGTTGGGCTGTGTATTTATGGTACTACCGTCTTGGTTGGTTCGCACAGCAGGTTCTTGGATTTCCTGTTTATTGGTTCTGCCTATGTCGCGTTTTATTACAGGTCGGTAGGGTAGTTGAATTTTATTGCTCCATTATAAAATAGTTTGGACGAGGCTTCTGCTATTGTCGCCTGTATGTCAGCTGGGGACTTCTTGCTGTTCATTATGGCCAACACTCCGAGGATGAAGGAGTTAATTTTCATTTGTCTTACTTCTTTGCTGTCTTCGTGGCTTTGTATGATCGCTGTTGTTTGCGCCTGGTACTCATTTGGATCAAAGGCCAGGAATTCTTTGATCGACTCCTCTTCATGAGCGGGCGGTGAAAACACATTGCTTGCAGTTTCCCATCTTGGATTTCTCTGCTTGACCTTGTCGGAAAATAGCACTCCCTGCTCCACTGTTGCTTTTATTTTCGTTTGGAGCTCTACGTATTTTTTGCATTTTTTATACGCTGCGCTATGTGGTTCTTTGCAGTTCGCACATTTCCTAACGTCCTTGTTGGGGCATTCTAGGTAAGTGTGTGGTCCGCTACATCTGCTGCATACTGCGCTTTTTGTGCAGGCTTCTGTCACGTGGTCATAAGTTTGGCATTGGTCGCACCTCTTTGGCCTAGGGATGTACGGCCACAGTTTGTACCTCCATCCCTCTATGTAGATAAATGTAGGCATCTGAGTCCCTTGTTCGAAGTGGATCAGTGTTGTTTTGCTAGTCAGTGGGTTGCCGATTTTAGTCATTGCCGTCAGTCCGTGTGTTAATGCAATTGATTTGAGACTTTCATCGCTCACTTGGAGACCATGAATGACTCCTCGTGGTCCGTATGCTTTGGCCTCTCTTTGTTTTTCGGGTTTGGGTGGCCTATTCTGTCGTTCCTGCCAATTGGTGATAGCCGTTGGCAGGCTGGCTTTTACCGGAGTGCTATTTATGTTAGCTATCTGTAAGAGCCTATCTTTTTGCCTTTCTGTATTAGTTATTATTCGAAGGCTGTCGCCTGCCATCTGTATTTTTTCCACATCCCCTCCAGCGGCTTCAGTGATTTCTTCTTTCAGTTTTGCGGGATTTCTCCGGAAGTAGTTCAGTATTTCCCTCCCTGTGCTCTGGATGTAGACTGTTTTGTTGAGTCGGTTTATTATCATGTCTCTTTCCGCCCTGGGGATGTCGTCCCATTTTTTACTCGTCCCTCTTGTTGCTTTCCCTCCGTTGGTTCCATTTGCATTTTCAGGTCCCCTGAGGTTGGGGGTCTGTTTTGATGCTATGGTCGCCTCCCCCCTCGTTTCTTGGGGGCCCTGCTCCGTTTTGGGGTTAGGCCTGGAAGGCACCGTTTCGGCTGATTTAATGGCTTTTAATTGGGCGGCTATCTTCTCCTCCACGTCTATTCCGCTACTGTCATCCATCTTCATCGTTCCTGGTGCATTTATCTTGGGCTCAGTTGTGCCTAGGTCTCTACCTCTGCTTTCTACTCTCGATCTTTTCCTAGGTCTTATCTGTCTGGAGGTAGGTTTGAACGTACCTTGCGAGTTTCGTAAGAAACTCTCTTTCTTGTGTAGTATCGCCGTCGTTTTCCTCCTCCCCTTCGATTTGGTAGTCTTCTTCGTCCGTTCTTCTTTCCCCGCTTCGTCTTCTTCCGTTTCCAGTTCTTTCTCCAACAGTTTTCCGTAGTACTCAGCATCCGGGTCCGATGGGAGGTTTTCGTCGTCATCAGTGTCCTGCCATTGATCCTCGTCAGCTTGTGCCGGCGTTGAAGTGAGTGGCGGTTCCGCTCTGGAGTTGTCGTTGGCGGTTGTATTTACTGAGCTCGCCGACTCCGATTTTCGTCTGCGCTTTTCTTGACGCGGCATTCCGCTTTTGTCCGCTGTATTTTCGCTTTAAAGTGCTGTCGTTTAGTCACCAGAATTGAATAGGTGGTTTGTTTTTACTCCGAGGGGTACCTCGAGAAACGCTATAACAGCGATAGACCTTATCAATTTTAATGCGACCAACTTCTTCGGTGTCTCAAAACCCGACCGACCGACCGTGAATGTATAGAAACGGAACTGAAGTTTATATAATTTCCTTATAAATAAATCAGTGGTGTCTAATCATGAACTTCATGGTAATAATTTATTAGTTTTCAGTGACATCAGTGACATCTGATGGCTGTAACACCATCGACTATGAACGCTATTGCTTATTCAAACTGTATCAGCATTTAGTTCTGTCGACTTGAGGTGACTTTAACGAAGGAGTGCTCTTGAAACTTTTATGATTTGAAACCCTAATGAATTGAAATTTATCGACCTGCAGTCTTACAACTTAAAACTCCACAGATTAAAGGTTCTTAACCTTTAATGGTCAAGAAGAGTCACAAATATACGGGGTCACATTTCTTAGAGTGATGAAGACTGTGGAATTGTTGATAATATACAAAACTCGCTGGATGACAATTTCGAGGGATCTAGAGCCACGCTAAATGAAAAGGTCAATTTGTGTAACGTTAGACTCTAGCACCGAGAGTTTCACCTGAAATCGACGATCGCAAGGCAGCACGTAACTGACATGAGTAGAGGAACGCTCACGAGATGTATACTTAAAGCCAAAGCAACTCAATTTGTGTAATGGCCATTGAAGCCATAAGTTGTCGGTTAACACTGGAGACTAAGTACTATCCTGAATGTCATTATTAAACACCACTAATTTATTGATTAGCAAAAAATATATAAGCCTAATTGTGTCCGATTTCTATTATTGACCACTGTGGATTTATCGTTAGAGTTGATATTGCGCCTCTTACAGTTAATTATTCATAATTTCGCTCAAGACACATGCGCAGCCAAAGAGTAAAGTCTTAAACAACTCATATGAACGAGTCAGACAGGTCTGATGGATGGAACGTAATCCACAGAGTTGACTATTTCAAGCATAGGGACCCATGACCTATTCTGTCTGATGGATGTACGCGCATGTGGGACCACAAAGTCGCATCTTGAGTCCGAACTGAGAAAGAGGCGACCAGAGTTAATTAGCTGTCAGGGTTGTTGACATCTACCTCACGCAAGACACATTGCCAGACGGTGGATGAGACCATCAAATCGATGCGCTGCTGGACAGGGAGACAGCAGCGTATGCCATCCACCAAGTACAGTAAGCGGAGATATAACGAAATAATTATATGGACGCGATCAATTAAACGAAGCATTATGCCACTCCTATCAGCACTGAAATAGCAGAGCGAGTTTGTTAAGATGACAGCTTCAAATGCTATAGATGAAATGGGGAAATTGAAACTATCTTCAAGTGGGCAGAGGGCAGTTACCCAAACTCCTTACCCACCAAAGCACTACATGCCATGACACTTCACCCCCCATGGACCTTGATTCTCTCCCCACCATGCACAGAAGACATTAAACAGTGCAATTTCTTAGTGGCAGAAAGAGGTGCGCCGTTGCTGTACTTAAGAATCTTAAGATGACGAGAAATCTCTGTAAATATAAAAGAAACGGATCTTATTATTGCATTGGACATTGATATAGAGGTGTTTTAATATGCTATATCATTGCGCTTGTTTTAGCGCTTATGAGCAACATCGCGCACGACACAGTGAGCCAACCCCGCCACTAGTTGTGCTCTTCTTGTGCCAGTCCTTAGCCTGGATAAAGGAGGAGGGCGACGCTTGATATAGAGGTGTTTGAATGGGCTATATTATCATTGCGCTTATTTTAGTGCTTATGAGCAACATCGCGCACGACACACTGAGCCAACTTCGTCACTGGTTGTACTCTTCTTCAGGACCAGCCACGGAGAAAGCACGGCGCTGCCTGATTGCAGTCCGTGAGCAGGGAACAATAAACTCCGCTTGTGCAGCTGAACAGAGAGAGCAGCAGCGTTGTACGAGCGTGGTGGAGCAGCAGAGTTCCTGCAAGTAAAAAGGAGCTAAAACCTCAAAGCAGCGCCTGACAAAGATAGAAATTCTGTGAGCAATGCGCTGTGGGTAATGGAGCCAGTGGAGTACATCCCGCACGTACTAGGAGACTGTGCCAAACGTGGGAATATAATATAAACAGTATGATTTTAAGCTAATTAAGCCAAACAATTTTTTTGAGGGCAACGCCTCTGATGTCACATGCCCTCGCCCAACCTGGATCCATCCATCCATCCATCTAAATTACAAAACTCCGCCACTGGTCGCACTCTGCCAGTGCCAGTCCCAAACCTGGATAAAGGAGGAGGGCGTTGCTAATGGTTTTTGTTACCACACAGTGACGTTAAACTGCAACTACTACTACTATTGCTTGCTGCTATCTAAATAACAATCTGAAATCGACGACCGCAATGCACTGCGCCAACTGACATGAGTAGATGAACGCTCACGAGATGTACTTAAAGCCAAAGCAATCAGTTGGTGTGAATGGCCCTTGAAGCCAGAAGATGTCGGTTAAACACTGGAGACTAAGTACTCGCCTGAATTTCATTATTATACACCACTAATTTATTGATTAAAAAATATATTTATACGCGTAAGATATCTAATCGCGTGTTGTCCGCTGATTGCAACATCGATAGAGTTGATATTGCACCCCTTCCAGTTAATTATTCATAGTTTCGCTCAAGACCCATGCGCAGCCAAAGACAAAAGTCTTGAACAATCCATATGAACGAATTAGACAGGTCCCGAGGGACGGAACGTAATCCACAGAGTTGACTATTCTAAGCAGAGCGATCCGTAACCCACTCTGTCTGATGGATGTACGCGCATGTAGAACCACAGAGTCGCATCTTGAGGCCGAACTGAGAAAGAGGCGACCAGAGCAAGATGAAGTTAAAGTAAATAGCTGTCAGGGTCGTTGACATCTGCCTTACGCAAGACACATTGTCATACGGTGGATGACACCCTAAAATGGATGCGCTGCTGGACAGGGAGACAGCATCGTATTACATCCATCAAGTACAGTAAGCGTAGATATGACCAAATAATTAAATGGGCACGACCAATTAAACGAAGCCTTATACCGCTCCTATCAGCACTGAAATAGCAGAGCGAGTTTGTTAAGATGACAGCTTCAAATGCTATAATTGAAATGTGTAAATTGAAACTATCTTCAGGTGGGCAAAGGGCAGATCTCCAAATCCCTTACCCACCAAAGCACTACATGCCTCGTCGATAGTCCGTCGTCCCACACCCACGCCCGTGAACCCTGATTCTCTCCTCACCATGCACAGAAGAGATTAAACAGTGCAATTTTCTACGGGCAGAAAGAGGTGCGCCGTTGCTGTGCTGAAGAATCTCAAGATGACGAGAAATCTGCGTAAATATAAAAGAAACGGATCTTATTATTGCATTGGACATTGATATAGAGGTGTTTAAATAGGCTAAATCAATCATTACGCTTGTTTTAGTATTTATAAGCAATATCGCGCGCGACGCACTGAGCCAACTCCGCCACTGGTTGTACTCTTCTAGTGTCAGTCCCTAGCCTGGATAAAGGTGGAAAAAGGCTAATGGTCTTTGTTACCACACAATGTCGTTAAACAGGCAACTACAAGTACACACACACACACACACACACGCGCGCGCGCGCACGCACGCACGCACGCGCGCACGCACGCACGCGCGCACACACACACACGCACACACACACGCACTGATCAACTGCCCCTAATCTTCAAGTATGTGTGTTACACCACTCAAAGGGCGGATACAGAAATTTAGAAATTTTCGAAGGGGACGGGGTGAATTGTTCGTCTTGTTTGTCGCCCAAACATCTGATGACATTTTTTTCTTTAGTCGTATAGGCCTCGTGTGCGAACTTCCGTGTTTGTGTGTTTGTGAAGAGGGCCTACGGAATAACTCATGGGACCCACGTCAACTTTCCGAGCCAGAATAGCTGGTCAAAAATAAAGAAATTTTTTAATGGAGACATCGCCGGATTGTCCCCCCCCCGGATCTGCACCTGCCACCGCTACAAAATAACTGCAGAAATTTCGAAGAGAATTTCAATAACAACTATCAGGATACCGAAGACATAAAATGCTGTCGATTTGTTAGCCAACTAAGTAAGGTTCTTTCTTTAACCTTCGAGAAGTCATGTATGGGGATATTCGGATATCAATTTCTTTGCTCGTTACGTTTCACTCGCCTCGTGGTTCAGCGTGGTCTTCAATTTGCTTTTCCGGAATCATCCATCTTGCATTCGAGCCACGGATTTGAAGTCGCTTCGGCGAGTAACGCAGGTCAATTAATTCCAATCATTCCTCATCCTGGTCTAAAGTGGAGATCGGCGACGCATCGATTAAACTAAACATCGAACTAATTAAGCCACTAACTGACGAAGCTATGGCATCAGAAGGATGGGCATCGCCCTCCTCCTTTACACAAGCCTGGGACTGGCACCGTTCAAGTGACGGAAATGGCTGAGTTACCCATTAAAGTTTCATAACAATTTTGAACGTCGCTGAGCCATAGCAAAATATGATTAGCGACGCCCTCCTCCTTTATCTCTATGTGACACTGGCACTACTTGAGTTACGGAGGGCGACATCTGTCGACTGCCAACTTTGCTAGCGGTGGTCAGATTCGAAACGAGAAGAAGATTTTGAAGAATACCCTTAAACCTTATTTGCGTTTGATTAGGATTTTAAGCATATCGCGTTGGTTGTGGTGGTGCTGGTGACGATGGTGATGGTGGTGATGGTGGTGGTGATGGTGGTGGTGATGATGGCGATGGTGTTGGTGGTGATGGCGGTGATAACCGCCTTTGTATGCAAAGGTATTGCTTACCATATAATTTAATTCAATAATTTAAGACCGATGCTTCATCAATTCATTTAAATTTGTATTGCGCCATTTCAAGATTATAAACTCAACCACAGTAAGACAGGAATTTGTTTTTAGATTTTATCACAATTATTATATGGTAGTGTGTATAAAATTTTAGATAACATGTTTTGAATTAAGATAGAACTCGTAGTTTAGACCATATTCTTGATATTGATTTTCCCCCATTGTTTTGGGTTTTAACGTGCGGGCGTCCGGAAAAGAGTTGGGGTATGGCCAAATGCGGACAAAGGGAGGCAGGATCCAAAGTGTATCATGTATGGACGATCCATAATCGGAGAAAGAGGGCTAAGATTTCAAGTAGCACTCTAGCCAGGCACCAGTGTATTCGATTACTGTGGGCATTTGCTGTTAGTTTGGCTGCGACTATGGAGAACGAGTAGCATGCAAGATTCATAAGTAAATTATTATTATTTTTAAGTTAACGTGTTTCAAGGTAATTTAATTACTTTTGTGGCAATTACGAACAGTCACGTTGTCATGACCTTACGAAGATATCTTACACAATATAGTGAAATCAATTATTTATAAAGCAGTTAGAACCTGATTTTAAGGTGTCCAACTGGAGATCGTAATATCTGACGATGACTAGTGTTTCAGTGTTTAACAACGTCATAGGTTGAAAATATTAATTTCTCGTTGGTTGGTCAATTGCTGTGTAAAGAATTTTTAGTTATTTCAATTAATTAAATTAACTAAACTGACTAAGAATTCGTTAAACGGCAATTTAAACAGCAACATATTTTTAAAGGTCGCTTTTCGTTTCCTCCTCTCTAAAGGCTTACTTTTCTCTCTGCTAGAGTACGCGCGTTGATGGAGTTATTCCTGCCAATTAATGTATTCATCATGTAATTACAGTTCATTTTGTTATTTAAGACACAGATTATTTCTTACAATAGTCAGCATTTGTTCTTGTTTCAGTTTAATGACACTGTGCGATAACGCAGAATCTTGTTATAACTATCATCATCATCATTACCGATTGATTGCTTATTAATCACACTTCGTCTCACTTCTTCGTGTTACACCAGCATGGATCGGTGGATCCAGAGTTGCACGACAGCTTACGACAAACATCGAGTAAAGGTCTCCATGGATAGTATAATATATTTTGTTTAACTTCAAAGCCAGAAAATCAGGGTGACATAACGCACCAAGTTACAGGTCCGAGATGTAAAATAATACACAGAAATAATAATAAAGCTTAGTAATTATAATGTAACAAAGTTGCGGCACCCATGGGCTGGCACCCATCCGTCACGTTGTTGATGTTAAAATAGAAAGCTGGTGTTGAATTACTGCTATTGAATCAGGAGAAGCCAAAAAACCGGCCCGTCAGTTATTAGCAGCTGTAATCAGCGCTACTGACGCTCGCTTCACGATAGTGATGCGTTCGAAGCATCGCCAGTTCATTAGTAAGTCTAGCTGATGCTACAAAGTCTATCCGTTCGAAGTATATAGTGCCGGATAAGATCGAATTCGCGACTTAGCGGAATTGTCGTTAGAGTCTTTATAATGCACAGAAGGGATTGATCTTAGTCCCATTTGCACGAACTGCAACGATGCAGAATAGAGCCTTTTCTTTGATCGGCACAGTAGTCTGGAATGGGCTCCCGTAGGAGCTACGTCTACTTCCTTGGGTTATTACTGAAACATTTTTTTGCTAAACTCAAAACCGTCCTTTTTTTGCCGTGCTGGAGTCGGGAGCGCTTCTGAGTAGTCCAATTGAAAAAGCGCTATATAAATTCTTGAATGAATAAATGAATGAATGAGTCCATTCGTGAGGGTTTTCGTTGTTACAGAGCACGTGATCAAACAGCTACGATATTAATTCATATATTTCTGTAGCTCCTTTTCAAAGAAACTGCTCGTAAGCTCTCCTGATTCAGTAGGACCATGCTCTAGCGCTGTAAATGGTACAGTTAATAAACATAATGATTTATAATGAGTAATCGTAATTTTGTTGTTCCTCCCACTAGACACCTTTAAATCACTTGTTACAAAGCCTTTATATATTAAAATTGTTTGACTGCTATGAATTTCTAAGAATTCTAATTGCTGTATTATTACAGTTGTCGCAAATGCGTGTAGCCCGTATATGGCAGCAATTGCTATAAATGGTGCATAGTGCACTTTATTCCGCCACTGTCCCTACTATGTAGTGCCAGTCCCAAACCTGAAGAAAGAGAGATGATGAGGTCAACGGCTCTGACAGCCATTGGACAGGGAAATAATTGTCCGTACGTATGCATGTATTGCAACGTGGTCTCCCGAAAATGGACACCTCTTAATCGTAATCTTACACCTCTATGAAAGTTGTTTACAAATTCAACGTCTGTTAATTATAGTTTATAATGTTTTTTCTCGCTCAAGAAACATCTATGAACGTCGACGGACTCACTTCACTCATCACGTCATCAGACAAAAGTCCTCTAGTCTTGAAGCAGCAACAAGCTGACGAAAGTAACGGTTATTGGCAATGTGAAAAGGTGAAATAACAGAGTGAGACTTAACTACGACAAACGAAGAACTGACAAAAACTGCCACTGACCAATGCAGTCAAGAAAACGTCAATAGACTTACTCTTTTTCACGCCTCTTTGTGCTCTCCTGAAATAAAGTGTTACTCCCGCTAGAAGTCCACCCACAGCATAAGAAAGTCAGGCATGCTTGACTATTTCCCATCCCAGGTCTACGACCGTCCAAACCAGTCATTGGACCAGACAGTATGTACACTTGCCATAAAGCGTCTTCAAGATTACTACTCAGAAGTGCACAGCGCGGAAACTGAAACGAAGTTTCACGCTGAAGTGCGTGAGCAATTACGAGCGGATGACTTTCTCAGTGTACTGTATGCATGGCAGTAGGTCTACTACTCCTAGTAATTATAATTCACTCCTCAACCTCTTGCTTTATTGACGTTTATTTTCAATGTCCTGACTTGTCCCCTTTGTTGCATTTGTGTCAATGAGTCTGAGCAATCAAGAATTGTAGAAGTAACGACTTACACATGTTTTCATACTAAATGCAATTTGAAAGTTATGATAAGAGTGTGCAGTTGATGAGGAAACAGGGGGGCTGCACGGAAAAGAAAATAATACAGGGTACAATTTCGGGAGCAAGGGCAAGGGGAAGACCGAGGATGAGATGGATCGCTAACATCATCGAGTGGATACTGAAGGAGCCGGAGGACAGGAAAAAGTGACGAAGGCTTGTCCATGAAGCGACCAACCCTCGAATCGAGGAAGGTTAAAGACAAGACAAGACAAGTGCAGTTGATATTTCTGAATATTTCAGACCCCAGATGTCTTCTGCTCAAAGAAACCCGCCTCATCATCTGCTCTACCCTCGTGCACTGACTGCTGAGCTCAGACCTCCCCCTAAGTATCGAACTCTGACCAAACCAAACGATCTGTGATTGAAGATTTTCAAATTGACTTGGTCTTGTGTTATCAGTTTGGAAGCTACTTTCGAGTCAGTATTGATTGCTCACCTGTCCATATCATCGCAAATGTTAACTCGCAATCAATCTGTGTGTACTATCCTGTAAGCAAAAATTGTCTGCTTGTCTTTGTTTTTGTGGTGGATCAATAAACCAATTGAATTGAATTGAATTGAAATTGAATTGAGTAGGATTACTAAAGGTACTACATAAATGTTTCACAATTGGAGTCTATGCCTTGTGGATGCGATGTCTATTAACTTCGACATTGCCTCATTGAGCAGTTGAACAATGCAAACGACAATTTTTCTTATTAGTCACCAGTTCAACGACATCTTTGAGCTACAGAGACTGTTGACGTCTTTAAAGTTTTCAACGTATTTCCGTTGACTTTTGTTTAACTATTCACCACTTTCTATCATTTTTCTCATTTTTTAATTTTTTTTTTTTTTCGGAATTTAACGGCAATATTATTATTCATTTGCACATTCCTTGATGTTCACATAATACAGCATCACCTTATATTAGCATCAAATATTTGGAGCGACAACCGTACTTTCATAGAGGTGTAAGACAATGATTTAGAGGTGTTTACTGAGATCGTTGTTCCTGGCATCGTGCTATAAATTACATCAAAATCTGCAAATCTTTCAACTTGTTGGCTGGTTTGTATGTTTGATTGTTATAGCGCCTCATCAAGATACTAATCAGAAGTGCTCCCGATTACTGCGCCGCGTAGGGACCTTGAGTAAGTCCTTCACCCGCAATTGCTTGGGCGCTATGACGTGAAACTCCGATGCAGTGTCCGCTCTGTTATCTAGAGCGCCTCTGAGTAGAGAGCATGACGGGGCGCTATTGAAATGGATAAATAAATAAATAAATAAATAATGCTTTGCAATATACTGTGGTGAAAGATGCTTTGACATATTCGGGTGGTGCGCCAGTCTGAGGCATGTTTTGTTGGAGGTCAGTGCAACACTGATCCTTATCATGAGGAAGCGTCTTAATTAAAACATCATCTTATTGGAACCTATGATGATGAGGTGCGAAGACAATCTGTAGTTAGCCTAGTAGTCTACTGCTTCCAAGAACATCTGATTACGGCTTTATATTTCGACCTTCGCGGATGTTTGCATGATTCTAGCTTAGGGGAATGGATGGATCGAGGTTTGACGAGGGCTTATGACAACAGAGGCCGTTTCCCTCGAAATATTTTGTTTGGCATAATACAGCTTTTTTGCTTAGGGGAATTGAAACGAAATTTTTTTATATACATTTTGTGAAAATTCATATAACGGTGTCTAATCATAAACGAATGATGGAATTAGTTTCCGGCGTTTTGCAACACTGTATGGATGCCAAAGCCATTGACAAAGACTTTTCGTTGCAATACAAAAGTCAAGATGATTTCCCTTCATCATTGACCTTTAATTGTAATTGTTGTAAGCCAGTTATCAATGTTTGTGTCAGCCACAATATGTCATTAGACTCAAGTTTCAATTGATCAATTTTTTGTCATAGTTTTCATTATAGGTTGCGACAACGTGTGGTTGCGCCAATCAGCCCATAGAACGAAAAGATTTATTGAGACTATAATTATATAATATTAGAGTTTTAAACTTAAAGGTGTTTATTCAGAAACCAATGGATGTTTCAGTTTTTAGTGTTTACTCAGTTTACAGCTATGGGGCCAAAGTGTGGAAGAGGGGGGGGGCAAAAATACTAATTTTCGCAATAAATTCTGTTTGATCGGTATGCATTTCCACAGTTTTTCAGCTTTTCACTCCAAACATTCACTACTCTGTCGGCCTGGGCATGGTACTCCCTGCATATGGGTTGGCGAATCTCTACCACCATGGGGCCAGGGTGGGGCGAAAATTTTAATTTTCGCCATAAATTTCCATTTTCTCACAGTTTTTCACCTGAAACGTCGCAGCTAGACAGCTACATGTATAGTGCTACAGGTGCCACCTCGCCCCACCCAACACACACCTCGGTCTGGAGGGGCCGGGTGGAGGAAGGGTATTTAGCGCCTTCGTGAGGTCATTGTAAGGCGCTATATAAATGTTCATATACATACATACATACATACATACATTGTTGGGTGGGGGAGAAAAGCAATTTGCCGGTAAACGGAAATATCACGAGACGCGTGCCGGTTATGAGGTCGGAGTGTGATGAGGCTAGGGCTTGTGTGGAGTGGAGTCAATGGAGTGGGGTGGGGAGTGGGCGGGTGGGGAGCCTGTCACGAAATAGAGTATACCCCGTGTTAATCGTTCCTCAAATATGAAGAGAAGTTGAAAAGGAACTTCAGCGAGCGGTGTATTTTCAATGCTGCTGATAGACACCTTTGTAAAGCTGTCACTCGCTGAATAAGTATCAGTCAAACGCAATCTTCAGAGTTCTTACAGGATGAGACAGAGTTTTCGTTAATATAAAAGAATTTTACAATACATAATGGAAATAGGAAACGTCTCAAATTCATGCATAGATCTTCGCGACCTTCAAGTACTACTGTCCCGTATTGACTCAGCCGTCGATTGCCCTCTTTCGTACAAATGACCTTCCTGCAAGAACTCAGGTCATATCAGGGGTTCACCATAGTTTCTACCCGTTGTTCATAGACTTTTCTTTTCCGAAGGATGCGTTCTTCGTGCTGGGAACGCATCTGGCTGAGTTTCATTGCGAGAGTCACTTTATTAAACCTTAATGACACACATTGCTATGTTCACATTATTTTTGCCGTTGTTGATTTTTAATGTGCTTTGACGTGTAACGGTGCAGTGTGTCAATTGGATTTGTCTCTTTTCGTAAATTAAACGAAGTTTATTATGATGTAACCGCATATGCACAAGCGTTGAAACGAAACTGAAGCCTATATATTTTCTTTATAAATAAATCAGTGGTGTCTAATCATGAACTTCAGGGTAATAATTTATTAGTTTTCAGTGCTCAGTGACGCTGTAGCGCCATCGACTAAGAACGCCATTGCTTATTAAAACTGTATCAGTATTTAGTTCTGTCGACTTGAGGAGACTTTAACGAAGGAGTGCTCTTGAAACTTTTATGATTTGAAACCCTAATGAATTGAATTTTATCGACCTGCAGTCTTTCCACTTAAAACTCCACAGATTAAAGGTTCTTAACCTTTGATGGTCAAGAAGAGTCACAAGTACACGGAATTACACTTTTTAGAGTGATGAAGACTGTGGAATTGTTGATATACAAAACTCGCTGGATGACAATTTCGAGGGATCTCCAGCCACGCTAAATCAAAAGGTAAAATTGTGCAACGTTAGACTCTAGCACCGAGAGTTTCACCTGAAGTCGACGATCGCAAGGCAGCACGGCAACTGACATGAGTAGAGGAACGCTCACGAGATGTACTTAACGCCAAATCAACTCAATTGGTGGCAATATGGCCCTTGGAGCCTTAAGATGTCGTTAAACACTGGAGACTAAGCACTAGCCTGGATTTCATTATTGATGATGATGCTGTCCATCCTCATTTCTGAGGGTCGGAGACCAGAGACAACGACAGCAGCTTCCTCCATCCCTCTCTGTCCTGCGCCCGTCTGACACAGTCCACAGGTGATAGTCCGGTCCAGTCACAGACATCGTCCATCCAGCGCCTCCTTGGTCTTCCCCGTGCTCTGGTACCCTCAATTCGTCCTTGTATTAGCAGTGTCGATATGTTGTCTGCCCTCATCAGGTGTCCGAAGTATCACAGTTTCCTTTTTTGCACCCTCTCCAGCAGCCTCTGTTTCGGCCGCAACTCCGCCAAAATCGAGGCATTTGTTCTATGTTGTTTCCAGTCGACCTGCATCATTCTTCTATACGTCATCATCTCAAATGCCGTCAATCTCCTTTTATCCGCCGCCTTCAGGGTACATGCCTCACTTCCATACAACGCCACTGGCCATTATTATTTCATTATTAGACACCACTAACTTATTGATTAGAAAAATATATAAGCCTAATAATATTGTGTCCATTCGCTAGTATTGTCCACTGATTAACACAGCGATTGAATTGATATTGCGTCCCTTCCAGTTAACTATTCATAGTTTCGCTCAAGACCCATGCGCAGCCAAAGAGTTAAGTTTCAAACAATTCACATGAACGAATTAGACATGTCCCGAGGGACGGAACGTAATCCATAGAGTTGACTATTCCGAACAGAGCGACCCATAACTTAACCATAACCTATTCTGTCTGATGATGTGTGCGCGTGTGGAACCACAAAGTCGCATCTTGAGACCGAACTGAGAATACGGCGATCAGAGCAAGACGAAGTTAAAGTAAATAGCTGCCAGGGTCGTTGACATATACCTTGCGCAAGACACATTGCAAGACGGTGGATGAAACCCCCAAATGGATGCGCTACTGGACTGGGATACAGCGTATGACATCCAACAAGTAAGCGGAGATGTGGTCAAATTTACGGTCACGACCAAATTAACGAAGCCCTGTTATAGCACTCCTATCAGCACTGAAATAGCAGAGCGAGTTTGTCAAGATGGCAGTATCAAATGCTACAATTGAAATGTGGAAATTAAAACTATCTTCAGGTGGGCAGAGGGCAGAACCCCCGAACCCCTTACCCACCAAAGGACTACATGACTCGGCGATAGTCCGTCATCCCACCCCCACCTCCATGAACCTTGATTGCCTCCCTGCCATGCACAGAAGATACTACACACTGCAATTTTCTAGAGGCAGAAAGAGGCGCGCCGTGGTGGAATGACTATGATGCTGTACTGTCGATGAAGAGAAATTTCTGTAAATATAAATGAAACGGTTTATATTAATGCAATCTATATTGATATAGAGGTGTTTAAATAGGCTATAATCATTGCGCTTGTTTTATAAGCAACATCGCGGACGACAGATGTATTTTGCCAAACAAATTATTTTCGTGGGAACGGCCTCTGTTGTCATAAGCCCCCGTCATGTCTTGATCCATCCATCCACACACTGAACCATTGCCTTTAATCTTCAAGTCTTTGTGTTACACGACTACAAAATAGCTGCAGAAATTTCATCTGGTTTGGTACTGTATATTTGCTGTCGGATGACCACTTATTTACTTAATTCTTTAGTTTTACTGCCACAATTTTTTTGTGGCACATTCAGGGAAATAGAAAGTAGAATTGAAATTGAATTGAACACTGAATTTTGAAGAGACTGGAAAGACGTGAGGGCATAAGCTCACAATTATGAAAAGCTGTATCATGTGGCATTTGTTTACCAGATCTAGTTAAATCTTGCCCTTCAAAAGCCAGCTCCTGTTTGCAACTCCAGGGGGTTGACAGCAACATTATAGAATTTTGAGATAATGTGAGCTGAAAGTCAAAGTAATGGCCTGTTTATCATGAGAGTTTATACATCAGTCTGGTTTGATATCATAGCATGCAGTGAAGGTTCCAAGCACCTGCGGACGATGATAAAAAAAATAGTCCAGATACTGCAACATAATTAACAAGACGTTGTGGATGAAGTTATTCAAGGAAATGGATATTTCGCCATGCAGAAAATAAACTACTTGCAATATTTGTCCAACGAAAGATCTCATATCCGCGAACTATAAGTAGGACAGCGTATAATTAGTTGCCAATCGGTAAATGAAAATGTCTTAGATATCCACATAGCTTTGCATGCTTTGCTCACACCTTTATAATAATTATCATGGTCTGATTTGATCGGCGATGCTACTTTCGGAAAACGAAGGGTGCTTTGCATATCAACGTGCCTAAGATGAGATATTGTACCCCACGTTTTATACACGGTGGAAGATTAGTTCTGCGTAGCAAATCTTGAGAATTTTTCAAACAAATACCCCTTTCAATGTCAAAGTCCTTTTCTGTAATACGATTTCGTTAATCCTTTAAAACACCGGCATAATTGCTAAGACGCCGTCCTTAGACACCTTTATAACGTGATAAATAATTGTTACATAAGTCTAGGAGAAGGAGTTAATTGAATTTGCAAGATGTATTGAACTAATTCGCGAATAACAGGAGAGCGATAAGCCGTTATACTCGACAGAACCAACTCAATTTCGATCAACTCTGGTAGTGCTAGTTGAAATATTCTGAGGATATGAAAAGGAACACGACGATCATCCTCATTAAGATTTGCCTATGATCGAGTGCTGCACTACATCTGTCGACTGCCAACTTTGCTAGCGCTGGTCTTATTCGAAACGAGAAGAAGATTTTTGAAGAATATTCTTAAGCCTTATTTCCGTTTGATTAGGATTTCAAGCATATCGCTTGGCGTTGGTTGTGGTGTTGCTGGGGGTGATGGTGGTGTTGGTGGTGTTGGTGTTGTTGTTGTTGTTGTTGGTGGTGGTGATGATGATGGTGGTGGTGTCATCATCATCATCATCATCATCATCATCATCATCATCATCATCATCATCATCATCATCATCATCATCATCATCATCATCATCATCATCATCATCATCATCATCATCATCATCATCATCATCATCATCATCATCATCATCATCATCATAATCATCATCATCATCATCATCATCATCATCATCATCATCATCAGGACTGTAGTGGTGGTGATGGTGGTGTTGGTGGTGATGGGTAGTGTTCTTGTTGTTGTTGGCGGTGATGGTGGTGGTGGTGTTGGTGGGTGGTGGTGGTGTTGGTGGTGGTGGTGATGGTGGTGGTGGTGTCATCATCATCACGGTCGTAGTGGCAAAATGAATGCATGCACGCTAGAGTTGCCTATGGGTCTATTGTCCACACGTCATTTTTCCCCAACGTAGTGAGATGGATGGGTTTGTAAGAGTTTGAAGAGGCTGTGCAGCATGTGCTCACCATACCATAGACTAAACAAGCAACTGGTATTAATCGAGGATTGTACCATTTGCTACATATCTAAAAGCAATCATACCAAATAGAGCTAAAAAGTTGGAGCTGGTCGATTTTTAAGATTATTTCGAGGTTGGTGATTGCAACATTCTTTAAAAAGCGCAATCCAAATTGATAATAATTATTAGAATATTGAAAATAAATTTTACGCAGATTTAGTCTTTAGGGTAAGTACACTCTATTGACTCGAGTATATTATCTTTTACATCAACATTTTTACATTTACATCAAACACAGCCATTTGTGAGGTGAGTGAGCTTATACTTTGTATACCCGCGAAAACCCTCGTATACGATGGTTATCATTGGTGGATGGATCCGATTTGACCAGGGTCTATGACAACAGAGGCCGTTACCCTGGACCGAAATTTGCTCGGCATATTACAGCACTTAAGAGCAAGGTACTGAACCAGTTTTTTATGTTATCATTCCATCTCAGGCAGAGATATAATTATTACGTTTCAGTTACAGTTTTAGGTGATTGCGGTTTGCCCACATTTAGGTATCAATAAAAACGCAGTTAACGATTTATAAAACATTGGTCGTATTCAATTAATGGGTGTCTAAAGCAAAGTATTACATCTCATGAAAAACGAAGTATTATAATTATTGTTACTAACACCGACTATTGTTTTTATTGTTGTTTAAGCTGCTATTGCTGACGTAATTTTGATCACCATCAGTATAATTGGGAACTTTCGTAATCATATTATTTTACAGCTAAAAGGAGTAGGCAACAACCTCACAAAGAAGCGATTTGGGTCGCGGTGGTGTACTGGTGGCGTCGTTGCCTTGAAGCCGAAGGTTCGAGGTTCGAATCCACCTCAAGTCGCCGCGTAGGGTTCTTGTTCAAGTCCTTCACTCTCAATTGCTCAGCGCTTCGGCGTGAAACTCCGATGCAGTGTCCGCTCTGCATTCGGGAGCACCTCTGAGTAGAGCGCTTGAAGGGGCGCTATAACAAGTGCACATACAAACATACAAACATTATGATTGAACGTTTTCGAATGCGAGAAAGATGTCCTTAATTCTTAAATGACAAGGCAAGGTTCGATTAATTAGCGTAGCCGTCATTCTGTATTCAGATTGTACCAGAGTGCGGGCAGTGGCTGAACGAAAAGGCCAAAGCACACAAAATAATTTTTGATAGCGCTTACATAACTTGGCGATTATGTTCTCTTTGAACCAGAACCACATAACTTGGCGATTATGTTCTCTTTGAACCAGAACCACATAACTTGGCGATTATGTTCTTTTTGAACCAGAACCACATAACTTGGCGATTATGTTCTCTTTGAACCAGAACCACATAACTTGGCGATTATGTTCTCTTTGAACCAGAACCACATAACTTGGCGATTATGTTCTCTTTGAACCAGAACCACATAACTTTAATCACTGTATTATTGTGGTTGTCGCAAATGCGAGTAGTACCATAGCAATTGCTAAAAATAGTGCATGGTGCACTTTGTTCCACCACTGTCCCTACTATGTAGTGCCAGTCCCAAACCCGAAGAAAGAGAAATGACGAGGTCAACGGCTCTGACAGCCATTGGACAGGGAAATAATTGTCAGTACGTATGTATGTATGTATGTATTGCAACGTGGTGTCCCGGAAATGGACACCTCTTAATCGTAATCTTACACCTTTATGAAAGTTGTTTTAAAACACAACGTCCTAGAATATCACATGTTTATTCTCGCTCAAGAAACAGAAATACGATACAATCACCAATCCGCAAACGTCGACGAATGATGTCATTCACTCCTCGCGTCATCAGACAAATGTCGTCGAGTCTTGAAGCAGCAAAAGGCTGTCGAAAGTAGCGGTTCTTGACAATATGAAAAGATGAAATAACAAAGGAGACTCAACTACAACAAACGAAGAACTGACAAAAACTGCCACTGGCCAATGCAGTCAAGAAAACGTCAGTAGACTTACTCTTTTTCACGCCTCTTTGCGCTCTCTTGAAATAAAGTATTACTCCCGATAGAAGTCTACTCACAGCCTAAGAAAGTCAGGTATGCCTGACTATTTCCCATCCCATGTCTAAGTTCGTCCAAACCAGTCGAGGGACACGACAGTATGCACACTTGCCATAAAGCCTCTTCAAGATTACTACTCAAAATAATTAATAAACAGCAAAAGTTTTGTTAAAGGTCGTTTTTCGCTTTCTCCTTTCTATAGGCTTACTTTTCTCACCGCTAGAGTGAGATGGAGTTTTTTTGATGGAGTTATTCCTGCCAATTATTATATTCATCATATAACTACAGTTCATCTTGTTAATTAATACACAGTTTATTTTCTATGGTAAGCAACATTTCTTGTTGTTTAGTTTAACGACTAAGTGCGACAACGCAGAATCTTGTTATAACCATAATATTATCATCATTACGATTGATTGTTTATTACTCCAACATCCGTCTAACTTCTTCGTGTGACACCAGGATTGGATGGATCCAGAGTTGTACGATACCTTATGACAAACATCGAGTAAAGGTCTACATGGATAGACCAAACAGCTACAAGATTAATTCATATATTTATGTAGCTCCTTTCAAAGGTACTGCTCATAAGCGCTCCAGACACAATATAGGATCATGTTCCAGGGCTATAAATGATACCGTGAATAAACATAATAATTAATAATAAGTAATCGCCATTTTGTTATCCTCCCGCTAGACACCTTTAAATCACTTATTATGCAAAGTATTTATATAATTATGGAGAATTTTGCATGCTTCGTATTTCTAAGAGCCTATATTAATAATAATAAGCAATCGTCATTTTGTTGATCATCCCGCTAGACACCTTTAGATAATTTTTTACAACATCTTTATATATTGAAAACTTTTGACTGCTTTGCATTTCTTTGCGTTTTTTCGGCCATATCATGAGACAGCAAAAACGATAGCACCGAAATCAGCATCATGACGGGTTTTGTGGAGGGCACAGCGCGGAAACTGGGACCGAGTTTCAAGAAGCGCGTTAGCATTTACGAGCGGATGACTTTCTCCGGGTCCCTACACGGCAGTAGACCTACTGCTCTTGGTAATTGTAATTCACCTCACAAACCTTATAGCTCTAGTCAATAAGTTGTGAGATTGTAATCGCTTCAGGGTTGGTGTTTGGGGTGCTCCTTGGTCTCATCCGCCTGACTCCGAGCCATGTCATCTCCTTCACTTCTGATCATCATAATCTTCTCGTCACTGCACAACGGCACCCCGTCGTAATAGCCCGGTCAAAATAGCCCCGTCGAAACAGCCCCGTCATAATAGTCCAAAAACAAAAAAGCCCCATCAAAATCGCTCAGCGACACAATAGCCCCGTCAAAATAGCCCCGTCAGAACAGCCCGGGGCTATTTTGTTGGGGACCGACAAAGTCGCGGAATAGCACACGGTTTTCGTGAAAACCGATGAAATTATTCATCCAGCTTCTATTTACAATCTATAAAACCTCCATTTAGCTCCCATTTCTTAAGCGTTTTATCGTTAGTTTAGCTTTAGAGATCGAAGCGGGATCAAGGTATTTGATGTATAATACATCAAATACCTTGATCCCGCTTCCTTCATAGCTTTCTAATGAGCTCTCTTCTCTTTGTTGTGATCAATCACCAAAGTAGTGTCAAAGTGAGTAATCAATCGAGGCACCAGTAGCAATCTCCACTGTCTATTTCAACTCGATGTGATTTCTTAGAATGGCTAGGACTACATTGGCTATCTCGTAGCTCTTTCCTAGCTTTTGCAAAATCATCAAAGACCACATCCTCACCTTGTAAGTAACTTTTGTCTTCATCACTACAATTGTCCCTCAACGATTATTCCATATTTTCCTCAAACTCATCAAACTCTTTCTGCTGCACACAAAACATGGATCTCTCTGTCATCTTCTCCTCTTCTGGGCGCCCTGTCGTTTGCGCGCAGGACGTTTGCGCGCCGTCGTTTGCGCGCCGTCATTTGCGCGCGGTCAATTGCGCGCAGCAAAAATTACCGTCGTTTGGGCTCGGGACGTTTGCGCGCGCGCAGTGTGGATTGGCTTGTACTATTATGTCTGTCGTCTTCGAATGATCAAACAGCGAACTCCAGTATGATGGGTAGGCCTATTTTATTTGCACTTTGATGTGTACTCCTGTTTACGTTACGGCAACATAACATTGTAGGAATATCGCAAAGGAATTGCGCATAACATTTCAATTTGTTATTGAAGACAATCAACAAACTCGCAGAAACATTCGGTTGGACTATTATATAGTTATTTCGCAGAAAACATTGATACCTAACGCTCATTTCGTAGAAAACATTGATACCTAACGCTCATTTCGTAGAAAACATTGATGCCTTACGCTCATTTCGCAGAATACATTGATACCTAGCTTAGCTTACTGCTAAATTAAAGTAGTAATTTCGTAGAAAAACAATACAGATTTTTTTATATGATTCTTTATTTTGCATATTGTGACGGCGTGCAAATGACGGCGAGCAAACGTCCAACGCGCAAATGACGTTGCGCGCAAACGTCGGCGCGCAAAGGACTGCGCGCAAACGTCTTGCGCGCAAATGGCTGGACCCCCCTCTTCTGTGGTTTGTTTATCACTCTTCATACTCCTTTTTCATCCGTCCTTTTACCTGCCTTTTCTTCTGTAGCAATTGTTTTCTTGTCTCCTGAAGGTCAACTGGTCCTATCTGATGAGGTCCAATGCTTCATACTTTTTCTCTTTGACCTTTGATGAAAACTAACTCAATGACGGGAATCTTTTTCTCTCTACTGCACTCACAAAATATTTGCACTCCACCAACACGAACTGCAACCCACATCCGTGCAACTCTTCAGGGCTGTTTTAAAGGAATTTTTAGAACTGCACAACCCCTTCTTTCGCGTCCCATCCTCCATGGTAAATTACTTCGAATCGGAGGACAATGACCTCTTTTGTTAGTTTTAACTGCACAGAACTTGTGACAGAAGTGCTTCTTCGGCTGCACAAATCCATTTAGAACTTCACATTTTGTGTACAACTGCACGTTAAAAATAGCCCTGCAACTCTTGATGTCACGCTTACATGTTAGAATGTCTATGACTCTGTCAAGCCTTTCCATAAACCAATCTTTCTCCTCCAACTTCGCTCTGCCAGAAGACACCTTGTTTCCTTGCTCCCACGTGGATTTCAACTATGCTTTAATTCTTGTACGACTGTTTATGACTGGCTCAGTGAATTAAGGATTTGCTTTGAACCACTGAGCAAGAACTCCAGTCATTAAGTCAGTGACAAGTTGGTCAGTGCTGTAATTTCGTCTGTCTTGTAACTCTTCTCTCTCCAGTACAACGCATATCTAAAGACACCCCTGACAGTTTATAATTCAGGTGTAGGAAGCTGTCTGCCTGAACCGACTAAGTGATGTAAGTGAGTCCAAACTAACAATTTTTATATTGGACATTCTGACTATCTCAAAGGACTACACAAACAGTGACTGTATTCTAACAATCTAACATGCAATATTTGAAATACTATCATTATGTTGCACACATTGTACAACAGATTGATAATTAATTAATGGATACAAATCCCTAATAAACAATGTTAAACATCAAACAACAGCCTATGCATAAAATTCTAACAAGCAAAAACTTAATTTAAAGCATTCTAAAATATTTCTGATAACTTCATATTAAAGCAGGAAATTTGCGTATTTTCCAGGATAATTCAAGTGTAAATTGAAGTAGCTAAATTCCATTACAGACAAATTTTACACTTATATTTCGACTTTTCACATGAAAATGTAATATTTTATCACTAAGGCCTTTTAAAATGTTGATTTAAAAAAATTGACACACCCTAATAATACAGCGTCTGCTTAAAATAACATCAGATATTTGTAACGACAACGTAACTTTCATAGAAATTCAAAACAAAGATTTAGAGGTGTTTAATAAGAGATCGTTGTATCTGGCATCTTGCGATAAATTACATCAAAATCTGCAAATCTTTCGACTTGTTGTTGGTTTGTATGTTCACTTGTTATAGCGCCTCCAATATACTACTCAGAAGCACCCCCGATTACTGCGCGGACACTGAATCGGAGTTCCACGCCGAGGCGCTGGCCAATTGCGAATGTAGGACGTGCCCAAGGACCCATCGAGGGAAAACTGCTATAACTTATACAGTTTATGACAAACGTTGAGTGAAGCTCTATACGAAAAGCCTGGCAGCTACACGATTCTTTCATTCTTTCCTATTGCGCCTTTTAAATGTACTTCTCACAAGCCCTCATAAGCCATCCAGGCTCCGTAGGACCATGCTCTATAGCGCTGACAAGAGTACAGTTAATTAACATAATTAGTAATAATTATAGTAATCGCCATTTTGGTGATCCTCTCATTCTTCTTCTTCTTTAGGTCTGCTGCCTCCCGGCAGGTCCAGATGCCCAACGACGCCACTCTTCTCGGTGTTGTGCTTTTTCCTTGAGTTTTCCATATCCATCTTCCATCATCCAGTCCAAGAACTTTTCCCTCGGTCTTCCTCTTCCTCTCTTCCCCTCCATTTTGCCCTCCACTATGTCCCTTTGCAAGGAGTTGCCTCTCATAACATGTCCTGTCCAGTTCTTCTGCCTTGTTCTAATTGTATTCATCAAGGATCTTTCCTCTTCCACCTTTCTCAGGACTTCTTCGTTTGATTTATGCTCTGTCCAGCTGATTCGTTCCATTCTTCTCCATATCCACATCTCGAACGCTTCTATTCGTTTGACATCCTCCTTTCTCATCGTCCAGGTCTCTGCTCCGTACAGTGTGACGCTCCAGATCAGTGCCTTGACCATTCTTTTCTTGATGTCTCGATTCAATCCTCCTTTCAATAGCTCCTTCCTTTTCGTGAACGCTTCTTTCCCCATCGCTATCCTCTTCCTGATTTCTTTGTGGCACTTCGCATCCTCCGATATTAGGCTTCCCAGATAGCAAAATTCAGTGACTTGCTCCACTTCTTCTCCATTGATTGTTATTTTCATATTCTTTTATACACCTTTAAATCACTTATTACAGAGCATATAATTATGGATTTTCGACTGCTTAGCTCACATAATATTATGCACGATACCTTTCATTTCTCTTAATGTGATTGTCGCAAGCGCGTGTAGCAGTTACAAAGCGTCGGAAGCAATTACAAAAGTGCACAATGCACCGTATTCCGCCGGAACGCCTTTTAAATGTACTTCTCACAAGCCCTCATAAGCCATCCAGACATCCAAACTACAGTCTAGTGCCAGTACGAAACCAGAAGAAAGAAAGAGGGTGAGGTCAACGACTCTGACAGCCATTGGATTAGAAGCTAATTGACCATATGTATGTGCACGTGCTGCAGCGCCTCTTCAAGATTACTATTCAGAAGCATTATCCTGATTCTTCCTACTCTGTTGCATTTTTGTCAACAAGTCTGTGTAGTAAACATCTAGTATCAGAAGCGAATTACACACGAGTTCATTCTAAATGAATTTGACAAGTATGAACTAATACGCCAATAAAGCGAAAATGACATATTCATAGAATTAGAGGAAATGATTTAGAGGTGTCTAATGAAATATCATCGTATCAGGTATCTTGTGAGAAATTACATAAAAATCTGTCAATACGTTTACTCATTGGTTTGCCAATAATCTCATTGAACGAATCTGTGACATTACAAAGTGTATTACTGTCGCCCTCTATCTTTCCCAGACTTGGGACTGGCACTGCCAATGTATGCGAACTAATGCGCAGCGGTGGATGAATACTGTTATTATATACATCATACCGTTCGTAATATTTAATATAGACCCACTGTAGGAAACACCCGTCGTAACCAAAATCATTCGCAACTGTCGCATGTGTTTATCCTGTCGCCGTCACTGTCTCCAAAGGGATTCGCGTGGTGTATAAGAGTTCTTATGGAGGCAAGAATTAAACTGATTGGAGGAACTTTGACTGACGGTCAGGTTAAGGACCTGCCATTGAGGATACAGGCCACTTAATTCGATAATTATAGAAGGTTAATGAACCATACATTTCTTCCACAGCTTCATTCGTGTGTCATCAGGATCCTATTATAATTATCGGTTCCTTTACGCAGTCAATAATTCGCCGTGACTATTCACCACTAATTTCCTCAGTTACGTTGCTTCTTCAATCCTGCGCTACATAATTACTGAACGTATTCGAGCCTCATCTTTGCAGAAACTTAAAAAACTTAACAAAATGAGATCTATAAATTATTATAAATAACCAATAAAGGGTGTTCAAATTTGACCACGTTACAAACCCGACATTTCTGCTTGGAGACAGCTTTCTTGGATTCGCTTTGTGCACATGGTTGACGTTACAAATCCGACATTTCTGCTTAGAGACGGCTTACTTGGATTCGCTTTGTGGTTGACGTGGATAGATAGCTTGAATATTCCGTGGACCATTAATTATTTTCCCCTTTGCTGCTATGGTGGTCAAGCAGACGGCAAAGTTTCTGGCTTTTACTTTTAGGCCTAGCTATTTGATGACGTCTATTCCTAAAATGAAGGAAGGACAAAAACGAGCGATTTTGGGAGAATGTGAGTAGAGTTTGGATGTGGTTTTAAACAAAAGAGTTGAACATTTCTCGAGAAATTTGTGCACACGATAAATGTTTAGGCGAGCTTATGGCTTGTTCGGCCCCTGGTGTCAAAATATGTAATTATTTTGTCAGTAGCCTGCATAAGGCTGTATTCGCGTAATAGTGGTCTAGCGTTGCAGTGTCAATTGTGCACCTTTTAAACAGTTATAAAATTATGCAGTCTGTATAAGTGTAATCTTCCAACCAATTGCATTTTAATGAAGCTAAGTAGCTTGATTGTGATCTTCGCAAGTTTGCATCCACACGGTCAAAAGTAGACCTGCCTTAAAATGCCGCTCTGCTACACTCGGTCTCCCTGGCAAACTGCTATCCATTTAATATGTCGACATAATTAACATGACTAGACGCAGCGCTAGTGAATAATCTGATGCATGTCATAAGTAGCGTTTCTGAAATTTGCGATCTACGACTAAGACAACAAGTATGTTTATGCGTTTAACTGGCTGAAGTTACTGTTGAACGACGTCAATTATGTCCATGCAAAACTTTTTAGCGTCTCCCTCCTTTCGCAACGTTGGATTTAGACTGGCACTATCAATGCATTGGCAATGGAAGAGTTGGAAAGTGCTATAATTGTGTATTTCGGTATTGTATGAAAGAATAATATTACGTCGACCAATCATCGACCTTCGCTAAACACCCGAATAAATTGGTTGATCGATAAATAAGTTCAAGCACATGTGGCTTGCATTATTTTACAAGATAAACTTTATTATAAGAATGCGACATGGCTTGGCAGAATTTATTTAATTCTTCTGCACTGACTGACTGACTGACTGACTGACTGGTTGACTGACTGACTGGTTGACGGGCTGACTGACTGACTGACTGGTTGACTGACTGACTGACTGGTTGACTGACTGACTGACTGACTGGTTGACTGACTGACTGACTGGTTGACTGACTGACTGGTTGACTGACTGACTGGTTGATTGGCTGACTGACTGACTGGTTGACTGACTGACTGACTGACTGGTTGACTGACTGACTGACTGGTTGACTGACTGACTGGTTGACTGACTGACTGGTTGATTGGCTGACTGACTGACTGGTTGGTTGACTGACTGACTGACTGACTGGTTGACTGACTGACTGACTGGTTGACTGACGGACTGAACTTTCTGAATTACTGACTGATTGATTTAAGGACTGACTGGCTCGCTGATTCACTGACCGGTCGCACTTATCGCCTGATAGACTGCATGACTGACTGACTAATTGGCAGGCAGACGGACACACGCATAGACAGATAGACAAACAGATATATAAGGAGACAGGTAGACGCAGTCAGACAGATTCACAGACAACAAGCGATGAAGATGCATACGGACCGACCCAGAATGAAAGACCGACACTGACGTCGATACATGTACATTACCGTGTAAGTCACTGGCTTAATGAATGATCGACTTCAAGCATTGATGATGTCTTGCTGTAGAATGCCAAAACAAATTTCGGCCCAGGGTAACGGCCTCTGTTGTCAAAGACCCTGGTCAAATCTGGATCCATCCATCTATTGTGAGATAACAATGAGCATTAGCTACTCCCTCCTCCTTCTCCACTGCCCACTGTCCGGAGACTGACACCAGCAGAGTGCAGCTAGTGGGGTAGCATCTGTATGTATCCAGTTTTGACGAGGGCCTATGACAACAGAAGCCGCTGTCCTCGACAAATATTGGTTTGGCAATATTACAGCACTATTAATTTATTTTAAGAGAAATAAACTGAATTTGACTAAAATTTAATAGACATTAGGAGAATCTGATTTGAAGGTGTCTAAACATAGTATTACACTACACCTTGGAGAGTTCGATGGCTTAGCGACAATTATTACTGGAAGACGATCAACACACCCTCGGTCTGTCCCTGTTACATTAACATGATCTTAATGTATCAGGACTTCATGGTCCTCTTTTCTGGCTTGTTGGATCGATGAATAACCTACGACAAGTTCACTAGTTGGTAGAATGAATTCGGCGATAGCAGATAGATTGCTGCAGGTGTTTCTGCAAATGAAGCAGAGTTGGTGCAGCATCATGATCAACTATAGAGATTGGTGCATGGTATTGTGACTGTTATGGGATCAGCCAGGTCGTTACAACTTAAAAACTTAACAAAAATGAGATCTATAAATTATTATCAATAGCCAATAAAAGGTGTTCAAATTTAACCACGTTACAAACCCAAGATTTCTGCATAATTATAGCGACATCTTTCTTGGATTCGCTTTGTAGTTGACGTGGATCGAGAGCTTGAATATTCCGTGGACCATTCATTTCTAATAATTTATAGTCGCGGAGATGGCAATGACAGATGCTTTGGAAACATAAAAATGCTGCTATAAAGTAGGAGGTAGAAAGATCACGAATTTAAGATAGCAGATGACATTGTATTAATCGCGGAGACAATGGAGGGACTGCATGACTTGTTGCAGAGGCTGATAGGAGCTGGACGAAAATACGTATAATATTAATAATAAACCAGAGGAAAACAAGAGTCATGGCAATCGATGCGAAGGAACTGAACGTTTGCATAGGAGGAAACAGGTTGTAGCAGATAGAATATATACAATACTTTGGCTACAATCACGGCATGCAGATGGTGGAAGTGATAATGATTTAAGGACACGAGTGGGTATGGCGAAAATGTACTATCCGAAATGGGTACAATATTGAAAAATGAAGAAATAACTACTCCGGCCAAGCTACGACTGTTGCGAACACTGATTAACCGGTGAAACTGAGTGATCAAGAGGAGGAGGCAGACCTAGAAGAATGTGGAAGGATGACGTGATGGAATGGACGGGACTGTCATTGGAACGGATGGTGCGAGCAACACAACAGAAGGATCTCCGCAGAAGGATTGTCTATGAAGCCGCCAATGTTCGGAGGGACGAATAAGGCACCGACGATGACGACTACGATGACGACGACAACGACAGTACCCGGAGGGATAAACCATTCTATCCCCAGCGTGAAATTACTGAACATGCATTATATAATCATAATTTAAAGCGGGTCTAAATGTTTAAGTGTCCTGAGCAATGTTCAAAACAAGGTAACTCGAATTTAGTTAGTGACTCTAGAGTCTAGACTCTCTCAAGTGTTCCAAATGTTTCAAGTGCTCTAACATCAATAAAAACTCGGCCAGTAAAAGCATGCACGTGTTAGTGGCAATATTCAAAACAAAGCAAATGGAAAATTATTTGCAATAAATAAACACACGCGAAACTGACTTTTCAACTTCTCTTTATCTGATGGGTACGATTATGTGGTGTGTTACTCTATTTCGTGACACAGGCATCTTCTTCCTCTACCTGTATTTCGGTCAGCCACCAGCGAAGGCATACGTGAAAGACTATTTTTTTATTGACCATTGAAACTGCATGATAGTTCCCAACATAGATAATATAGATATCTGCATCGAAATTTTGACTATAAAGCATCGGCAATAATGGATTTGAAGGTGTCTAAACATAGCCCCACGATATTATTGTAATTATTTTAACCAACGGTTAGAAGACCGATAATTAATTAATAATGATTTTCTTTTTTTATTCGACAATCTGGTTGACAGACCGCAACCGGTTAGAGTGTACAGTTATGCAGCTGAAATAATTTACAGGAACTCCAATTTCGGAATACATAAATCTTAACTTCAGTAACTGAACAGGCAGCCTGCAATGTAATTAGCCTATCTCGTTTCAGTAATTGCAATTAATTTACTTTAGGCCTAGCAATTTTTTTATTGTCAAATCAGATTAGTCTTTCAAAGAAAATGTTAAATGATTTTCGACGCCCTCTCTTTGTACTACTACTGCCGGAGGTAAAACAGCGCTTTTATCTTCGTTAGATGTTTCATTCCTGCAATTCACAATTTGCGTCTTCTTACTTACCTAACCATACAGAGAAATTGAAAGAAATTTCGATTACATAAGCTTCGAAGCCAACGATTTAATGGTTTCATCAGGGGTGTTTTTAAGGAATTTTTAGAACGGCACATCCTCTTCTCTCCTTTCTCATCCTCCATGGTAAATTACTCCCAATCTGAGGGAAATGGCCTATTTTTACTAGTTTTAACTGCACGGAACGTGACGGAAGTGCTTCTACAACTGCACGAATCCATTTAGAACTGCACATTTTGTGTAGAACTGCACGTTAAAAAAGCCCTGGGTTTCATGCTGTAATGACAAACAGCGAGAAATTTTAATTGTTTTTTGTACAAATAATGACGAGGTTGTCAATCTTTTGTTCCATCAAATCATGATAATGTGGGCTTCACAGACGTAAAAATAAATTATAACGATACATCATGTTAGAGCTGTGTCCAACTTGCAATTGGAGGGGAGGAATCCAGAGTCTATAATGACAGCTCGTGACAATTTTGGGGGGAGCATAATTATTACAGCTCTTCAATCAAACACACTGAAACCGATCTGCATTCGGATTAATTTCGCAGAAATATAAATAACAGCATGTTTATGTGCTCTTAATAAATAAATAAATAAATATGGCTCGTTCGGCCCCGGTGTCAAAAGATGTAATTATTTTGTCAGTAGCGTGTATTCGCGTAGCCTAATAGTAGCCTAGAGTTGCAATAGGACACCTTTTAAACAGTCATAATATAGTCTTAATAAGTATTATATTTCTACCAGTTGCATTTTATTCGCTTATAGTGTGATAGATTGTGAACCTCGCAGATTTGCATCAACATGGTCAAAAGTAGACCTACATGTACCTCATGATGCCGCTCTGCAGGTCTCCCTGGCAACATGATATCCATAATTATAATATATCGGTGTAACTCATTTAAGACTAGACGTAGCGTTAGTGAATAAGCTGGTGCATGTCATAAGTAGCGTTTCTGAAATTTGTGATCTACGATTATGATGACAGATTCTAAAATATTATTATTCTTACAAAAAACAATCGTTGCAATCTGACTTTTAAAATTGTTGCTCACTGTATTATATAGTTATTTAGCAAATGTGCAACTAAGCCGATGGTTGCACTCTGCCTGTGCCAGACCCAGGTTAAGATAAAAGAGGAGGGCGACACTTACCATTTTTGATATGGCACAGTATCATTAAACGACAACTCACCGCGAAGAGAAGTCGCACAGAAACCCGTCGGGAAATTCCGCTCTCTTCCGCAGATGACAATTTATCTTGGCATTCTCTCGATTAATTCCATTCTCAATTACCTGGAGTGAGTCGATATCTTAAGCTAAGTGGTCAGAAAACTGGATTGTGAATGAAGAAGTAGGCCTACGGAGTTCAAACCCAGACAGAGCAGAGATGTCTGCTCCATCTGCTATCATAGTCAATGAAGTCTGGAATGAAAAAAGACGCCGTACAGCGTCGATGGAAGGATAAAACATGCATCTATAGAGATTAGAGAAGTCTTGTCTCAGAAACCGATGATAATTATGTGAACGAAATCACTGTTAACTTTTCATGGTCTTCTCTGTCGTATATAGGGGTTACAGGGCAGGAGTGCTGCTCTTCCTGTTTTTGAAAAAGCCTTTGTTCAATTCTATTCAGTTGCTAATATAACGACACTGTGTCATAGCAAAGATGGTTTACGTTGCCCTCCTCGTTTATCCAGTCTTGTGACTGGCACTGCCAGAGTGCGAGCTGTGGCGAATGGTGCCGTCATCGAATTCTAAGACTCGTCAAAGGGTAATAATAGTATTTTCTGCGTGTTTAACGACATTGCCATATCAAAGATCGCCATCCTCTTTTGTCAAGGCTTAGGACTGGCACCGGCAGAGAACAAGAGGTGGCGGAGTTTAATGATGTTATTGAAGCGTTTACTTTAAGTATTTAAGCGCTATTTATAAAAAAAATTGATTTCCATACACTCCCCTTTTAAAGTTGTTTTAGGTTTGTAAATAAATGTATAAGACTTGCAGGTTTCAATGGTCTTTTTCAGCGTTACAGTAATATTTATAAACCTAAAGCATATTTAAAAGGGGTGTGTGTGGAAATCATAATATTTCTAGAAATAAGTAAAGTAGTGTAAGCTTAACACCGTTTAACATTACCGCTTGACATTGTTTTACAGTATAGCCAACAAATCAACTGAATAACAATAATATTATAGTTTCCATTACTGAACAATCCGGTTGACAGACCGCAACCGATTACAGTGCACAATTATGCAATCGAACCAATTCACATGAACACTCACATCTCCAATCTTAACTACTTACAGAACAGACGGCCAGCAATACAAGGGCGCTAATAGCAGCCTACAAAGCACGCATATCCTAACGGGGGGGCTTCGGGAATCGAACTCGAGTTCGCTGATCCCCCATGCCAGTGTCTTGTCCAATGCAACACCGGTTCCCTATCATAATTAATTAGCACCCGGAGTCGCCACCGAATGAGTTCGTGTCTGACGTGTCTGACTTACAGTACAGTGGCTACCGGCCGCGGCGCTGCACGGGCATGTGGAGGGAGAGAGAAGCCAAGGGAGACAATCAAAGACCTGGATGGACAATATAAAAAAAGATCTAGCAGCAAGGATATGAGAGATGCGGTGGATAAAATCAGAAACCGAGCAAGCTGGAGACGGCATATTGAGTCCTAATCGTTGGCGTAGGACATGCGCCTGACGGAAGAGAGACCAAGAAGAAGAAGATAGTGAATATAAGTGACTGATTTTGTCTCAGAAACGGTGGATATGTGAATGAAATCAATGTTAGCATTTTATACTCTTGTCTGTCGTAGGGTGATAGGGCCATTTAATTGCTATTATAACGACACTGCATCATAGCAAAGATCGTTTCCGTTGCCCTCCTCGTGAATCCAGTCTTGTGACTGGCACTGTCAGAGTGCGAGCTCTGGCGAATGGTCGTCGAAGTCTAGATCAAAAGCCAATAATATTATTTAAGCGTTGCAACAAATTACAAACCTAACAAATATTTAAAAGGGGTGTGTATGGAAATCATAATTTTTCTAGAAGTAAATAAAGTAACGGTAGTTAATAAGCCCATTGCTTGGCACCGTTTTACATTATTTTACAGCTCAAATGAATTACAATAATATTACAGTTTTCGTTGACACACAGCAACCGGTTAGGTGTAAAGTTACGCAATTGAGCCAATTCACACTCACACTCACATCACTAATGACAAATCTTAACTACTTACAGAACAGAAGGCCTGCAATACAAAAGGGCGCTAATAGCAACCTATAAAGCACGTCCGTCCTAACGGGGGCTTCGGTAATCGAACTCTAATACGCTGATCTATACATGCCAGTGTTTTGTCCAATGCACCACCGGTTCCGCGTCATAATTAATTAGCATCCGGAGTCGCCACCGAATGAGTTTTCGTGTCTGACTTACAGTATATTGAATACAAGCGACTCACTTAGCGCCTCTGTCTATGAACTTACATTCCTAACTATGCTGACTTGTTTGTTGCCGAATTATTCGTAATAACTTAGACGTCGAGTATAAAAGAAGCTTCTAAAATCTTTGACGATACAAAATGAATGATTACATGTTAACTTGTTAAATCTATACTCTAATTCACTTGCTGCTTCTGTTTAGTCTATTATGATTTCAGTTCTTCTGTATAATGTTGAACAATGTGATTATCGTCAGATTTAAAATGAGCTTGAAAAGAGGTCAATGGAGCGTTTCTAGTAAGAATTCCGTCAGATAATGAAGACCCGCGCCAAAAAAGCGCGAAATAATAATAATAATAGTAATAATAATAATAACACCCAACACTGCCACACAGATTGCTGAAACGCATACCTAAAGCAGCTAGAGTACAAACCGGACGACTTCTCACCTCTATCATTAACAAAATCTTGTGTGATAGTGCAAACCCTACCACTTGGCAGATGCTTCTTACTTTTGGGTCGGCGATCTTGGAACAACCAAGAAGAGGAGGTCGGCGCCACGATCTGTCGTCAACCATAAAGAGACAGGTAGAAGACTTCTACACTTCTTGGCAGCTTAAGAGGGATGATATCTTCGCAGAAGTTCAGAGCATCAGCAACCATAGTGGTATGCGATCTAGACCATATGATGATCAGGCTGTAGCCGCAGCGGTTGCTTCCAAACTAGAGGATGGCAACATCAGAGCGGCCATCAGAATATTGTGCTCTAATGACAGACCGGTTATGGCAGATTTGGAAACCTTAGAGGAGTTACGCTCAAAACACCCTGAGCCTCCAACTGACAGACCTCATTTCACGGCAAAACGCAGCGTGGAGCCCTTCCAATCCACTGAAGAACAGGTTCTCGGCCGGATCCGCTCTTTTCCGCAAGGTTCTTCGGGGGGACCTGACGGTCTTCGTCCTCAGCACCTTTCAGACTTGGTGAATTGCGTCGAAATTGGATCGGAGTTGATCTTTGCCATCACCGGCCTGGTCAACCTTCTTCTTAAAGGTGAATGCCCTGAGGACATCTGACCCGTACTATTTGGAGGCACTCTCATGGCGCTCAGAAAAGACTCTGGAGGTCTTCGGCCAATCGTCATAGGTTATTACTGGCGTAGACTCGCATCTAAATGTGCAAACACCTTTGCGGTCACAAGGGCAACCGCCTATCTTGCACCGAGACAGGTGGGAGTTGGTGTGCCGGGTGGAGCAGAGGCGGCGGTCCACGCAGCGAGACGTTTCCTGGAAACAATGCCAGCTGGATCCATTCTTGTGAAGCTCGACTTTAAGAATGCTTTCAACAGTCTATACAGAGATCAAATGCTCTCGTCTATAGATGACATCCTGCCGGAACTTTCTCCATTCTGCCACCTCGCATATGCGGAGCCCTCAGAGCTCCGGTTTGGTCAATATCTGATTTCATCACAGGTCGGGCCCCAACAAGGAGACCCACTGGGACCGTTGCTTTTCTGTCTTCCGTTGCAACCCATTCTGCAAGATTTGTCATCACCGTTGGTTCTGGGCTACATGGATGACCTATCCCTGGGAGGAGAGGCAGTCCTGGTGGCGAAGGATGTGAATCTCTTGATGCAGAAATGTGAGCAACTTGGACTGCAACTCAACCAGAAAAAATGTGAGATCATCTACCAACATGACTTGCAAAGCCATGACCATCTCTTCCAGAACTTTACTGTCACGTCGCCAGAAAGAGCCTGTTTGCTAGGTGCGCCACTAGTCTTTCCACCAGTGAGGCCTTGACAACTTGTCTTGAGGGCAGATGTACGGAGTTGGCGTTGGCAATTAACAGACTGGAGACCATCGCCAAACACGACGCTCTGATCCTCCTAAGATGTTCTCTCAGCTCCCATAGATTAATGTACACTTTAAGATGCAGCCCGTGCACAGGGAACGTCCTGCTGGACAAATTCGACGGACTCCTTCGGAACGGCTTGAGTGCAGTCCTCAACATCGCCCTGTCCAATGACCAATGGCTGCAAGCATCTTTACCGGTGAAGATGGGTGGATTAGGAATTCGCCGGGTCGCTTCGCTTGCTCTTCCCGCCTTTTTGGCTTCCGCTGCAAGCACCCGAGCACTCCGGTCCTCCATGCTAGGCAATGCCTGTCCCGAAATCGACGAGCGGGTTGAGCTGATGAAGCATCTATGGTGTACTGAGAGCCAATCTGGGCTACCAGAGCGTAGTGTGGCTCATAAACAATCAAGTTGGGACAAACCTCTAATGCAGAAGATGATTGCCGAGCTGAGCATTGCACTTTCCGACCCATACCATAAAGCGCGATTTATGGCTGTCGCAGCGCCTCACGCGGGTGACTGGCTTTTCGCCCTCCCCGTGACCTCATGTGGTTTACGATTAGACGACGAGGCGGTCAGGATTGCGGTAGGACTCCGCCTGGGAACATGCATTTGCGAGCCTCATGCTTGCCCATGCGGAGCTCGAGTGACAGCAAATGGAGCTCATGGTCTTTCCTGTGGCCTTGGACCGGGACGGATCGCAAGACACGCCACATTAAACGATCTATTCAGCCGGAGTCTCACACGAGCGGGATTCCCAAATATCAAGGAACCACCCGGTCTCTCTAGATCTGATGGCAGACGTCCGGATGGTCTTACGCTGATTCCTTGGTATAAAGGCCGAAACCTCGTATGGGACGCCACGGTGATTGACACTGTAGCTCCTTCTTACATCCCTGCGACATCCTTGTCTGCAGGTGCGGCAGCGGAAGTGGCGGCTACGAGGAAGGTCGACAAATACAACCATCTTACTGCCACTTATCTCTTTGTTCCGCTGGCCTTCGAGACCATGGAGCCCATCAACATTGAGGGAATGAAGCTACTTAAAGATTTGGGACGCCTGCTGACACGAATCACCGGAGACCCTAAAGAGACAACTTACCTATTCCAACGGTTTTCTGTCTGCATCCAGCGATTCAACGCTGTTGCCTGCAGGGGCACATTCGAAAAGCAGCCACTGCCATCTTATTAACTGTTCATTCGTGATTCTTTAGGTTTTATTTGCATGCGTCATAATAATAATAATAATAATAATAATAATAATAATAATAATAATAATAATAATAATAATAATAATATTTTTTCTTTAATTAAACGCCTGCAAGACGCACTGCGCTTTACATTTACAGGTTATGCAGTAATCTTAATTAAACTTAACTACCAACTGAACAGACAGCTTTGTAATTACACGGCGCCAATGGCAGCCTACAAAGCAAATCCGCCCAACGGGGGCTCGAACTCACTACCTCTCGCACTCTTGGCCAGCGTGTTATCCACTACTCTACCGCCCCCCCCCCCATAAACCAAAACAACAAGTCATGCTATCCAGAACTGCAACCGTGCTTAAACTATCTATCAATTATCCATTTGCATTTCGCACTTCGGGCCATTTGTACTGCACACCTGCTTCCGGTCTCTCAATAAAATTATTGAATAAAAGAAAAATTACTTATTTATTTACCCAAACATTCTTCTAATCATTTCATGACAAATCAATCAAATCCACGAAGATTTGCAGTTTTCCATTGCAGAAGGCGTTCTATAGCAACCTATTGACTATATTTAGCACCGATCAACTAGCAATTCCCAGTCACAGCGAGTCCTCCTTGTTCCAATTAACAATTATTATTGATTTTAGTCCTTGTCTAACATCTAATTTGTATTTGCGGTACATGACGCCAGCATACTGATAATTTATAACTAAGAAAAATATTTTAAAACGGTGTGCAAACTAATCGTTTGCCGCACAGATACGAGAGCGCTGGGACCACTCACGTGTTCGATTTCTTCGACGTCTGAAGGCTGTATAATGTATGCATGTATGTGCACTTGTTATAGCGCCCCTTCAAGCTCTCTCCTACTCAGAGGCGCTCCCGAATGCAGAGCGGACACTGCATCGGAGTTTCACGCCGAAGCGCTGAGCAATTGTGAGCGAAGGACTTGCCCAAGGTCCTTACGCGGCGAGGTGGATTCGAACCTCGAACCTTCCGGCTTCAAGGCGACGACGCCACCACTACACCACCGCGCCCCACAATATTATATGTTGTGTTGCGTGACTTCATTCGACTGATTTCCAATCTTTGTCCTTCAGCTCATCAGCAATCCCTCCGACCTTGCGTTTAGCATCGTTTTCAAACAGACGATGGTCATCATCTGAAAGACAAAACAGGCGGACTGATTGATTGACTGATTGACTGATTGATTGACTGGTTGATTGACTGATTGACTGATTGATTGACTGATTGACTGATTGATTGACTGATTGACTGATTGATTGATTCACTGACTGACTCATTGATTGAGTGACTCATTGATTGATTGATTGACTGATTGACTCGCTGATTGGCTGCCCGTCAATCGATATGTCTCTGTTGTTTTGCTTGAGTATCACCGTATGTCTGGCAGCCTGTACTTCCATGGATATGCATGGGTCTGTATGTCTTTGTGAAATTCGGTAGATACTTTGCTCGCCTACCACTGTCAGTCTGTTTGTCGGTCAGACTATTTATCTGCTTGATTGTACCTCTTTTCTTCTATCTGTCGGTCAACTTTTCTGTCTGACTGCCTGCCTGACTCGACTATCTGTCTGTTTGTCTGCCTATCTGCCTGTTTGCCTTACTACGGATGTCTGTGTAGTGTGTACGAGCAGTGATGTATCATAATATTCAACATATCACTGACTTTACTTAATGATTTACTGCTGACCGTCTGACTTATTAATTGACACTCATTTATTGATTGACTAAATTTACTAAATGACTAATAGACCAACTGAGTGAATTGCTGTCTAAGCGATTGTATTGCTAAATTTATAGCGTATACAATTGAGTATTGCCACTGGCATACAAGATGCTATCAAATGGAGGAGTGGCTCATTTAATCCACCGAAACAAAATGAATTATTGTTCTTTGTCTTTTTCTTCAGGTTAGCAGTCGCCGGTAGAGGTCGCTAAGCAATCGTTGCTAAGCAACTGTCGCTAAGCAACCGTTGCTACGCCGTTTTCAAGGAGGTCAAATACGGATCAGAGGAAAGTAATGCTCAGGATTAGATTCAGAACGACTGACAGAGAGGCAAGCAGATAGATAGGCAGGCGTACAGATGGAGAGATACTTGTAGACGGACATAGATGAAGACAGGCATTTAGCCGCACAGAGACGAAGGCAGCGGTACATTCAAAGGGAGCGACACCGATGCTCACAAACAACCATGCACGTGTTCAAATAAACACCGTGGCACACACGCAAACAGAAAGATTAAAAGACAGCCACATACACACGCAAACAAAGGGGCATAGGAAGAAACACAAACATTGAAAGGGTTATTCGGATAGTGTAGTAGGCCTCTAGTAGAGTAGGAAGAATGAGCGGAAGACAATGTTTATTATTATTAATCAGCAGTTTAACGACAACTTATAGCTACAAAGGCTGTTGACGTCTCTAAAGATTTTAACGTATGTCCATTCACTTTTGTTCAACTGTTCAGCAGTTTTTGTCCTTTTTCTCTCTGTTTTCGTTTCCTTTTTCCGAAGTTCGATGGCAATCTTATTATACATTTGCACATTTCATGATGTTCACATAATACAACATCTAGGTTACTTAATTAGATTAACATCAAATATTTATCGCATGTTTACAAGCAATTTCGAACATTCATTGACCAACAATTAAATTATTGGCAGATTAGATATTCAACATTAAAATAAAAATCAAAGTAATCATCCATCATTTAGAGACATGAACATTGAACAATAATAGCAAGAGCAAAATTTTCCAATGTCTGTTTCATCTATTACAGAATTATTTGGGGAAAAAACCACAACCCCACACTCAAAAAAACACCAAACAAACAATAAACACGATAGAGACAAATCAAAAGAAATTATAAATCTGATTAAACATTGTTCTAGCAGACTGTATTTTCAGATATTATGCTTAATTAACACTACTCATGTAATTCTTCCATTAGTTATAGTCATAAGGATATCATAAGCTTCAAGATAAATACCTGGAATAGACAATATATTTTTAACAGTGCATAATGTTTAATTAAGATAATGTTTAATTACGTGCAAATTACATATAACATAGAGAGAGACCTTGAAAAAGGTGTCTAAATATATATGTTTGTGAGTCGTGCATGCAATTTTGACCACGCAGAAGCGATTGAATAATAAATTATGTTGCATGAGTTACTCATTTATAGTTTACGCAACATTTGGCTTGTTGCTGTTTATTGACACTGTAACGTATCAAAGACGATTAGTGTCGACCACCTCCTCTCTCCCGGCTCAGGACAGGCACTGCCAAAGTAAGAACGTTGGCGGAGTAAAGACAACGTAATGTATTGAATAAAGTTTGGACCAGGACAAACGTCTTTTACCAGGGCATTTGTCGTTGCTTGCCCGCCGCAGCGCAGCCACTGACATTCAATCATACGCATTTGAGTTAACCCCGCTTCTCTCTCTCTCTCTCTCTCTCTCTCTCTCTCTCTCTCTCTCTCTCTCTCTCTCTCTCTCTCTCTCTCTCTCTCTCTCTCTCTCTCTCTCTTCCATGCGTACATACAAAGTGGATGCACTCCCCACCCAAGGTATGCTCGAACAGAATAACTTCCCACTTGAGTTCCAGATGTTTTGGTGTACATGTACGTCCGGCAAGCGATGGATCTGCGGAAAGGATTGATTCCGGCAGAGGATGAGGAGAACAAAGAACATCAAACCGATTTATGTCGATATCATCTTCGTATTCTCATCGCATTCGTCTGCATGTTTCTTTATTTCTTACCTCACCATTTATAAAGCGCTTCTCGCAGCAAGAGCCTTTCAGAAGCGCTCCCAGTGCGTTTAACTCCGAGAAAAAAGGCAAGATTTTAGACGAGAGAAAGACGAGGATACGCTACCAGAGAGGATGGCAGAGCGAGGAGAGCGAACTGATGGGGGAAGCCCATTGCATGCGGTCTCTCGGTGCAATACTCGAACTCGACGATCGAAAGAAGGTTCGACTGTCAACTCACTACCACATTTTTCAATCATTCATTTGTTCATTCACATAATATTATATTATTTGACCGCAGATTTTTTAAATTATGTGTGACAGAAATTGTACATTCAATGGTTTTCGCTCGCAGCTTTTTAAATCTAGTTTTAATGAGCATTAAGAACAATTCAGCTACATATTATATGTTTCCGTTGATTGCACTGCTGCACTCATAGGACAATGCAACATAATTATAATTATACTCATGATATTATGGTCTAACTAATATTACTATCGACGCCTGGGGTTCACATCAGGCAAGTTCAGCGACAGCTAGACTGATAAACACTAGCCTACATACGCTCATAATTATATTCTTTAGAATCTTTCTTTTGGTTTCAGAGCAATTCATGTTCTGGCATTGCTTAGTCCTTAGCCTACTTATCGTCCTTAGTCATGCCATGTAGGCTACCGCTACATACATGCAGTGCTACGTTGCTGAGATCAGCTTCCAAGAGAGACTTTGCAATGAAAAGAGCACAGTGTCAGTAATTCCGATCAGAATGCTTTAAATAACTGCCGCACATAGTATTTTGCAAGTATATAATTTGTCGTTTCTCTTAGTAGACCAACTACTATACAGTATTATTATTGTGAGGTATGTGACTGGTTGTTTGTATTCTAGTCGTGCCAGTCCCAATCTTTGATGAAGGAGGTGAGCGACGTTAATGATCTTTTGTAATCATGCAGTGTCGTTAAACCGAATCTGCTATAGTACCAATCCATGATGACGAGATAATTATGATATTCGATGACAAAAGGCGCCTTTTACTTTGCATACCCTTAACTTAAGGCAATAATTATTAATCAAAAATCCAGTCGCCTTACACACCGTTGAAACGTAGTCAATTGTTGCCATATAGGGATGAGGCACGATAATAAATGAATGTCAATTATCTCTTTCAGCAAAAATTCATGTGATAATCGTGGTCGTGATGCATCTGTTGAAAAACAGCAACAAAATAATTATGTGAATAATAACTAGACTCAAACCTAAAATCTACACAAATCACATATAGGCTACAAAATAAGCTGTACTAAGCAGAAACCCTTGTAACTCCGCCACTGGCTGCACTCTGCCAGTGCCAGTCCCAAGCCTAGATAAAGGAGGAGGGCGTCGATAATGGTCTTTGTACCACACAGTGACGTTAAACTGCAAATACCATCAACAAAAACCCTTGCAGTTGGGAACTCATCATACAAGAAAATTTCATCTAACTCGATAGGAAGTGATAAAGTTCAAAAAGCAGGCTGTTTCTTCGGAATAGCAGAGTAATTGATTAGCCGATGGGTAGAGCAGTTTATCTCAAAATTGGAAGAAGAGAGTTGACTAGTGTCTTCGAATCAAAACCATGATTAAATAAAATTAGAAATAAACCTATAGTGATTGGTGATGAAGTGGAACGAATACAGGTGGCAAGGAAAGGATTGCTGACGATGCTATTCGTTTTCTTGAACTCTTGCTGCCGTATCGAACGCAAGTGGCAGGGGTTGAACTGCGAATTCTAAAGCGCACACTAAGACGCAGGGCGCGGTGGTGTAGTGGTGGCGTCGTTGCCTTGAAGCCGGAAGGTTCGAGGTTCGAATCCACCTCGCCGCGTAAGGACCTTGGGCAAGTCCTTCACTCACAATTGCTCAGCGCTTCGGCTTGAAACTCCGATGCAGTGTCCGCTCTGCATTCGGGAGCGCCTCTGAGTAGAGAGAGCTTGAAGGGGCGCTAAAACAAGTGCGCATACAAACAAAACATAAACTGCTTAACCTAACTGAGTTCGGATGGAACCGGTTTACAGTTAGCCACCCATTTGCTCTAACAATAAAGGAAATTCAAACCGGTACCACACTAAGGCTTTTTTGTGGCATAAAAACAGGAAAATATCGATCAAATTACCTTCTCGTTTGGGTGTAAGGTAATCAAAGCATATAGTTAACCCACATAACAGCAATATTGCCTTGTTAAAGTTCGCCATTGAATATCAAAACTTTAATATCTGCCAACGTGTCTCTACGATGCGTCCAAGACTTAAACCATGCAGCACAAATTTCGCAGTAAACTTGAAGAAGGATACATGACCATCCCAACTTAGTCCAACATGTTGTGTGTTTTGATAATCTTATGCAAAGTGAATAAACTTGTGTCCTGCGAATGGATTTTCGAGTAGCGCTTTGGAAGTTTGGAGATCAACATTACGATTAAGATTACGACAATGCATAGGTCTCCTTAACTTCGTCACTTCTGGCAGTGAAAGTACCAAGTCTGGATAAAGGAAGATGGCGAAGGTGATCAAATTGTATTATGGCTCAGTGTCGTATGGAAATAATTAAATTTTAATTGGATAACTCCACTACTAATGTATTCGGATAGTGTCAGGCCGAAGCATAATTATGTGTAGGAGTCGGACATCATTGATCTCCATTATGAAGAAGCGTCTTAAAACTTATTTAATCAAACCGATGATGCTGATGAAACGCCTGTTAGGCTAGTTACAGTTAGACCTATAATTACTAATTAGTCTGCTGTTTTCAAGAACATCGTTGGTTGTTGCGACTGTTTACATCGACTCTGCATCCACATAATTTCATCAACAGTGCGTAGTTGACGCAGTTGATAATAACAGGCACGGCTGAGTGAGTGAATGTGTGGAGCAAAAATGAACTCTTGGTCCAGAGTAACACCAATGTCATAGACGATATGTATACATGTAGCTTGCTTATGGTGTTTAGCATTATTTGGCGCCAACACCGCTGACATCTCACTTACTTTTTACTTTTTGTGGGTCGCGGTGGTGTAGTGGTGGCGTCGTTGCCTTGAAGCCGGAAGGTTCGAGGTTCGAATCCACCTCAAGTCGCCGCGTACGGACCTTGAGCAAGTTATTCACCTGCAATTGCTTGGGCGCTATGGCGTGAAACTCCGATGCAGTGTCCGCTTTGTAGTCGGGAGCGACTCTGAGTAGAGAGCCTGACCGGGCGCTATAGAAATGGATGAATAAATAAATAAATAAATAAATAAATAAATAAACAAATAATGCTTTGCAATACACTGTGGCGAAAGGTGGTTTGGCATATTCGGGTGATGCCAGCCTGGAGCATAATTTTGATGGAAGCTAGTGCTACACTGATCTTTATTATGACGAAGCGTCTTAATTAAAACAGCATCTTATTTGAAGCTATGATGATGATAATAATAATATCTTTCCTTTAATTAAACGCCTGCAAGACGCACAGCGCTTTACATTTACAGGTTATGCAGTAATCTTAATTAAACTTAACTACCAACCAAAGCTCGAGGGTACGTACCATACGTATTCTATTTTGTGAAAGGTACGTACGTATTTTAACGTACCCTATTTTAGGGTACGTAAACAATAATAGAATACGTTAGCCTAGTCATTGCTCATTAAAAGAATGTTCAATTTGATTTGATCAAAAAAATAATTATTAGGCTACAGCCAAGTACAGCGTAGTGAATTGCTCCAATGCCATATTATAGGTTTGTCCAGCATACATTGCACTTAATGCACTAATTAATGTCAGTTAGTCGGCTCATTTCTGCTGCAGCACTTAAAAGTCCAACTCCAAGGAAAGGTTGAATTGTTGTATTCAATTAATTATAATATATGAATTTATCGAATTAAATTTACTGCTATGATTCCGGAAATACCGATTTCAATGACGCATACTGTTGACTGTTGACTGCATGTATAAGTAGGCCCACATGTAGGCTACAGGTCGCCAGTGAGCCATAACAAATTTCGTGCACGGTACGTACCATACGCGTATTTTATTTTTTGAAAGGTACGTACGTATTTTAACGTATTCTATTTTAGGGTACGAGTACCCTCGAGCCATGCTACCAACTGAACAGACAGCTTTGTAATTACACGGCGCCAATGGCAGCCTACAAAGCAAATCCACCCAACGGGGGCTCGAACTCACTAGCTCTCGCACTCTTGGCCAGCGTGTTAACCACTACTCTACCGCCCCCCCCATGTGCGAAGATCATCTGTAGTTAGGCCTATACTAAGTAGTTTACTGTTTTCAAGAACATCGCATTGTGGCCTTTTGTTTCGACCTTCGCGGATGTTTGCATGATTCTAGCTTAGGGGAATGGATGGATCTAGATTTGACGAAGGCTTATGACAACAGAGGCCACTTTCCTCGAAACATTTTGTTTTGCACAATACAGCTCTTTTTGCCAAGTGGAATTTGAAACGAAATTAGAAGGTTGAAACGAAATTTTCTTATATACATTTTGAGAAAATCTATTTAACGGTGTCTAATCATGAACGATGGATTAGTTTCCGGCGTTTGGCAACATCGTATGGATGCCAAAGCCACTGACATCGACTTATCCTTACAATACAATATTAAAGATGATTTCCCTTCATCATTGACATTTATTGTAATTGTTGTAAGCCAATTACCAATGTTTGCGCTAGTCACAATATGCCATTAGAGTCAAGTTTCAATTGATCAATTATTTTGTCATAGTTTTCATTATGAGTTGCGCCTAAGGCATGTGTCGGTCAACCTAACCCATTTAATGGAAAGAATCATTGGAAAAATATATAACGCTAGAATTTTAAACTTAAAGGTGTGTAATCAGAAACCAATGCAAGTTTCAGTTTTTTGTGTTTAGTGACATTTTATTTCAATTAAAGAGCCTTTCAATATAGCGCAACTGATTTACGTGTCCGATTAACAGTGGCGACATCAGGATTTCAAGTTGGGGGGGCGGCTAAATCCTAAGCCCATCCTTCCTCCTAGGGCGCATCTCCTACCGAGTTGATGCACTTGTTTGGCGATGCCATATTGATTATGCTCTATCATACCTTTGTCGACCTGTCTCCGACCTCCCAGCCGTCGAGTTCTTCGTTCTGCGGCAACGGGTGAGCTTTTGGCTACGCGATCTCGCACTTCTATCAGACAACACCGGGCCTTTTCTACTGTGGGTCCAACTATCTGGAATGGCGTCCCACTAACCTTGCGACTTAGGCCTAGGCTAAATTCAAATGCTTTTAATAAGTCGGTCAAATTATATTTTTTAGCTGTGGTTGGGCTGGGAGCGCCTCTGACTAGGTTTTTGAAGAGGCGCTATATAAATTCTCCAAATTAAAGGAAATCAATATATATATATATTTATATATATATGCACTACTCTGTAGGTCGGGGCATGGGATACCCCGTGAAGGGGTTGGTGAATCTCTACAACCGTGGTGACCAGGGTGGGGACAAAACCTTAATTTTTGCTATAAATTCTGTTTGATGGGTATGCATTTCCACAGTTTTTGAGATTTTCACTCCAAACCTTCACGACTCCGTCAGTCTGTGCATAGTACACCCCGTGGAGGGGTTGGCGAATCTCTACCATCATGGGGGCAGGGCGGGGCGAAAACCTAATTTTTTCGCTCTAGATTTCCATTTCCAAGCCATAGTTTCACAGTTTTTCACCTGAACGTCGCAGCTATACAGCTAGGGTACAGGTGCCACCTCGCCCCACCCAACACACACCTCGGTCCGGAGGGGCGGGGTGGAGGAAGGGTATTGATGGGTGTGGGGTAAACACCTTGCCGGTAAACAGAAATATCACGAGACGCGTGCTGGTTATGAGGTCGGAGTGTGATGAGGTTGGGGGTTGGGTGGAGTGGAGTCACTGGAGTGGGGTGGGGTGGAGTCACTGGAGTGGGGTGGGGTGGAGTCACTGGAGTGGGGTGGGGTGGAGTCACTGGAGTGGGGTGGGGTGGAGTCACTGGAGTGGGGTGGGATGGAGTCACTGGAGTGGGGTGGGATGGAGTCACTGGAGTGGGGTGGGGTGGAGTCACTGGAGTGGGGTGGGATGGAGTCACTGGAGTGGGGTGGGGTGGAGTCACTGGAGTGGGGTGGGGTGGAGTCACTGGAGTGGGGTGGGGTGGAGTCACTGGAGTGGGGTGGGGTGGAGTCACTGGAGTGGGGTGGGGTGGAGTCACTGGAGTGGGGTGGGGTGGAGTCACTGGAGTGGGGTGGGGTGGAGTCACTGGAGTGGGGTGGGGTGGAGTCACTGGAGTGGGGTGGGGTGGAGTCACTGGAGTGGGGTGGGGTGGAGTCACTGGAGTGGGGTGGGGTGGAGTCACTGGAGTGGGGTGGGGTGGAGTCACTGGAGTGGGGTGGGATGGAGTCACTGGAGTGGGGTGGGGTGGAGTCACTGGAGTGGGGTGGGGTGGAGTCACTGGAGTGGGGTGGGATGGAGTCACTGGAGTGGGGTGGGGTGGAGTCACTGGAGTGGGGTGGGATGGAGTCACTGGAGTGGGGTGGGGTGGAGTCACTGGAGTGGGGTGGGGTGGAGTCACTGGAGTGGGGTGGGATGGAGTCACTGGAGTGGGGTGGGGTGGAGTCACTGGAGTGGGGTGGGGTGGAGTCACTGGAGTGGGGTGGGATGGAGTCACTGGAGTGGGGTGGGGTGGAGTCCCTGGAGTGGGGTGGGGTGGAGTCACTGGAGTGGGGTGGGGTGGAGTCACTGGAGTGGGGTGGGGTGGAGTCACTGGAGTGGGGTGGGGTGGAGTCACTGGAGTGGGGTGGGGTGGAGTCACTGGAGTGGGGTGGGGTGGAGTCACTGGAGTGGGGTGGGGTGGAGTCACTGGAGTGGGGTGGGATGGAGTCACTGGAGTGGGGTGGGGTGGAGTCACTGGAGTGGGGTGGGGTGGAGTCACTGGAGTGGGGTGGGGTGGAGTCACTGGAGTGGGGTGGGGTGGAGTCACTGGAGTGGGGTGGGATGGAGTCACTGGAGTGGGGTGGGATGGAGTCACTGGAGTGGGGTGGGGTGGAGTCACTGGAGTGGGGTGGGGTGGAGTCACTGGAGTGGGGTGGGATGGAGTCACTGGAGTGGGGTGAGGTGGAGTCACTGGAGTGGGGTGGGGTGGAGTCACTGGAGTGGGGTGGGATGGAGTCACTGGAGTGGGGTGGGGTGGAGTCACTGGAGTGGGGTGGGATGGAGTCACTGGAGTGGGGTGGGGTGGAGTCACTGGAGTGGGGTGGGGTGGAGTCACTGGAGTGGGGTGGGATGGAGTCACTGGAGTGGGGTGGGGTGGAGTCACTGGAGTGGGGTGGGGTGGAGTCACTGGAGTGGGGTGGGATGGAGTCACTGGAGTGGGGTGGGGTGGAGTCACTGGAGTGGGGTGGGGTGGAGTCACTGGAGTGGGGTGGGGTGGAGTCACTGGAGTGGGGTGGGGTGGAGTCACTGGAGTGGGGTGGGGTGGAGTCACTGGAGTGGGGTGGGGTGGAGTCACTGGAGTGGGGTGGGGTGGAGTCACTGGAGTGGGGTGGGGTGGAGTCACTGGAGTGGGGTGGGATGGAGTCACTGGAGTGGGGTGGGGTGGAGTCACTGGAGTGGGGTGGGGTGGAGTCACTGGAGTGGGGTGGGGTGGAGTCACTGGAGTGGGGTGGGGTGGAGTCACTGGAGTGGGGTGGGATGGAGTCACTGGAGTGGGGTGGGATGGAGTCACTGGAGTGGGGTGGGGTGGAGTCACTGGAGTGGGGTGGGGTGGAGTCACTGGAGTGGGGTGGGATGGAGTCACTGGAGTGGGGTGGGGTGGAGTCACTGGAGTGGGGTGGGGTGGAGTCACTGGAGTGGGGTGGGATGGAGTCACTGGAGTGGGGTGGGGTGGAGTCACTGGAGTGGGCGGGTGGGGTGCCTGTCACAAAATAGAGTATCCCCCGTATTAATCGTTTCTCAAATATGAAGAGAAGCTGAAAAGGAACTTCCGCAAGCGGTTTATTCTCAATGCTGCTGTTAAACACCTTTGTAAAGCTGCCACTAGTCTTGCTGGATAAGTATCAGTCAAACGTAATCTTCAGAGTGTTCTTACAAGATCGGACAGTTTTCATTAATATAAAAAAAATTACAATACATACCGGTAATTGAAATAGTCAACGTCTCAAATTCCTGCATAGATAGTCACGGCCTTCTAGTATTACGGTCCCGTATTGAATCAGTCGTGTATAATTGCCCTCTTTCGTATAATGACCATCCTGCTATTCTATAACTCGTGCTCTGGTCTTTCTCAGGGTCCCTACACGGCAGTGGGCCTACTACTCTTAGTAATTATAACTCACTCCCCAACCTCTTACTTTAATGTTGTTTATTTCCAATGTCCTGTCTTTTCTACCTTTTGCATTTGTGTCAACGATTCTGAGCAATCAAGAATTGTAGAAGTAACGACTTGCACATGTTTTCATACTAAATGCAATATCAAAGTTATTAGAAGAGCGTGCAGTTGATATTTCTGGTTATTTCAGACCCCAGATGTCTCCTTCTCAAAGTAACCTGCCTCATCAACTACTCTGCCCTCTTCACTGACTGCTGCACTCAGACCTCCACTGAGTAACGAACTCTGACCAAACCATTGAATGAAATTTTTCAGACTGTCTTGGCCTTGTGTTATCAATTTGGAAGCTACTTTCGAGTAGGATTATGTAAAGGTGCTACAAAAATGTTTCACAATTATTGGAGTCTATGCCTTGTGGATGCGATGTCTAGTAATGTCGACATTGCCTCACTGAGCAGTTGAACACTGCAAACGAATTTTTTCTTATTATTCAGAAGTTTAACGACATCTTGTAGCTACAAAGGCTTCTTACGTCTCTGAAGTTTTCAAAGTATTTCCGTTCAGTTTTGTTTAACTGCTCAGCAATTTCCGTCATTTTTCTGTTTTTTTCTTTCCTTGTTTCTATTTTCCGGAGTATGACGGCAATATTATTATTCATTTGCACATTTTATGATATTCACATAATACATCATCTATTGAGTTGAATTAACATCAAATATTTGGAGCGACAACGGCACTTTCATAGAGGTGCAAGACACTGACTTAGAGGTGTTTAATAAGAGATCGTTGTATCTGGCATCCTGCGATAAATTACATCAAAATCTGCAAATCTTTCGACTTTGTTTATATGTTTACTTGGTTATAGCGCCTCTTCAAGATACTACTCAGAAGCGCTCCCGATTAGTGCGCGGACACTGAATAGGAGTTTCACTCCGAAGCGCTGAGCAATTGCGAGTGTAGGACTTGCCCAAGGTCATATCGAGGGAAAACTCTATATATTGTATTGCATTGTATTGTATAAAAACAGTTATAAATCGCCTCTACTAGTTTATGACAAACGTTGAGTGAAGCTCTATACGAAGATAATTGACAGCTACAAGATTCATTCATTCCTACATCGCTTTTTAAAATGTACTTCTCACAAACCCTCATAAGCCATCTAGACTACGTAGGACCGTGCTCTAGCGCTGACAAAAGTACAGTTAATAAAATAATTATCAATAATTAGTAATCACCATTTTGTTTATCCTCTCATTAGACACCTTTAAATCACTTATTGCAGAGCATATATTATGAATTTTTGACTGCTTGGCTCCCATATGACTTCTTTCTATTCCTTGAAAGTGTTTGTCGCAAACGTGTGTAGCAGATAAAAGGCGTCGTAAGCAATTACAATTACAATAGTGCACAATGCACCGTATTCTGCCGTTCCTCCTACAGTGTAGTGCCAGTCCCAAACCTGAAGATAGAAGGAGGGTGAGGTCAACGACTCTGACAGCCATTGGATTAGAAGCTGATTGACCGTATGTATGTGCACTTGCTATAGCGCATCTTGAAGATAACTACTCAGAAGCATAATTATCCTGACTCATCCTACACTCTTGCGTTTTCGTCAACGAGTCTGTGCAGTAAACATCGAGTAGCAGAAGCGAATTACACACGAGTTCATTCTAAATGAATTTTGAAAAGTATGGGAATATTGAGCAGTTGAAATTCCTGTGTAATTCAGACCCAGATGTCTTCTGCTCAAAGAATCCCGCCTCATCATCTGCTCTACCCTCTTGTACTGACTGTCAGATTCCGACCTCCACTGAGTATCGGCAAATCAACCAATCTGTGATTGAAAGTTTTCAATCTGACTTAGCCTTGTGTTGTCAATTTTTGAATCGACTTTCGAGTTAGATTCGACTGTAGGCGCTATATAAATGTTTTGAAATTAGTGTCAACACCTTGTGAATGCTACGACCAGAAACGCCGAAAATTACCAATTGAAATTAAGACACCAACAAACAGCGAATATAGAGCCTTCATATAGGTGAAAGATTATGATTAAGAGGTGTCTAATATTTCTATTCAATGGTTGGTTAACTGCCATGTAACGATAGCATAACATCAGTGAAGGATCGCTCCTCACACGGCAATAAAATGAAAATGACACTTTTATAGAATTATAAGAAATGTTTAGAGGTGTCTAATGAAATACCATCGTATCAGGTATCTTGCGATAAATTACATCAAAATCTGCCAATACTTTTACATTCGTTTGTTAATTGTCATTTAACGATACTGTGACAGTACAAAGTGTACTACTGCCGCCCTCCTTCTTTCCACAGACTTGGGACTGGCAATGCCAATGTATGAGAACTAATGCGTAGTGGTGGAGGAATTCAATATGTTCAATATATTATATTCATCGTACCATTCGTTATATTTAATATAGACCCAAATGATACACCCGTCGCAACTAAAATCATTCGCAACTGTCGCATGTGTTTACCCTGTCGCTGTCACTGTTTCAAAAAGGGTTCGCGTCTTGTTCACGAGTTGCTATGAAAGCAAGAATGAAGCTGATTGGAGGAACTTTGGCTGATGGTCAGGTTAAGGACTTGCCATTGAGGATACAGGCCACTTAATTCGATAACTTACTGAAGGCAATTAAAACCATACATTTCTTTCACATCTTCATTCGTGTGCCACCATGTTCCTATTATAATTATCGGTTTCTTTAATTAACCCTATATTGCACAGCGAAAACCATGGGTGATAAACTTTAACATTTTATTAACGTAACTTCTGCGTATGCGAAAAATCTGCGGATTGCGGCGTTATTCTGTAAATTGATTTGCATTCGCGAGATGGCGATAGCAGAAAATCAGTTTGTTGCCCCAGGTTAACACTGTCCCACATCCCGTGAAAGTGTTATGTTGCCTGGGGTTAACAGTATGCAATAGGCCTAAAGGGTTACGCAGTCAATAATTCGCCGTAATTATTTACCGCTTATTTCCTCCGGTACGTTGCATCTTCAATCCTGCGCTACATCATTGCTTAATATATTCGAGCAGCGTATCCTCAAGGTTGCTGCCGTTGACGCAGTTTATTATTCAAAAAGCCGTTACTATTGACAGACTTTTTTGCATGTTACAACTTAAACTTTTCTGCTGGCTGACTTGAGGTGGGAGGAATGAATGAATGGATCCACAGAATAACGATAGCATTATTGTGACATCAAAAGCCATTGTCACCAACACGAATTTGTTGACAACTTACAGCTCAGATCCAGAGTTCAACGAGTGCTTGTGACAAGAGAAATCGTTGCTGTTGTCACGAAATAGAGTATCCCCCGTATTACTTGTATCCCCCAAATTAAAAAAAATCGAAAAAACCCTTCCTTTTTATGTAAATTAATTTTCATCTGCTTTGTTTTGAACAATGACACTAACAGGTATGTTTATTCCTACTAGATAATTTGTTTTGCCCGGTTTTTAGAGCACTTAAAACATTTAAAACTCTTAACCCTCAGGCTACCAAGCTTTTTTTGTAACACTGACTACCAAAGGGGGGGTGGTTACCACCCCCTGGATTTTGGGTTCGGTTTGAGATATCATAACTTGTAATACGCCATTCGATTCAGCATTCATTTCTGCGCAAAATGGTATATTTAGGTTCAGAAAATATGAATGCCCCTCGAAATTATGAATTTTTTACCTTGGGTACCCGTCGATTCCACAAATTGTATACTTACGCATTAGGAATATATTAGATTCTGTGTGTTTTATACATGATTTATATATAAAAAGTAGTTTACATATAATAAAGTCCAATATTCAACTATAAAAACTAGTAGTAAGTCTGTTTTATGTTCAATCAAAACAAAAAAAACATGTTTTAGCCGCTGAAAAACGTTTACGCAGACATATCGGCTTGCGTTGTAAAAAAACCCCAACATTTTCACACATTTTTATTTATTTTGAGCACTTCCGGTCATCAAAAAACAAATTATTTAGTATCAGAAAATAGCCCTAAATGCCCTCTACAGAATGGCATAATTTATTTCTATTAAAAAGTAAATTATGGATAAGTTATAATAGCAAAAACATGACAATTTTATGAAAATAAAACACCTTTATATATATTTTAATTTATTTTGAGCACTTCAGGTTGTCAAAAGACAACTCAGTGAGCATGGAAATGTAGCCCCACATTCCCTCTATAGAATGGTATAATTTGTGTCTCTTAATATTAAAGGGCGGAAAAGTTACAGACGATATTCTAGGGGGGGTGGTATCCACCACCCCCTGGTACCTTGGGTATATCGGGTGTAACTTTTGAACGGTAGGGGGCATCATCAAACATTTTAGCTCAAAATATGTTCCCAATGAACCCTCTACAGCTACCAATTTTTTCAAAATTTTATTCCAGACGGAACGCGTTTGATTTGCGAAAAACCTAGGGGGGAGGGGGTGGCAACCACCCCCTTGGTAGCCCGAGGGTTAAGAACACTCAGTCTCTAAATAAATTAGAGTTGCCTTTATCTGAGCATTGCTTAGGACACTTAAAACAACTAGAGTCACTTTAAATTTTGATTACAGCTGAATTTTTTTTATTATGTGCATTTTTCAAAAAAGGGGATAGAATGGTTATTCCCCCCGGATAGCATAGACCGATTAATTCCATCCGGGGAAATAGATTAATTCATCCCCCCCCGGATAGCTTTCAGGGGGGATACTCCGTTTCGTGTCACCGTCACCAAGAAATGGCATATTTCATTTCCGTAAGGATAGATGGATCCGATTTGACCAGGGTCTATGACAATAAAGGCCGTTACCCTGGACAGAAATTAGCTCGGCATATCACAGCACTTAAGAGCGTTAAGCTTTACTGACATAGACTATATAGCACAGCTGTATGGCTTAAAATGGTGTTTCAAGACGCAAAGCGCGTGTTTGACTTTAAACGAGTGTGCAGTACCGTTGAGTAGTCAGAAGTTTGCAGTGTATAGTTAATTATTAAAAGATCATCGCGCGGCGGCTACAAAATCTTCTGAAGATTCCTTACAACGACCTCATTCGTATTGAGCAACCATATTATCGCTCACTGTTAAATGGATCGATACCCAGTTATAAGTAATATCTCATGTGGCAACAAAGGCCATCAGAATACATTTTATTGCTGTTAATACTTATTGCATAGTAGCCTAACACTGTCGGCTGCTATAATCGTGTTCTCGATTATTGGATGTCATTTGCTTCTACTGATGAAATATTGAAATTGTAAATTATAAAGATTTTCCTAACTGAACTAAAAGGTGTTTAAGAAGAGCTCCGTTACACATACATATAATTATTTGAAACGGAGGTCATTATAGTTGGTTCAACTCGGTTGTCAAGGCAGACTACAGTTTTCGTGCACAATTGAGTAGTTAACGACATCTCGCGAGAGTTTCCTACACATGTCAGCATGCGCCTTTTTGCTATAGTTTTAACTGTACAGAAGTGCTTCTACAACTGAACAAATCCAGTTAAAACTGCACATTTTGTGTACAACTGCACGTTAAAGCCCTGGCGCAGTTGAGGAAAGACTGCAGCTGATGTATCCAGAAATTTGGGATACCCACAAGGAAAGCATTGCAGAAACCCATTTTGGACATTGAATGTTATAGGCGTCCATGATGAACATCCAGACTCCAGAGCAAACGACCACCATCATCTGCCGTCCACTGAGAAAAGACTGAACCCCCCGAAGAACAACCGACATCTCCGAATGATGTTCGTAATCTCGTTAGCACGATGCCATGATCAACGGTGTCTAAGGCTGCGCTGACATCAACGAGCGCAAGCAGTGCGACATGTCTAGCGTCGAAGGCATCACAGACATCAGATATGAGCCTAGGATAACGGTTTCAGTTGAATGACTCTTCCTGAACCCTGGTTGTAACTTGGGCAAGAGGTTACTCGATTCCAAGTATGGCACTAATTGTCTAACTACTACCTTCTCGATGATCTTTGAGAAGAACGTCAAGTTGGAAATAGGACGATAGTGATTGATGTTATCCGTATCAAGTCCAGGCTTTTTAATCTCTGGCCATACGATGACGCGCTTTTGACTCTCAGGTAGGCATCCCTCCGCTAATAAGACATTAAATAGCTCTGCAAGGAATCGTAATGACTCATCTATAAATTCCTTCAGGAGAATAACCGGTATGGAGTCGAGTTTGCGTGTTTCTGAGACAGAAGAAGAGCTTTTAGTTCAGACTCCGTCACCTATTCAAACCTTTTAGAGCGACATTGGGCAACAGAGTACTCTGGTGGAGCCGCACCCTCAGTATCTCGGCGGACATCTGAAACTTTCTTTAGCAGGTGTATAAGGAAATCATCAGGTGGAAACACTGGTCCTTGTGAGCACCACAATCTGCCTAGGATAGTTGACAGATAGTTCCAGGGCCGCCGACTATCCTTCTAGTCACGGGCAATCAGACTCTCCCAGTAGTCCTACTCCTTGACCTTGAAATCTGATTACTTCTTCCTCAGAAGCCTGATCCATTCAATCGATCTTCTTCCAGACAACTCCTTCTGTATCGACGCTCAGAACGTTTGACTGTTCGACGCATTGCACTGCACCCAGCATCGAACTATGACTAAGCCAAATGATTTACAAAAGAGATTATAAGTTTTATTATAAAACACAACGTATAATAATTATTAAGCTATTACAATATTGCATGGGCGAACTAGACACATGAGAGCACTCGGGTAAAACAATCAAATATTAAACTCCGCTACGATAATAATGTTAGTCGGTTAATTTAAAATAATAATAATAATAGTTCGTTATTACTTTCCTTAATTTCGGTTTCTTTCTTCTCGTGCACTTTTCGTTCTTGCCGATGTTCCTGGCGCCTCCTCCGTTCCTTCTTCCTCCTCTCACGACCAACCGTTTCCTCTGACTGCTCCCGCCTGACTAACCATGCGTCCCTTCTCATCCCCTAGTTAAACCTTCTTCCTGGCTTCTAGCCACACAGGCCAGCGAGTTCTCCTCGAGCCTCGTCCGGCTGCTCTCTTCCTCCGGACGCTCAACTTCTTCCCAAACATGCATGGTAACTACAAACTCCTCTTGGTCAGTCCTGCCTGCCTCTTTCTATTCCTAAACCTATCCTCCCTTCCTGTGGCTGAATCCGTTGCTGCTGGTCAGCGCTCCTCTGACTCAACCCGTAACTATTTCTTTGTATGCTGCTTGCAGACATCTCCTTTCCTCCTTTTCTTCCATCCTCTGCAACCATCGTAACTGCCACTAAATGTAATCTCCGTCGCTTCTCCCTCCTAATCACCCTTACATTTATATAGCACCTTATTGCTTTGTGATAGAACCATGGAGTGAGAGCATTACTTCTTACACGCGTTGTACGCATCGGAAGAATCTAGTCGATTATGGAGCGAAGCGTTCTTTCATAGAGGTCGAATATGTCTGTGGCTGAGACACCAGTCCCTGCAGAAGCACAGCAACGCTCACTGTCTGTTAGACGTTGGAGAAGTTTGAGTGGTGTGGAATATCATTACACATTTTTACGTCTACATCTCTCTAGATTGTAAAAATTGCATTCCATATGTAAAAACTATGCGATAAAAAGTAGAAAGCAGTGGTGATTACCAATCCACATTGGTGGCAAGAGGTCAAAGGCAAAATGACACTTATTTTAATTTTACAACATCAAGAGTCATCTTATAACGTCGGTAATTGATATATTGTTGTAGCCTACTCATGTCGATAATTGACTGTTATTAAGACGTATTTACACAATAGTAGGGTCATACGATTGGGTTAACAAAAAAATGCTTACTTGTTTACTCTATTTATAAAATCAGCTGCCTCTGACGAAACAATAGAACAATTTGCAATGCAATGAAAAATTGACAAGATAGTATTTGAACGACACCTTTAATATGAGAACCACTTATCTATAGATAGCCAAGAGCATCAACTTAGTGAAATAGACGATCTCAAAAGTTTCTTTATATATAGCCGTGTTACATATTGCTTTAAAGGTGTCTAATAGCGACATAACTACGCCACTGGAGAGGTTCGGCCAGTGCCAGTCCAAAGCCTGGAAACATAGGAGGAGGGTTTGCAGATGTGTGTCTATACTCTGACAGTAAAAAGAAACACGAATAAAACGTGATGCACGAAACACAACAGAAAAGACAATACCGGTTGGGACGTCGCCCGGGTGACCAAGGTCCGCGTCTACAAGCGGGGAAATGGACTTGGGTCTAGAAATCGGCTACCGGAACAACAACGACAGCAGCAGCAGCAGCAGCAGCAGCCTCAGCAGCCGCTACTTCCATAGAAAACGGAAAGAAGGGAAGAGAGGCGTTAAAGGTTTTGAAGCGTACACTGACAATAAGAACATGGAACGTGAGAACACTGCATGCAGCAGGGAAACTGGAGCTCCTAAAGGAGGAAATGAAGAACTATCGCAGGGACATCTTGGGGCTTAGTGAGATGAGATGGACCAAATCTGGAGAGATAAACGGAGGGAGGTCATCTGGTCAGGACACGAGACCAAACATGAACTGCGGGAGTAGGATTTCTACTGAGCCAGAAAGCAAAAAGATCACTGCTTGGATATAATCGGGCCAAGATTGATGATGACCAGGTTCTCAGAAAGACCGTTCAACATCACGGTGATACAGATATATGCACCAACACCCGACAGCTCCGAGGAAGAACTGGAACAATTCTACGAAGAACTATGAAAAGCAATGGTAACCTAAAAGTGCCAAAGAAAGACGTCACAGTGGTAATGGGAGACTGGAACGCTAAGATCGGAGCAGACAGAGTAGGCTGGGAAGCAAACATAGGTAAGTTTGGTTATGGAGAAAGAAACGAAAGATTTTGCACAGCAACACGGCCTGTACATCTGCAATTATACTAAATTCCAGCAAAAAGGCAGCAGAAAATGGACATGGGCATCAGCAGATGGAAGAACTAAGGACATGATCGATTTGATACTAATAGATAAAAGGTGGATAACATCGGTTCCACTATGTCGCACCTTTCAAGGAGCGGATATAGATTCGGACCATAGCCTGGTCATGGCAAACATTAAACTAAAGTTAAAAAGCAAAACAAGGACATCGTTCGTGAAAAGAAGAGACCTAACCCAACTGAATAAGATGGGGTAAGAATTGAATATACCAAGTGCGTAGAGAAGATGCTAGAGATCTCGGAAGATATAGAAGCAGAAGGACTGGCAGAAAATACTGTGCGAACAGTTAGACAAATGATTCAAGAGGAAGACAAGGAGGAAGAATCAATCAGGAAGAAACGGATAACGCTGAAGACTATGGAACTGGTAGGAGAGAAACGGTGGCTAAAAATGAACAGAGGACACTCAGCAGAGAACGAAGCGCAATATAAGAAGAAATGCAACGAAATGAGAAAGGCAGCAAGAGCAGATAAAATGAAATGACTGGAAGACAGATGCAAGGACGTGGAGAAAATACCACGGAGAACATGAAACAAGAGACGTGTTCAACAGACAATGGCATCCTATATTATAGGCAAATCACAATCAGGGATGAAAACAACAAGGTACTCACTGAGGAGAAGGCAATACTCGAGCGGTGAACAAGATACTGCAGCAGCGTATACAATGAACACCGGGATGATACAACAGGAAAAGAATTAATCGGGACACTGGCTAAAATCACGCCGCAACAGGAAGACGATATCCCATAATAATTATGAAGAAGTAGAATGGGCGGTTAGAAGGCTGAAGGGGAAGAAAAAATCCGAGGATAGAGAATGTCACGGGGAAATGCTCAAATACGGAGGATCGCACATTATGAACCGATTACATCAAATCTGCAACAAGACATGACGAACGGGAATAGCACCAGAGGTTTGTAAGAATCGATTCTGATAACTATACAGTGTATACACAAGAAGGTAGGCTCACAAGATTGCAAAAACTACCGGACCATAGCACTGATTAGCCATGCGGGGAAAGCATTGATGATGATACTAAACAGGAGACTACTGGGGCTCATGGAAGAACATCTGGCAAATGAACAAGCGGGATTCCGAAAAGACAGAGGCACGGTACAATAGATCTATATATCTCTGAGGCTGATAGCAGAGAAAGCGAGAAGGAAGGGCGAGAAAATCTGCAAATGCTTTGTGGACTTCCAGAAGGCATGCTACAGTATCGACCACAACGTGGCTTGAGCGGTTTTGAAATCATATGGAGTTAATGAGAAGCTCATAGGAATCTTACGGGACATAAAATAATGAGAATGCTATGTCAGCAGTACGGCTTAAGAATGAGCTGGGAGAATGGTTTAGGACCAATAAGGGAACAAGACATTTCACTCGTAAGTGATTTTATTTTTAGGCCAAGCCCTAAAATGCCTATTTATAAACGACCTTATATAATATTTATGACACTAGCTCCGCAATTAAATACCTCGCATAAATTCTTGTTTCCTGCTCTTTCTAGCTGCCTCAACGTCACCGGCGGCTTAATATAGGAAGCTCCGTCTAGTAATAATATATATGATAAGGTCGTTGGCGCAACTCAGTCACCTGCAAACGGGAACGGACAGGTCGCTCTCTCCGGGTGCTACCATCGGAAGAAGCAGTTCCACCAATCGCTTTGCGTCTCTATCACCCTGTTTCAAATGGTCATCTCTTGAAAGAATCCAGAGCTGCAAGATAGCTTGTGCTGCTCTACTGGGTACTTGATTCAAACAATCAAACGGGAGCCACACTGTGCAATAACTGGTCTGATCCCCTCGTTTTTGGCAAAAACTGTGCTGGCTAAACCAAGAAGAGGTGGACGAAACACACAACATCACTAAGACGATTATATCCCGCATTGCGGATTGGCGATTGATGGGACTAAACCATTTCAGGAACGATGGATTAGACCTATCGTCATTCCGCATACATAGACCAACGAATTATGATTCTGCCAAATACTTGGCGTGCGTTATCAGTAGCCAGCAAGCTTGAAGAAAGCAGCCTCAAAGCAGCCATCCATCTTATAGTCAACGAGGGTAAGTCGGCGCTATTTTTGCACCATTGACATTGTGAGGTCGTCAACGATAATATCTAATATTCTTAAGCGGAATAGAAGCAAATTGGGTTCCTTACACACCTGGAAAACGGTTGCACATCTCTCTAAAAATAGAACAGACGCCAAACGATATATCAATATTAATTGCCTCACTACTATATCGCCATCATTGCAAAGGTTCAATTAGACACCCTTAAACGAGGAATTTAAAGGCTACATATAAAACATTCATGCTAAAACTAAAATTCCAGTCGACAACATTACTATTCCAATCCCAAACCGTGAGAGAAAAGGTGGGCGACAATTTTCATCCTTGATACAATACAGTGTCGCCAACCAAATGAATACAACACCAACTAAGAAATGCCTATTTATAAACGACCTTATATAATATTTATGACATAATATAATAATATACATATACATAATATAATAATATACGTTTATAAATATAAATATAAATATATACGCCCCCTCCGTTCTGCACAGAAGGGATTGCTATTGGTCCCTTTTGCACGAACTGCAACGATGCAGCATAGAGCCTTTTCTGTGATCGGCCCAGTTGTGTGGAATGAGCTTCCACAGGAACTACGTCTACTTGCTGGGGTTATTACTGGAACATTTTTTACTAAACTCAAAACTGTCCTTTTTTGCCGTGCTAGAGTCGGGAGCGCTTCTGAGTAGTCGCCTTGAAGAAGCGCTATATAAATTCTTGAATGAATGAATGAACTAAGGCAGATTTTGTTTTACGACAATTGCTCAGAACCATCGATTGAACCTTCATCGTCGCTAAGATATGTGAATTAATAACAGTAAACTTCGTGCACAGTTGAGGCAGAGCTGTCATTTGAATGGGGGCTCAGCGCATTCACGTTTTTTAGTCTCGGCATACGACGGTGGTGGGTCCGATCAATGATCAAAATATTAAAACTGCAATCGTTGGTGTTCATACTCATTCGATTCGTAGTTTGACTGATTGGTTTGTTGATTCACTGACTGTTGTATTCCATATGATGCCTGACGTTGTGTTGTTGTGTTTCTCGATGTATTTTATGACTATTTAGATAAACATTAATTGTCCAAAAACCTGCTATAGGCTAAACGAAAACTCAGATGGCTTGAACATACAGGAGAGGATCCAAGGAGCCAATCCGGTCATGGCTCCCCATTTCAAAAGTGCGTAGGACGCGGTCCCCCATTTATTTCCAACAAGCATCAAATCAATGCAGCGGGAGAGAAACGTAGAATACGACTACTAGAGAGGTCACAGTATATTGTCAGAGAGATTACGTCGACCAGACGACTGATGACTAAATAAAGTCATAAGTAAAGTTATTTTGGCAGGGAAAATTATTATATTTTCCAGACATTTCTACCAAACGACTAAAAAAGGTCATCAGCTTTTTTCTGGAAGAGATCACCGAACATTTTGGTCCCTTTCGAAAATTTCTGTATCCGACCATGCGGACATTTACAGAGAATACCAGTTGGAAGTACGCACCAAGTCCTGCGATGCACTGATTCCATCGTCAAGAGATCATTGTGATTGGCCTAAATTGAATGCAGTGTCGCAGTTGTGCTGTGCTCTATTAATTGCTAAGTAATTATTGGTCCATAGTTGACGCTAAACACCTTTATGTTGTGGATATCTAATCCTATATAACAATAAGTGTCTGCGAGAGCTATCATAACTCTAGATCCTTCATTGCAACGTTTGTGTTCAAATGCATTTCAGTAAAGGTCTTCATTACGCCAGCAAAGACTGTTAAAACAACTTGAAATGATTTCGGCCAACATTGACAGACTTTCTTGCATATGGTATGATGAGGATCGACGATCTTGCAACTTTAAGATCTCGCTAAATAAATGAGGATTATCAGTCTCGGATTGCTGTGCAAAAACCATTCAATGTTATGACAATAATTGTACGCTTACGTCAGGACTTTTCGGTCGACTTTTCACACCTTTTAAACGGTGCCAAAGTGTGCTATTTGAACGGACCACAACACCGTGATAATTAATTTTTTTAGCAAATTTGTAACTGTAACAAGACATTTGTCGTCCAGAGGGTTATAATCCGAAACCTGTGTTCTACAAATGGGTGTCTTTAGTTCTCAGCCGTCAGGCAGGTTCATAATTTGTCCAATGACGCCACGCATAAATATCTGTTATGTGCATCCTTTTTTAGACCTCTGTAACCGTCCTTTGTCATCATTCAGTCCAGTGGCATTGTTATTTAACATAATTATTTCTCGGGATGAGTAGGGAGGTGGTTTTCCGTTGCCTTCCTCCGGGTGTTTTTAGAGAGACACCAACTCTCAGCGTCGATGTCCTCTATTTAAATGGGTGTGGGTCTATGCAAATCACTGCCAACCCTGGATAAACGAGGAGAATGATCCAAACAAGATGTCAATCAGAGTTCAAGATAATAAGTATATATTGACCATATCTGAAGAATTAGAACGAGCGTTTTAAGTTCAGCACGCGTTTGACATAATACGAAATGGATAGAAGTTAAGTGGCGTTTCAGCAGATGTACATAATATGTACTATATTATAGTACGATGACAATACAATGTAAAGGTGTCTAAGCCTTGTCTTGTGAAATAGAGGTAGCAGAGACGTCGTGCCAACTGCAGAAGCGGATAGTGTAATAATAATAATAATAATAATAATAATAATAATAATAATAATAATAATAATAATAATAATAATAATAATAATAGGGCCGTTCCAGACTGTGATTTTATATTAGGCGGTAGTGAAGTCCCTGAGGGATCCTGTGTACCTCGGGGTAAAAAAAAATAAAAATTTAAAAAAATAAATAATAATAATAATAATAATAATAATAATAATAATAATAATAATAATAATAATAATAATAATAATCACGACAATTTATATGGCGCAGTAACACAGCCTCACAAAGCAGCTGAATCCATCAATGTGTATAAGACAATTATAAGGTTTAGTCTTATAATAAAATGTCGAAAAGCTCGCCAGTTCAAAAGATGAAGGGAAGATTATGTAGAAAAAAGCCGGAGCAAGTCACGCAGTTCAAGATCATGTGACGATTATTAACGGTCATTGTTTATATTATAACATAAAAACGTAGGATTGATATAGCCTCAGCGATGTTTGGAAGATCGAGTAGACTGTGGCTGTCGAGTAACAGCAACAAGAACAAAAATAAAGCGGAACGAGGAGATGTTGATGAAAATGTCGGTGGAGGAGTATCTGCTGTCGAGGCGCGAAGACGGTCGGTGTTGGTTGAATGTATTTCCTGAAATTCATCTGCAGTGAGGGATGGAGTTTCAGTGAAACGAAAAGAACGGCCGAGGAGACCATTCTCTCGCCTCAAAACTTGGACGACTTTTCGTAACTGTAATAGTATTAGTTAGTTAGTGCTTTCGGCAAGCGACAAGCGACTTTCGCCTCTCGCCATGATGGTTTTCTTGGCAGGATACAGAGGTGGTTTGCCATTGCCTTCCTCTGAGACAATTATGGGTGAGCAACTTGTCCAAGGTCGCTACGCAGCGGCTTGAGGTAGGTTCGAGAACATACCGCCTAACCACCTCGTCCCATACCCTGCAGGAGCAGGGAGTTGTTTTAGGCTAACCCATAGCCGGATGCAGATTCACGTCATGCCCAGGACCTGCCGGCTGCAGTTTAACGTCATACCCAGGACGCGGCTGCAGTTTAACGTCATACCCAGGACTTTGTAATAGTATAGTATAGGTCAAATAATTGTTCGACCAAAAAGATGTCGAGTATGGACTCCTCCTCCTTATCGTCCTCCTCCTCTTCTTCCTCCTCTCCTCTTATTCTTCTTCCTCCTCCTTATCGCCCACCTCCTCCTCCTCCTCCTCTTCTTCTTCTTCTTCTTCTTCTTCTTCTTCTTCTTCTTCTTCTTCTTCTTCTTCTTCTTCTTCTTCTTCTTCTTCTTCTTCTTCTTCTTCTTCTTCTTCTTCTTCTTCTTCTTCTTCTTCTTCTTCTTCTTCTTCTTTCTTCTTCTTCTTCTTCTTCTTCTTCTTCTTCTTCTTCTTCTTCTTCTTCTTCTTCTTCTTCTTCTTCTTCTTCTTCTTCTTCTTCTTCTTCTTCTTCTTCTTCTTCTTCTTCTTCTTCTTCTTCTTCTTCTTCTTCTTCTTCTTCTTCCACCTCGTTCTCCTCCTCCTTCTCTAAAATCAATCATCAATCCTGTTTTTTGTTGGAATTATAGTTTTACACAAAAAATACGTTGCTGCTTTTATTTTGGCAATGGGCTGGTCAAAATAGGAGGTCGACAATGATGATCTTTGATTATAACAAATGTGGGTAAATTAATGATACCATCAAATCAATGCATAGTAATAAATTAAATTTATAATTACTCAAACTCGTGACTATTCGAAATGTCACGGTGCCAATCCAAAGTCTGTAGAACAGAGGAGGTCGACGCTAATCTTCTCATGACACAGTCTCGATGCTGATCAACAAAACAGTTCAGCAGAACTTCAGCAACAGCCTTTGTTAGCGAAACAAGTTAATAAACTAGGAATTATTTTGATGTATGGACTTAGTTTAGTCGAAGTTATTACAGCTCAAAGACGTTGAAAGAAAACGAAAATATTATGATGTCCTTACACACCTGGTACACGATCACAAATGACGCTATAAATTCATCTCCCAGGAGTTAAACACTGAATTAAACACCGACACTGTAATGTCATACGATCACGTTAGAATTTTGTTAAGATAATAAACACTGATAATATTATATTAAACACTGACTAAACACTGATTTTTATTTAATGAGCTATGTTATGCAAAAAATAATTTTTCAATGGAAAACGGTATCTGTTGTCATAAGCCCAAGTCAAGATTAACCTGGATCCATCCATCAACACTGATAGCCGTATTATGCCAAACACATTTTTGCGACGGCAACGGCCCCTGTTGTCATAAACCCTCGTCAAATCTAGATCCATCGCCACCTGGAATCACCCATGGCCACCTCGTCAAGCTGGTCCACTCGATGCCGAAACGTTGCAGACAAGTGTTGAAGAACAAGGGCTGGCCAATAAAATATTTGTGCATCACTGACACACAGAAACGGTCTTTTTCAATGCATGTAAATCAGAAAGAGGGTTTACGAGCACACATACCGGTTATTTCATCCCAACACATTACACTATGCACATGCAGAACAAGCATTAGCATGTAACAATCCAGTATGGTCTTCTCATGCTGGTATAGTCTCGAGGTGATAAACATACTTTCTTCATGTCAATTTTTTCTTAAAAATATGAAAGAAGTGAAATTCAGCTATATCCGGTGTTCAAAATGTCCTCCTTGTTCACGGACACACGACCGTAGACGTAGACGCTACTGTTTGATGGTCCGGTCGATGATCACTTGGTCAAGCATCCGCCACTCTTCAATCAGACGCGCCCTACGCCCTACGGTTATCGATGTCATGAATACGCGTGATCGGAAAACGCGCCCCTCCAGTAAATGCATCTGGTACTCCGGTTCGAGGTCTGGACTGCTGGGCGGCCACAGCTGCGGGTTATGAAGCCGAGTGTCTCCCGGGACAACTACTACGTCTACGGTCGTGTGTTCGTGAACAAGAAGGACATTTTGAGCACCATATATAGCTGAATTTCACTTCTTTTCAGGTTTTCCATGTTGGAAAGTTCAATTTTTTGGTGCTGCATTTTAAACGCTCATAAATTTGACAAACTCACGAATATTACTAATCGGCTTTAGGATCTCGTGCAAATATGGTCACTCTTGCTCTGTTTAAAATTTCAGACAAATCCCAAGAGTTTTGACCGAGTTATTACACTTTTTGTGGGGGCTACTTTTAATCCGGACACAGTGTATAATTGCCAACCATGCGAAATTTGTCCAAGAAAGCCATTGCATCACATATGACGAATTTCTTTATTTATTGCGTCATCCTAAAGTGTTTTAAGGGTATCTAACGACATGATAGCATGCGTAAAGCTCTTCTTAAGTTCATCAGCCACTAGTCAGGTTCTAATGCAAAATGCCGTCACTCCATCGTCCGTTGTCCCTTCTTCTTGAGTTTTTGACATCCGTCCTCCATCGTCCAGTCCAGCAACAACTGTCTCGGTCTTCCTCTTGTTCTTTTCTCCGCCATTTTCAATCGATCACTATCCTTAGCAAGGAATTTCCTTCTTGTGTGTGTCCAATCCATATTCTTTGCATTTCTTTTATCCTTCTTATCAGTGTCTTTCTTCTTCAATTCTTCCCAGCTCTTCTCCGTTTGTTTTATGTTCTGTCCAGCTGATCATATCCATTCTCCTCCATGTCCACATTTCAAAAGTCTCCAGTCTTTTTATATCTTCTTTCCTCATGGTCCATGTCTCTGAGCCATAAAGCACCACACTCCACACAAATGACTTTATCATCCTTATCTTCAAATTTTAGATCATTTTTCCTCTCAGTGGTTCTCTCCTCTTCGTGAAAGCCTCTTTTCCCATTGCAATCCTTCTTCTGATTTATCTATGGCACATGTCGTCTGTCGTAATCATGCTTCGTAAATAGCAGAATCCCTTCACTTGTTCTATTTGTTTTCCTTCTATTTTAATGCTGATTTTCGTGTCTTCTCCTTTACATATCTTCAATACTTTTATCTTCTTTATAATTGCTCATTCTCATTACATTATATAAAAGAAAATCTAGCAGCACAGAACATGGATAATAATTATGAGAGATGCGGTGGATAAAATCAGAAACCGAGCAAGCTGGAGACGGCATATTGAGGCCTCATCGTTGGCGTAGGACATGCGCCTGACGGAGGAAGAAGAAGAAGAAGAAGATTCTCATTCCAAATTCATTGGATAGTTTGTTCAGTCTGTCCATCATTTCTTGTAGACCTTTCTGACTTCTCGCCATCGTTGCTTGGTCATCTGCAAACCTTAGCGCCTTAATCCATCTTCATCCAACCTTTATCCCTAAATTCTTCCAAGTCCTCTACTGCCTTTCTAACCTGTTCCTCTGCGTAGATGTTAAATAATAGGGGTGACAACGGGCATCCTTGTCTCACTCCTCTACACACTTTTCCTGGCTCTGAGTACTCCCCATCGCTTCTGATTCTTAGCTTCTGCCCCAAATGAGTCTCCCATCAATCTTCTGTCTCTCCAATCTATTCCCATCCTCCTCAATGCATACAGTATATAGCTTCATCCAGTTAACGCTATCAAATGCTTTTTAATAGTCTACAAATCAAATGTATGCATTGTGTCAATTCTGGCAGTTTCTTTCTCTTAGTACTCTCAATGTTCCGATTGCATCTCTTGTTTACATACCATTCCTGAACCCACACTGATCGTCTCGCAGTCCTCCTTTGACTCCGTCTTTGCCTGCACTCTCTTTGCCAGTACTCGTACCATGATTTTTGATGTATGGGCGAGCAAGCTAAAGGTTCTGACCTCTTTAACTTGTGTTGTATTGTCGTAACATAGCGTGGAATTGAGAGGGTGGCACCATCGGTCCAAAGATTCAGAAAAACACAGGACACATTATTATGTTCTTGCACACCTCAAATATAGTTACTAGTCATGCTATAACTATGCTTTGTCGCTAATGAATTGGACTTGTTCTCAGATTGAACATTTTGCAGCCTTTTTCATTGTGTAGCACTAGCGGTAGCATTAGGCCTATGCCATGTCTAAATAATCAAGGACTGACATTACAACATTATTGCCCTATAAATTGAAAGAAGCGCTGCTTTGACGCCCCCCCCATCTATAGCCTACGTCGATTGAGTAACTCAATCAGGGTTGGGGAAAAATATTGGGCTCAAACGGTCATCCAGCAGCAGAGACCATGCGAGATCACCATTCTAACCCAAATTTTAATGAAACGTATACCTAGTAAGCAGAACAAAGATGACTGAAGTCGCCCTCATCGTTTCTCCTGGCTTGTGATAAGCACGTCTAAAGGGCATTATATTGGCAGTTCCGGGTTTATTTATCATTTAGTGATAATTTAAGAGAGAAACGAAACCTTTCATTGACTTATTGGTAGAGCTCCTCTTTTAACTGAGTTTCCGGCTGCCTATGCAGAATTTCTAGCATAACTGTGAACTGTTTTTTGGATGTGCAAACACATCATTTTGAGTCGAGCGTTTTCAGTGTCTTATGATGGTCTTTGTAGTCGACCTCGGAGCATCCGCGAGGCATTATTATTATTATTCAAACAGCTTAAAGACTCTAATGGTGTGACCTGCATTATTGTTCTGTATTGCAATCAAACATTTACAAAGCCACTCGATTTAAGGTAAACAGCACAGCGGCGCAAGGCCCCATGAGGAGAAGCAGGCTTTGAGAAGAGATAAGGGAGAGTAGTCAGACAGACAGACAGACAGACAGCGGGACAGACAGACAGACAGACAGACAGACAGACAGACAGAAGTGTAGAACGAACAGTAGGAGAAAGCGCACAATGTAATTATGTATGTACGGAGATGTAAATCTATAATCGTGGATTTTACTTCTGCTAATTATAGTTCATCGAAATCATGCTTAGTATCTAGGGATCAATTGGTTCAAGATATTCTGAGCAATAATATGCCTTAATTTATTAAGAGATAGTTACATTTATTCGGGTGTTTAACGACGACCGTTGATTTGTCGATGTGATATTGTTTCAAGCACTGCAGAAAGAGACCATAGCACTTTCCAACTCTGACATTGCCCATACGTTGGTGCTGCAAGTCCCGATCCACGATTACAAAGGAAGGAGACGCTAATAACATTTGCATGAACATAATATTATCGTCGCTAAACAACATCTAGCCATCAAAACGCATACGAACGTGTGGTTTATAAAATAATATTTGTTATCAGAGTCGCTAAACGAATAATTTAAATAGCACTGGATTGATAAAACTTCGCTATTCGTCGGCGAATCAGATGCAGTTTCCTGTCTTTACATAATTACGTATCAAATGCAAAATTCTTCAACATCAAATAAATGCTAAATGCAAATGCTAAATTCGTCAACATCAAAGACTTGTTTCAAGAAATCCAGTCGTTGGCCACACAATCATGATGAAGATGAAAATTTTGTATGTCACTCAACTGACCGTCATTGGGATGGATTTGATTGTGATGATTTAAGCACTTCATTATCATTTCCGAGAAATTAATCTCGTTATTTTCTGTCGTCTGTCGTCTGCTCTGATCTGCCTCATTGAATCCTGGGATTTACACAAAGTGAACCCTGTCAGGAGGTTGAGCGATGATCCTAACTTTCTTATCTCATCTTATCTGACCATTTATAAAGCGCTTCTCGCAGCAAGAGCCTTTCAGGAGCGCTCCCAGTGCGTTTAACTCTGTGAACCATCCAGTAACCATAAATACACATCGTGTGCTACCGACGACATAAAGAATAATTTGCAAGATGCTATTCGCCAACACAATCGTATAGACGGATGATTTGAAAAATCTCGCGCATGGTCGTAGTAAGGCTTGTTCAATAATATTATGTTCGGCCGCTCAGAAGCGCCACACTTTAGTGGATGGAAAGAAACGATGATGGGATGAGACGAAGAGAGGAAGAGGTTGGAAGAGAGTGAAGGTGTAAGTCCCATATTTCTACTGTACAGTCATTGATCCATTTCGTCATTTGAACGTCAAAATTTTGATGTTAAAGAAATACGAGCAAACATTGTTCTTACACACCTGAAAAACTATTAAGAATTACGCTATAAATTCAACAGATGTCTTGCAAAGCCAACTTATTTAGGACCAATATCAATGCTTTTTCAACCATAATATCATGCATGGAAATGAAATGGTGGAATCACGTGCGACATAGATTGCACACGCGTTCTGAAATGGTTTATTTCTGGTCCAAACCACGCACAGTCTTAGAACAAGACATGCAAAGAAAACAATGCTGCAGTTGGTTTTTTATGTGCACTTGTTATAGTGTTCCTTCAAAAATATAACTACTCAGAAGCGCTCCCAACTACAGCGCAGACACTGAATCGCAGCTTCACGCCGAAGCGCTGAGCAATTGCAAGTGAAGGACTTGCCCAAATTAAGGTCCCTACGCGGGATCGACTGTAGAAACCTGCCATTACGCAAATTCCAACTTAGATAAACAGTGTATTTCCAGGGTTTAGGCTGAGGCGATGAAGATGACATTGAGGCGAAAGTCGCTTCCGATGTCATGAGCATTAACATGACAACCCCAGTCACCCTTGTCATCCACACGTAGCATTTGAAGACATTGAATCATAGGCAAAAGTTCGAATACATCCACACTCATATAATCCATGTCAATGACCTAATCCTCGCCTGCTCCATATCCATTTGACATCAACCCCACCATGTCCAGTCGTTCAATTATCTCAACGGTCATCTAATGATACACCGTCCTACTCTTACTGGTCAACAGTCGCACGTTCTTTTATCATCGGTGTTCAAATGTCTTACTGAATGCCAGATCAATGTCATTTAGGTTGATTGATTGATTGATGAATATTCTTTTCATTTGCGTTCTTCAGAAGTAAGTGTGTTCTCATGTTCGTATAACCAATTTACTGGTAAAAAGAATCATTTGTTTGTAATACAGCGCTTTCAATATCGCCAATTGGCTTTTCTCACAGTTAATGAATTATAGCTCTTTGTAGATTCGTGGGCTCTCTTACTGGAAATGTAGATGAAATTTAAATGCATATTTCGCTCATCTCTACTTATTTTTTCAGTGTTATCTTATTTAAAGGTGTCTAATTATAACCTATTTTCCAACAGCTTCGCTCTATACGCTCTATAAAAATTCTTTAACGTTGCACAGGGGTCAAACTTAACCTTTGCTGGTCTAGTAAATCAAGGTGCGCATCAAACTTGAAATAAGTCTTTCCTAAGCCGGAGTTTATTTTAGGAACAATTGTGATAGAGCTCAAAAAATTGTTATGCACACAAAAAAATAAAACGAAGATAAATGTGTAAAGACTGTCAATGATGATAATGGAGGAAGGTTATTGAGTTTAAAACATGCTGTTTCGTTATTTATTTATAGCAACGATGTAAACGGATCTAAGTGTGCTCAATTCAAATCCATCACCTGCAAACGTTTAATTACATTGTATTTATATTCGTGAGCATTGAGCTCAATTACGTTACAAGAAGGCCAATGCGCTTTGCATTTTCCTAACCTTGCGTGATGTTAATATTAAAATAGAACTACTATAGCACCTCTGTTCAATTACTAAGTGACTAATTATGCTAAATTGAATTGGTGATATTCTGTTTAACAACGCCACCGCACTTCATTACAAAGCTCACTAGCGTCGCCCTACTTGTTTCTCCGACCTTGAGACTGGCACCGTCGAAGTGGTTAGGCCTAGTAGGCCTATAGTGGCGTTGTAAATCGCATTTTGACAATAGATAATTTTAGGTAATTTTGTAATTAGTTCACTTATTATATGAACAACCAATTCAAATTATGCAGAGTGGTCAAATACTATTAGGATGAAAGTGTATAAACGCTTTACCTATTTATCACCTTAACTGAGCTTTCAAATATATATCCGCTGTTGAATATGTTTAAAAGGTGTCTAATATATATTGTATTGTTTTGTATCTGAAAACTTATAACGCGCAGCAACATCCTTAATAATGTGTCATTTCCAATAGATAAACAATAAGTATATTAGCGTTGAGCAACTTTCTCAATCTAGTATAAAATATATCTACGAACTTCCCCATGTATGACAGGGCTACTGTGATAATGGTGAAGTCGTTACTATGCTGGCTCGCGGTGTAAGTCTATATTTAGATACAATATCTTATAAAAAGTCTAATATCGACACCCTCCTTCTTTTTCCATCGGCATGGGTCCGGCACAATCCAAAGATTTGTTGGCTGGTTCAATCAGTCAGTCAAAATTAATCAGTCAGTCAGAATTAATCAGTCAGTCAGAATTAATACGTAGATATTACACTGCTTTCCCTAAAGTTAAAGGTTTGCAATAAATTCTTGAGTCTAAAAGAATAAACTGTTCGCCCCATGCCGCAATTTTTATCTTTATCAAAATGATATTTAAACCGGATAGAATTTAAAATAACTAAAGTATTTTAATTGATTAGGCCTACTTAAACATTTTATGCCGAATCGTTTCATTGACTTCGATGTCTATTGAAGATTGGAGTCAGATAACAATAAATACAGGACAAATTACTTAAAGCCTCACTGGCTATTCAAACTTTTTTCTTTCGTGATGTCCAGATTTGAGGGTGCATAAATGATGACATTCAGTGTTCAATGCCAAATGCACCGTTGGAACTCATCTAACGAGGCTCAGGAAATTAAGCTGGAGCCATGCTTCTGCAAAATATCTAGTCAGAGATGCATACGTTTTGCAGGTATGTAAGAACACCATAATTTTAAAACAATTCCATGGCCCTGCAACTATTTAGAGCTGTAATGATGTCGACCTCACAATGTCAATGTTGCCGGTTCATAACATTCTTTTTTTATTAGCACCCTACTGTGGGGAGGGTCGTTGTTGGCTTCATGCATAGCTAGGTATTTGATCAACAATGACATGTTAAAGATGATTAGTGTCGCATCCATCCGTGTTTGCGACTGATACTGTCACGGGCAGGAGACTGATGGATTTGTGTAATTTTGCAATTATATGAAATGGTAACAGCAGTACCATTATAATGGTGCCAGCAGTACCATTATAATGGCACCAGGAGTATCATTACAATGGTGCCAGCAGTACCATTATAATGGTGCCAGCAGTACCATTATAATGGCTTCACGACGATATATTTTTCGCCAAAAGGAGACAGAGTTTTTGGAGCACCTCGTCGCCCGAAATGAAAAGAACCCAAAACTTCTCTGGGTAAAGCCTCCCTCTCAACTGCCGCTCCGGCCTTCTCTGCCCATGACTTTCTTAAGATGATGACTTCCTTAAGATGATGACAGAAAAGATTGCGAGTCTTCGTGCATCCACTGTCGACGTTCCTTTACCTCAACTTTAGAAAACATAAATACAAGTTTGACTGCTTTCGCTCATAATCGAGGATGAACTCCGTCGGGTTATCAACTCTTCGGACCAGAAATCATGTGAACTTGATCCACTTCCTCCGTTTGTTGTTGTTAACATTTTAGATGACATTGCTCCATTCTTAGCTTACATGTTTAATAGGTCCATACTGAAGGTCATCTTCCAGCATATCAAACACGGGCTATCGTTTTCTCCACTCTTAAGAAAGCCAGCAATGACCGGCGCGTTATGTTATAATATTATAAGGATGGCACTCGACATAATTATGGATAGTTTATATAAAAAAATATAAAAATAGTCGGTTACAATAAGTTATACCAATCGCCTTTAGACACCCTTTCAAACATATCAACCGCTTTTATGTAACGATAAGACGCGATGGGTAATTAAATATTCTCAGGCTTTGTATTGTTAGTAACGGAAATGCAGTTTGTCAGCTTAACTTAATTAATGGTGACCGTGGTTAATTTAAGGGGTAGAGTGGAATACCATCAGCCATTTCTAAAAGAGATGCATTATGCCAAACTAATTTTTTTCCAAGGGACACGGCCTCTGCTGTCAAAAGCCCTCGTCAAATCTGGATCCATCCATCCATGTAAAGACTACGCGTGATACGCATTTAGTCCAAAGCAAAAGCTGTCGGAATAGGTATAGGTGGCGTTGCAACGCGATAAGTGCGGCCTGGATCCTCTCACTAATGTGCCAGGCATCCAGTCTTTGTCCATAAAAAAACCGATAATATGAATAGCCAGCTTTGAAAAGTTCATCCGAAAACGCTTTTCAATAACCCCTTCGTTTTTCTTAAAGTTATCTTCTCTCCGGTTAAAAGATGTTCAGTTCTATGTAAATTTCATTAGTTGATTCCGCAGCAAATCTTGGACTTCGATTATTCGAGTTAATCTCAATTTAGTGAATACCATTCCAAATTTTGAGTGATTATCTACATGAGAAAATTAATTGCACATAAAGTTATAAGTTTTATTTAGAAAGTTGAAATGCTATCTTGATTCAAGTCATTCAAATTCGATGCTTTAGTACACTGAAAAAAAGACATTTCTGCTAAAACCCTATTGAAAATGAAGTGTATCGGTTAATTACATTATAACACTTATAACTAAAGGTCGTATTTTGTGAATAAATAGCTTGCGTCGTTGCTGTAGATGGCATTTTGTGTCTTGGTCAGATCCATAAATATTTGATTGGTGTTATAAATGGAACAGTTTTCTTTGGCACGATAAGTATAGCATTGCTATTATTGATACACTTATGTATTGAACTTTTGTAAGAGAAAGTGCTTATTGGGATTACTAATGCAAATTAGTTGTATGAGACAAGCAAATTAGTTGTATGAGACAATCAATGTACAATATTATACTCTATACTGTATGATGTATAATTATAAGATCCTTTTATCATAGTGTGCAAGCTTGAGCGAGTGTCAGATGAACTATTCTGTGTTGTCCAAAATTTGAATGTCTTTGGAATTGTGAAGCTCCGTTTAGACACCTTTTTTGTTGGTGTTATTTGGAAGCTATAAGTTTCAATTTTTTTTGGCAAAACTGTTTTATATAATGCAAACGGCTCTTGTTGCCTTAGGATGGTAACTCAGCCACTGGTTGCACTCTGCCAGTGCCAGTCCCAAACCTGGATAAAGGTGGATGGCAACGCTATTGGTCTTTGTTACCACACAGTGACGTTAAACTGCAAATACATACATACGCCATACATGTAGGATGACTTTAAACTTCAGAATAATTCCTCGGTTTTCTCTTGCCTCACATCCTTCCTATTTTCTCGAGATCGATTGCACTGGGAGCGTTTTTGAATGCAAACGGAAGGTCTTTATAAAGCTGCATTTTAAATGGTCAGAGAGAATTGAATGCAGTCGCAATACATGGTCCATTAATGCAACGGTGTCTTTCCCAAAGTTTATGTTAATTAATCTCATACAACTGACTAATAAAAACCATGACGACCGTAGACATGAACTTAGACGTAATAAACAATCAAAATAAAATATTGCTGATCGAAGTCTGATGATCAATGAAGAATATGGCTCTGTCTTCAGAGTTTATTACTTTGAGATGATTATATGTTTAGCGTTGTTATGCAATTATGCACAAGTTAAGCATTCTGCATACAGTCAAATATGAATAATAATATTTGACGATGTCGTATAATTGCTGTTACCATAAATTATGGATTGGCGACAATCACAGTTTGAATGTGATTTCGATTAGGGAGAGCGTGAAACTGGAAATGAGAGTGAGAGCGCAATAGTTTCTATATTATATAACTTTATAACAATAACTGGAATTGTTTTAAAGGTGTCAACTGACACTGACTTCTGCCATTAATTTTGTTAGGCCTTACCTAAAAAGTCACTTTTGTTTTCTTTCGTTACGTCTCGCTTTGGAGAATTTCTTTCGATTTATCATTTTGCACAAAAAAACAGTTAACTTATGGACAGACAGAATTCAATTGTATTTGACCATTTACACTTCTCACAGCAAATGCTTTCTTGCAAAGTTGAAGAAGTTTGAAGTTGAAAAGTTTTTATTTAAACTGCAAGTTATAACTTACATTATAATTTAGACACCTTCAGACCTTAAATAAACAAGGTTCTAAATAAAGCAATGTCGCTTTTCAATGCAACACACTTCCTTGATGATTGGAACTGCTGTCATTTTAGCATAATGGAATAATTAGATTAATAAATAATAACTCGTTAACTGCTCGTATTTTGGCAGGGTCAGTCCCATGGCTGCGAAGCAGGAGGGCAACGTCAATTATGTTCTGTAATCTCACTGTGTAGTCAAGCTAAGAAAAGACTGGTAAGAGCACTGATCTTCTCGGTGGTCCTATATGGATGCGAGACATGGACAAAGACACTGGATATGGTTAACAGATCATTCCAGAGCCGCCAACTATCCTTAGAGTCACGGGCGATCAGGCTATCCCAACTCCTGCTCCTTGACCTTGAAATCCGATGACATCTTCCGCAGAGGCCTGATCCACTCAATTCGATTCTCTTCCGGACTACTCCTTTTGTATCGACGCTCAGATCGTTTGACTGTTCGACGCATTGCTCTGCATTCAGCATCGAACCATGGAGTGAGAGGGCACGCCGACAAAAGCGCGCAGGACAAAAGCGCGCAGACAAATGCGCGCAGACAAATGCGCGCAGCGACATATGCGCGCAAGACAAAAGCGCTAATCGACAAATGCGCGCAACAGGAACAATGAAATCGAAATTTCGAGCCTCATTCAGTTTTCATTTCACCTATAGAGAACCTTCATCCGGCTTCCATTTCATCTATAGAGAACCTTCATCCGGCTTCTATTTCATCTATAGAGAACCTTCATCCAGCTTCCATTTCTCTGACCCTCATCCAGCTTCCATTTCACCTATAGCGAACCTTCATCCAGCTTCCATTTCTCTGACCCTCATCCAGCTTCCATTTCACCTATAGCGAACCTTCATCCGGCTTCCATTTCACCTATAGCGAACCTTCATCCAGCTTCTATTTCATCTATAGAGAACCTTCATGCAGCTTCCATTTCTCTGACCTTCATCCAGCTTCCATTTCACCTATAACGAACCTTCATCCAGCGTGAAGGCGTATATTTTCGTCGTCGCGATCGATAAGCTGCGGCAAGAGAGAGGTCTTAAACCTTACGCCACATGCTCTTTTTCATCTACTTTTAACAACCGTCTCTGACGATGTTGTGGTTATATTAAATGGTCATTCTAATACTGTTGCGCGCATTTGTCGGTTCGCGCTTTTATCTTGCGCGCATATGTCGCTGCGCACATTTGTCTGCGCGCATTTGTCTGCGCGCTTTTGTCCTGCGCGCTTTTGACCGTGCACCAGTGAGAGCATTGCTTCTAACACGCGTTGTGCGCATCAGAAGCATCTCGTCGATTATGAAGCGTGAAGTTCTTTCATAGAGGTCTGTGAATGAGAGACCAGTCCCTGCGGAAGGCCCAGCAAAGCTGTCTGTAAGACGTTGGCAGAGTTTGAATGGCGTGGGATATCATTACACATTTTTACCTCTACAGCTTCCTAGATTGTAAAAAGTGCATTCCATATGTAACAACTATGCGATAAAAAGTAGAAAGCAGGAGTGGCAAGTAACTCCCATTGGTGGCCTGGGGTGAAAGGCAGAATGACACTTATTTTAATGTTACAACATCAAACGTCATCTTATGACATCGGAAATTGATATATTGTTGTAGCCCACTCATGATGATGGTTGGCTGTTATTAAGACGTATGTGCACAACAATACGGTTATACGATTGGTTTAACAAAGAATATAATATACTCACTTATTTAATCATTTATGACATCAGCTGACGTTGACGAAAGCATAGAAGAATATACAATGCAATGAAAACAATTGACATGATAAAATTATAGCATCCGAACGACACCTTTAATAATTATGAGAACCAAAAATAATCTACACATAGCAAAGAGCTTCCCTTGTAATATTTAACGGTTCATGATAATGCATCATATATTTCCGTGCGATATGTTGCTTTAAAGGTGTCTAATAGCGACATAACTACGCCACTGGTCAGGCTCGGCCAGTGCCAGTCCCAAGGAAGGAAAAAGAAGGAGGGTTTGCAGATGTGTGTCGATACTCTGGCAGAAACAAAGAAACACGAATGACACTTGATGCACGAAACACAACAGAAAAGACAATACCGGCTCGGACGTCGCCCGGGTGACCAAGGTCCGCGTCCCCAACCGGGTACCGGGGTTGGGTCGAGAAACCGGCTACCGGAACAGCAACAACGACAGCGGCAGCGGCGACAGCAGCAGCAGCAACCACTACCACCATAGACACCGGAAAGAAGGGAAGAGAGGAGTTAAAGATTTTGAAGAGTACAGGATTTTTCCATCGATCCCTATCCTGAGCAAGGAATATCCTCTTAGCGTGTGGCGAATCCATTTAATTGGCCTTTCTCGTTTCGCTAAACGTGTTGTTATTTTGCAAAATTCTTGACTCAGTAAATTGATTGATTGATTGATTGATTGATATAATGTATTACACCTATCCTAAAAAAATTCAGCTTGTTACGAGCTTTTTCCAGGAGATAACTAATGACCTGGAAAAATGACGGCCATTTTGGACGCCATCTTGTTTTTTCAGAAATAGCTCTTGAATTATCGTTTGACACTTTGGTATCTCATTCTACTTATAATTATGCCCATACCTCTCCTGAAGTATTCAGGTTGTTATGGGCTAAATCCACATTTTGATTTAATGTTCTTGAAATACAGTCAATGGAAAAAAAACTGGAAAATTACCCCTCCTTTTTCAACTGACACTATTTCACATTTTTCTTAGATTTTTCTTCCTGAACTCAAAATATCTTGCTTTTGACTTTAGCGCCAAAATGAACCATACTGAGTGGTCAATAATTAATGATCCAATGCCGGGTCACGTCATTAAATAGCATTTGGTGAAATAGTTTTTGAGGTGTGTAAAACAACGCTAGCTCACGATCATCAATTTTAATGTATTGTAATGATTTATTTATTTACTTCTTTAATTCTTGCATTTGCTATAGCGTTCCTTCAAGCTATCTGCTTAAAGAATCGGTAACGGTCTTCAAAGGAATCATCGCAGGGTAGAATTCTGAAAACCATTCCTCTACCAAAGTTGTAGCCTAAGGATGGATGGATCCGTTTTGACCAGGGTCTATGACAACAGAGGCCGTTACCCTGGACAGAAATTTGCTCAGCATATTACAGCACTAAAGAGCTTTAAGGCTGGCGAGAGTTGGATCTGATGCCAGCAAAGATTGCGTCGCCCTCATCGAGCGAACATCATTGACGCTTAGCATCGCAGGCAGAGTCTGTTGTTGGTCATCTGCTTGACACCGAACTGTTGGAGATTGTAGTCTCGAAAATTAAATGCCTGATCATCGCTTCAACGGAGATTCTTTCTGCGCATCTTGTCCCAATGTATTTTTCCCATGAGTTTTTTCAATGAGAATTAGGCAAGGGATTTTCGCCAGATTAAAGCAGCACATTTACTTAGCGCCGCTGTATGATAATCAAGCATCACTGCATGTCACTGACCAACTCCGCCACGGGTCGCACTCTGCCAGTGCCAGTCCCAAGCCTGGATAAAGGATGATGGTGTCGCTAATGGTCCTTGTCACCATAGAGTGACGTTAAACTGCAAATACTACTACTACTACTTTCCTTAAGTGCATAGCTGAAGTATACAATTCATGTGAAATATACTCCAGAGGATCGAGCGATGTCAAGATTAGTGGCTGTTGATGACTGATAAGGATTCTAGGGCAATAACCCCCTAAACAATTACTCCCGGACAATTAACCCCCGACAATTACCCCTTGACAATTACCCCAGGACAATTACCCATGGACAATTACCCCCAGGACAATTACCCCAGACAATTACCCCTGGACAATTACCCCCTCTGTGCCAATTACTCCCCGGACAATTACCCTCTGTGCCAAATACCCGCCGGACAACTTTTCAACAGTTTATGAAATTGTCGGTCCCTTTAACATTTAGATGATTATTTAATATATCTGATCAACAATAACACTGCCGTAATAAAGATTATTAGATCCGCCTTTATTTTCTAAACACGTTAGCCTTACATCAGTTTCTGTTATTTCTCTATGTCAGTCTATGATATAATTATCTTTTTCTGACCTCTATAATTATTGTGGTACGATTTGCTTTCATAATTTCCTCTTTTACAATAAAATGAGGTTTCTAAGGATCATATTATTCAAATCCTATTATAATTGCCGCCGCTATTTTCACAGTAGGAGCAGAGAATGATGAGATTTTCCCCAGGAAGCCTTTATCTTTAGGGAATTTGTCCTCCAGCGCCAGAGGTGGTTTTCTTACATGCTCTTTGTGGTTAATTATTATCGCATAATTTTGTGTGTGTTTTTATGCTATTACTTTTTACAATGGTTCTCTGACACCTCATTTTAGTGTAAGTATTAATTTAAAGTAAAGCCGCGTGAATATTAATTTTAGTCCTTGGATGTCGTTTTTCGCTCTATCAGAAATTTCACCGCTTAACAATTTCATATAAATAAATGAGTTACTTTCTAGCTAGCCTCAAAAAGTTCTGCAATATGCCACACAAATTTATGTGGAGGGCAACGGCCCCTGTTGTCATAAGCCCTTGTCTAATCTTGATCAATCCACCTACCTAACCCGGAATTTTTATCTATGGGGATGAAGCGTTACCGACTTCATTTTCAAAGCCTCGGCATATGAAGGCGGTGGCCAATCCTCTCCCTCAACGTCTCAATACCCACTGACCGCGTATAGGACACCATAGTTGAGCCGGCTAGGTGGTGCTTGTGGAACAGAAATCTCGATACAAATTTCTGCCCCAGTGGGGAATTGAAACCCCGACCTCTCGGTCAACAGTTCAGCGCGCTAACCACTGTACTATCGAGCACCCCCCCGATTTATATGACAAGACAAAATATCTTCAAACAAAAGTGATAAATTTTATATAACACGTGAAAGCACTATTTTCACAGCGTTGTTAATTTATTGGTTGGACTGAATCAGCATTCATTCTGGCAGTGCCAGTCCCATGTCTATAGAGACAGGAGGGTGACGCAGATCGTTGATTAACACGGTGTCTTCAAGCAAGATAGCCAACTCATCTTCATGTGGTGCCAGAGCTAAGTCAAAATCAAGAGGTCAACACGATGATCTTCTTTACGTCATAGCGTTGCTTGTCTTTATAACTAATACAATTCACCTAATGACTTAGTGTGGTTGGTCATTATCACACTGGCGCCATATAAGTGCATGGATAACATTATATTGAATCAGCAAATGCTAAGTGGATTAATCATTAGCAACGAGAAAGAAGCACAACGATAATCTGTTTGCGGATGAACTCAAGCAAAAAATGTATGTCATTAGACACCTTTAAAGTGATTACAACTTGGTCATATAATGCAACATTCTCATTTGATTAAAATTTAATACGAATTCAAGATATAAATCCGAAAGTTTGTTCTCGAGCTAATTATTGTTCACATGTGCTGTAATATGCCGAACAAATTTCTGTCCAGGGTAACGGCCTATGTTGTCATAGACCCTGGTCAAATCGGATCCATCCATTATTCTGTTTAGTATCTCTGTTTAGTGTTTACTATATCTGGAGTCCAAAGAAAGACTCTGAAACGGCAGTCTTTCATGTTACATTAATTTTTGTGAAACCTTGCATTCTTGGCGTCAAACCAATGCGTAAGATCACTGCGCCGCATCTTGCACAGATGCGAAAGAAGAAGGGTGCTAATTAATGAACTGTAGCAATCTTGTGACAATATTGACACAGGGACACAGTGAGGACGACATCATTCGAATTTTGCAGCACAAGGGAATTAAAATTTATGGTGTCATTACACACCTGGAAAACACATGAGGGTCTCGCTAGAAATTATTCAGAATGGCATTAATAATAATTTTTATAAATTTTATATTTTTCCTGTGCGCATTGGCTGCAGCAAAATAGCATCAGAGAATGTTGTAATCTGTGAAATGACACGATATTAATAAGAAGACGTTGTCCTGTTAATTTAATTTCAGAAGGCGACTGATGCTCGAAACTCTACGCTTAGATCGCTACATGTGGAATGACCTGTGATTTTCATAAGGTTTTTTCATATTTCAATACCAAAAATGTAAAAACAGAATGACAGATAGACAGATAGAAAGAGAGACAGACATAGAGACATACATACAGACGGACAGACGGACAGACAGACAGAGACAGAGACACAGACAGAGACACAGACAGAGACACAGACAGACAGACAGAGCCGGACAGACATGGAGACAGTAGACTGACAGACGGAGGCACAAGCAGTGAAGCAGACAGACAGATAGACAGGCAGGCAGAGAGGCAGACGACGGGCAGACAGACAGATAGACATACAGACAGGCAGACAGAAGACGGACAGACGGACGAACGGACAGGCAGACAACTATACAGACAGGCAGGCAGAGATGCAGACAAACGGGTAGACAGACAGACAGATAGACAAACAGAATATGGACAAACAGGCAGGCAGACAGACAGATGGATGGACGGACAAGCAGACAAGCAGACAGACACGCAGGCAGACATACAGACAGACAAACAGAGAGGCAGACGACGGACAGACAGATAGATAGACAGGCAGACAGACAGGCATACAGACTTACAGACAGACAGATGGACAGACAGGCAGACAGACATGCAGACAGACAGACAGATAGACAGACAGGCAGACAGAAGACTGACAGACGGACGAATGGACAGGCATACAAGCAGACAGACAGGCAGGCAAAGATGCAGTCAAACGCGTAGACAGACAGACAGATAGACAAACAGAATATGGACAGACAGATGGATGGACGGACGGACAGGCAGACAAGCAGACAGACAGACAGACAGACAGACAGACGGACAGTCAGACAGGGTAGGTACCTTGAAGGGGCGCTGTATAAATTACGATTGATTGATTTAAAGCTGCGGTGTCCCTGTAAGTTGCCAGATTACTTTGCCAATGGCCATAAGATATCGCTAGACAATGGTAACCACTACATTTATTTAAAATTTATCTACCTTTATAAATGATCTTCTACGCGCTATAAATAGGTCGACTGCAGCACGAAAAAAGATTTCTGAATATCGTCCAGTCAAGTAAAGACTGATTGGCTTTAAAATAATAATATTATGTCGGTGAACGATTGGCGAACTATTGTATTTTCCATAGATTCAAGTGAAGGCAATCATGGGTAACGACACTATTCGTTGCAATACCACAGCGTTGCGAAACAAAATTATAGCCAACAGAACTAAACACCGGCAATTAACTTATCGATATGCCTAAAATGTAGGTCGACATTACAAACCTCTGCCACTGGTTGCACTCTGCCAGTGCCAGTCCCAAACCTAAATAAAGGAGGAGGGCGTCGCTACTGGCCTGTGTTATCACACAGTGACGCTAGACTGCAACTACACACGCACGGCCTTAACCAGTGTTTAATCTAGTCCCCTGCATTTTTTGGGAAGGCGGAAGATTCGGGTTTGGAGGTTACTCGTGCTCTTACTCGTAGTTTGCGGTTTTGGGGGAACGGCAAACCCTAACCCCAATCAGAGACAAAACCGTGCGATCTGACGACTTTTTTTAGCTTTTTTATCAAAATTTCCGACAAAATTTGCGTAGTTTAAAATTGATGACCTTTTTCGTGTCTATATAATGTAAATAAGACCAGTTGAATTTTCTTGAAGGGTGGAATTGTTGGACGTTTAGTTTTGGGGAGAGAATGGCACGTTTTTAAATGTACACAACACCTCGCAAATTTTCTGTGGATGTCATTTTTAGGAGGATTGCCCACAGAAACGCCTGGATTTTATACACTGGTTCTTGGCAATCGTTGAATGTTGTTGAGGAATGAAGATTGCCGCGCTTAATCAGACCACAGTTTAGACACCTTTCTAACAATTAATATTGAATATATAAACGAACAATCGCACTCTGCATTTTGATTTCAGGATCACAAAACGTTAACCGTCGTTGCCACAAGTAGAGCGTGAATATCTTTCACACTCTAAAACCTGCAGACTTGTATCTGCTATGAATTTCTTAATTATTATAATAAGTTTATTGAACGCTGTAAAATTGCTATGATAAGTAAAAAATACTTCAGTCGGCAAACTTTAGCTGTACGAAGTAAGTTGCGCTGTGGTAATTCTGCTAAAAATTCCTAGTTGCTTGGCACACTTAAAATATCTATTCGCTCACCTTTTCTAGCAAGGCATTTGTCTGCCCATCTTGTTCATCAGCTGCGCTGGCTATGAAACATTGCTTAAAATGCGACGCAACCTTAGCTATGAACGTCTTCATATGGCCTAAACCGTATAGTTGCTGCACTCAAGACGCATTTGTCTGTCTATCTTGTCCATCAGCTGCGCTGGCTCTGAAACATTGCTTAAAATGCGACGCAACCTTACTGAGCAGGAACGTTAAGACTCTTTATATAAAGAGTCTTAACATTCCTGCTCAGTAAGACTCAGTCTTGTTTGACATTTTTAAACGCAGATTGCTGGTATATATATATGTATGTATGTATGTATGTATGTATGTATGTATGTATGTATGTATGTATGTATGTATGTGCGTATGTATGTATGTATGTATGTATGTATGTATGTATGTATGTATGTATGTATGTATGTATGTATGTATGTATGTATGTATGTATGTATGTATGTATGTATGTATGTATGTATGTATGTATGTATGTATGTATGAATGTATGTATGTATGTATGTATGTATGTATGTATGTATGTATGTATGTATGTATGTATGTATGTATGTATGTATGTATGTATGTATGTATGTATGTATGTATGTATGTATGTATGTATGTATAGATGTATGTATGTATGCATGTATGTATGTAGGTATGTATGCATGTATGTATGTAGGTATGTATGTGTATTTGTGCACTTGTACTAGTGCCTCTTCAAGATTACTACTCAGAAGCTCTATCAACTACAGCGCGGACACTGAATCGGAGTTTCACGCCTAAGCGCCTGTGCGAAAGACTTGTTCAAAGTCCCTGCAAGGCGGTTTGAGGTGGATTCGAAAATGTAAACCCTCCGGGTGCAAGGCCCAAAACAAAATTATAAGGATAGATGGTGCGATTTCTTCTTGCAGTATCAGAGGTCACTTTGAACCGTTAATAATGGTAAATACTAAACACCTTTTTAAAGGGCTTTAAAGGTTATATAAATATGCAGTAGTTATGTTGAATGCTGCATATTCTAGCAGCCTCAGTGCTGTTGTGTTTCGACTTTCGACTTCTCAATATCAAAACAGATAAAAGCATGCTAAACTGACGAGTAAAGAATTATAATGGAAACAAACATAAATTTAATTTAAGTTGAAACTGCTGTTCTTAACAAATATGCCAATAATACGAAATTAATCACGCTGTCGTGTCTATTTATTTTGCTAATTTTTTCTTGTTGGTGTTGCCTGAATTTTCTGTTCTTGCTTTTCACAATGAAATTTTATTAAATTGAACATTAATGTTAGGGTGGTAAATAAACTTTGCTTAGGGTAGATCAATCTGTTCTGCCGTTTACTACCTTCATTTGCTCATCTCAACTCTCCTTGACCCTTATGGAGCTTCCGTAACTTTATGGATAAAGGGCCGTAAAACCGGTCCATCGGGTTTAGAGGGCACCTCGTAATCTTACTTTACATTATCCAATGACTCCTATTATATTCCACATGACTGAAAAGTTCTGAATTAACGATTCGCTTCTGTTCAGAGCGCAGCCCTCTGTCGGCCAGGACGTTATCCTCACGTCTTGTTTGAAACTGTTCAATGAGCTGGGATGACAGGTGAGAAGGCATTCCGATGAGGCTTCGTCCTCACACAGAAACGCTTTTTAAACACCTTTAAAACGCTCTCAACTGGCACAATAATTATGTAATATTCGTTGCATTGCTGTTATGCCTAACAAAATGTCGGTCTCAGTTGTCAAAACCATCGTTATTCTTCCAGCGGGTCAGTTGGCCTTGGTCAAGAACTATCCTGTATCTTGCATCACGGTGTTCATAATAAAATCCAGTTAAGCTAGAAGTCAGGTTGAGCCATTGTTACCTTAAAGGTCGTCCAGTCAGTCTCATTCTTGACCTATGTGATTTATTTAGGCATAAATATCTCCAAAATCACGCCCTTGAAGTGTCTGTCTGCGCATTGTGTCTTTCATTGCCAATTTAACATTTTGTTGACTTTAATTCATAAGAAATGTCAAAATTACTAATCTAAAAAATTATTTGTTTACACATTAATCATCATTATGACCGATGTCTTACCTTGCTAATGAGCGCCAATCGTTATAGTAAAATTATTTCATGTGTCGTCAACAACAGCTAAAAATCGAAGACCAAATTTAAATGTCACCGACGTTGCAATCCATCCACAGAGCACCGTTAAACGCAGATCAGCACTTTAGACACCCTCAAAATGACTGCCGTTGAACTCTGAATCCATTTACCCATCCATCCAGCCAGCCATCCATCCACCCATCCACCCACCCACTCACCCACCCATTCCGTTGTGAGTTGTCACTGTCTATGCTCGCAAATCACCTGGATTGAATCGTGGCAGCCCGACTCAGGGAACAAAAGAAGAGGTTAAGCCTTTGATGATCAGCGTCTACCTCCTACTTCATGCAGACCTGGGACTGGCATCACCGCAGTACGATTAATGCAATTGCATTGAATGAAAGTGAACTATGAATTGGATGAACAGAACACGACAATTTTACAAGTCACAACTCATGGCAATATCTCTAACCAAACCATATCCAGCGATACAACACGTGCTGTTTCATCAGCCTTCCTCCGGTTCCGTTATCTATCACCACTGGGTTTCCACAAAACTAAATTCTCATATCTACAAGAACTCTCCCTGAATCACCTCATCCTCCGTGTTCCAATCCGTAGAATAAGCGATGCCATCTGGTGTTCCGTCGGACAACCCTTTCTACAACCCCTCTGGGTCGTGGAAGCGCTTATTGTTTGTTTGTTTGTTTGTATGTGCACTTGTTATAGCGCCACTTCAGGCGCTCTTTCTACTCAGAGGCGCTCCCGAATGCAGAGCGGACACTGCATCGGAGTTTCACGCCAAAGCGCTGAGCAATTGTGAGTGAAGGACTTGCCCAAGGTCCTTACGCGGCGAGGTGAATTCGAACCCCGAACCTTTCGGCTTCAAGGCAACGACGCCACCACTACACCACCGCGCCCCACAATGCTTATGAACAGGCTGATGTCATGTGATTTGATTTACAAGTTTGCAGGTTTCGACCAAAATGCATTTATCTCTCTTCTGAACTTCTGCCACTTAACCCTTTCCCGCCGGACCGGGTCACGGGTGACCCCATTAATGACGGTACCGCTAAAGACGCTTTGTAAATAAGCTTATGCATATATAAAGCTAGACGATAGTGATACATTGCACATAATTTTATGCTCGCACATGCGAACAGGTTATAGGCGTATATCCATCATGATTATCATGTAGTCGTGTCAACGCTTACACAATATTGCAGTAGACACCTTTGTAAATATTTAGATCGACCTTATAATAATATATCTGGTTTCACTTAATTTAACTAAAAACTGTGTCTGTTGCACGAGTTAGTAGTAAAGCGACCTCAGTGGCTAATTAGAGAGTGTTGGTGGACAAAAGCAAATTTTTTGAAAACGTCAAGTTGATATCGTTGAAAACTGCATCCATTTATTCATATTCATTGAATTACTATTAATTGCCGTTGATAAAATACGACGACGTTTAACCTTGGAATCGTAAAGACAAGCCAGTTTTCCTCTCCCACGTCTTATATCTCGATCTGAACAGCAGCCGTGGAAGCCACAAGATAACCACGCCCTTTTCGTTCTGCTGACCGCTTTGACCTATTTGTGCATATATCACGAACCTCGTCAACCCAGCATCGGGTTTTTCCTGTTGTTGTTCCCTTAATGTGGAATCACCTTCCCTCTGAAATTCGTGGCAGAATTCTGGTGTGAAATTCACTCGCATCTTTTCGCCTTGCTGCATGAAGACCGTTCTGTTTTCATGGGCCTGTCACGCTGAGAGCGCTTGTGAATTATAGCTCTGCTGTGAGAAGCGCTTTACAAATGTTATATTAGATCAGAATAGATTAGACCATAGGCGGAGACCTGGTCCGAACTTTGGGGGGGACGGACGTGCGGCCGAATGACGATCGCCAAGGCACGAAGCGCCTAGCAGGGGAGGGTTTGGGCAGGGAGATATACCGCCAAACTTCGAAAAAATTTCGATTTTCAGCACTGCAATGGTAGCATTTCAGTTAGTCATATTTGCAAATTTACTCGTCATTTTAGTGCTTATAGTCTTTGTTTATGACTTCATAAGTGCCCCCCCAATGTCGAAATGCTTTGAATTGATAATTGTTTAGTAAAGTTAAAAGAGGTGTGTAAGAGACATTTTCAATAGGAAGTATCTGTTTAAAAAAATAATAGTTAACTTGTTTGATGATAATAGTATAGTAAAGTTAAAAGAGGTGTGTAAGGGACATCTCCAATTGGAATTCTGTTAAATAAATAATAGTTATTTGTTTGATGATATTGTTTAGTAAAGTTAAAAGAGGTGTGTAAGAAACATCTCCAATTGGAATTCTCAGTTTAAAACAATAATAATAGTTAACTTGTTTGATGATAATAGTTTAGTAAAGTCAAAAGAGGTGTGTAAGAGACATCCAATTGGAATTCTCTTAATTAATTAATCAACTTGTTTGATGATAATAGTTTAGTAAAGTTAAAAGAGGTGTGGAAGTGGCATCCAATTGGAATTGTCCTTTAAAAAATAATAGTTAATTTGTTTGATGATAATTGTTTAGTAAAGTTAAAAGAGGTGTGTAAGAGACATCTCCAATTGGAATTCTGTGTTTAAAAAGATAATAGTTAACTTGTTTGATGATTATAGTTTACTAATTATATTTTATTTAACTTGGGATTTTAAATCGTACGTTTTTATTACCTATTGTTATGCCGGTGTATAAAAACGATGTTCTATGTCCCATTGTTCGTTTTCAAGAGGAGTAATAAGCAAAATACTTACATACTAACTTACTTACTTTCCATATTATTCCAAATGTCCAACTGGAGGTTGATTCGAGCCTGAAGGAAACCTGTAGGAAATGTAGCAGAAGCCCGATTATGACGTTGTGGCGTTATTTATTATTATTAATCAGAAGTTTAACGACATCTTATAGATACAAAGGCTGTTGACGTCTTTAAAGAGTTTTAACACTACATTCTACTTTTTTCTCCTCGCATTTTTAAGTAATAAGATTGATATATCATTCTTTTTACCCGCATGCTGCATATGCTCAGTTGTTTCAGGCAATTGGCATTTAGAACACTGGTCTGTTGTGCTTTTCCCAAAAATTTTCAGCCAAGTGTTATTAAGAACATGCCACATCATAAGTCGGGTAATTTGAACTTCTCTTCTTCTGATGGAATCCCTAAAGTTGTGACGTTAGGTGTTTGCAAGGTTTTTATAATAACCGGTAATACGTTAAAAGAGGTATTTTATTCACACAGTATAGTGTTCGCAAACTATTTATCGTGGGACTAAATAACTATTCGTTAGAGCCTGGATTGCCCGGGAATTCATATCATTAGAAATATGAACTTTCATCTGCTAAAGCTTTCTTTCTCTAGAACTCTACTGACGTGTTTGTGCACATGCCCTAACGCTTAACCCATTAACGCATAGCGTCCCATATATGGGACGCCCTATTAAACAACCTAACAAACTGCTAACTGTTGAAATTTCGTCACTTTTGTTATATCGCCAAACTCTTATTACACACCCCTACACAATGGACTCGTCCAGTAAACCGGAAACTGATAAAGTTGATGTGTTTTGTTGTTGCAAACTGTAAACAGGTTATCGATAATTTACACTCTATTATGCCGCGTTCAAAGAGGTATGTACATTTTTAAATTCATTTTTTTCTTTTGACATTCGCTTTCTTACATGTGTTTTCTGCATATATATTGAATAATTTAAGTTTCTGATGTTTGTATTTACTGGTACTGGTCCGCGTTCTTGACGTCCCATATATGGGACGCTATGCATGAAAGGCTACATGAACTTTTGTTGTTCTGTTGTTGCATGTTTATAGATACACCGTTCACGAGGTTGTTTCTATGCTTGAAAACGATGAAGAGTTCATGAGTGCTGATATCTACATCGATCCTCCTACTGACTGTGACAACAGTGATCAAGATAGCGGTGCGGAAGATGGTGGCGGACTAGTTGACAATTTGCCGCGCAACGTTTTGCAGGCCGATGCGTACATGGTTGTACATCGTGGCGATGGTGATGAAGAAATTGGTTATGAAGAAGGTGCCAGCAGGGAAGTTGATAACTCAGGAACTGCAGTTGATGATACTGCTCGCAAGCGATGCAGTACCGGTAAACGTCAACGATCTGTGCAGCGCAAAACTGAAGCACCTGCTAGCCAACATCAGACCTCCGTTCAAGCTGTCCGACCAAAGAAAAAATCAAAACTACGGCCAGAAACACAAGACACATTGGACAGCAATATTGCAGAAAACACAGAAGATGCAGCAGCTTGTCCTGTAGCTGATCCTCCAGTGGAAAGAAAATGGGCAAGAAAGGATGTCACATCTGTACAGCCAGAATGGAATGGCACTAAGCCAGATTTTTTACAGAAAGACATGACTCCATGCTACATTTTCGACTGCTTTTGGGATGACGCAGTAGTTGAACATACTGTCAATATGTCGAACATGTATGCTGCTCAGAAGGGCAAAGCAAACTTCGAGGTAACATCAGCTGAAGTGCGGGGTATGCTGGCAATATTATTGATATCCGGGTATGCACCACTTCCTTCGCGACGCATGTACTGGGAACAGGCAGATGATGTATCAAATGCAGCTGTGTCGTCAATCATGTCTTTGAACCGATTTGAAGAGATACTTCGCTATCTGCACTTTGCGGACAATCTGTCTCTGCCTGCTGGTGACAAGCTGTCGAAGGTCCGGCCATTGTATGACATGATGAATAAGCGCTTCCTCCAGTACTTTCCAGTTGAGCAGCATGTCGATGTTGATGAGTCAATGATTCCATATTACGGCAGACATTCTGCCAAGCAGTTTATCAGAGGAAAACCGATACGGTTCGGCTACAAAGTTTGGTGCCTCAACACGCGTCTCGGGTACCTTGTACAGTGTGACCCATACCAGGGTAAAGGTCCATATATGGATCCTCAGTTGGGGCTTGGTGGATCTGTTGTCCGTTATTTACTCAATAAATTGCCGAAGCTCAACTACTGCCTGTACATCGACAACTACTTTACGTCGCTGAAATTACTGGACCAATTGAGACGTGACAACATTGCAGCAGTTGGAACCGTGCGCTCAAACCGAATTGAGAAGTGCCCATTGAAAGATGCTGCTCTAATGAAGAAGGTTGATCGTGGTTCCTACGACTTCCGCACGGATGTGACTTCCGGAACTATCGTAGTCAGATGGCAGGACAATAGCGTTGTCAACATTGCATCCAACACTTTTGGTGTTGAACCAATTGCACAGGCTAAGCGTTGGTCAGTTGCGAAGAAGTGTGAAATATCAGTAGCACAGCCATGTCTGATCGCCAAGTACAATTACGGAATGGGAGGGACTGATCGCATGGATCAGAACATACAGCAGTACCGGATAGGCATCAGATGCAAGAAATGGTGGTGGCAGTTGTTTGCTTACCAAGTGGATGTGGCAGTGCAGAACTCATGGCTTATTTACCGGCAAACTCCTGCCTCTGATGCACAACCAATGTCGCTTCTGCAGTTCCGAAGATCAGTCGTACATGCATATGTGATGAAGTACAAGTCACGGTCGACCATTGGTCGCCCGGTTGGACGAAGTCGCGCTCTGGATGAACGAGTACCAGCTGAGGCTAGATTTGATGGACATAACCATCTCATCCAACGAATTGCCACTCAGCGCAGATGTGCCCACTGCGGTATGAAGGCAAAGACCGTCTGCGAGAAGTGTACCGTTGCCGTTCACGATCGCTGTTTCGCTGACTTTCACTCAAAGTAGCATTGCGCATCAAGAATGTCATGACATGACACTCATATTGACAAAGAGTTAAAGACTAGTCCATGGATCATTTTGTTTGTCCTACTATAGCGTTTATAGATAGCATGCAGTATTACTTTGTTTTATAATGTTCATTACTTACAGTGCTGTATTTTGAAGTCATTTTCTTTGTAATTATGTTATTATGCAGATAACTCTGCAGATAACCTGCAATAATTTTGATAAAAATTGCTGTTGACTTATCCAGTAATAACAGTTACAGTTAATCTGCGTACTCTAATCACTATTATACTGTTTATGCAGTAATCATAAACGTTTCTGAGTGATTCGCCCATATATGATTTCATGTAGCCATTCGTGCATAGCGTCCCATATATGGGACGCGTTTTAAAACATGCAAAAATTACAAAACGTTCATTTTTTTAGCCAAAGCCTTTCATATATCTTGTACAAGTACCATAAGGCACTGAATTTCCAAATTAGGCACAATTTTGAAAAGTCATGCAGTAATGGGTTAAACATTGGGGGGGGACAAATGCATGGGCCGTCCCCCCCAACGCCTCCATTGGGGGGGGACCGTCCCCCCCTGTCCCCCCTAGGTCTCCGCCCGTGGATTAGACGACGTCATGGAAACCACTGCGATATGTGAAACTTGGAAATAAGAATGGATGGATGGGCTCAGATTGCCTTCGAAAAAAAATTGTTTGGCATAGCATAGCTAAAATAAACTCCAGAAAGATTACAGAATTATCGCAATCAAAATATATATATGAGGCTGTTAAGAATCATTTAAAGGTGTCATTGGCCTTAGCGACAGAATGCACATAGTCACAAATTCAAAATATTACATGATGATGATGATGATGATGATGATGATGATGATGATGATGATGATGATGATGATGATGATGATGAGGAGGACGAAGACGACGACGACGACGCCGCCGACGACGACGACGACGACGACGCCGACGACGACGACGACGATGACGATGACGATGACGATGACGATGACGATGATGATGATGATGATGATGATGACGACGACGACGAGTTCTCTGCCCGAAGGCTGCAGGTTTCTTGGCTTTATGGCCCCTGAGTAAAGATAAGTGAGGGCATTTTCCGTTGCCTTCCTCACAGACAATTGTGGGTGAGCAACTTGTACAATGTGCATTAGCTTGAGTTAGATTCGGACGTACGACCCATCGGTCACAAGGCACCGAACTTTCCGCTACACCGCCGCTTCCCACGCGTACATGTGCTTCAGTACTCATAATATGTAAATAAAATAGGAAAAAAATAAATTATTGGGACTGGCACTGGTGCAAGCAAGATCTTCACAGCTTAAGAATAGCAGTACATGAGCGGGAGCTCTGGAGAAAAGTGATTAACAATGTAGTGAACACCTACGGACTTTCGGTCCATGGATCCTGATGATGATAATCAACTCATCACTATTATTGCACATTTATTAATGTGCGGTTGGCATCCAATTGGTAGCCGCTACATTCCACTCGCACCACTGCCTGGTATCAATAGAGGAAGAATCTGGTGTTTTCGTCGCTCAAATCAACATCGGGTTTACTGTCGTCAGAGCGATATTAGATGGAGTTGGTCCCACGAGGTAGAGAAGACTTTGATCCAGGTTAATTTTGATTATATCCAAGGGGGCCAAATTTTCGGTCTTTTTAGACATTTTTCGGATTCCCAAGAAAAGTAAAAAGATTCCATTTTATTCCAGTGGCGGCGCTAGGGGGGCTATAGGGGGCTAGGGGGGCTAAGTCTTCCTATAAGATGCTCAGCCCCCTACAAAAGGGCCATCCGATTTTTTCACATTGAAATATCCACGAGATTTTCGCCCGTCACTGTAGGTCAACTCATTATAATAGTCAGTGCCTACAGCGTGGGAAAATAAGTGCCTGGACGCCCCTCGCCTCTCCAGAAGAAGTGTCTGGACGCCCTTTACCTTTCCGGTCTGTGCTCGCCAATAAGTGGCTGGACGGCGTGCAGATTTTAAAACAAGTGCATGGACGCCGTTCATGACCGTCCAGGCACACTTTAAACCCTGATAATAGTCCAGTTGTCTGTATGGGTTCAGATGGAACAGATATCTCGACGCAAATTTCATCCGTAGTAGTGATTTACACAGAAACCTCTGGATGGAGGGTTCAGATAATAACAATGGATCAACTCCTTTTGTCATTCATCCATTCAATACGTAAATTTGTAAATCGCCTCTTCAAGCGTATTACTCAGAGGCGTTCCCAACCCATGCGAGTCGAACTAAACTGGTTTAATGCGCGAGAGGAATGCACGAAAAAGGTGTTCTAGAAAATAATCGGGGCCTCAATGGAAAGCCATCCTATGTCGAAGCTCCAACAACAGTGAAGGAACAGTTCTGCATAGGCTTAGTGTAAGTTTAGACTTAAGCAAAAGGGACTGAGAGCAGACTTTGCTGAGCCGAGCGAAGGGAGCGGAAGCAGCGAGCACTGAGAGCATGGAACAGTATGGAACGATTGCTAAAGGGCAGACCTGGCAGAAATTGCCAGAATTATGAAAAGGATCTAAAACCTGAATAGAGGAGAAAAAGTCACACAAAGTATCTTATTAATAATTATTATCCTCCATGCCCTCCTTCCGTTTAAGATTTCCTTCCCAAACACTTCCCTCTTTGTCATCTGTGTATTTTATTATCAGCTGGATGGATGGATCCGATTTGACCAGGGTCTATGACAACAGAGGTCGTTACCCTGGACAGAAATTTGTCTGGCATAATACAGCACTTGTAGACTTTTTTATTTTTATTATCAGCTGTTGACCACCTCTCATTAAATACGCTGTATAAGTCTACTGTGACAGTTACGGTTACGTTCACACACGGCAGTCGTTTTGCCAAAGCGCACTTTAGACACCATTAAAACGTTTAGAACATGTGTCATATCATCATGAAACCCAATTCATAGATTGATTTTGAAAGAGGTTTTATATTAGAAACGGTTTTCTTGTGGGTGTAGTAAGTTGAACTTTGGCAATGAAAGTCCAATGACTTTAGAAATGAGTAATTAGACGACTGTGATTCTCTTTGTTATAAAATAGTGATGCTAAAAAGGTTCTAAACAACTTCCCCTTAGCTAACGGCAATGCTAGCTCTACATAAGCTGTGCTGTGACATAAGAACTGTGAGAACTGAGAACTGTTCAATAAAATTATTTTCTCCAGGAATTAACTTCAATTGTTGTCATAAGTCTGAGACTTCGACGAACACTGGAAACTATTATCATCGAAGGTCGAAGCAAAGTATGCTTCATCTACATGCATAGACCTTGCTCAAGGTCCCTATAGAGTGTCCGTCCGAAGAGGAGGCTCAAAGCTGTACTATTCCCCGTGAAATTCTAGGCACTCCAACAGGGGATGGATGGATTCAGATTCGACGAGGACTTATGACAACATAGGCCGTTTCTCTCACAACAACCTATAAGCATCATTGGAGTGTGACCATCAGTGAACCAATAGTAATCAGAATCACTCCAATCTTGTCGGAATAATTCCGCTCGTGCATTGTTAATACGAATTTCCGTTTCGGTTGCAACCGACAGTTTTTCGTTGACCTCGATAGCGGTTTCCTTGGTAACGGTGAGTGCTTCCACGAGCGTTTTCTCCTCAACAACGAAATCAGTAGTTAAGTTCAGATGGTAGAAAATATTTCCATCCACTTGCCTTAATGTACTGATGAACTGGATATTGACTGGATTACGGATGGATTAATAATAATTATTATGGACGGCACCTGCAATACTGCAAATAATGCGGCGTCACACGCTTGTATAAAGTCTGTGACAAACATTACAGGGGTGTTTAAAAGCAATAATCTAATTAATTGACAACCGTTGGCAGTGAATAACTGTAAAAGGTGTATATATTCGACGACACGCTGCTGTATTACATGCTTAATCTTGTAGGACTTTTTTAGCATTATAATTTAGCTAAGTTCAAAAGTAAAGATTTTGGAGCCCGCTTGATGTCGACACCATTTATTCCAGAGAATTGTGTATGACCGAACTCAAGCACCTTTAAATTGCTTAATTATTTTATTATATATAAATCCTGAACCCTTATTCCGCCAACCAAATCAAGCAATACTGATGTCACAAGCTGTCGCCAAACTATAGTTTATTCAAGCACTTTGGTAAAATTATATTATATATAAATTATATGGTCCGAAGTCTTATTGGGTCTATTCTTAGGTCAACTAATCACGCTTCTTGCAAGTAACACAAATGACAAGAGATAATAATGAAATTCGCTTGGGTTGTGCGGTGTGCACAAATATTTCGTAAAAGTTATAATATTTCAAGCTACATTGGCTTTAGTAATGACATATAGAAGTGACTCAAAAAGACACAAAAGCAACGCTAGCGGGCGTGCGCGACGCGCATTCCGAATTTCGCGGTTTATGACTCGAACTTTCTGTTTCATAAATTTTTCGTTTCAGACGATTCAAGGTATTTTGTTCCGTCGTCTGTTAAGGGTCTGTAATCATTTGAAACGAATTAAATGCTTTATCACTCCGCAAAATTCTGATCAAAACTCGACCATCGTCTGTAAACGGCGCTATATTGCGTCACTATGACAATAAAATTGGATAGTATGGGATGTTACAAACATTGCACTAAAGTTGAAACAAGTAATAGTTAGAATTTTATGAGGCTTTTGCTAGAGTGAAATGGCTTTGATTTGGCGCATTAAGTATAAATAAATTGCAAAAACATTTTGGCTGAGTTATATGCATTCAAAGTCGGTGCATTTATACTGGCCCATCCAGTATAATCGTACTTCATCTCTTATGACAGTCTTGTTGAACATTAAACAGAAACAAAAACAATCCACCGATCACTTTTACAATATATGGTTTTATAACGTCAAACCGCGTACTCTAACGACATCTGACGCCATCCGTGGACACTACGCCCGCTATAATTAAAAAAGCATGCAGCTTTTATTCGATTTCGCGATCGTCTTATTATTTTAGCCAGGCATAGGACTGGAACAAACACTACGTTGTCCGCGATTGAATTATGTCGACATGATAAGAGCAGCAATCGTAGTATTGGTAGCAGTTGCCTTTTATAAATTTTCAGCTAGACTTTGTGATAACACAGATCGGTAGCATGCATAGGCCTATCTCCTGTTTCATCCAGACTAGGGTTTGTCACTATCTGGAACAAAGCCACGAAATTTAGAGTAGACTAGGTGGAGCGGTATTTACAATAGTCGGATTATTGGTGTACGGACCATTACTCATAGGCTGATTGCTCATAGGCTTATTGCTCATAGGTTTATTGATCATATGGCTCATTGGTCATAGGGTATATTGGTCATAGGTCTTTTAAGTCATAGGGCTCATTGGACATAGGCTTATTGCTCATTGGCTGATTGGTCATAATAATTTACAAGCTAAATTAGTCGAGTGAAGTTATAGAAAAGAAAACACTGATTGAAATAGAAAGAAACATTTTCTAGGTCATGTAATTGCTCACATTTAAAGAAGACTGCTAAAGTAAAAGATTGACCACTAATAACTATAGATGTAATTGTTCAAATATAAAGAACGTTAAACTTTTTAACAACTTGATTGTTTACTACTTCAGATGTCAAACATTTACTAGGTCATGTAATTGATCAAATGTAAAAACAGTTAAACTTTTTAACTACAAGAGTGTTCACTACTTCAGATGTCCAATACAGGATTGTTCACTGTCAACGAACGGTTCGAACAAGTCAGTTCAGGCCTTCAAGTAAATATCTTCGCAAGTTTCTTCATTCCCAGTTATTGTATTAGTCTACCAACGCTATTGTCCCTAATTGATAAGCACAAGCCAAGGCGTAAAGAAGGTCACCCATATCGCCAACGGTATATTTGTTTTAAACATAGGCCTAAGTTCGTTTATTTTGGACATAATTATGACCAATGAGCCTATGACCAATAGACCCTATGAACAATAAGCCATATGAGCAATAAGCCTATGAGCAATAAGCCTATGAGCAATCAACCTATGAGCAATGGTCCTAGAGCCGGATTATTAGGGATGGATGAATTCAGAATTTATTTCAACAATGCCGTCTAACAATTTTTTCACCCATGAAATTGATGAAGGGATTCATAGCCTAACGACAGCATAATTTTTTTGACATAATTATTTAAACAAATATTTAGGCCTGCAAAATGTAATTAGAGCTCTAAAAGGTAATTCGTAACCGAAAAAATTAACCTTATTATTATTAAAGTCAGCTATTTATCATTGTAGTCAGCGGAAGACCGGGTAGCACAACATGGATCCTAACGGAAAAACATAAAAAACGAGAAGAAAATTTGACATAAACAGCGTTGTTTGAAACTAGAATAAAGGTGCATAAGGTCCACTGCATGAACGATATCTTGCGGCTATTATCATTTTCAACTGTTACCTTATTGACATTACTTTTGTTGTGGAATAATCTTCGTTTATAACGGTTAGCCTAAAATTTAATGAAGTGTGTATCCCGATTGACATTCAATTCTGAGAAAAAGTACATTTTCATATACCTTATGATATTTACAGATCCTTTTAATATGACATAAAGTAATCAGTGGCGGCGCCCAGATTTCAGTTTTTTTGGAGGGGTTGAATCTTCGCGGAGCAAATTTTCCATTTCCATTTTCGTTCGCCAAAATTTCTGACTACCTTTTAAAAGTAATTTGTTCGAAATCTATGCATACATTTATTTCAGTTTTCAGGGGGCTGATCATGTAAATATTTCATTTTTACATGTAGAAAACCGGATGACCTTTTTTAGGGGGCTTAGCCCCTCCAGCTCCCATGGTCGGAGACCTAGGGGGGGGACAGGGGGACGGTCCCCCCAATGGAGGTGTTGGGGGGGACGGCCCATGCATTTGTCCCCCCCAATCGTTTCGTTGAGCGTCAAGACTTAAAAAAAGGTCATCAACTTTTTTGGCGGCGAAAATAGAATTTTTTCCGAGATTTCGCCGGTCGTATATATATATATATCTAGATGGATGGATGGATCCGATTTGACCAGGGTCTATGACAACAGAGGCCGTCACCCTGGACAGAAATTTGCTCGGCATATTACAGCACTAATAATACATAAAAGAAACTGAGATATAAATAAAGAAAGAGAAATTATATTTAGAGGTGCCTCAGCATAGACACTGCATTAACTAAGATAATTGACCCATATTCTATTCTATATTCGGATTTCCAAAGGGCCTCTCACAGTACAGAAAATCAGAGGCTCTTCAAGTGCGAAATAACCCCTGGAAAAGAAAAGTCTATGAAACAACGGGCAGAAAACGCAATGCCTGCGGATAAAATCTGAACACGAGTCATAGTTGGAAGTTTATTCAGAGTAGCCTACTTTGAAGAGGCGCTGTATAAATTTCTAAATAAATAAATAAATAAATCGCTTTGGAACACGCAGTTTGCAGAATTCTCGACCGATTGGCTCAAGTCAACTGCACACAATTTTCATTCCAATAATCACAATTTTGCCTATCGATTCAAATCCAGTTTTGACAGTTTTTGGAGAAGTTCACGGTTGGTCTTTCTGGTATAATGTAAAGTAGTAAACCTCTGTGTCTCGGTTTTCTTCTTCTCAGCAACTGTTTCACTTCCAATGGCAACCAAAACTAAGACTTCCTCTGGGCAATCAAAGCCGTATTTGATTGAAAATATATTCAATCAATTGTCGAATTTTGCTGTCAGTTTGGTTGCCAGTGAAATTGAGAACGAGTAACCTAAAGATTTCTCATAATTATAAATGTTTCAATTACTTTAATTTAATTAGGGCCTATTCTTGTGGCAGCTACGAACAGTCACGTCGACGTTATCTCACAGAGAACGCTTCTTAACATTGTTTAACATTCATCATTATTTAAATAAACAAAATTCTTTTTATAATGCTGGTAGAACCTTATTTTGAGGTATGCATTAGGAAATCGTAATTTCTGAATGTCACTAGAATAATATTTTATATGGTTCCATGATACTTAATCCCGCGACACTTAATACCGCGACAGTTGGTACCGGACACCCAATCCCTGCGACATTTAATCCCGCGCCAGTTAATCCCACGACAGTTAATCCCGGTGACATTTAATCCCAACGACATTTAATCCCGCAGACTACTAATCCCACCGAAACACATGGGCGAAGTTTGGTTTCCGTTCCTGGGGGGCTAAAAAGAACTTGGGCTTTGTTGGGACCGAGACTTGGTCCAGAACGAGCAGCACCGAAAAAAAATTTTTCTCGCCCAAAAAATTGCAGTTTTCCGCGATATAGATCTACTGGTTCTACTCATTTTCATAGACATGAAAATAAGAAAGACTTACCAGAAAACACAGGCTCTCCTATAAGTAAACCGCGGGTACATCGGAATTTGAATAAAGATCACAAATTTTGCACAACAAAGATACCAAATTATTATCCGAAAATTGCCGATTTTGAGGGTTCTAAGAAATGATTTGTCTGGCTTATGCAGATGTATGATTTGCATAGACAACGAATCACAAAAATCATCAAAGTGTATTAATTTTCGTCCTGAAAATAATTCCTATTTCTATTCATATTTCAGTTCTCTGAGGCCTATTTCAGTTCTAATTCTATTTTCGTTCTCAAAATAATTCCTAATTTTCATTCTTATTCTCGTTAACGGAAATTCATAATTTTACGTCTAATTTTTATTTCTGTTAACGAAAATATCACCGGTCGGAGCCCAGTATGATCAGTCTGTTCTCCCCAGATCCAGAATCAAAGGGAACAAATTCGCCTCCATGTCACTGCCTTATGGTAGACTAACCCGTTTTTGCCCAAATTTTTCTTTTTCTTCTATTGTCATTTTTCTTTAACTGTTTGATATTGGAATTGCCATAACGCCTTAATTTTTCATTTATTTTAATAAATTCCATAAGATTTTCGACTTTATTCATATGTTCCAATATTGGAACACTGGACACAAGTGGTACTGTATATGACATAATCCACGTAATCGCTGCCAGGCACAGTAGTGATCATTTCAAGTAAAGTAACCAAACAATAATGTCGTAGCCTCTTCCACAGCGGTGTGTAGAAAGGATTTAGATTCATATTCAATATATCTGTGCCTTAGATCATACGGATAACAGCAAAATATCCGAAAAATGCCAGTTTTTCATGCAGATAAGCAAAGTAGCCGAAGTCATCATTCGTGGAAGATTTTCAGTTGGACTTTTGGAAGGCTGACCTTGCACTTATCGGTGTACGGACCATTGCTCATAGGCTGATTGCTCATAGGCTTATTGCTCATAGGCTTATTGCTCATACGGCTCATTGCTCATAGGGTCTTTTGCTCATAGGTCTTTTTGCTCATACGGCTCATTGCTCATAGGGCTTATTGCTCATATGGCTTATTGCTCATAGGTTTATTGCTCATAGGCTTATTGCTCATATGCTGTCACAAATAGTCGAGTGCAGTTATAGAAACGTTTGCTTACCTCGCTTGGAAACTCCGAATTTCCCTTCTACATCCATACTAAAACTTCGTCTAAGATTACTGACTGACAAATTTAGGTATACTGTATCCAAGCTGTGTCTATCTCTGCAACTAGTTATCTTACTCTGTTTTCGTGGACTTTTATATCTGAGCATCCGATGGGGTCGCACAGTTATTAGTTCGCGCCTTCAATTGCTTGACTTCATAATTTGCTTGATTAACAGTTAATGTCTTGTTTCTACCACCTATGTGGTGTTATGGACTTTATAATTGAGCATTGTATTAGTCTACCAACGCTAATTGTCCCTAATTGATAAGCACAAGCTAAGGCGTGAAGAGGGTCATCGATATAGCAAACGGTATATTTGTTTTAAACCTAGGCCAAAGTTCGTTTATTTTAGACATATGAGCAATGAGCCTATGAGCAAAAGACCCTATGAGCAATCAGCCATATGAGCAATAAGCCTATGAGCAATCAGCCTATGAGCAATCAGCCTATGAGCAATGGTCCTAGAGCCGCACTTATCATAGATTTTACTGGCTCTTTTGCCATGGCATAGACCCTAAAACAGTGTTGCATGTCTGCATGTATCCTACTGAAGTTATACAGTGATGGTCCATTGGGATTTTCGCAATGTATTTCATTTATCACGTGCATCTACAGATTGGCATTCCACATAACACGAGCAGAACTCTACTTTCCATCTGTTCTATAGTCAACGGACAGTAGCTGCTAAGTCAACATCTTACTTGTGTTACTGGTCAGCGTTCCACTCTGTTGGCAATAACTGTCTGCTTGGCCACAGCTCTGGGAATGCAATCAGAAGGGTTCAGTTAGGTGAAGAATTGGATCACCACAGAGTTTGAAAGGAGTGCCGACAGAGTTCAACCATCAAATCATGAACCATTGTTATTGGGTTGTAGACCCAAATCCTTCATTGCTATGGTTTCAAATCAGGATCTATCCATTCAGGTTTCAGTTTAGACAGGAAGTTTGTGGGTGCTCGTGTAATTATTAGGAATTAGTCTGTTTTATTCGGGTGTATAATATGGGTCGCTTATATCGTCGACGTAAAGTGTGCTACAAAGAGTGTTGAACAAACCGCGGCACTTTACAAAATTACAACTACATGTATTGTAATGTATTGTAATGTGTTATAATGCAATGTAATGTAATGTAATGTGATGTTATGCAATGTTAAAGACAAAATCTATTTCTTTTACAATAAAACATACCGGGGGGGTTGGGGGGGTTTTATACCGGGGGGGTTTTGCCCGGGGGGTTATATACCGGGGGGGTTATATACCGGGGGGGTTTTGCCCGGGGGGTTTTGTCCGGGGGGTTTTGTCCGGGGGGGTATTGTCCTGCTCCCCTGGTCCCCATGGTGGCAGAGATTCGCGAACCCCTCCACTGCGTGTCCGATGCAGAAACGGACACGGTAGTGAAGGTTTGGAGTGAAAAGCACAAAAACTGTGCAAATGCATTATTGACAAAGATATCCACATCCTTTCTTATAGATAAAAGATAAATTTTTAAGCATTGCTGTTTGGTATAACAAAATATGATATAAAAATATATCATTAGTTTTATGTGACAATATGTTCAAAAACAGATGCTGAGTGTTTTTTTAATATTTTTTATATTGAATGTCATGCTATTGTAATATGATTGTGCTAGAATATTGTTTGTGGTCTTTGCTCTTGTTTAAGCATAAATCATATCTGATATCAATTTGTTTATGACTTTCTTTCATTGAATTGTAGAAGCTTTGAATCAAATGTGTATTAAGAATAATAATCAAGAAAAGTTTGTGACATTTCTTGCATGTGACTATTAGGCTACTGCCGAATTTTTTTATGAATTTGCCTACGCAAAAGATATAGCATAACTCGTATAGTGATGTTATTAACTGTAAAGCATTTGGCTGTTAAGCAATGAACACTAATAACATTGAACAGTATTATATTAAGGCTGAGTGAAATTGTGTATATTTGGCACTATTAGTTCATTTTTGCTGCACTGCATATGATGTAAATTGTCGTCAACGGCATTTGATGTCACACGACGACGTTAGACTTTGGTTAAATAAACAGATCTCATACATATGTTTGACAAACATTTGTGGTGTTACAAACATGAAACATTAATCGCAACATCAAAATAGATGCTTTTTAACGAAAATTGTGTCACAATAGCGTTTCCCTCCACTCTCCATACTCGGAGCTGCCATAGCGGCAATGCGATGCTGAATGTCTGTTACTGTAGTGGTTGTGTTTCCAAAAAACGTTCGTTCAAAATCCTTTAATTCAATTTGTTCTTGCTATGACATTCAAATTTAAAAAATTTGACACTGCATCAATCACTGAACGAAATTTTATTCTTTTATCGAACTAAATAGACATAATTTGAAGGTGTTTGCGCAGAAATACGGTCAAGCTGAGAATAAATAATAAATTGGCTCTTTATGCCATTGATTTCGAATTTAATGAGACTGTATGATCAACAACTTCGTTTTACAAAGACGAAATGAGTAGGCACGATACTAATGGAATACATAGATCTTTGACGTTGTCCTCCTACTTCATCAAGGCTATAAGACTGGCACTGTCAGAGTATTGACGGCGGTTGGAATGCTTCTTACATTGCCCACAGAATACTGTTGTATGCAAACTGTCAATCTGCTGCTAGAACGACTTTGCAGATGAGAGAAGGGTCGATCAAATCAATTCAAAAACATTTCTATTATTCGCCAATATTCAACTAAAGCGCGATTTAATTATGAAGCTCTTATTTTCGATGTGAATTTTACAATGTCACGAAGATGATAATTATAATCAGGTCTATTCGAAAATCTGTTTCATCTTCGACCTTTAATATTGTCCAATTAATATTGTTCAAATAATTTTGTCCATTTAATATTGTCCAATTAATATTGTCCAATTAATTTTGTCCATTTAATATTGTCCAATTTACACCATTTAACGTAGTCATAACATAGCGTTACAATTTCACTTGTGTTCATTACTCTTGCGCCTTGTTGCGTTTGTGTCAACGAGTCAATGCTCTAAAGAAATAGTAGAAACCTATTAGTGAATTACACACGACTTCATACTAAATGCAATTTGAAGTTATAGGTTGAATGAGCAGTTGAAATTCCTGGATATTGATGTCTTCTCATCAAAGAAACCAACCTGATCAACTACTACCCCCGTACACTGACTGTCATACATCGGTCTCCACTGAGTATCGACCTTTGGGAATTGAATCGATCTCTCTGTCTCTCTTGCTCTCAGGCGTACGGCCGCACAGCAGCAACTTTCCCGCCAATCAGCCACCTGACCTTCCTTAAATGTACGCTCTTGCATAATAATCAGCTGACCATTAAATGCAATACAAAATCAGCTTGCATTTACCTTCATCCGTGTATGTTAAATAAGTTACCAATACATTATTTAGACCAATTTCTAAGTAGAAATTCATTGCGAGTGTCGGCTAGTCTATGCGCATCTGACAGGTTAAGCCTTAAGTAAGTGTTTGAAGCAGTCTCGAAGTACGAGCAAATATATTTATAGACCACGAGAAACTGATATTAAAGGTGTATAAGAGGAAAATTAAATGCCTAACTGTATCAAAACGGTGTCAACTAGAAATCGTCACGGTTCAAACTTGCAGGATCAATATTTCGAGCAAATAATAAGAATTGACATGATCTAAATTTTTCCATTTAGCCTCGAGCAGCTGATAAACTGAATAACAAAATGAATGTCCATTAGAAATTCATCCACAGCTCCTTCTGCAAATGACAGTTCCAAGCCTGGGTAAAGGAGGTGTGGCTAATCATGCTTAATACGTGAATCAGGCTTAAAACTTTGGGGAGTTCCTACATCTCAATCGCTTTAGTAAGTCCCTACAGATAGAAGAAAAGAAGATAAGCGGAAAATACAATACGATGTCAACGCATTTTAGCGCATCAAAGTTTATTGGCTGCTTAGACACCTTTAAGGTACTGGTCAAATACTCAATAAATTATGGCTCCTTATTACTTTCAAATAATGTTCATCACTAGCCCGTTCAACAGTTATGTTCTAGTAATCTAGTTAAATGAAATAATAGCATGCACTTAAATAGTCAAGGAAGAGGGGTTCGGTTAGCATAAGCTGTGAGCTTTTCCTGGCTCCTATTGCACTGTACTCACGTTTGTACCGTTTGACTTTTGTGTGCAATAAACCAATTCATTCATGTAGTTCCTTACTTGATTATTTTAAAGTGCCAACCCTGATAAATCTTTGCAGCTGACTATGTTACGTATAATTTTTTTATTATTATTTATGGTCAAAAGCAGACATTCACTATCATAAGACATTAGCTGGGGTGCCCGGCGTTGCCCGGGAAATCTCCCCCACACCACCACGTTACACCGCGCTCACACTCCGCCCACCCACTCCAGGTTCCAAGTCCCGCCCACCAATTTACTCCGCACCTCGTCCCACACCGCCCCAACCCGACACCGTTCTCTACTCCGCCCAAAACAACACCTCCCCACCCAGATCGTCCGCACCCTGGCGTCACCCAGCTTTACGGTTTTACCGATCCCTCTGTGGGCTGTGGCTCCCAGCGTTTCCGGGTAAATTTCAGTTTTTCGCCTCCCTCGCCCCACACAGACACCTACCCGAAACCTTGCGATTAACCGTTAATACTATTATAACGATTGTGAATCCGTTTAAATTGCATGCTTAGCCTTGCGTTATGCGAAAAAATGACGTAGAGAAACAATGATAGACGATAGACGATGATTGTAATGGCAACTCATTTTTCAAGCGTTGATTTGCCGCGACGAAATTTAATTTATCTGTGGCTCGGTGATTAAGATGAACTGTGGCTGGAAATAATTCTACAGGTTGGTCCTGGACTCCTGATGGCACTGTCTATTTACAAGGTTTCAGGCCAATAGCTGCGAAACTCTAGGCGATTTCTAATTTATTCGTTACTTATCACAGCATCATGTTGCAGCGATATAATTATATTATAATTACATTCTAAAGGTTCCAGATTTAAGGCTATGGTTAACGTTTCGTTAATCCTCTTTGCTGCCAAACAAAGTCGTCAAACAGAAACCATCTTGGCCTACACGAACTATAAACTCCGTGACGGATTCATACTGAGATTATGACCTATCCATTAAAACATTGTCGCTACACAAGTTTTCGGGTCGGATTTTTCTATATTATTATGACAGGTGAAGTAGATTGATTCACTGCAGCGTAAAACAAAGTCAACGCTATCGGGTCAGAGTTAAACTCATAGCAAGATGACGGATGTCATTAGACACCTTCAAAATACTTATCAAGTTGCAAATAAATAAATACGTTCATTGATGCAACTTCAGTACGCAGGTCTTCAACTTTCGCAAACTGTCATAATAGCAGTGCCACGAGGATGCAGCGCTTTTGACTGAAAATTATGGTCATAAGATGTTGAAAAACACTGGAAGCGAAATGGTCCATTAAACACACCTCTAAAAACAATACAAGCGTCGCAATAAATTGAGCGGAGAATTAATGGATGGATGGATCCGATTTGAACTTAGTCTAGGTCTATGACAACAGAGGCCGTTACCCTGGACAGAAATTTGTTCGGCGTATTACAGCTCCACTTAAGAGCTGATACTAATCAGCTATAACAAGGACCACTTACAGGGTGCGCCAAAAAAACTAGGTTTCGAAATCGCATCAGAAATAAAATTTCTGGAGAAAGGGGAGGGGTGAATGCAATCACCCATTCAATGTCGTTGGACAGTAACTATAGCCATGTTGCATAGACAGTGACTAGGCAATGCAACATAGCGTCAACAACAACCTATGTTGCCGTTGCATGCTACTTAACTCTTTGGAATTCTTTTGTTGTCTTGCATTAATTATAATGAGGACAACATCTAAAAGTTCAAAGCGTTGTTCTGCTCGTGAGCTTGGTCAATGGCAATATTCGAGAACGCACGACCCAAGTTTTTTTTGCTGTAATGTTACCACGCAAAAATTCCTAGAAGCAGGATGCTTCTCTGCTAAGACGATCGTGTCACGGAGGTAGATTAAAATCGGCAAAGTTCGATGTTTGCCATCGGCAATGGCTGTGTGTTGGAATCCTCGACCCAAAGTATGTAAGTTTAGACACCAAGACGACGATTCTAAGTGTACTGGAGGCGGAAATACTGAAACATCCGTATTTTTGTCGGCCATTCTAGAAAATGACCTCCATTGAAGACGTTGGGAACATTTGTAATGGCTCTGTTGTAATCCTCGTCTCCAACTATGTATGTTTAGACACCAAGATAAGTGTACTAAAAGCCGAGATAGTTTAATAATCTGTAAACCGGTCGGCCACTTTGAAACATGGCTGCCGATGGGGACAGGGGTCAAATCTGCGATGGCACTATAGCCATATCCTGAGGATCCTGTGTGGCCGAGTGGGTTGTAGCCCGCTCGCCGCGCCGGCGAAGCGGGTTCGATTCCCCGGTCGGATCTTTACATACTGCGGGTGGCTCGGTCGCAATATAAACGTGGAGTCGACGCTGAAATCATCTTCGAAATGAAAAAGAGTCGTTAAACCCAAACATTTCATTTTTTAGCCATATCTTTTTCATAATTATGACATGTTCGTAGTATGTACTAAATTTCATGCTTGTATCACAGAGTGAACAATTCCTTCACATTCTCGTTCAAGGACGCTCCACTATTAATATATATATATATATATATATATATATATATATATATATATATATATATATATATATATATATATATATATATCTGGCAAAATACGACGCTATCCTGACCATTAACATCCTCCTCTTCCGCCTCCTTCTTCATCTCCGCCTCCTCCTTCATCTCCTCATCCTCCTCCTCCTCCTCCTCCTCCTCCTCCTCCTCCTCCTCCTCCTCCTCCTCCTCCTCCTTCTCCTGCTCCTCATCATCATCATCGTCATCAACGTCGTCGTCGTCGTCGATCATCATCATCATTATCATCTAGAAATACATTTCTACTATGGTGTGCAATTTAACCCATGACCTCTATACAGTCCAGGACGCTAACCATTATGCAATCGAGGAGGAACTAGACAAAACATTCAACAGCAGACTAAATACATAAGCTTAAACGAAGATCAGAAATTAAAAAAGTAATAGCAACCAAAAGTTGCCCAATGACATGGTGGTCAAGAAATGTGAAAACGTTTTTAAAAATATTAATGTCTTCAGCCCGCACAAGAAGACCAAAGTTCCGAAAAATTGCATTTTTGAGAGAAAATTGCAGATTTCGTTTTTTACACTCCATCCCAAGGGCGGATCCAGGGGGGGGCCAATCCGGCCATGGCCCCCATTTAAAAATTGCATGGAACGTGGCCCCCCAATTTGGTTTCAAGAAGCCATTAAATAAATGTAGTGGGAGAGAAAAACAGAACACCAGGCCCCCCTATTAAAAAATCGTACGGGGCGTGGCCCCCCGTCGATTTAGCGGCGGTTGAGATGGTATCATCAGTTTTTTCGGCGGATGAAACGATATCTCTTTTCCCCGGAAAATTGGTCGATGACTAAAAAAAAAGTCATCGGTTTTTTCGGCGGCACAACGAAATTTTTCTCCTGTCCCACCAACAAGACCCACAATTTTGGCCCCCCTTTGAAAATTTCTGTATCCGCCCTTGCTCCACCCTAATAACGACTATTGATTACAAATAATAATTTTTGTTCTTAACGAGAGTTCATCGTGTCGCTACGAAGCCAAAAATTGTTTGCTCAGCATATTGACACTTGCCACCTGGATGATCGATTTGAATGGGTGTCAAGCTTCACAGCATTTTGTGCGTGTGTTGTGTGTATGTGTGTATGTGTGTCTGTGTGGTTGTGTGTCTGTGTGTCCTACATGCATGCATATTTGCTTACATGCATACAGACGTCCATGCATTCATACTTACATTCTTACTTGCTCGCTTACACATATAAACTTACATATAATGTGGGACGCGGCGGTGTAGTGGTGGCGTCGTTGCCTTGAAGCTGGAAGTTTCGAGGTTCGAATCCACCTCAAGTCGCCGCGTAGGGACCTTGGGCAAGTCCTTCACTCGCAATTGCTCAGCGCTTCGGCGTGAAACTCCGATGCAGAGCCCGCTCTGCAGTCGGGAGCGCCTCTGAGTAGTGAGCTTGAAGGGGTGCTATGACAAGTGCACATACAAACAAGCAAATACATGCTTAAATATTATATTCTTTCGCGCTTCAGATCCACATTTTATGTTCTGCAGAGGACTAAACTGTTTTGATTATAAAGATGTCGAGGCTTGTTGAGAGTTCATCGTGTTGCTATGAATGAAAATTATTTGCTCAGCATAATATTATTATTGACGCGTGTTGCTTGTAGGTCTCTCAAATAGCTTAATACTTGTGAGCCTCTATAGCTCAGTGGTAGAGCACTGGTCTCGTAAACCAGGGGTCGTGAGTTCAAACCTCATTGGAGGCAAATAATATTTTAAAATAACCAACTACACCTCGCCTAATACCGGAGAAGTTGTTATGTAGAGAATTATTGATCTTAGAAGTCTCATTTCCCCGCTGCTCTTGCCCGTGTATCCCCGCCTATTTACGGTTACTTACTTGGATCTTGTCAACACTTGGACCATCTTGTCCAATAGAAAATCGGCGGCATCTGTTTTAATCCTAGGGCCTTCTTCTTGATTTCGAACAAAATTTCTCGCACTATTATACAACTGATGATACAAATGAAAAGGGATTAGGCCTATTACATATTAATATTCGGTTACCGTACCCCTATAACCGAGCTGTGTGATTGAAAGACTCGCTATTCGTCTGACGCTTGACTCTAGGTAGCCTACATGTATATAGACTACATAATTATGATTGAGTAAGGGGTTCCAGTAGTGCCCAGTTGGTAGAGATGACCACAAGATATATACAGCAAAAATTGGTGCAGTGAAAGAACGCAATGAATGTTGGGCATCCTGTCCAGTTTAACCACTAACCTTTTCCACAGAAAGTGCTATTATTAATATTTTGGCATGATTTCCGCGGGAATCACGCGAACCCTTTGACCTATGTTGCGGGCGCCCATGGTTATTACATAATGCAATCTTAGTGGTTTGTGTGTGATATATTTCGCTCCTTGTTTGAGTTGGTGTCGGTGTATGGATTGGGAAGTGTGAATTGAACAGGGCCGTAGCCAGGATTTGATTTCGGGGGTGTTTCTTCGGTTTTTCGAAAAAACTGATGACCTTTTTTTAGTCATCCGACCGAAATCTTCAAAGAATGTCACCAATTCACCCTATTTTTCACATTTTTTATATCGGGGGGGGGGGGGGGGGAGGGGGGGTGCGGGGGGAGTTCATGGTTTTATTTCATGGTTTTTACATCATGTGCTAGTAAACGCCTTCTATTATTTTTTGCTTTTTCAATTTCAGGGGGTGTTCAAACATCCAAAACACCCCGCATAGCTACGGCCTTGGAATTGAAGGGGAACATTTCGTAGCTGCGACCTCAGAAGTTGAGTTCTTGAAACAAATTCCAAATCGTCTGCATTCAACACCCAACGCACTGGTCACTCATGAGATGAGTGGCGCTATGACAACAGAGGCCGTTACCCTGGACAGAAATTTGCTCGGCGTATTACAGCACTTAAGATCAAGATTTGTGAATCTTTTAGTGATTTATTATCAACCAGTGAGCAAAATTTTAATCTTTTATTGAACTAAACAGACACAATTTGAAGGTGTTTACGCAGAAATACGGTTAGGCTGAGAATAAATAATAAATTGGCTCTTTATGCTATTGATTTCGAATTTTATGTGACTTCATGATCACTATCTTCGTTTTACAAAGACGGAATGAGTAGGCACGATACCAGTGCATTGCAGTTTTCTTGTAATATTCACAAGTTAGCATCGATATGTTCGACTCATTATACAAATGTTGATATTATTTTAGTTGCTTTTCTATATCGATGTTATAAGACTGTGATTGGTCGATACGAGAAATCGCATACGATTGGTCGTTTCGAATTAGAGCGACGTTAATTTATGACTTCACTTCTGACTGCAGGGCAGATACGTCATACTCTCGCTAGCGCTTATGTTATACAAAGTCATGTAATACATCTCAATGGTCGACGCACATGAAGATTGAAGATGAGTGACCTTAATTCTCCGCTTTATTTATAACCCTGCTTACACTCCATTTAGAGGTGTGCCTAAATGACCATTAATTTTCAGTGTTTTTCAACGTCTTAGGGCCATTTAAGCCAACATCACTGCATCCTAGAAACACTTCGATTTAGCGTTGAAAAATTTTCGTCCCGCTCAACATAGTTATCTTTCATCAATCCGGCTTCTACTTAAGCATGAATCCCTTTCATCGTTCCAGTTCCATCTAGTCAATATAATAATAATAATAATAATAATAATAATAATAATAATAATAATAATAATAATAATAATAATAATAAAAATAATAATAATAATAATCAATAATAATAATAATATCTTCTTTAATGCTTCAATCTGGCACACCGCAGAATGATTACAAGTACATGTTATACGAAATACGGCCCACTGTAGCACGACACGCAGGTCGGCTTTACAGCAGTGGGTTCGGTAACTTAACTAAGATCGTTTAATCAATTTAGCTTCCATTTGAACAACGACTTTTCCTATCAATCCCACGACTACCTAAATAGCAATTATTTTCCTCATAAATCCAAGACCAATTTCAGCAAATGTCTTTTGTCGATCCCAACTCTACTTAAGAAAACCTTGCTGTCATCAAATTGCAGGGAAGCGATTATTGAAATTGATGGATGGATCCAGATTTGACGAGGGCCTATGACAATGGGGGGGGGGGGGTCCGTAGCTCAGTGGAGAGAGCGCTGGTCGATAAACTGAGAGTCATTATCGCCACCCGGGTTCAAGCCTCGCTCAAGGCAAAAGATTATTTGAATTTTCTGTTAGCTGCCAGTGGCTTGGCCGAATCAAGAGCGTTCCAGCACTTAGGCCATTAGTGTTTAGTTACCGAGTCTGTTGTAGCCGACCTGCGTGTCGTGCGAAGATGGCCGTATTTCGTATAACTTGTACCTGCAATCGTTCTGCGGTCTGTCAGATTGAATGCCAATAAACGAATATTATAATAAGTGGTTCCCAACCCGTGGCCCGCGGGCCAAAAGTGGCCCGTCAGCCTTAAAAATATGATCCTCGTCTCTCAAAAAATTTAAAAAATATATGAAAAATTGACCATTTGGAATGATAGAACACATCATTATTTTATTCTGCAAATTATTTTATTTTGAGGTCTATAAATAATATTAAATATTCTATTTTGATTCAATTATAGCAATTTAATATGCCTTAAGTCAAATAAATGTTACCCTTGTGGCCCCCTAATATCCTTCAACAAAGAAAAAGTGGCCCTCGTGTTCTCTAACGTAGAAAAGTGGCCCTAGAGTAAAAGAGGTTGGGAACCACTGGACTATGACAACAGAAAGAACAGAGGCCGTTGCCCTGAACTGAAATTTATTCAGTATAATTTAGCACTTAAATTTTAATTGCATTTAATGAGATGGATGGATCCAGATTTGACCAAGGTCTATTACAGCAGAGACCGTTACCCTGGACAGAATTTTGTTTTGGCATACTACAGCACTTTATTCTGATATTAAGATGTTGTTAAACTTTGAAACGTTTAGTTTCATTCACGTTTAGTGAATGCCAAAACCCCTTTGGAATAATAATTATTCCAAAGGGGTTTTGGCATGAATTCACTAAACGAACAAAAAATGTCGCTAAATGAAAAAAGTGAACATTATAATTACAGCCATTGAACACCTTTAAAACATGTTAAGATGTTTTTATGAATGAATAATTTACTGAGTTTATTTAGTCATAAAAGTATCTTAACATGTTTTAAAGGCCAGCAAATTCTCTGTTTATAACCATTTCATTCGTTTAAACACAGATAATGATTGTAATTGGGCATTTAATAAGTTTCGAAATTTATTAGCTACCAATCCCTGCTTTGCAATGAAAAGAGTGCTTAACAACAAACTAACGCCTCTTCTGGCGCTACAGAATTAGCAATGGTTAACAGTGGACGACGGCAACGCTAGTCACACTTGTTGCCTTATACACTGCACAGGCACAACTATATAGCGCGATACGAGAAATAGAGCGAGCAACCACTCGGAGCTGGCAACGGCGATAGTAACAGCTTCGAGCGATTAAGTTAACATGTTGAGACAGACTAAGTTCACGGTCAAGGGTGACACCCAGGTCACGGCCCGTGAGGGAGAAACTAATGTAAGGACAAATTTGAGCAAGCTGGAGCGAATCAATATGCCCAAGTTGCCGACGGGTACCCAGCCAAGTGAATTGAGTTTTACGGTGAGAAGCCGATTTAACACCACCCAAGAGGTAAAGGACGTCAACAGTCAGGCACATCTTGCGCACAGTATATAATATATAACACTCCGTACAATTGTTTTTGAGATGTACAAAGAGATGTTTTTGGGTAACTGATGTTGATCACTTCCCTTTCCCGCCACATTATGATTAAAAAAATTAAAATTTCGTAAGGATGAGGAAGGCTATATAATTTCAACAGATTATTACCAGTTGGTCGTTACTGACTTATATATAGCGTTTTTAAAACGCTTATAAGGTGTATAGACTGCTAAACGACGATAAAGAGATAGTAAGCCATGGTTTAGCAACATCTCATTACTAAGAAACTCGTTCGATATACAGCCAGAAGAGGCAATGATTATAAAAGGAGTCGATGCATGTATGTGTTGGTAGTACTAGTCACAGGTCCCGCCAAAACAGGAGGACGACGCTAATTTTTAATCACCTCAAAAGAATCGACGTTAGACTTTGAGCTTACATTTCGACCACACATAGCAAGCATTTGTAAATCCCGTTTCTTTTGTACATTAGTTCATTACTTCGTATTAGAAATACAATTGTTACCAAGTTTGCAAAAACGAATCCAGGTTTTCGATGACCTCTGCTTTATAACGATGTTTCAAAACGTGGAGTCGTTTTACCTCAAAACGCTGTTTTTATTTAGTAAGGATATTTTTCATGTTAAAATGCCCTGTGCGTGTTTTAAATCGAACTTCAATCGCATTGCCAATCTGGATTTCAACGAACTCAATTGACGATTGAATTATTTGTATTCAAAAAGCGTTGAGAAAAACATTTAAAGGTGTCTAAGCGACTTGCAAGAGAGTGGTAGCAGAGTGACAACTGCAGAAATTGACAGAGTGCGTGGCGCACTAATTAATCATAGGGTTTGGACTAAAAAATAAATGTGAAAAAACCTGAACAATAACCAATGGAAACAAATAAAGAGCTGAACGTGAGATTGGATGGAGAGGAGTTTGTGTGTATACGAGATGATTAATAACGGAAGATGGTTATCATTCAACAGACGTTTAGCATCGACTATGTTTGGACGATATGTGTTGTGGAAGACGAATAACAAACATAATTATTATCAACTAGAACAAAAAAACCTGTAAGCATAGCATTATTTTGTCACTCCCGTAGGCTACCGATGTATGGATTTATATTTTGGTGCCTTTTTAAGGAGGGCAAAAGCCAAATTCTAGTTGCGGAAATGAGCCGATAAGAAAACAATAGCGTATTAGAGCAGACGAAATGTGAATCGTAATGAGGCAGTGGCGTAGCCAGGAATTTATGATGGGGAGCGGGGGTTGGGAGTTTATGGCCTGGCCGGATGCCTTCCGGACACCAGCCCAACAGCATTACAGTACATATAAAAACGGAATAAAGTAACAAAGGGAATAAAGTAAGAAAAACAATTGTTACTACAAGTAATTGTTTGTTTTTCTCATTTAAGTGGATAAATAACATTTAAAAAACTTATTCAAAGCCAATGGGGGTTTAACCCCGAAATCTCCCTTGGCTACGCCACTGCAATGAGGTAATAATAATTATGGGACAGCGGGAAAACTGGTAGATGAGAACAGGCGACACACATTTCCACAGGGCATCTAATTCAACTCAACACTTCAATTTATTAGTGAATAACACTGGAGTGGATTGTCGAAGGAAGGCGCTCTATCGCGCTTTTTCACAATTGACAGCGTGTTGACGGTGAGCATTAGAAACAGGAAGTGTCACATTCACAATTCCCTCACTTTTTCTGTCCATCCGTCCATATATGATAAACTCTTTCTAACTCCTTTCATCATTACTTCCCATTCTCTCTCTCCGCACACTCGTACGTAAGCCTATGCACGTTTGAATATGTCGATGCGTTCTATGTGTTGATAGATGACCACGTTATATATTCATGGATGTCAGCACATGCTTACATGTATTCAAATCTATGCGATTCAGATTTTGACCCAACCTTCAAAACATTGAAACAATCTTGCTACATGTTTAATGACACTGCCATATCAAAGATGATTAGTGTCGCCCTCCTTCTTTATTCAGGCTTGGGACTGGCACTGGCAGAAAACAACCAGTGACGGAGTTACATTGAAACAACTACACTTCTCTGTCTCCACCATCTTAATATAAATTTCTGTTTGTGGGTGCCCAGGTTTAGCGGGATCACTCCCTATCTGGGTTACCATTTCCTATAGGTATCTTTTACCTGATAGATGTTAATATTAACTCCTCTTTTCACTGCACACTGTTATTTTATTTTATTTTTTGTCATTTTGCTGTTTTGGTTCGTTGATATCTCGAATAAACAGACATTGACGATCATGTTCACACTCAACGATTTCACTATTTATAGACAAAGCACTAACTGTTATGAAGGTGTATAATGATATGCGTATTTTGCTAAAATTTTGAGAACAAAACGTTACAGCTGAGCTTGTTTTACGTTTCCTCGACCTGTCAAAAATAATTCATGGTAACATTTGATCCAAAAACTTGTATAACCATAACGTCTTAATGAATATTTCAACGTTGGAACCCATAGCCGCGAAGCTACTGGTGTCAGTAAATAATGGTCATGGCGATGTGTATGATAATGAAACAACAGTCTTTGGTGCGCTCCGGCGTGTAACACCAATCCAGCGCTGGCTTAATTTTCTATCGCTATACCATAAAACTTGTCAAAATCATTAAAAGTTTTCGAGTTGCTTTCAACTGCTGATTTTGCCTCGAACTATCGTACATTTTTGTGCTACCGGGATCTATCCTTTACGCCTGTCGTCTAGTCTTTCGGGAAGGAAGTGAAACAAAATGGCTGCGCCAGTTAATTCGTACACGCGTGACGCCATACGATGTGTCATTCACTCATTCATTCCAAAAATTTATATAGCGCCCCTTCAAGAAGCCTACTCTGACGTTGGCAACGAGAGTAGACAAGGTCGTAGAATATCATTATCCACCGAAATTTTCTTCGAACGCGATAGACTCACGATCTGACTTGCGGTGGTTTCCCTTCTTTATTTTTCACTGTGGTAGTCCTGGGTTTGCTACTCCACATATTTTATTAAACACCTTCAAACAAATGGTTGCTGGGCGATAAATGAATAAATTTTCGTTAAGTTCCAATAATGCCCAACTAATTTTTGTCAACAGAAATTACCTTTGATGTCATTCATTCATTCATTCATTCATTCATTCATTCATTCATTCATTCATTCATTCATTCATTCATTCATTCATTCATTCATTCATTCATTCATTCATTCATTCTGAAAACTTATATAGCGCCACTTAAAGAACCTACTCAGAGGCGCTCCCAGCCCAGCCACGGCAAAAAGATAGGCCTTGGGCAACTGGTAGAAAGCAAGCCATTGTCTTCTACTTAAATAAGCGTTACATGTAGATTTTGAATGAATTATCAGGTCATTAATATTATCGGTGAACTGCGACAATGCATTAACGGTGTCAATCTGCATGGCTAATGGAATAGGAAGACGTTTAGGATCTTTGTGAGTGCACAGTATTGTTAAACTGAAACAGTTTACCTTACCCAGCTTTTATTCTTCTATTCATCTTCTTTAAGTTCTCTCGGCAGGTTTCAGGTTCCAGTGACTTCCAATAGCATTTAAGAGATACCTCTGTATCGTAATTTTTTTAGCAATAAATAACCTTCTCTATGAAATCGACAATTACTGGAAAGGGGAAGTATGCGATGAAGCGAAAGTTACCGACTTAAATTTCCCAAAACGAAAAAACAATGCCAGCAAAAGTGAAAGCGATGAAGGCAAACATTTTCTCTCGTCGCTAGGGACCATTTATGTGTTAACCCTTTAATGACAAGCTACATATGTCACCAACACAGTTTAGTACACGCTGGTCGCTAAAGGGTTAAGAAGCAAACGGTTCAAAGACGACGTTGATATAACGCTGCTGTAACTGGTCATCTAAATGCAAGTCAACACCTCATGCCTCTTTATTGTTATGCATCTATCACCGGCTTAACGTTTCAAAACTGAGACCAATCCCGGAGCACATGGGTGGGTGGGTAATTGATCGCTACAAATTACTAGCAATATTTGCATGTATACCACATAACTACGCCCGATGACCGAAAAAACCAATAACATGGGAATAGGAAACGATAAGACAACACCACAAAATTACTCAATTACATGATTATTACATGATGAAAAAAACTCCGCCACTAACCGAAGCGAGGCTGGATGAAAGGCTATGCTTATGATCATTGTAATGACAGAGTGCTGTAAAACATCAACCAACCAAAGCATCGTCGGGTGAAGCCAGAACTCAGCCAATGGACAAACGGAGGAGCGCGTGTTTTGGTTTCATCGTCATAACATAAAGTTATTTTTAATCGATTAAAAAATGTCAGGATTTTGATCATTAGATGTTTAGGTACTATCGGCAGCCATTTCCAATAATTATTGGTGTTATAGAAATTCTTAGACTAGACTCAGTTAATCAATATAAAGAGGCGCCATAAAATTGCTGTGATTGGTTTATTGATGAAATGGATTGACCCCGTTGTAGTGTATAAGAAGCTAAATTCTATCAAATTTGTAGGTAAAGTGTAACAATTAACAGATGTCATTATACACCTTTAAAACAAACGCAAACTCGTAATAAAGTAATTTCTGTTACATTTTTGTTTAGCTCACTAACACATTATCAAACAAACAGTCGTTACTCTGCTAACTCTATTTATTCTAATACAACTCTAACAACTGGTTCAGTACCTTGCTCTCGAGCAAATTTCTGTCCAGGGTAACGGACTCTGTTGTCATAGACCCTGATCAAATCGGATGCATCCATCCTATTTAGGCCTACACCCGAAAGAAACAACCACTATAATAATCATCCTCGCTTATACCAAGAAACAGTAAGTAAGTACATAAATAAGTAAGTAAGTAAGTAGGTAACTAATTAAATACATAGTTAAGTATTGGCTTTAAAAATCCATTAGCAAACGCACAATGACACATCGAAATGGAATGCGCAAGGAGACGCATTTTTTAATAAAAAATAATATAGTATGGTACTTGTGTCCATCCTTAGTGCAGGACTAAATTTTGTTCGCCATTCGCCCGGATGATGATGTTTAGTGTCAGAAGAAAATATTGGCTTCATGGTATACCGCAAAAAGCAAATAGTACTTTCATAGTTTGTTGCAGTGTATGTATGAGCACTTCTTGTAGCGCCCCTTCAAGTTACTACTCAGAAGCTGTTTCGGCTAGAGCGCTGACACTGAACGGAGTTTCACGCCAAAACACATGATTAATTGCGACCGAATGTCTTTGCACATGGTGCTGCGCGACGATTAGGTGCATTCGAACCTGCAACCTTCCGGCTCCAAGGCACCGAACATACCCCTGAACCACGGTGCCCCACAAAATTTAGTCACTATTATATTCCAGTTTCGCAGAAAATATATTATTTGTATTTTAAATTTTTGCTGATTATTTTAGTGGCAGCGTTGGTTTTGTTTATTTGTCAGTAATAAATACTTCATCCATTTATAAGTAATAATATTGCAGTCAAATGATAGGCACGAGCTGTCTTCATGTGGCGCGGTGGTGTAGTGGTGGCGTCATTGCCTTGAAGCCGGAAGGTTCGGGGTTCGAATCCACCTCACCGCGTAAGGACCTTGGGCAAGTCCTTCACTCGCAATTGCTCAGCGCTTCGGCGTGAAACTCCGATGCAGTGTCCGCTCTGCATTCGGGAGCGCCTCTGAATAGAGAGCTTGAAGAGGCGCTATAACAAGTGCACATACATACATACATACATACATACATACATACATACATACATACATACATACATACATACATACATACATACATACATACATACATACATACAATCTTAAACGCTCTTCGTATTTTCATTCTAAGTGTCTCGGACTGTTCGACGTTCTGTTTTGTTTTCTGTTTTTACCACATTGGTTCGTGCTTTCATTTGTTGGCGAATTGACTGCTGTAATTATCTTTTCAATGGTCTGGCCAAGGTTCGCCTTTGATCTTTACAGTTGGTCCTAAATGCTGCCGAACAGATTCATTGCAAGCTTTCAATGGCATGGCTTTGCTAAACAGAAAGTGGAAAATTTGTCACATGCGACGACCCTATAGTATGCATTATCTACAATATTATGCACATGTTCCCACCCACATAATTATATCCAAAACAAGCTATTTGCAGTTACTGTAGTTCTCGGACGCTACGATACTATCCGATAATATTTTATGATCATGCCTTATCCAATATTTTTAATCATTTATATAAGTAGTCGTAAGGCCTTTATTAAGACCGCGATTGCATTCGTTTTTGAGGTGTGTAAAAGTTCATTTAGATTAAAGCGTTTGTCGCCATAATAAAGAAACTGAGGTTAACATCACTCCATGTGCTTGACACATATGGACCAATAAAAAATTGATTTATTGATTGATTGATTGATCTTCGAATCATTAGGATTAAAACAACGGTTTAGAGAAGGTTTGTGGCATCATGGGTACTACTTAAAAGCTTTGTATAATACTTGATATGTCGCTTTTAGATTTTCTGTCTAACGCAATCCATACAAAACGCCATTACTTAATTCACATATATAATATAATATTATATATATATATATATACAATATTATATATATAATATAATATATATTATATATATAATATATAAGCTTACATGATGTGAATTAAGTAATGGCGTTTTGATTACTGATGCCTCTGATATTATCAGACGCATCAGTGGTAATAGTAGAAGGCTAGAAGTATACATTGAACGACAGTGTTATAACAAAGGCTTGATTTGTGAAAGGCCGTTCTCCTTCTGCATTCAAGCTGGGTGCTAGCACATAGAATAAGACTGTGGCCTCAACTGCGGGAAGAGTGGGTTTAGCGCATTATCCTTAATCAAGCAGGACGCTTGCGAAGAGCCTCCCGTCCGCCATTCTACATAATTCCTCGAATGTATAGGGTTTACTCAGGCAGACAATTAGTCGAATCAAGCGGTACAATAAAATTATGGCCTGTTCCTGCTCCCCCATTATATCCCCACCATGCCGGGACCGCGCATAGCATGCGATAAATATTGTGGTCATCCTAACAACGTCATATTATAGGCTTGGTCCCTTGAGACCGTGTGTAGTCATAATTCACATGTCATAAAACGACTGTCTTCCATGGAAAGCATACGAGCTTTTCATGAGCTTCAAACCCTAGTTTTTCAGTTACGACATCTTGATGTTTCAATGGAATCAGATACAAACGTTTCTGTTCACAAGATTCGCACACAAGGACGTCAATGGTGCGGTAAGGTAAACATTTTCTGCTTATTTGAAAATCAGCTGCTATATGGGCTCAAAGCTGAAGTAGGCTATCCTTTTTTAGGTCGGCCATTTCGGAAAATGGTCGCCATTTAAGCCATGGGGAACATTTGTAATGGCTCTGTTGGATTTCCTGCACTTACAATGGAACTAAGTATGTTTAGGCACCAAGATGACAATTCTAAGTGTACTGAAAGCTGAGATATTGAAAATCCGTATTTTGGTCGGCCATTTTGGAAAATTGCCGCCATTGAAGCCCTGGGTAACATTTGTAATGGCTCTTTTGGACTCCTCGCTCCTAACTATGTATGTTTAGACACCAAGATGACGATTCTAAGTGCACTGGAAGGTGAGATAATTTAAAATATGTAAATCGGTCGGCCATTTTGAAAAATGGCTGCCATTGGGGCCAGGGGTCAAATCTGCGATGGCCATGATTATAGCCAAACCTTTTTCTTATAACATTTTCGTAGTATGTACTAAATTTCATGCTTGTATCACAAAGTGAACAATTCCTTCGCATTTTGGTTCCAGTCGGTTTTACTTGGAGACATATCATTCATCAAATTTGGTTAGATCGTCCTATTTGAGACCCATTTCAATGCGTTTTAAGGGTGTCTTTTGAATATGCAAATTTTCTCGTTTGAACGGTGTTTGAACGGTTGTGTCCAATGACCTATTACATCATTTATTTACTTAATAATGACTTAGAAGCGATTAGACCTAAATTATTACACAAATTTAAATATGTATTATCCGATTGAATCCGTTTTGAAGGTGTCCAATGACGTATACTATTTGCTAAAAGTTTAACAGCTACGAGCTACAGTTGAGCAGTCGAATCAAGAAGTTCAATTTGACCTGCAGTCTACCGCGGTCTTGCTGCCCCGCAGCTCTGTGCCATGTCGCGCATAACATTGAGGACAAAGTGGAGTTAGATAGAATGGTCGCCTTATCCAATTTCTCCTCCGTCAAGCGCATGTTGGCGATGAGGCCTTTACATGACGTCTCCAAGTTGCTCTGTCTCTGGTTTTATCCACCGCTCTTCGTATGTCCACGCCCTGCGTTTCTAGATCCTCCATCACGTTCTTCATCTATGTCTTTTTGGTCTTCCTCTGCTTCTCTTCTCTTCTGTTTGTCCATATAACACTGTTGCTGGTAGTCGTTTCTCCTCCATCCGTGTAACATGTCCGAACCAAGTCAGTCTTCTCTTCCGCGGATTGACTACTGTTAGTAATCCCTACTAATTGGGCTTCCTAAGGTTCGCTTGTCATCTGTGCAATTTGTCCTACATTCTGCTGCTAGACTTATTGCACGACTTCCTAGATACTCGCACATCTCATGACCTTCACTGGCTTCCGATCTTTGCCCAAAGCAGATAGTAATACTAAGTCCCTGCAGGGCTTAGCGCCTAAATACCTGTGCGACTTTTAATGTGTAAGCCTCTTTCTGCAAAATCCTCACGCCCTCTTCGTTCTGCTGACCGCTTTGATCTATTTGTACCTAGATCACGAATCTAACTAATTCAACATCGGGTTTTTGCACTTGTTGGTCCTTTAATTTGGAATCACCTTCCTTCTGAAATTCGTGGCAGGATTCTTGTAGAAAATTCACCTGCATCAGGGCTTTTTTTAACGTGCAGTTGCGCACAAAATGTGCAGTTCTAAATGGATTTGTGCAGTTGTAGAAACATGCAGAAGCACTTCTGTACAGTTAAAACTAGCGAAAAAAGGCCATTGTCCTCCGATTGGAAGTAATTTACCATGGAGGATGGGAAGAAAAGAAGGGGTTGTGCAGTTCTAAAAATTCCTTAAAACAGCCCTGACCTGCATCTTTTCGCTGCTTGAAGACTTTTCTTTTTTCATGGGCCTGTCACGCTGAGAGCGCTTCTGAATAGCTCTGCTGTGAGAAGCGCTTTACAAATGTTTTGTTCGATTAGATTAGATTAGATCCTGATTCTGTCAATTACTGTCTCCGTTTGTCCAGTTTCCTCTCGAGTTATTTCGTTGCGTATCTTTTCTATCCTCGATCTTCTCAGTATTCGCCTTATACACCCTTGGAAAACGCTCAATTGACGCTATAATTTGGAAAGGATACCAGTGGCGGCGCTACGGGGTGCTGGGGGGGCTAAAAAAGGTCGTGAGAAATTTTGGCGGCGAAGATGGACAATTCGTTCATTCATTCATTCATTCATTCCTTCATTCATTCATTCATCCTGGGGCGAGGCATGCATGCCAACAATTCTTCTCCACCCGTTACTGTCCGATGGTCTCAGAAACGTCATTGTTCGGTTGATCCATCGACACGTAAGACAGCCAAGTATCTCGCGGTCTCCAACGAGGCCTCTTCTACTGCGGAATGGCAACCAACGTGAGAGCCCCCCTACAAGAGGTTCAGCCCCCCTAAAAAATGACCATCTGAATTATTTTACATTGAAATATCCACGATTTTGGTCGATGACTAAAAAAAAAAAGGTCGTGAGAAATTTTGGCGGCGAAGATGGACAATTTTCATGAAATTTTGGTCGATGACTAAAAAAAAAAAAAGGTCGTCAGAAATTTTGGCGGCGAAGATGGACAATTTTCATGAAATTTTGGTCGATGACTAAAAAAAAAAAAAAAGGTCGTCAGAAATTTTGGCGGCGAAAATGGAAAATTTGGCCGCGGGCTTCAGCCCCTCCAAAACTGAAATCCTGGCGCCGGCACTGAAGGATACGACCAACATCAATACTCCGTCTCCACGATAGCGTCAAACGCTGAATGCAAATAACTTTACACGTATGCAGCTTAAGACTCATTAATTAATTAATCGTGATGAAGTCAATCCATTTGATGTTGCTTAATTAATTAAGTTAATTAAGTAATTAATTAACTAAATTGATTAATTAATTGATGGATTAATTCATTCATTCATTCGTATGCTCGTTTGCTCATTATTTAATTAATTAAATAAATAAATAAATAAATAAATAAATAATTAATTAATTCAATCATTCATTCATTCATTCATTCTTTAAATAATTCATTCATTCATTCATTCATTCATTCATTCGTTTATTCGTTCATTCGTTCATTCGTCCATTCGTTCATTCGTTCATTCGTTCATTCATTCATTCATTCATTCATTCCTTCATTCATTCATTCATCCTGGGGCGAGGCATGCATGCCAACAATTCTTCTCCACCCGTTACTGTCCGATGGTCTCAGAAACGTCATTGTTCGGTTGATCCATCGACACGTAAGACAGCCAAGTATCTCGCGGTCTCCAACGAGGCCTCTTCTACTGCGGAATGGCAACCAACGTGAGAGTCCGTCTTGCGTCAATGGTCGGCTGGTGTCTGACCACATGGCCAAATTGACCGAGTCGTCTTTTTCTCAATATCGATTTTTATCAATGTGAGAAGTTGCTGATTCGTTCGCTCTTTAACTTCCACATTCGTGATGAAGCCATTAAATTTGATGTTGCTTGTCCTTCTCAAACACCATTGATCCAGAGCGCTCAACTTCTTATCCTCCACTTTGGTCGAGGTCCACACTTAGCCACAATATTATAGGAAACTCGATTGTACGCAAGCAATATACAATTTGAGCTCGACCTCCAGGGGCAATTGTGCGGACCAGACATTTCTGTCAAGGTCTCTCATGACCTTTTCCAGCTGCCCTCTAAATGGTCGACTGACGTGTTGTTGGTAAAATGAGCATTTGGACGGAATAGCCTTGGCTGGTTGCCAAATAGTTAAACACCAATCCTCTAACGACTTGTGATCATCCTATGACGTCTAAATAAATGGTGCCACGATCATATAAGTCTCACGCAATTGCTCTCTCATACAACAATTTTCCAGTTTCGCACAACATAGAAAACCTAAATATTTATTATTGGCTTTAAACGTTTTGTTTCGGGCTCGAATGCTCTTTAAAAATCTGTAAATGGGATAGAATAAATAAAAAGTATGGGTCTACAGAGACAGAACCTTCTCACTTTGACAAAGCAGGAAAATCAACTTAATGCTAATCGTGTCTCAGGGATTGGCATTGCCGCATTGCCGCATGTAGGGTATTGACACATTGGCTCTACACTTTAGAATCAGCTCCAGTGACACGCTCTTCGGTGAGTTCGGTATTGGCTGGTTACCAAAGCTCATCTTATCGCTCTCTCAAAAACTACTTTCTTTCTCAGATTCCTTTGCACTGATAGCACCTCTGATTGCTATGCTCTGCACTGTGAGAGGCGCTTTATTAATTCGGTTTTTCTTTTTCACTGACTTCCAGATTAATGTCTGTTAGTTTTTTGAGTGATGAATATCTTCTGCTTCTTTCTGTTCTTCAGAAGTAAGGTTGCTGTTGGCAATTGGTACAGAGAATCGTCAAGTAACATTTATTTTATCTACAATAATTATTTTATATTGTTACCAAATGGCTTCTCTCGTGGCTCATGCCTAGATGGATGCTTCATGCAAGTAAGGAAGTACGCATGCATTAATAAATGCACATCGCAAGCAGCTATTTGGTGCCGATCAGCAATGAATCGTAACTGATATTTTTTCTCCAAAATGCGCTATTCATAATGTCCATGAGATCCATTTTGAAGGTGTCCTAAGTTGATCATTAGAAATCATAGAGACACGTCAGTGCTCAGTATCACTAATTTTTGGTCGTTTCAGTTAAACGACACTGTGTGATAGCAAAGTCATTAGCATCACCCTCCTTTTTTTATCCAGGCTTGTGACTAGGGGGGTCAAACCGTCAGACTACTGAAACATTAGTCGATAGAGAGAAAGAAACTGACGAACAGTAATTGATTATTAATTGAATGACATTGAAAACTCTAAAGTTCTTTACAACTACACTTTTGAAGAATACCGAACATGGAACTGATCCACAATGTGTAGCATAGGAAATGTAGGCTGGACTTTTTTAAGTTGATAAAGATTGAATATTGATCAAATTGGTATGCTTCATTTAGACTCCTTTTGATGGTGTATAACTTTTAGGATGCTGGAGATTATTATGAATCACGAAGAAACGGCACACATCGTTTGCTGAGCCCAGTCAGAACTTATTTCGTTGCTTTGTTGAATTTTATGGTGTGCAAAGACAACGCTACCGTTTCCAATGCTTTTCTGCATAATGATGTATGATAATGAATACTGATCAATATATTCATTTATTTATTCCAGAATTTATATAGCACTACTTCAAGAGGACTACTCAGAAGTGCTTCCGAATCTAACACGTCAAAAGGGGCAGTTTTGAGTTGGATTTAAAAAAGTTTCATTAAAAGAACCCCAGGAACCTAGGTCCTGTGTGAGCCCATTCCAGACAATTGCGCCCATAACATTCTGCATGGCTGCAGTTCGTGCAAATGGGACCAAGAGCAATCCCTTCTGTGTAGATCGGAGGGACGTTGGCCTTGGATACCAGTGAAGCAGCAGAGCTCTCGCAAGTAGTCTGGGGGGCAATTCCAAACTGACATGCCTAACCAGAGCAACAATCCTGTATTCAATGCGTTACCGAGTGGAAAGCCAGTGTAATATCTCCAGCATGTAGCTGGATACATGATCAAATTTAGAATTTTTAAAAATTAAACGTGCTGCAGCCTGCAGAGCGTAAGACTGGGTTCAAGCACATTATTCGATTGGATGGGAGGCCAGAGTAGAGTGACGAGCAATTGCCAAAACTGGAAGTAGGCCTAATGAAAGAATGAACTAGAGTGGTGAAAGTACTAGATGTTAGTGAATGATCAATAATTAATTATTGTGCGAAGCTGACGCAGTTTAGTAGGAAATTATAATCGATAATTGAAGGATGCAAAACTTTAAAATATAGACCACCTGGTAGTCTGGTATTTATTTTTCAACATTGGCTGGATTTCGGCTTTAACCTGGGTCTCGTACACCACTCCATCAATGCATATTGGTCCACATTTCCACATTTTAAAGCTATCACAAAAGCTGGTATTTTCGGCATTTGAAATGAATTGAATGAACATTTTGGCATACACAACTATGCTAGGCTTAATTCTAAGAAAAGACATCAAACTCTTGAAGTGAGTCTTCTTCTGCGGCGGAACAGTTCGATCCATAATTTCCTCCCTGAGAACGATGGTCTTCCCTTTCCCGTTCACCCTTCCGTCATCCCTCCACCACTGTTGAACCTTCACCTCGTCAAGCCATTCCGGCGGCGGAGGATCGGGGTACGACTCTTCCACGCGCCCAGCCACCATTCCCGCCGGCGGCACGAGCCTCGTTCTCGGTTAGAAGATCTCCCGTACACTGAAGAAAGTCTGCCATTCGATCGTCCTGAGCGAGGCTCGTCTGACTGTAGGGAAGGAGCAATAAGAATCGCTCACTTGAACCGCAACAGGTACATCGCAAATCGTCGATCGTTTTCTGTCTGTCGTCAGACGATTTCCATCACGATTGGAGTACTGGCCGACGCATCACTATCACGTGACTCCCTGTTTGTAAGCAGAGATGCATCGATATTATAATGTCCATATATAATAGGGGGAAAGAAAACATTTATAATTTTTTCAAATAATGACCATGGTTCTATTAAGTTGCGACTGTTTTCTTATAACTTCGAGACATAATTATGCGAGAGATTGTGTTACTACAATGTTTATATGGATATATAAAACTTCATAAAGGTATGCAAATACAGTTCGAAGATTTAATGACAGCGTTTTGATAAAGTTAGTTAATTTATGAAGGTTGAACAGTAATATTATTACATTGATTTGTAAGAAAATTGCAGTCATTTTTGCTACACTTTTATTTATAGAAATACATGAAAGTTAAAAATGTATGCAGATATAGTACAAACGTCAAAAAATTTACAGAGGTTTGCAAGAAAACACGTTATTCTTCGTTTTTATGGGATTGTTACATAATAATTTCTTTATTATGATTAGTCCACATTTCTATATTGTAAATCTACATGATTCGATGTCAATTTCGGAATTTTATATTATTTGAAGACTAGAGATCCTATCCATTCCAAAATAATTGAAAGCGATTTGAGAGTTTCTAACAATTCCTCAATAACATTCTGTAGTTATGTTATACATTCGATTATCTATTCACTCAAGGCTGAAGAATAACATGTTTTTTCTTTTCTAGGACATTAATTTTTCCTCTAATTATACCCTACTTTTCGAGAGAACGTGCTACAGACAGATCTTTGCGAATTGGATGGATGTAGAGAGTAACACACGCAGAATTGTATGTGCGAATAGGCCACACAGAGAACCTTATAAGTAGAAAATAATATGCAGGAAGCTGGAACTCTTTGGGCATATGCATGTATGCAGGATGGATAAGAGCAGAAAGATCAAGACAGTTGTGCTTGGAAGAATGGAGGGATCTAACAGAAAAGGACGACCACACAAGGAATGGCTGGACAACATATCAGAATGGTGTGGAGCACCACTACAGGACCTAACACACTGCCCTGGTGAGAAAAACCTGGCGCGGAATAACGAGAACGGAATCGGCACCTACGGGCACTGGCCCCTCGGTTGATGATGAAGATGACGACGACGACGACGACGATGATGATGATGATGATACCCCACTAACGCTCCGATTGCTTAACTCCACTGGTAGTGACGCCAGACGCTCTAATATTATTGAAGCTACTCGACTTCAAGGATTACTACCTGATCTTCCATGCACCATCCCAGACGATATCCACATCCGTTGCTGTTCCGCCAGACCCGGACCTCCTTTGTACTACTCTGACAGACAGCCCTGTTGACTCAACCCAGCGCTCGTGAATAAGCTGGTGGCCCGCGTTTAGCTTTCGAGTAGCGCTTTAGAAGTTTGGATATATATTACAATATAATATTGTGACATAATGTTGCCAAACGTAAAATATAGCTAGGCCTATTCAACCGGTAGGGTTAGCTACACTATAGATGACCGAGAGCATGCAACAGACATTCCCAACGAAAGACGTAGCAAATGCATTACTCACGTTACGTCACGTGTGTTGGAAGAACACTGAAGGTTGTCGACCACTTCTGCTACCAAGGCAGCACTCTCTCAAAGGTGTGCATTTGCAGTTTAACGTCACTGTGTGGTAACAAAGACCATTAGCGACGCCCTCCTCCTTTATCCAGGCTTGGGACTGGCACTGGCAGAATGCAACCAGTGGCGGAGTTCTCTCTCTCTCTCTCTCTCTCTCTCTCTCTCTCTCTCTCTCTCTCTCTCTCTCTCTCTCTCTCTCTCTCTCTCTCTCTCTCTCTCTCTCTCTCTCTCTCTCTCTCTCTCTCTCTCTCTCTCTCTCTCTCTCTCTCTCTCTCTCTCTCTCTCTCTCTCTCTCTCAAAGGAATGCAAATGCAAATGTCGACAGGAGATTGGCGCACGTCTGACTATTGAACTATCATGGTGGATGTCGAAGTCATCCAAAAACGCGGAAATTGCTTGCGATTTCCTCGGGAGGCATAACAGAAATAGACCAAGTGGCATGATATAGAATCCAAATAGTAAAGTATTGTCTTTTTGTAGTGTCATTTCCCAATTCTGAAAGTATCCAAAAGACGCAGTAAGCAACGGCGGTTTTTAGTTGCTACTAGAAACATGGTTGTCACGTGTTGCATAAAATAAAATATCGTTGTTGAGCACGTAATTCCTCGCAAATAACTCTGCGGGCATCACAGAATCTGGCTAGGACGCATTGATTCCAGAACACAACATTCCTTAGTCAGAACGCTGTTGAAAACTCAAGTAAAATGACACATTTCCTCTCAGCAAGTGCAGGTTGCTGTCGGAAGCAAGAACCTGTAGCATAACCATGTACTTCAATTGATTAGTACGAGTAAGCATCGCCCTCCCCATTCTTTATACTTTGGACTGGTACTGCTATTGCATGGCCAGCGTCATAGCGATTTTCGCTTAGTTTTGCTCTATGTATTTCACGAACCTATTGCAACGTGCCCAATAACGTGATATCCGATTATTTTGACCTTATAGCCTACTCTATTTATAATGCTATATACATCTGTTTTTGAGGTGTGTAAAGTCCTCATGCACTTCCTTTCCATTGTCTTCCAATAACTTTGTGCATTTGTATGAAACCTTTTCTGTGGTTGGCCCAGTGGTCTGGAATGGCCTTCCTAGCTACACCTACACCTGGAACTCTACCACGATCCTTCCGTACTAAGCTTAAAACTGTTCTTTTTGTGCGCGCTAAAGCCGGAAGAGTCTCTGGGTAAAGTTTTTTCTTGAATAGGCGCCATACAAATTTCCGAATGAATGAATGAATAGTCGGCTGGAACGTGGCCAATTAAGACCAGACGCCTCCTTCTCAATTTTGAGGTCAGAGATTGTCGTCGGTTGTTTCGCCGTCGAGCTTCCTCTTCAAATATCATTGATTCAGAGCGCCCACCCTCATCTCCTCGGCTACGGTCAAGGTCAACGCTTCACCGCCAAACAGGAATGTCGATAGAACGCAGGCATCATACGATTTGAACTTGACCTCCCGGGGTAATAGTGAAGACCAGACATTTCTGTCAAGGTGTCTCATGATGACCATTCTACGTCGAACGTCTGATTATATTTATACCAGATTCGTGCAACAGCGAGTCCAGATATACAAATTGCGGCACATACTCAACCATCATTTCTGGTCGGTCGCACCTACATGTATTACCCCCAGTGAGGACATGAAGTAACCCGAAGTCTTAATGTTGAGTTTTCTCCAGTTAACCTCCCAACCCAGTGCACTGCTTCATCTACTTACAATTCCCGCAGCATTTCAGCGTAAACATCTTTATCTTTATCTCCTTATTAAATTAAAATCTGAATTACAAAACGACCGAATTTCGGATAGTTTCTTGTCATCAGTATCAAACAATGTTCTGCGACTTAAACACCTTTAAATGTTTTAAACAGAATGTATATCAGACAATGTCATACGACTTAAACACCTTTAAAATGCTTAAAAAAGAACGTATATCTATTAAGGACACCGCGCGAGGTCAATAAATGGTTGGCTTCCAGAGGCAGTCTACAATAATTAATGAATATATCGTGAAAGCTGTATAATAATTGTAGTCAATGTCCGTCCTGAGTATTGCCAGTCCCAAGGCTGGATGAATGAAGAGGGCGACCACAATGACTGCTCTAATCACACTGTATCGTGAAATTTAGACTACATCGGTTAGTAGGTAACTGTGTATAATAGGGACCTTGGGAATCAAGTCTTTCATAATAAACACCAGCTGAAACTACTTTAAATCTTCCTCCTCCTCCTCCTCCTCCTCCGCCTCCTCCTCCTCCTCCTCGTCATCATCATCATCATCATTATCATCATCATCATCATCATCATCATCATCGTCGTCGTCGTCGTCGTCGTTGTCGTCGTCGTCGTATTCTTCATCATCATCATCAATTTTCATCATCCTCGGCTCGTCCTCCTCTTCCTCTTTCTATGTGTGTTGGGATCATGAGACTCGAAGCTTTCACTTACAATCGGTCAGGGTAGCCTACCACGTGAAAAGAGCGACCGACAAAAGAGCGCCGACAAAAGAGCGACCCGACAAAAGGGCGACCGACAAAAGAGCGCCGACAATCATAGAGCGCCGACAAAAGAGCGACCGACAAAAAAGCGACCGACAAAAGAGCACCCGACAAAAGAGCACCGGTTATCATTCCTTGCTGAAATCTTTACTTTATTGCACAGTTTTTTTGTATTGTGCTGTTATTTCCTGAGAATCTTTCATTCTGGCTTTTGATTCTCTTTTTTTCTAGCTAGTTCTAAGTTATCCTTCGAAATCCATTTATTATTTACCTTCACCGTTTCTGGTATTGTTTCCTCTGCTGCTTCTAATATGATCTTGTTTGTTGTCTCCGTTCTTTGATCTATGTATCCTCGAGTCCTGCATCATGGCATTTTTTTTACCTCCTCTTCAAAGCAGCTTCTTACTACCGGGTTTTCTAACATTTCCATATTTCATATCTTTGTGTGTTGTTTAAAAAAGTGTTTTATCCTTAGCTGTATTATTGCACATTACCAAGCTATCGCCTGAGGCTATGATCTGCTTATTGATAAGTTCTGCAAGTCTCACTGCTGATTTTCATCTGTACAGTTGTCTATCATAATTAGGTCTGTCATATTTGTATGTCTTCCATCTGGTGATCTCCATGTAAATTTGCGACATTCTTCTTGTTTGAACATTGTATTGCAGATTATAAGTTCATGTTTTGCTGCAAAGTCTAGTAGTCTTTCCCCCTTTCATTCCTTTTTTCAACCTGTGGTGTGGTTGAGCAAATTCCAAGCATGGATGAAGGAGGCTGGCAGCGTCAATGTCTTGTTCATGAGGCAATGGTATCAGCCGACAGCGCATCAATTATAAAGTATAATGTGGTCTACACTGTATATCCAGAAGATCAGTCCGTATGACAAAGAACGCTTTCCTTCCGCTTTCTATTCCTTTATTTTGGACGTGTGCCTTTATCCAAACTTGCATCACTGTTCCGACAAAGAATTATCCACTGAGTTGTCCATGAGTAATAACCAAAAAAGTTTATAGGCCTACATTCTTTTGTAATTTCTGTCATTTTGTGCTCATCCTAAGACAAATGCAACAGTCAAGGCTAAAGACATTCTATAGGTATTATATTGTATTTGATCAACTGCTTCTTGTACCTGATAGCGGTGTGTCTATCAGTTTTTGTTACCATTAAAACGAATATAATAATACAGTTATGTAGTTTTATGTACATGCCGCTGGCCCGCTGCTAAATGTATACGACAATAACGACAAATTTTTGCAACAGTTATTGTGATACTGGTGAATAAGAAGTAGTTTAATATTTAACCGATCATAAGAATTAGAAATCTCGGAAAGATTTTTTGCGTTTGAGATAAAATGATCTCGTATCTCCTGTTAGCCACAAACACCTCTAAAACGCAAATCACAATATTATTTATTGGCAAATTTCAAGCATACCCAGACTTTCTCTCTTTTCTTCTTCAACACGTCAAAGGTTGGAAAAATGAAAAACCAATTTTCGGCCATGTTTTTCACGACCATTGGAAACTTCAGAATTATTTTCGTTTTCAAGTTCCGAATCTGACGAACATCGCGCTTAACTTAAATTAATAAACGTCCTCTCACCTTCCTTTCTTCAACCAAGTCAGTCCTCCACCCAACCTCCTCTAACACTAGTCCTTCCTTTATTCCGGTCCTTCAATAGCTCTTGCCCTGCCATTTTACAGGCAGACTTGAAACAGAACCTTCCTTTATGATTCTGCTTTGACTGAGCATCTACCGTTAAGTTGTATCTAAGGTAATTATCGTCGCTAATGAAATAAGACAAATCCAATTCTGAAAAGATTGCTATTAGATGCGATGACGTTGCTGGCCGCAAGACGGCTCTAATTAAGCGAAGACCGTAACTAGTAATCATTATAGTATTCATTTATTTATACAATCATTCAGTCATTCATTCGCCAATGCTATTGTAAGGCAACGACGCTCAGTTTTGCCACAAGATACTGCTGTACTGATGAATAAGAAATAGTTATTTTAATATTCGACTTATCTTAAAAATTGCAAAATTCCAAGAAATTTGAGACATTATTTTGTGTCAAATAGTCTTGAAACTCCTATCAGTCTTAAACACCTCTGAAAAGAAATAACCGTTCTTATAATATCATTGTATATTACATCTCTGTATTTAGGATCTCACTATGGCTTAGCTCTTTCTAGTTGAATTTAAAATGCTCGACACTAGTGAAAACCATTTTCGTCCAATGTCTAATACGATCATTGGAATCTTGAGGAATTTGTTTGAGGTACGATGTGCAATTATCAAATTAATTAATATCAGCCAACTCTTCTTTTTTATCCCTCCATCCATCTTCTCTACTTGCTTTCCACTCATTCTCCATGTATTTAGGTCCATCCATAGATCTTTCCATTCCTCTTTGCATACATGAAAACTTCACACAGAGCCTTACTTTGAACGTCTGCAGATTGTTTCAATTCGCAGATTATACGGGCAAATGAAATAAGACGATAATACCAGTTCTGCAAAAATATTGCCATTAAGTATTTAAATACAACGACGATGCTGGTCGCAAGATGCAAGACTGAAGACCCTGTCTCTAATAAGCAGGAAAGCATTCAGTCATTTATTCATTCATTCTATGGACTTATTTTGCGCCCCTTCAAGAAACCTACCCGGGAGCGCTCCCAACTTAGTCGCGGAGAAGAAATAAAAACTGAGAGAATTTTTAAAAACAAAGTCTGGTTGGTCAGATGTAATAAACGCAACTTTAAAGTTAACCCATTCCAGATAAGATAAGATAAGATAAGACAAGAATGTTCTTTTATATGCGTTTTTAGATGAACGACCCGTGGAACTAGGAGATACACCTTTTCATAGTAGAGCGAAGATCCCGACGTCAGAGAATGGGCGACAGAGTTACCATAGGTAAGATGAAGCGCAGTCAATCGATGCAGGGGGAAACCAGAGCAGCAATCCGATACCAAAGAGGCTTAAGTTGGGATACTGTGACCTCATGCGATATACTTAGACACCACTTTATCAATATTAATGAAATTATAAATATCATTTTGTTCAAATTATACTTATAATACCATTGACTTGAAAACCATCCGGGAAAACTAAGTTGAAGGCTGATGTTAGCAGACGTTCCTGGCACAAGATGTCGCTTGGAACAGACTACTTAACACTTATCCCTAAAATGACTGCATTATTAACTCCGCCACTGGTTGCACTGTGCCAGTGCCAGTCCCAAGCCTGGATAAAGGAGGAGGGCATCGCTAATGGTCTTTGTTACCAAACAGTGACGTTAAACTGAAACTACTACTACTACTACTGCATTATTTTCTGTTCTCAACTAGGCAATCCCGTCGTAAATATCACTCACTAAAATCATCAACGAAATCGAGAAAGAATAACCTCTGACTTCATTCCTCAACACTGCTCGATCTTAATTCATTGATGATTCGAAAAAGCTACTAGTTATTTAATATTGAATGTACTTAGACTCTTTAAACCGACCCTCTTGAAGTTCAAAGTGCACACAACTATTTTATTCTTCTTATTTTTATTACTTCTATTACCCGTCATCATCACCGTCATCGTCATCGTCATCGTCATCGTCATCGTCACCGTCACCGTCACCGTCACCATCACCGTCACCGTCACCGTCACCGTCACCGTCACCATCGACATCATTTATACACATTGCACTTAATCTCTTTAAAAACCATATAAAATTATTATACAAACAAATCTTTCCGACCATCCTGCACTACTAGACTGTCTGCTTTTATTTTGAATTCGTTGCAACAGGTTGCGGTTTGTCATCCTGACTGATAATAAACGAAGATATAATTAGTATGATTATAATTATAATAACTTATGGCCTGTGACCATTACAATCTTTTGCGTTGACCAAGCCACAATTACACTCAGAGTTGTCCGAATAAATTGTTTTCATAGCACTCGAAGAAACTGATTTGAAGGTGTCTTGTGGGACGCGGTGGTGCATCGGTAATTTCGGCGCCTTGTAACTGAAGGGTGGCAGCCTGGCAGGTTCGATATTATCTCAGGCAATTGCATAGCGACCATAGTTGCAACCACCCTATAAGACCCATGGGACGCGTCCCTTGCGGGCTCGAATGGCTCCCCCAACTTTGCCCCCGTCTCTTAATAAACTTTATTAGAGATTAGAATTTTGGTTAATTATGACATCCGATATACTACTAAACCTACACCAAATTCCAAAAACTTCTAAATTGTTTTGAATTATCTGATTAAACTTGAAGTTATCTACCTGAAATCATCTATCTGAAATCATCTATCTGATCATGAATGACAATACGCAATCAGATATCTGGTAGACATACTATTATGGTCTACTAACTAATCAATCTACCCGCGGCCAGGCCGATAAATGACTTCGCCAATTAATAGGACTGGAAATTAGAATAGGATCTAAACACAATTCTCACATATTCAACTTCTTGCTCTTTCTTTTGTTCTTTCATGCGTAGCAACATTTAAGTCATGCTGGCTTCGCGAAAAATAATATAGGCTGTCACGACATTCCACAGAGCTGAGTACGGTAGCATTTTTAAGGTCGTGCAGCTGGATCATTGATAAGAACTGTAGCCTATCGCTCCTGCGTCCACTGTGTCCCATGCGTGTTCTATGTCGATCCATATATTGAACAATTTTGAAGAAATCATGCAGGCATTCGAGGAATACGAAAGCCACAAGTGGCTCCATGGCACCGAACATTGCCCGGGGTTGCTATTTAAAGCTATACTGTGTCATTAAAAAATGATCAGCGTCTCCCTCCTTATGATGACAGGCGTTGGACTGGCGCCACCAGATTACAATTTTATTACATACGAACGTGCTAAGCAAATGGCGTTTGTCTCATTATCGAGTTCTTGCGATTCAAATGAACGAATTGATCGATTGTTTGATTGAGACTAAGAGTCTAAGGATCCTGACATCTACCGTTTTAATTGAATACTTTGCGCCTATATGACCGTTATAATAGCATTAGTTGACACAGTTTCAAAGGTGTCTTAGAAGTCAGTCCGAATCAATTGAATACTTTGCCCTTATGACCGTTATAATAGCATCAGTTGACTCCGTTTCAAAGGTGTCTTAGAACATCGCCCGAATCAGTTGAGTGATTGACTATCACATCCGACGGGAATTATAACTTCATTTATTCATTCCGAAAATGTGCATAGCGCCCCTTTAAGAAGTTTACTCTGGGGCGCTCCCAGCCCAGCCACGGCTATCGAGTTTGTTTTGATTAAGCGCCTGTGAATAAGTTAGTTCCCGCGACCTGGCCTTTGTGGGCGCTGTAGAAGTCTCAAGATTACGATTACGATTAAAGAGAAAAGTCTTGACCAATTGGTAGAAAGCGGCCAAATTACTCCGCAGTAGTAATGGCAAAGCAAGTGGGAGCCCATTCCCAACGGAGGGCTAACAACCGAGAAGGCTCATCGCTGACCAGGGAAACTGACACGAGAGAACATGAGCTCCCTGTATAGCCTCTGATCGCATAGCTCGACATGAAGCTAAGTCGGACTTAGCCTATACCGTCTGATCTGATCTCTGTCGCCCTAGCAGATATTTCAGAAAAGTATAACCAGAAACCGGGACATATTTTGAATATGACATATATTATGTCGAGTAGCAGACATAGTAGTAGTGACATATATTATGTCGAGTAGCAGAGCAAATGACCAGGTCAAGGCGCCTTATTAAGCCATTTGGGTGACTAGAAAGAACCGGGAAGCAATAATTGCAATAATAATTATTGTATAAACTCTGGTGGCAACGAAGACGTGGACAAAGAATAGGCCTGCAGCAGCAGCATGATTATAGGGACCGTAAGACAATACTTTGCTGACGGAGCTGATTCGGGCGATCTTCTAAGACACCTTTTAAACGGTGTCAACTGATGCTATTATACCGGTCATAAGCGCAGAGTATGCACTTAGACCGGTACGGCATCAGCCGATTCTTTTTCTCAAGTTTGTATACTGTGAAAGTCAAGTGTCGCTCTGATGTGTGTGTGAGAGAATGTAAAATGGGGAATTCCTCAGTCAAAATTTGCATGTCTAGGCAAGTCAACTGTCTGTGACCGCCAGGCCAAAATGAGTTGAGTTTTGGATGGATTCAGAAGCAAAGAATTCGAAGCCATCCAACCAGGTAGGGCATAAACGAAGCCACGGTATTTAAAGGTGTCGAAGTATATCTGTCTTTCACGTAGTAGACTATCTAGTGTCTCCTGACATCTGGCGGCTGAAACGTGGATAATGGTGATCTAAAACTATAAAGGCGAAACTTTTCCAATGTTTGCGAACAATTTTCTTCTTATCCACCCGACCGATTTTTCCCAATATTTACAAAAACACTTTTTAGGACCCATTAACAAATATAAGGGGGGGGGGGTTCGCGATCCAAAAATCTTACCTTTGCCGAATTTGAAACATTTAATTTTTAATAATCCGACGAAAGCTAATATAATGCAGTATTTAAGATTGGTCGCCGGATCGCTTTCAAAGACCCCATAGATTTATGACGTCATCACTTCTTTACTTCGCTTTAGGCGGCTGATTTTATAGCGCGCGCTTTCGCTAAATTATACTAAAAACACTGATAATAATATTATGAACGGTTGATCGCAAGACAATGACAATGGATACCGGTAATTAATATAATACCGTGTCGTCGTACGTATACAGGCCATCTGGACATTACCGGTATTTAGGGCGGACGGGTTTAGGCAAAAGAACCAAAATTCGCCGGCAAATGCTGGCCACAACGGAGGGTGACGAACCCGCCCCGCAGGGGCGGTTGCAATGGGAGCTGGGTTGGTGCAAAAAATCTACATTTCACCGACAACGCCAGGCACCCCAGGCTGGGACCGGGTTGGGGCCGATGGAAGAAGGTGGGGTGAGAAAGGCTAAGTGGGAACGGGGTCAGCGTGGCTGTGGACCAAATATCGAAATTTCCCGGGCAACGCCGGGTAATTCAGCTAGTCTTACTCTAAATGAGAAGAAGATTCTGAAGAATATGCTGGAGCTATTTTCTCGGATTCGGATTTTAATAAAACAAATTGCTTAAAGCATTGTAGTGCCGTAAACTTGCATGACAATTTAAATGCTAAATCGAAACTTTGTATCTAAATAAGAAAATCAAGGGACAACACTGCTATACCATCAAGTATAGGCCTAATTATTCCAGGATTGTTATGTATTAGAACGACAGAAAGAGCTTTGCATTGTAGTAATTCGATTTCCCATATTGCAATAATGTCATCGCACGATTTGACATTTTCCGGCGACTTATGCTATGGAAGATTCCAGTTGTCGCGGAATAAGACTAAATTGATAATTATTTTGTCATCGTTTGGTTTTGTCAGTTATCTCTTGCATAAATTGGCTTTCATTATCTGAACACCGTAAACTTAATTCATACAGTAAATACATAAGGCGAATGAGGCACCTAATTTCTGGATTCTGTTGCACTGCGGTAATGTTTCACAGCCCATCTCCTACCGAGTTGCTGCACTTGTTTGGCGATGCCGTCTTTCTTGTGCTCCGTCGTACTTGTCTATAGCCTTTGTCGACCTCTCTCAGACCTTGCAGCCCGTCGAGCTCTTCGCTCGGCGGCAACGGGTGAGCTTTTGGTGCCGCGAGCTCGCACTTCTATCAGACAGCGGTGAGCCTTTTCTGTTGTGGGTCCCGCTATCTGGAATGGTCTCCTACTAACCTTGCGACTTATGTCTAGGCTAAATCCCCTGCATTTTTTAAGTATATCAAGTCCAATTTTTTGCTGTGGCTGGGCTGGGAGCGCCTCTGAGTAGGTTTCTTGAAGAGGCGCTATATAAATCCTCGAAATGAATGAATGAATGAATGACTGTTATAAATATTGCGTCAACAGGGACAGTATTCTGTAAATAAAATTATAACAATTATGATTGTAATGGTGAAGATTTGGTTTGTTGTGAGAGGCATTGTGCAATTGTGATGTACACATTGATGTGGATTTTTGTGGATTTTTGTGCCTTTCGTATATTTGTTTTGGTTTTGCATAATTATATTGGTTACCAAAGCACATGTTTATAACAAAAAGCAATTTCTCTTCGAATATTGAGTATGTAATATTATAAAACATATTTTTAGAAATATGATTTCAGTAAAACATAAGTATTGCATATTGGATAATGGATATCTGATTTATTACAATTTTTGTGCTAGAGGATATGAACAGTTTAAAGAAAACACTTAGTATTTGAGACCAGAGTTAGATCTATATGTATTGAACACTTGTAGCCATAATTGCTTATTTATTAATGTCACAGTTTAAAATTAGTGTGTGAGACAATGTAGCATTGTATACCAAAGGAATTCCCGCTAAAGGCAACTGCTTGCAATTGTTCGGGTGCAGAAAGCACTCATCTATAACTATCTGCAAAAGAGAATGTGGGTATGTGGGTATGTGTTGACGTGTTCATAATTATTATTGTCATTTAGCAAGTTTTGTATATCAATTATTGCAAAGTATTCAGCATTCTATGGAATCACTTTTTCAAATAGAACTAGCGTGACGCTCTATATACATGTAAATTGTTTTGGCTCTCCGAAGGCACACCTTAATCGTTAAACTCTGAATTTGTCCATTCTTACTAAGAATGTTAATATTACTAAGAATATTAATATTCGTCTAATCGACAATAGTCAGTGATTGACGCAATAAGAGGTAATACTTGTATATCCAAGGTATTCAGGGACATCATCTGCTATAATAATTATACGCTCTGCGGAAAAAGTGGAGTCACCTTAGTTCCTTTTGCTCATACTGCAACCATGAAGAATCGAGCCTTCTCTGTCGTTGGCACAGTGGTCCTTTAGAGCTACATTAAACGCCTACACAGATTAGCTCTTTCTTGAAGGGGCGCTATACAAATTTTCGAATGAATGAATGAATATAATTATATATATATATATATAAATTGAATGTAGCTAACCATTATTATATATTGAATAGATTAAGTATCAGTATGTCTCCTGTTGCACGGGCTCAATCATTGCCAGTCCAAAGCCTGGATAGAAGAGGAGGTTAGACACCTTCCAACCAACTATAATGTTATTATTAGTAGTAACGCGCTTAAATCAGGCGCCGTTTGATGTATTTAACAGGAGACACCAGTGTGAGTAAGAACTCTGATAGACACCACTTTTTTGATTTTACTCCAATGCTATGAAATTCAAATTTCCGAAAGCTTGCTTAGATTAAACAACGAATCCACCCTGTATGTTGTGCCACCACGCATAGGCCTACCAACGCTACCTCCGGTATAAGTAAGCAAACTTGAGATTAGGCAATGTATTTGAATTTTTTTAATCGTAAAACTGTTTGCAACGCTGTTCAGATGTTTACATTGGTGTGCCCTAGTGGTGAATATGTGGTTTTGATTACCTTTGGTCTAAGGTGCCACAAGGTAAAGTTTGGGCCATTTTGAGAAGGAGAAAAAACTAAAAAAACGAGTTTTACCAATGGAGATGTGTCGACTAGATTCTGATCCGATCCATGTCATTCGAAAAGTCGTCTATTAGTCACAGAGCGAACCGGAGTGCTTTCACGACGACTAACGGCAAAAAATTCACAAAATGTTTGTATTAAAGCTATCAAAAAACTCAGGTGAATAGTTATATTTTGCCTGGATTATAGTGTTAAATTGACCATTCCTTTAAACACCTCTAAAACAGATTTTTATTTTTCGATAAGTGAAACTTACAAATTTGTCGGTTTCGTTTAGTCTGGTTGCTAACATTTACCGATTCGAGCTTCGCGTTCCGTACGCGGCCACTTGGAGGCGTTCCCAGCCCAAACAAAACAAACGAAGAAGGACTTGAGCGACTTATAAAGGCAGAGGAATACAGACTAGCCATCAGTGGAAAGACAAATGGTAGGCCATTCCACGACAGAAAAGGCTTAGAGAAATAATGGTGTGTAGTTGCAGTTTAACATCACTCTGTGGTAACAAAGATCATTAGCGACACCCTCCCCCTTTATTCAGGCTCGAGATTGGCCCTGACCTATTGCAACCAGTGGCGGCTAAAGAAACATGAAGCCGACAACCAACTTTCTGGGGCTATAACTGAAACATTTTTTTTTATTAAACTCAAAACTGTCCTTTTTTCCGTGCTAGAGTCGGGAGCACTTCTGAGTAGTCCCCTTGAAAAAGCGCTATATAAATGAATGAATGAATTAAAGGTGTGTAAGACGACCGCGTTTTCCGACATAATTCAGTTTAGGTGACATCTTCGAAACGTTCTGGATCCGACACTGTCGAGCACGCACTTCTACCAAACATCGCCGAAACTTTTCTACAGTAGGTCCCGCTATTTGGAACGGCCTCAAACTAACCTTGCGACTTATGCCTATAGGCTAAATTAACCTGCTTTATATATGTCGCTCAGATCCTATTTTTTCTGCTGTGGCTAAACCGGGAGCGCCTCTGAGTAGTCCTAGGTTTCTCGAAGAGGCGCTATGTAAATTCTCGAAATGAATGAATGAAAAATGTAGAGATTGGTGAAAAAAATCTTTGGTTTTCTAAAGACATTCTTCTGTAAATCTATTTGTATGTGCGTCATTTCCCTTTTATATAATATCTGAACTTCGAAAAACATATAGTAGCGATTACGAAGCGAAACTGGAAACTATATGAGACCGTTCTACAGTATATAAAGGTGTATTAATTGACCATGAACTAAATGACTACAACATAGTGTTTTGCGACATCGTGCGGTGACCAAGGTGTTTCAGTTTAACTAGAGTGTGTGAGAGATACACAGACGTAGGGACGGACGGACGGACGGACGGACGGACGGACGGACGGACGGACGGACGGACACTATTAGTCCTCAATCTAGTGTAGAGAATCAACTATGTAATGATAGTCATAACATGGATTAATTTATAATGCATTCATACGTGGACTTACATGACGCATAAGACATCATCTTACTACAAAATTTACTCTACCTTGGACGGCATGATCTGTATCACATAATTATGTATAGAACCTTCATCCTACCAAGTGGGGGTTATTTGGAATATCACGCGCATGAACGTTTAGGCAATAATCGTGTTATAAATTATATTACGATTTTTTTAGTAATTTGTTTATCACATTGTTTTGCGTCATGTGCCGTTGATAAGGACTTGCTCAAGGTCTAAACATGGCTGCTTGAAGTGGATTCGAACCTGTAAATCTTCGGGTGCAAGACAACGAACTAGACCACCGCGTGTGTGAAAACCACGTACATGTATCTGCAGCAAACGCATGGCATACTGCACAAGAACCACGTATCTGCATTTGCGTTTAGGCGGTTTTTCAGTTTAACGTCACTGTGTGATAAAAAGATCATTAGCGACGCCCTCCTCTTTTATTTAGGCTTGGAACTGGCACTTTACTCTGCCTAGTATTCTATTTATATGGGACCTCTAGAAGTAAAAGAGGTGTGTAATAGACATCTCTGCATTGAAATATTCTGTTTGAAATAATAATGCCTGACAGCTGCACACACTGGTCTCGCAGCTGTGCAAACTGGTTTTATAGCTGTGTAAACATGTTTCGTATCTCTTAAACTGTTATCTGTGTACTGCATAAACTGGTTTCACAACTGTACAAACTGGTTTCGTATCATAATTTTTTTTGATGGCTGACCAAACTGGTTTCACATCTGCAAAAACTGATTTCTTGTCCTTTAATATAATATCCGGTAGCTGTACAACATTGATTTCACAAATAGACTTGTGTCGTATCTTTTATATAATGTCTGATAGCTTTACAAACTCGTTTCACAGCTGTACAAACTGGTCTAACAGCTGCACATCTGGTTTCGACTCTCTTTAAGGGCGCCTTATACCTTGTCTCAAAAGTGTATTACCAGAGCAGGACCAACGCAAGATCTTCGCAGCAGAAAAGTTTTTTTTATTAGTAACCCTATTATGTTAATTCATTTATAAAGCGCCTTTATAAATCGGTGGTGATTTAAATAGTAATATAAAAGCATGAATGTAGTACTTGCTTATTGAAGCAACTCCGGAAAAAGTGATACTGCATTGCAACAACAGAGCATGAAAGCTATACTTATATCTTTGAAGGACAACGTTTAAAAGGTATATAAGGAGACACGCCCTATTATATAGAAAATTACTATCGTTGTCATGACTGTCGCATAAAGATGAGTAATTGAAAAGATATTCCTCTGGTTACCTGTCTATTCGTAAGGCACGAATTTATTAAACACACATAATATTATTACCGAATATCTCTATAGCAAACATCAACGTCTTCAAAATTCAATCAATCAATCAATCAATCAATCAATCACATGAGCATTTACATATCGCCTAAGAAGCGCTCCCAACCCAGACCTGGTCGAAAAGAAAAATCATGAGAAAGTCTAGAGAATTCAATAAGTACATGTAGATTAAACGCATAATCTGAAATATATTTCTCAAAGTTTGGCCTTCCGTTTGTTTGTTTGTATGTTCGTATGACCGGATATATTTTGACTCCTCGTCCCAGAAAAGGCTCAGGAATGACAGAGCGTCGGTTTACCGCAATGTTTGCAATTGATTCTTACCCAAATTTCAAGGTCAACGCGACTATTTTCAGCTCTCGATTCATTTTAAAACACGAGATATTAGCGTTTTATTCCGTACAGATTTAATCAGCCATGTTGCCGCATTAGTAAAGAGACGACAGTCCGCGTGACGTCATTCTCGCCAAATAATAATTTCCGTTTATCAACAATCCGGTTGAAAAACCGAAACCGGTTACTGTGTATTATGCACAAGCACGCATATCACAGAAATATTAATTATACTAACAAATAATAATATTCGTTTTATTGAAAAACCAGTCGACATAACGAGACAGTTAAGAACAGAACAGAACAGATAGCCTGCAATAATTGTATTAGGCCACCGTCAGCACACACACCCGGGTCATGTTGAGCTTTTTGGCGAAGCGTGGATGGGGTGGAGGGGTGGCGAAAATCCGAAATTTAGCGGTCGTCGCTGGGTACCCCAGAGGAGTAGTGTTAAAACCCTAAATTTTCCGTGCAACGCCGGTTCCCACATCTAGTCAATTATCAATGAGCATCTGCACAAATTTCCTAATACACCTTTAAATTTAATTGTTGCAACGTTATGAATAATAAAGTTTTCGATCAAGCAGTATTATAGTGTGCCGATACAACCCCTTTGTCTTCAGTCGCCGTGACATAAATAAGGTCATTAGCGTCGGAGTTCATGATGATAGGCCATGATCCAAATCCTTTTAATCCCCATTCATAGTTTCTTCAGCGCTGTTCATTGTTTCGCGGAATATCAGGCGTTTCTTCAGTTTTGATCTTTGAATCTAGAATATGGATAATAAATCTGACAATGATTTAGCGATAAAGTTGTCTGCAATTTTGAAAGAACAAGATTAAAGAGGTTTTGAATAAGTAATTTAAAACGCAAAATGTTTATTGTCTTAAGAATTTAACTTCTTAGAAAAACACGATAATTTGATGATTTTGTGTGTGTTAAATTCTGTCTTACATGGTGACGTCCAGGAAGATGAAATCTTTTGTCGTCCACTCTTAGACCTACTACACTACTATTATGACCTAACCTATCAGTTTTCCTTTCCAATCCTATCTGCATGCATTTCTCTGTTTCAGTTTAATAATGTGGATGGAGGGATTCAGACTTAACGAGGGCTTTGTCAAATCTGGATCATTTAAAAAAGGAAGTTGAATGCTAAGGACCATAAACATTTTTGCATTTTAAATTACTTGCATGGATAGATCCAGATTTGACGATGGCCTATGACAACAGAGGCCGTTTCACCGCAAAATTTCTTTTTGACATAATACAGCTCTTTATGCCTAGACAATTTAATTGTAGCATCGTATAGAAGCGACTTAAAGGTGCCTATTGAGGCTCTGGAAAATTAGCTATCGCATGTTTCAGTAGTTAATGAGTTAATTTGACTATCGATTACATCGTTTGGCGGAGGCAAAGCTTAAACACCTCTAAATATATATATATATATATCTGTTTTTTAAATAGTAGTTTTTGCACAACTGATCAAAATAATTTGATATGGCGATCGTCTTCTGAGTTTTAAAATGCAAAAGTGATTGCATTCAATATATAATCAGCGCTTAAAGTGTGGCTGGACGGTCATGGACGGCGTCCATGCACTTATTTTAAAATCTGAACGCCGCCCTGCCACTTAATGGCCAGCACAGCCTGGAAAGATAAGGAGCATCCAGGCACTTTTTGGAAAGGTAAGGTTCGTCCATGCACTTATTTTACCACACTTTAAGCACTGTAAATAATCATAACTGAGGTGAAGCGACGACATCTTATGACATCGTCAACGTCTATAGTGATCACAAATGCATTTATGTTCATTTTATGCGAGTTGCTTCAATCGATGTTTCCTTTGCAATGACAATTAAATTCACGACAGACTGACTGTTTGAGACTTTGAGCGGTGAATTTTCGTTTCCTTGCATTCTTCAAAGTAGGTTTACAGTCGAGTTTATGCAATAGTAAATGAATTTATATACGATAGCAAATGCGGTTATAGTTTCTCCATCTGAAGCGGTCTTTCCCCGCACTAAGGGCTAAAACTAATGACTCGTTTTTCAGTCTCTCGTTCTTTAAAAACATTTCTTTTCCGTCAGAATTTTTTGGGGCTGAGAACGCCTCTCAATAGTCATTTTGCTAGTGGCTCTATAGAAATCAGTAAATACAGTAAAATATAGTACATTACTTCGCTAGTATCGCAGTGGCAGTACAATAAATTATATTTGCATATCGCTCTCAGATAAAATTAAATAAAATAGAGAAAGATGCTAATTAAGGCGGATTCGAAACACTGAGATGGTTCGGTACTGCGGCAGTCAAAGAAATGGACGAAAAAAATTTCATCCTTGGATGTCACCCATGTCAAACTTTTATATTAAAACAACATTAAATTATCATCAGTTTCATTTACAAAGTCTCAAACATTTTGTACACCTCTGTATCACATGTTCGAGAATATATAAATATGTTTCTCGCAGTTTATTTCTAGTCAGTCTAATCTTTTTGTCTTCCACATTGCGTTGAGTCGCGACCGTCTGAACCTGAGGGTCTCGGTTGAGATCTCTCACATTCCATTGTCCAATCTTAACGCGACGTCTGCCATTTAGTTTCTTCTTTACTCGGTCGGGCGTTCCTGTCTTTATCGGTGGAGAAGTTGAGCAAGTAGCAAACTTATCGACACCCATCCTGACTCGCGCGACCTTTTAATCCTGGGCGTCGTCCGAGTCAGTATGGTTTCTCTTACTGTGCGCTCCATTCGTGTTCTGTGGGGTACGTGACCAGCTGAGTAGGCTACACCATTCTCTTGCTGATCTCGCAGTTTAATAGCCGTTGCACCAGGTTGGGACTAGTATGCGCCTAATCTTTGGATGCATCTACGCTCATCATCCGCCAGCGACCGATGAGAACTGGGTTGCAGCTGCTGCCCTCGGCTAATAGATTTTGAGGGAAACCCACACTCGGATGTAGTTCAGCGTCATTCCAAGGGTGAGGTGAGTGAGACTGCGCGAGAAAGGTGTTTAATATGAGCGACTTTGCTGCGTTGCTAGGCAACGTATTGTGACGTCGTGGGATGCTAAGCTGTTTATAGTTGAGATTATGAACTTCATGCTAATTTTCATACGCTCAATATTTCACGCCTTTCAGCTCAAAAAAGCTTTAAAATTCCGAATATGATGCCAAGAGAACTATGAATATTCATGATAATGGCATCTAGAGAAAGACAACGGTTTGACAAACTTGTTCTCACGAGTTCGGGTCACGTGCAAAGATTTAGAGATTTAAAATCCATCGACCGACCGTTGTTACGTCATTCTTCATGATTGGACACCTTTCGAACAGTTTAAGCGGATTCTTTATAAACTTTGAGTGTAGAAAAAAAGCTGAATTCAATGGCTTCGATAGACGATAAAATCGCCCTTCTGCTGAAACAAGCAAATGGACTGCATGAGTCGCTAACTATAGTGGTTCAAGTGAATGGGGAAACTGGGATGAGTATAAATGTACTAAAAACGGAAAATCAGTTCCTCGAAAGGGGCAACATCAAATTTCAGTTAGAAGCAGATGGACACCAACTAGAACAGACGGAGAACTTCGTGTAACTGGGGGAACCATTAACACAAATGGAGAATCGGGCTGGCCATAGGAATACGGGACAAATAAGAGAGGAAGGCCGCACAGGGAATAGCTCGACGACGTCTCCGAGTGGGGCAGAGCCTCGTTTCAGGAGCAGAGCAGAGCGGCGCTGGCTAGGAGAAAATGGAAGGACCTGGTGAAGAAGGCACTGGACACCTAAGGGCGCTGAGCCCCCGGTTGCTGCTGCTGCTGCTGCTGCTGCTGCTGCTGCTGCTGCTGATGATGATGATGATGATGATGATGATAGGAATACCACAGGTGCTGGGTAAGGTTTGGAGCTTGAAGGAAATAGGAATGATGGAGATTTTTCATAGCTTGGCGACTGTCACGTGCGAAAGCATCGTCAAAGTCATAAGTCATGTACATGTAAGTCAAGTCAAAACACCGGTAACTACAATTCAACATACCTGATAATTAGTATACCGACACCTCTTTTATGCGTCACACTCAGAAATAAATAAGCTAGATGACCACGGTTTTCATTCGAAGGCTTACTGTACACTGTACATCAAAAAATTTCACGGCCGAATTCGATGGCCTTTGGCATTCTACATCAGAATGTTGTCCTTCCGCCTATCCGTCCATCCGTCCACCAATTATATCCATGACTGCCCGTCTGACTAGCTTAAAACACGAGGTCGAGGTCCATTCCATGTTTTTTGCATTGTCCAAATAATACTGTTCAGGGAAGGCTGGGGTCACTGCATTTAGGCAATTTGCGTAAGGGTACATACGACGCAGGGCTGTTTTTAAAAGAACTTTTAGAACTGCACAACTCCTTCTTTCCTTTCCCATATTCCATGGTAAATTACTTACTATACAGAAGTGTTTATATAACAGCACAAATCCGCTTAGAACTGGGCATTTTGTGTACAACTGCACGTTATAAAAGCCCTGATACGACGGGTGGAGAGGCATCGCAAAATACACTACGCAATAAAAATCTCTATTTCTGATGATGTCCACAGCAATTTTTCTACTTATATAATTCTTTATTATCCTATATAATGGTCGTACGATCGCCTTTGATTACATTATAATTAAACTATATTCAGATCGAAACAGAGACCATAACAGTTGAAAAATATTAGCTCGCAAACATGATGACGATGGCAATGACGATGACAATGACGATGACGATGAAAATGACAATGACGATGACGACGACAATGACGAACATCTCGCCGTCAACGCAATGATGACGATCGCGATTATGATCATCATCTTCATGATGACAATGACGCTGATGATTATAATGGAAATGATATGTTCGGATTACAATTTTAATGGTTTTTCTTCCTTTTGTGATGTCACAAAATGTAGCCGTATTTCATATAAAGCGATATCTGAATATTGATGAGATTTCAACGGCTTATGTAACACCTTTAAATTGTGTTGTTCAGATGATATATGTTCCGAATTTCGAGCAGTAAACCAATATTAAAGTAAAATTTTCTTTAACCAATATAATTATGCCGTTAAGCATGATTTCGATAAACTATATTTGGCAGAATTAAAATCCACGATTATAAATAATTATGTCTCTGTTATTACATAGTGCGCTTTCTCCTACTGTTCATTCAACACTTGTGTCTGTCTGTCTGTCTGTTTCTTCTTCCTTATCTCTTCTCAAAACCTGCTTCTCCTCATAGGGCCTACGGTTTACCCTACTTGAGTGGCTTTTTATAAATGCTTGATTGCAATACAATATAATAATGCAAGTCACGTCATGAAAGTCTTTAAACTGTTTGAATAATAATAATGTATCGCGGATGCTGCGAAGTCGACTACAAACACCATCATAAGACGCTGAAAACGCTGTACCCAAAATGATGCGTTTGCACATCGGAAAAAAAACTTTTCAAAGTTATGTCAGAAATTCTGCATGGGCTACAGAAAACTCAGTTAAAAGAAGAGCTCCTCTGATAATTCATTGAAAGATTTCGTTTCTCTCTTAAAACTATCACTAAATGATAAATAATTCTTGAACTGCCAATGCTCTTTAGTGGTGCTAATCACAGGCCAAGAGAAACGAGGAGAGTAACTTCAATCATCTTCGTTTTGCTTACCAGGTATACGTTCTATTAAAATTTGGGTAAGAATTTTTAATCAATTTTTATCAAAGGGTCAATTTCAGTCTTCACGTATATTGCTCTTATTCACAAAAAAAGAATTCGGCCCAGTAACCTTCACTATAATTTGACGCAAAATTGTGCGAGTTGAAAGACCCTGAAACAAATTGTAGGAGTGGTCTATTAAAAAGATTTTAAAAAACTCGATTGTCAAAAACTCCGCCACTGGTTGCACTCTGCCAGTGCCAGCCCAAGCCTGGATAAAGGAGGGGGCGCCGCTAATGGTCTTTGTTACCACGCAGTGACGTTAAACTGAAAATACACACGCTCAATTATCAAAACCAATGGGGCATTTTAGTGGAAAAGAGAAGACTTAAATTGTCAATAACAAGATGTTTACGCACTGACAGTGCCAGTCCCAAGTCTGCAAGAAGGAGGTTGGCAGCGCTAATGATCGTCGATGCAACAGAAACTGCTGCTAAAATACTGGGAAGACAATGCAATAGTGCAGCGGTTCCCAACCCGTGGCCCGCGGGCCAAAAGTGGCCCGCCTGGCCTTCAAAAATGGCCCGCAGAATCTCAATGAATTATGAAAAATATGTGTAAAAATTGACAATTTGGACATGATAGAACATTTAATTAGTTTCTATCACAAATTATTTTACTTGGACGTTAATAAATTGCAACAAAATCCTATTTTAATTAAATTATAACAATTTTATATGCCTTAAGTTAATTAAATTTTAGACTTGTGGCCCCCTAATATCCGTCAACTAAGAAAAAGTAGCCCTCGTTTCCATGTCCGGACTATGGTGGTGCCAGTCCCCAGCCTGAGTGAAGGAGGAGGGCGGAACTATTCATCTCTGCTATGACACGATGCCGCAATTTTGTTTGCAGACGCACTGTTGGAAAAATAATATCCAACTGAAAGATTTCTGTAAAACCTCGATAATGCAACGTATATCTAATCGACTGACTGATTGATTGACTTACTGGCCGACTGTCTGATTGATTGAGTGACTGACTGATTGATTGACTTGCTGACTGACTAATTGATTGGCTTACTTCCTTTCTTACCTACTTACTGACGGACGGACGAGCAGAAGAACGGACGTAAGGGGAAAAGATAGTATACCATCAGATATTCAGATTATTATTATTTTTTTTAATTTAACTTATGAATGATGAATATTTTATCGACAACGAATCAATCGAGTAAATTCGATTGAAAGATATGGGCAAGATACATACATGTTGTGAGTGATTAAGGTAGGGTTCAGAATGATGGATTATTAGATTTTCAGATGACGAACAGCACTCTTGAGCTGACACAGAAAAACTGAATAAAATAATTCTGCAAATTTTCGTATCATAATTATTCTCATTACAAAGAGTAGTAGTAGTAGTTGCAGTTTGACGTCACTGTGTGGTAACAAATACCATTAGCGACGCCTTCCTTTTTTGTCCAGGCTTGGGACTTTCAATGGCAGAGTGCAACCAGTGGCGGCGTTCTCATAACAAAAAGGCTATCCGACGATCAATTAATGACTTGAGATGTTCTGACCGTACCTGTGCCTAAGCTTATTAAGAGATAGTTACATTTATTCGGGTGTTTAACGACGACCGTTGATTTGTCGACGGGATATTGTTTCATTGCTTGAAATTCAAGCAATGCAGAAAGAAGAGACCATAGCACTTTCCAGCTCTGACATTGCCCAAACGTTGGTGATGCAAGTCCCAATCCACGATTACAAAGGAAGGAGACGGTAATGATATTCAGAGTCGCTAAACGAATAATTTAAATAGCACTGGATTGATAAAGCTTGCTATTGGTCCATGGCCATCATCGAATCAGATGCAGTTTCCTGTCTTTACATAATCGTGTATCAAATGCTAAATTCGTCAACAGCAAAGACTTTTCTCAAGAAATTCAGTCGTTGGCCACAAACTAATGAGGAAGATGACAATTTTGTATGTCACTCAACTGACCGTCATTGGGATGAATTTGATTGTGATGTTTTAAGCACTTCATTATCATTTCTGAGAAATTGATCTCGTTATACAAACCGTTTAACTATTTTCTGTAGTCTGTCGTCCACTCTGATTTGCCTCAATGAATCCTGTCAGGAGACTGAGCGATGACCCTAACTTTGTGAACCATCCTTACTTACTTACTTACTTACTTACTTACTTACTTACTTATGGTCTTGGCGATGCTCCAGCACGCAGAAGTCGCTCATCTATGGAAGCTCTCCATTTCTCTCTGTTTCTCGCCGATGCAGAGCCTCCTGCATCGACAGCTCCATCTCCTGACAATCCTTCTTGATCATGTCCCTCCATCGTTTCTTCGGTCTTCCCGTTTTTCTCCTTCCATGCACTTCCCCATTGAAGGCTATCTTCGGAAATCTGACGCTCTCCATCCTGACCATGTGCCCAAAATAGCGCAGTCGTCTGTTCTGTATTCTGCTGACTATGTCTTTCCGGATGTTTAATCTTTTTTATATGACCGCGTTTCGTATTTTATCTCTTCTTTAAACTTCCTCTATCTTTCGTAGACAGGACATCTCGAACACCCTCAGTCGTTGTTTCTGTGTCTCCCTCAGTGTCCACGTCTCGGAATTGTATAGCAATGCGCTTAACACCAACGTTTCGTGCATCTTGATCTTTGTGCCTCTGCATATTTTCTTTGCGCTCCATATTTTCCCCAGCGCTTGCTATATTCCTCTCGCTATTCCAATTCTTCTGTCCACATCCTTCCTTCCATGAACCATCCAGTAACCATAAAAACACATTGTGTGCTACTGACGACATAAACAATAATTATTATTTGCAAGATGCTATTCGCCAAAACAACTTTATAGACAGAATATTTGAAAAATCTTGCGCGGGGTCGTATTCAGTAAGGCATGTTCAATATGTTCGGCCGCTCAGGGGCGCCACACTTTAGTGGATGGAAAGAAACGATGATGGGATGAGAGGGAGGGAGGAAGAGCTTGGGAGAGAGAGTGAAATTGTGAGTGTGAGAGGGTTGGCGAGGGTTTGAGAAAAATATTGCAGTCACGAAAACGTAAGTCCCATATTTCTACTATTCAGCCATTGATCCATTTCGACAGCTGAACGTCAACATTTTTTATGTTAAGGATAATATTATACGGGCAAACATTGTCCTTCCACACCTGAAAAACTATTAAGAATGACGCTAGAAATTCAACAGATGTCTTACAAACCCAACTTACTTAGGACCAGTATCGATGCTTTTTCAACCATAATATTAGGCAGGAAACTGAAATGGAGAAATCACGTACGACATACATGTACATTGCACAAGTGTTTTGAAAGGGTTTATTCCTGGTCCAAGCTCACACACAAACAACGCAGTCTTAGAACATGCCAGGAAAACAATGTTGCAGATTGCTTTTTTATGTGCATTTGTTATAGCGCCCTTTCAATATATATATATATATATATATATATATATATATATATATTCAGCCATTGATCCATATATATATATATATATATATATCTACTCAGTAGTGCTCCACTACAGCGCAGACACTAAATCTAAGTTTCCTGCCGAAGCGCTGAGCAATTGCAAGTGAAGGACTTGACCGAGGTCCCTACGCGGGATCGGCTGTTGAAACCTGTCAGTACGCGACTTCCAAATTAGATAGACAGTGTATTTCCAGGGTTTAGCCTGATGCGATGGAGATGATGAGAACATTGAGGCGAAAGTCGCTTCCGATGTCATGAGCATTTACAGGCTGAAGCCAGTCAACCTTGTTATCCACAGTAGCATTCGAAGACATTGATTCATTTGCAAAAGTCCGAATACAGCCACACTCATAATCCATGTCAATGACCCAATCTTCGCATGCTCCATATCCATTTGACATCAACCCCACCAGGTCCAGTCGTTCAATTAACTCAGCGGTCATCTAATAATACACCGTTCTACTCTTCCTGGTCAACAGTCGCACGTTCTTTTATCATCCGTGTTCAATTGTTTTACTGACTGCCAGATCAATGTCAGATAGGTTGTTTGATTGAATGATGAATATTCGTTTCATTTGCGTTCTTCAGAATAAGTGTGTTCTCGAGTTCGTATAACCAATTTACTGGTAAAAAGAATCATTAATTTTGTTTATAATACAGCGCTTTCAATATCGCCAATTGGCTTTTCTCACAGTTAATAAATTATAGCTCTTTGTAGATTCGTGGGCTCTGTTACTGGAAATGTATATGAGATCCAAATACATATTTCGCTCATCTCTACTTATTTTCTCAGTGTTATATATTTTAAAGGTGTCTAATTATATACTATTTTCCAACTGCTTCGCCCTATACGAAAAAAATTATCTATAAAAATTCTTTAACATTGCACTGGGGTCAAACTTAACCTTTGCTGGTCTAGTAAATCAGGGCTCGCATCAAACTTGAAATAAGTCTTTCCTAAGCCGGAGTTTACAAGATACATTTTGAGAGTTCATTGTTATGCACACGTTCTCCGTGCTGCTGATCGACTTGATCTCTTGGTTTCAAAGGCAACGACTGCCATGGCCCAACGCCGCGCCCTTGCCATTGTAGGCCCTTCTATGTGGAATGACATCCCTCCCACTAGCCATAGTAAGATTGTGAACCTATCCTATCACTTAACTTTACTTCGGTAGCTAATGGCTAGTTATAAGTAGGCCTATCTACAGTTCTTTAACTTTGTTTACACAAACAACGAGTTTCTTTGTATTTCTGTTCTTCAAACATCCATCAATCGCAATTAAACATAAACGACACGACAATCACTGTATCAAACAACACAACGTTAAGACAACTTCGCCATCTTATCAAAAAGTCTCTCACTACACTCCTTATACAGACGACTGGCACTCCTATCCAAGCCTATCTCACTCTTAGCGTACATCCCTCCTTTAGCCGCTCTGTCCCTCTCTCTGTCTCTGTCTCTCTTGCTCTCAGGCGTACGGCCCGCACAGCAGCAAACTTTCCCGCCACCTGGCCTACCTGTATGCTCAACAATTAGCTGAGTATTCAAGATTATACAAAATTAGCTTACAAAGATGTTATTGGGGATGTCATCTTCAGCCCTTCGCTGCTTGAAGTCTTTTGTATTTCCTCGGGGCTGTCACGCTGAGAGCGCCTCTGAATAGCTAGTCTATAAAAGGCGCTTTATTAATGCTTTTGTAGATTACAATACAATACACGGTTTTCGAGTACAGACATGTAGACATTCAACCTGGATGGTGGGTGTGTCCTTATCCACATATCCATTATGTTATATAAGGATGGCACTTGACATAATTATGTATAGTTTATATAAAAAATATAAAAATAGACGGTTACAATGAGCTATACAAATCGCCTTTAGACACCGTTTTAAAGATATCAACGGGTTATATGTAGTCTAATGATAAGACGCGATGGGTAGTTAAATCTGTACAGGCCTTGTGCTGTAATGGAAATGCAATTTGTCAGCTTAACTTAATTAATGGTAACCGTGGTTAGTTAAGGTTAATAGAGTGGACTACCATCAGCCCTTTATAAAAGAGCTGCATTATGCCAAACAATTTTTTTCAGAATGCTCTGTTGTCATAAAGGTACTCGTCAAGTCTGGTTCCATCCATCCATGTAAAGATCACGCGTGACACGCGGATAGTCCAAAGCAAAAGCTGTCGGAATAGGTATATAGGTGGCTTTGCAACGCGAAAAGTGCGGCCCCTATCCTCTTGCTAATGTGCCAGGTATCCAGTCTTTGTCCATTAAAAAACCGACAATATGAATAGCCAGCTTAAAAAAGTTAATTCGAAAACGCCTTTCAATCAGCGCTTCGTTTTATAAAGTTATCTTCCTTCTCTCCGGTTAAAAGATGTTCAGTTCTATGTCCATTTCATTGGTTAATTCTACAGCGAATCTTGGACTTCGATCATTCAAGCTAATCCCAATTCTTGTGAACACCATTCCGAATTTTGTCTGATTATCCTACATGAGAAAATTAATTATTGCGTAAAAGGCAAGTTTTTATTTAGAAGGCTGGAATGCTATCTTGATTCAAGTCACTCAAATTCAATAATTATTACTTTAGCAGGCCGCAGACAAGCACACTGTCTCGAGATTGACTGAGAATATCGCCATTACTTTTTGCTGTTTAACGACACTGCCATCGCTGAGATGGTTAGTGTCGCCCTCCTCCTTTATCCAGACTTGGGAGTGGCACTGTCTGAATATAGTCAGTGACGAAGTTTATTATTTATTTATTTATTATTACGACCTTTGTTGTCATAAGATGACTTTGAACTCTAGAATAATTCAGTCATGGTCGCTCCTCTGTTTTCTCACACCCTTCCTATTCTCTCGAGATCGATTGCATTGAGAGCGTTTCTGAATGCTGACGAAGGCCTTTATTTAATGGTCAAATAGCATTGAGTGCAGTCGCAGTAAATGGTCCATTAATGCAACGGTATCTTTCCCAAAGTTTATGCAAATCTTATACAAGTGGCGACTAAATTCTCTGAAGACCGTCGACATGAACTTAAACGTAATAAACAATCAAAATAAAATATTACAGATCGATGTCTGATGTTCAATGAAGAATCTGATTATGTCTTCAGAGCTTATTACTTTGAGATGATTATATTTTTAGCGTTGCTATGCAAAAATGCACACGTTTGTTTGTATGCGCACTTGTTTTAGCGCCCCTCCAAGCTCACTACTCAGAGGCGCTCTCGACTACAGAGCGGACACTGCATTGGAATTTCACGCCGAAGCGCTGAGCAAATTCGTATGAAGGACTTGCCCACGGTCCCTACACGGCGACTTCGGCTGCAAGACGACGAACCACCAGTACACCACGGCGCCCCGTCAAGTTGAGCATTTTGCTAACAGTAAATTATGCATATAATATCAATATTTGACGATGTCGTATAATTACTGTTACCATAATAATGCATTGTCGATAATCACATTACTAATGTTAATGTGATTTCGATGAGGGAATGCGTGAGACGGATAATCAAGACAGATAGCGCATTTTTCCTAAATTATATAGCTTTATAACAATTACTGAAATTGTTTTAAAGGTGTCAACTGACTTCTGCCATTAATTTTGCTAAACCTTACATAAAAAGTCACTTTTGTTTTCCTTCGTTACGTCTCACATTGGAGAATTTCTTTCGATTTATCTTTTTTTTTTAAACAGTTAACTTATGGACATACAGAGTTCAATTGTAGGCTACTTGACCATTTGCACTTCTCACAGCAAATGCTTTCTTGCAAAGTTGAAGAAGTTTGATGTTTACCCGTTTTTATTTAAACTGTAAGTTTCTACTTATATTATCATTAGACACCTTCAGAACTTATTTAAACAAGGCTATAAATAACGCAACTTTGTTTTTTGAAGCAACACACTTCTTCCTATGATTGTAACTGCTGTCATTTTAGCATAATGGAATAATTATATTAATAAATAAAATTACTCGGCCACTGATTGTACTTTGGCAGTGTCAGTCCCAATGCTGGGAAGCAGGAGGCAACGCCGATTATGTTCTGTAATCTCACAGTGGAGTCAAGCTTTTATAATGGTAATGCAAGTTCAAACTCATATTGTTATGGATAACAGCACCGAATAAGAATAACCTGTCTACATCAATGCTGGTTTTTAAACCTCTAATACAGATCTTCTGTTTTATAAATATTCCATTTTCGATTGATGACAAAGTCAATAATCAAAAAATAAAAACTATGATGGTTGTAATTAGACACCTTCAAAACAGTTTTCTCTGTGAAATAAAAAAATAATATTTCCTAAGCTATGTTTTATTTGTATCTCATTAGCAATAATTATTGGCTTGTCGCTGCTCCCACACTACCCTTGAAAAGATGACTAGTGTCGCCCTCCTCTTTAGCGTTCTCAACGAGCTGAAACTAGAACAATTCACACCTAAGAACTTACACTTTGAGGATTTGTACGCTTTCATCTATTGATTGACTGAATCATTGACGAATTCATTCATTGAATCACTGATTAACCAATCAATTCATTCACTCTACAATACATTCACTTGGTCAGTGAGTGTGTCAAAAACTGAGTCATTTTTTCCGTATTAATTAATTCGCTGATTAATTAACTAATCTTTTCATTATTTCTTTGAATCATGAATTCGTACGTCCCATTACGACGATCTTGAAAGTTAATCTGTCCAAAACTGGGAACCAGTGTAGCGTGTCACGCATAATGTTGATATTTGCGATAAATCTGGCAGATCAGTGACGACTCGGGCATCGCAGTTGAGGACAGACTGCAGCTGTTGTATCTAGAAATTTTGGAGAACCGCAAGGACAGCATTGCAGAAATTCAGTCGGTTCGTCACAAGAGTGGCATCGGCTTCGTGTGATAGATTACGCCGAATGACTCTTATCTGGCGCAGTTGGCAGAAGCAAGACCTGCAGAGGAAACCAACATGCCGATCCATGGATAGGTCTTCATCCAGAAGCACTCCAAGTCCCGAACAGCACGCTTAGTCTTCATCGGGTTTCAGAGTACTCTGGTGGAACCGCACCCTCGGTATCTCGGCGGACATCTGAAACTTTCTTTATTAGGTGTCGAAGGAAATCCTTAGGTGGAAACGCTGGTCCTTGTGAGCACCGCGATCTGCCCAAGATGGTTGACAGATCGTTCCAAAGACGCCGACTATCCTTCGAGTCACGGGCAATCAGACTCTCCCAGTACTCCTGCTCCTTGACCTTGATATCTGATGACTTCTTCTGCAGAAGCCTGGTCCACTCAATTCGATCCTTTTCCAGACAACTCCTTCTATATCGACGCTCAAAGCGTCTGACTGCTAGACGCATTGGTTTGCATTCAGCATCGAACCATGGAGTGAGAGCATTGCTTCTACATGTAACACGCTTCGGAAGCATTTCGTCGATTATGGAGCCCAGAGGTCGAACATGTCTGTGAATGAGAGACCAGTCCCTGCGGATGCACAGCAAAGCTCACTGTCTGTTAGGCGTTGTCGGAGTTTGTATAGCGTGGGGTAACATAGCATAATTATTTTTACATCTAGGGCCTACGGCTCTCTAAATTGTAAAAAATGCATTCTATATGTAACAACTGTGCGATAAAAAGTTGAAAGCAGTGGTGATTACCAATCCACATTGGTGGCAAGGGGTCAAAGGCAGAATAACACTTAGCCTATTTTAATGTTACATCAAGCGTCATCTTATAACGTCGGTAATTGATTATTGTTGTAGCCTACTCTTGTTGATAGTTGACTGTTATTAAGACGTATTTATACAATAGTATGGCTATACGATTGGCCTAACGAAGAATATTATAGTTACTTATTTAATCATTTATGAAATATGCCGCCGTTGACGAAAGCATAGAAGCATATACAATGCAATGAAAACCATTGACCTAATAGCATCCGAACGACACCTTTAATATGAGACAGACTTATCTATACATAACCAAGAACGCCATCGGTTTAAGATAAAATAAAATCGTAGTAGTGCATTATATATAGCTGTGCGATATATTGCTTTAAAGGTGTCTAATAGCGACGTAACTCCGTCACTGGTCAGGTTCGGCCAGTGCCAGTCCCGAGCCTGGTAAAAGGAGGAGGGTTTGCAAATGTGTGTCGATACTCTGGCAGTAAAAAAGAAACACGAATGAAACTTTATGCACGAGACACAACAGAAAAGAGGTATCCGGTCAGTACCGCGCACACCAAACCGCGCACACAAGACCGCGTTTTTCACTACCGCGCACCATCATAACCGCGCACGATCGTTGCCGCGTTTGTTTGCGCATTTGTTCAATTTCCATATTTTATCGTACTGGGGTGTCCGGTTCATCAATCCAGCCTCTATTTCAGACTTAGAATCACCTTCATCCAGCTTCTATTTCAGATATAAAAATATCCTCATTCAGCTTCCATTACATTAACATTTTTTTCCACCAATTCAGCTTCTATTTCAGACCTAGAAATACCTTCATCGAGCTTATATTTCTCGCTCGATATTTTCGTCAATCCAGTTTCTATTTCAGATATAAAAATACCTTCATCCAGCTTTTATTTCTCATGCGTTATTTTCGTCAATCCTTTTGTGACGCATTGAGAAACGGAAGCTGTATGAAACTCTTTTACCGGTGAAATGGAGGTAGGATTGATGAAAAAACGCAAGAGAAATGGAGTCTGGATGATGGTTTTTGACAGGTGAAATAGAAGCTGGATTGACGGCGAACGCTCTACACAGCAATGAATAACATTTCATTCGTAAGTGATTTAATTTTTAGGCCATGTTTTAAAATGCCTATTTATAAACGACCTTAAATAATATTTACAGAACTAGCTCCGCAGTTTGTACCTCGCATAAATTCTTGTTTCCTGCTTTTTCTAGATGCCTCAACGTCACCGGGCGGCTTAATACAGGAAGCTCCGTCTAGTAATATAATAATAAAAGGTCGTTGGCGGCAACTCAGTCATCTGCAAACTGGAACGGACAGGTCGCTCTCTCCGGGTGCTACCATCGGACGAATCAGTTCCACCAATCGCTTTGCGCCTCTATCACCTTGTTTCAAATGGTCGTCTCTTGAAAGAATCCCGAGCTGCAAGATATCTTGTGCCGCTCTACAGTAACTGGGGACTTGATTCAAGCAATCAAACGGCAGCCAAACTGTGCGATAACTGGTCTGATCCCCTCGTTTTTGGCAAAACTGTGCTGGCTAAACCAAGAAGAGGTGGACGAAACATACAACATCACTAAGACGATTATATCCCGCATTGTGGATTGGCGATTGATGGGAGCAAACCATTTCACGAACGATGAACTAGACCTGGCGTCATTCCGCAAACCGAGACCAACGAACTATTATACTGCGTTGTTATCAGTAGCCAGCAAGCTTGAAGAAGGCAACCTCTAAGCAGCCATCCGTCTTATAGTCAGCGATGGTAAGTCTAGATCTATACTCTTTTTGCACCATTGACATTGTGAGGTCGTCAACGTTACGTACTATCTAAGATTCCGAAGCGGAATAGAGGCAAACTGGGTTCCTTACACACCTGGAAAACGGTTGCACGTCTCTCTAAAAATAGAACAGAAGCCAAACTGTATATCAATAATTCGGCTCACTCTGATGTTTGGTATCAAAATGTATTAAACCAGCGGTTCCCAACCCGTGGCCCGCGGGCCAAAAGTGGCCCGCCTGGCCTACAAAAATGGCCCTCAGCGTCTCAATGAATTAAGAAAAATATATGTAACAATTAGGACATGATAGAATATATAATTCTTTTCATTGCACCTTATTTTATTTAGACGTCAATATAATTATCGCATCAGACATTATATTTGGTTCAATTATAACAATTTTATGCGCCTTTAGTTAATTAAATTTTAGCCTTTGGCCCCCTAATGTCCTTCAACTAAGAAAAAGTGGCCCTCGTATCCTCCAACTTAGAAAAAGTGGCCCGACAGTCAAAAAAGGTTGGGAACCACTGTATTAAACACATTATATCGCCATCATTGCCAAGGCTCACTTAGACACCCTTAAACGAGGACTTCATTGGCCATAAATACAACATTTTGTGCGAAAAATAATGTGTTCTTGTAATTATTGTTCGTTCGAAAGATACCTAAATCCGTACAAATCCAAACGACGACAATTCCAATTTCACGTCGTGAGAGAAAAGTTGGGCGACATCCCTAATTAGACACATTTTGCTTTACGCAATTGCTCAGGACCATCGATTGAACCTTCATCGTCGATAAGATATGTGAATTAATAGCAGTTAACTTCGTTCACAGTTGAGGCAGAGCTGCCATTTGAATGGAGGCTCAGCGCCTTCACGTTGTTTAGTCTCGGTATAATTATGACGGGGGTGGGTCCGATCAATGATCAAAATATGGAGTTTAAAACTGCAATCGTTGGTTTTCGAACTCATTCGATTTGTAGTTTGATTGATTGATTTGTTGATCCATTGGTTCATGAACTGATAATATAATCTAGATAATTCCTGCGTTGTGTTGTGGTGTTTCATTGTTTCTCGATGTCTTTTATGACTATTTAGACAAACAGAAATTTTCCAAAAATCTGATATAGGCTAAACGAAAACTCAGATGGCTTGAACATACAGGGAAGGATCCAAGGGGCCAATCCGGTCATGGCTCCCCATTTAAAAAGTGCGTAGGACGTGGTCCCCCATTTCTTTTCAACGAACATTAGATCAATGAATCAATAGAGCAGGAGAGAAAAGTAGGATACCACGGCTAGAGAGGTCATAGTATAATTATTATTGTTGCCTGCAGAGATTTCGTCGACTGATGACTAAAAAAGGGTCATCAGTCACTTTGGCGTGGGAGATTGATATATTTTTCAGACATTTCGACCAAACAAATAAAAAAGAATCATCAGATTTCTTCTCGCAAAGATCACCGGAAATTTTGGCCCACCCTTCGAAAATTTCTGTATCCGCCCATGTGAACATTTACAGAGAATACCAGTTGAAAGCATGCACCAAGTCCTGCGATGCACTGGCTCCATCGTCCAGAGGCCATTGTGATTCGCCTAAATTAAATGCAGTGTCGCAGTTGTGCTGTGCTCTATTAATTGTTAAATAAAATAATTTTTGGTCCACGGTTGACGCTAAACACCTTTTTCTTGAAGCAATCTAAACCTATATAACTACAACAATCTGTAAAATCAGTGCCTACGCTAACACTGGTGGGTCCATCAATGAAGATAAGCAACGTTTGTGTTCAAATGCACTTCAGTAGAGGTCTTCATTATTCCAATATTCCAGCAAAAACTGTTAAAACAACTTGAAATGATTTCGGCCAATATTGACAGACTTTCTTGCATATGGTATGATGAGGATCAACGATATTGCAGCTTTGAGGTCTCGCTAAATAAATGAAGATTACCAGCCTCGGATTGCTGAGACAATTATACACCGTGTCTCAAAAAAACTGTGCAGAATTGTTTTTGTCAGAACTTCGTCAAATTTCCACCAATCTTAATAACTTTGGTAGGTAGACGGCAAAGTAGCTGAACCTTCATGTTATATATAAATTTTCCACCTCACCTGACTCATTTCACCGCACTACCTTGTTAAACACAGATGTACCAATTTTTCATATAACACGTTGATTTTATTACCTGCAACAAATTATCTGACGACCGAATTAGCACGCAGTAAAGTAAAATATGGTTACTTAGCAGAGTGTTTTAATAGCTACGACAAATCTGCTTAAAAATGTTAGAATTGGTGCTCGAAATGTCACCCGAATATACAGACACAAGCTCTTAGACGGCGACGCAACTGGCCGATAGCAGCATCAACGATCGACTGGTCAAAGCGCGCCCACTCGTCAAGCATGCAGGAGCGTTTTGAGTTCGTCGACGTTGGCTTTTCTGGACCGGTAAACCTCCTGCAGCACATTTCATATGCTATAGTCGACTGGGTTAAGATCCAGTATATTCGGTGGCCACAGTGTTGGACAGATGAAGTCGGGCGTCTCTCGCTCCAGGAAAGAGACAAGTGTCGCGCGCTTGATGCGTCGGGGCGCCATCCTGTTGAAATTACAATAAACTCGCCCTGGGATAACCGGCGTATGTCTGACGGTATCTTCTGGACAAGAAGGTTGTCGCGATAGTAGGCCTATGCCCCATTCACGTTGACACCCGGCTCGATGTAATGGATTTCAGTGCAGCCAAGCTTCGAGACGCCGTTATATGAAAATTGGTACATCTGTGTTTAACAAGGTAGTACGGTGATATGAATCAGGTGAGGTGGAAAATTTATATATAGCATAACATTTCAGTCACTTTGCCATCTACCTACCAAAAGTTTTTAAGATTGGTGGAAATTTGACGAAGTTCTGACATAAACAATTCTGCACAGTTTTTTTGAGACACGGTGTATTTGCGCGAGGTCTTGCACTGGATTCCTTTCATGCAGCGCATATAATTAATTAAGGATTTGGTTTGGCGATGCTTATCAGGCTGGGCAACTCTTATCTGTGTGAGCTTTGCCTCCCCCTTTCCACCTGCGTAGGCCGCCGCGAATTGCACTCTGCTGTCCATGGTGACATTCATTTCACTCGCTGCACTCAATTTCCCAAACTGTTGAAGACTGTTCTTTTCGCTTGATCTCGGCTGGGAGCGCCTGTCTGAGTATAGGTACCTTGAAGGGGCGCTATATAAATTCTTGTTAACTGATTGAATTGAATTGAATTATACGATTACGTCAGGACTTTGATCGCCTTTTCACACCTTTTAAACGGGGTCAAAGTGTGCTATTTGAAACGACCACAACTCCGTAATAATTAATTTTTCTTGGATGGATTCGATTTGACCATGGTCTATGTCTCTATGACAACAGAGACCGTTACCCTGGGCAGAAATTTGCTCGGCATATTACAGCACTTAAGAGCTTTTTAAAATTCATATCCTTTACTCTTTAACAAGAATAATTTTCGTCCAGACATAATCCGATACCGTCCTGTCTTCTACAAATGGGTGTGGGTCTACATAGATCACTGCCAATCATGGATAAACGAGGAGAGGATTGCAATTGGCAGGGGTCAAAGAGCATGCGCACCGACTGATTTCATTTCTTAGTGACGCCTCTCCTTAATCGATGCTCACACACTTTAGAGTAGACTATCCGCCCACACCTGCACCATCACAAGCAAATTCTGCAAAAATGTAAAAAAATGACTAAACTGAGATTAGATCATAACAAGATGTCAATCAGAGTTCAAGATAATAAGTTTTTATTGGCCACATTTGAAGAGCTTGATCGAGCGTTTTAAGTTCAGCATGAGTTTGATATCTTCTTTACGTTCTCTGCCCTCAGGCTGGTTCGTATGTCCAATAACGCCATTTTTCTCTGTTCTGTGCCATTCTCTTCAGACCACTGTATCCATCCTCTGTCAGCATCCAGTCCAGCAACATTGTTCTTGGCCTACCCCGCATCCTTTTCCCCTCCATTCTTCCTCAATGGTGTCTCTTAGTAGGGTGTCGCTCCTTAAGATGTGTCCTATCCATTTCTTCTGCCGTCCACGTATAGTTCCCATCTTCTTCTTTAGGTTCTCTGCCCTTCGGCAGGCTCCAACCTCCAATGACGCCACTCCTCTCTGTGCTGTGCCTTTTCCTTCAGTTTGCTGTATCCACTGACCATAATCCCTCCGAGCATCATTTGCCGCGGTCTTCCTCTCCCTCTCTTTCCTTCCATTCTCCCTTCTATGATTTCTTTCAGGAGGGAGTCTCCTCTTAACACGTGCCCAGCCCAGTTCTTTTGTCTTTCTCTTATTGTTGTTATTAACGATCGCTTTTCACCAACCATTTGTAGTACTTCCTCATTCGTTAAATGCTCCGTCCAGCTCACCTTCTCCATCCTTCTCCAAATCCACATCTCGAATGCCTCTAATTTCTGCATATCCTCCTTCTTGATAGTCCAGGTCTCCGACCCATACAGTGCCACACTCCATACCAGTGTTTTGACCAGTCTTTTCTTTAAGCCTTTGTTTAATCCTCCTCTCAACAATTCTCCTCTTTTCGTGAATGCATCCTTTCCCATTGCTATTCTTCGTTTCATATCGCTTTGGCACCTTGCATCTGCTGTCATCATGCTTCCCAAGTAACAGAAGCTCTTGACCTGTTCCACCTCCTCGCCGTTGATTTTTATTTTCTCTGTTACTTCCTCCTCTTCTCGGCTTATCCTCATACTCTTTGTCTTTCCAATGTTTATTTTCATGTTGTATTTCTTTGAGGTCAGATTTAATTTGTCCATCATCTTCTGTAGTCCTTCCTGTGTCGTCGCCAACATTGCCTGGTCGTCAGCAAATCTTAAGGCTTTTATAAGTCTTCCTCCTACTTTTACACCTTCTTCTGTGTCTTCCATTGCCTCCTGCATTAGTTCCTCTATATATATATGTTGAAAAGGAGTGGTGATAGGGGGCATCCTTGTCTTACTCCCCTTCCAATTTCTCCTTCCTCTGAACACTCTCCGTCTATAATTCTGATCTTTACTTTCTGGTTCATGTAAAGGTTTCCTATAAGCCTTCTGTCCTTCCAGTCGATTCCTCTTCGTCTCAATGCACTCATCAGTTTTCTCCAATCTACCCTGTCAAATGCCTTTTCATAGTCCACAAAACAGATATAAACCTCTTGCCCATACTCTAGACTTCTTTCTGTCAGGACCCTCAGGGCTCCGATGGCGTCTCTTGTGCCCCGACCTTTTCTGAACCCGAATTGATCCTCTCCTAATCCTTTATCAGTTTCTACCTTTGCCTGTATTCTTTTTGTTAGTATCTTTAACATAACCTTAGCTGCATGTGGTAGCAAGCTAATTGTTCTGTAATCTTTACAAGTTGTTGCATTGTTCTTCTTCTTTATGGGTATCATGATGGTCTGTAAGAAGTCCTCGGGCCACTTCCCGGTGTTATATATGTCTTGACATAATCTTATTAGCTCTCCTGTTGCTTTTTCTCCTAGAATCTTAAGAATTTCAGCTGGGATGTTATCTGCCCCTTCTGCTTTATTGTTTTTCATGTCACTGATTGCTGCCAGCACCTCATCTTTTAACACCTCCGGCCCCATATCATCTCCTGCCCCCATGTATGGTTCGTCATTCAGGTTCTTCGGTTTCTCCTGACTCTGGTATAGTTCTTCTACATATTCCCTCCATCGCCCTCGAATCTCTTCTGCATCCTGCAGCATCTTGCCTTCCTTATCCTCTACTGCCATCACTCCTTCCCTTGCTGGCTTCTTTGTCATCTTCTTCACTTTTTCATATACTTGATCGTATCTTCACTTTGCCTGCAATTCTTCCAGTTCTTCACATTTCTCTTCCCACCATTTTTTTCCCATCAGTGATCTCTTTTCTCCCACCAACTGCAAGATTTCGTTTGATATACGTTATCGAATATGAGTTAATTTGACTGTTCAGCAATTGACATATATATAGTGCGATGAAAACACAATTCAAAGGTGTCTAATCATTGTCTTTTGAAATAGTGGTAGCAGAGACGTCGTGCTAACTGCAGAAGCGGAAAGTGTATGAGACACCTATAAGACAATTGAAAGGTTTAATCTTATAATAAAATGTCCAAAAAGCTCGCAAGTTCAAAAGATGAGGTAAGATTGGGGGGTGAAAAAGCTGGAGCAAGTCACGCAGTTTATGAACATGGGTTGATTATTAACGGTCATTGTTCCAAGGACATAAAAATGTAGGATTGGTTTAGCATCAGCGATGGTTGGAAGATCGAGTAGACTGTGGCTGTCGAGTAACAGCAACAAGAACAAAAACTAAAGCAGAACGAGGAGATGTTGATGAAAATGTCGGTGGAGGCAATGCTTAGACACCTTAAAATTGTTTCTTCATCAAACTATATGTATATCTGCTGTCGAGGTGCGAAGACTGTCGATCTTGTTTGAATGCATTTCCTGAGATTGATCATCTGCAGTGAAGGATGGAGTTTCAGTGGAATGAGAAGGACAGCCGAGGAGTCCATTCTCACGCCTCAGAACCTGGACGACTCTTCGTAACTGTAGTAGTAAAGTACAGGTCAAATAATTGCTCGACCGAAAAGAAGTCAAGTATGGACTCCTCCTCTTCCTCCTCTTCTTCCTCCTCCTTTTCCTCGTCCTCCTCCTTCTTCTCTAAAATCAATCAACAATCCCGTTTTTTTGTTGGAATTATAGTTTTACACAACAAATCCGTCGCTGCTTTTTATTTTGGCAAGCCAGACCCATGGCTGGTCAAAGTAGACGGTCGACAACGATGAATTTTGATTACAACAAAATGTGGTTAAATCGATGAAACCATCAAATAAATACATAGTAACAAATTAAATTTGTAATTAAGCAAACACAATCTCATGACTATTCTAAACGTCACGGTGCCAATCCAAAGTCTGCAGACCATAGGAGGTCGACGCTAATCTTCTCATGGCACAGTCTCGATGCTGATCAACAAAACAGCTCAGCAAAACTTCAGCAACGACCTTTTTGACAAAACAAGGAATTGTTTTGATATAATTATGGACTTAGTTTAAGCCTAGTCGATATCATTACAGCTCAAAGACGTTGCCAGAAAGCAAAAATACTATGATGTCCTTACACACCTGGTAAACGATCACATTATGGCGCTAGAAATTTATCTCCTCAGAATTAAACACTAATAATTCCGTCGAGATAAATTTCTAGCGTCATATGTGATCGTTTACCAGGTGTGTAAGGACGTCGTAATATTTAGCTCTTAAGTGCTGTAAAAAGCCGAGCAAATTTCTGTCCAGGGATACGGCCTCTGTTGTCATAGACCCTGGTCAAATCGGATTCATCATCATAAACACTGATAAATTGTCATGTCATTACGCCATCGTCGCTCTGCGACGATTGGCTGCACGAATACTGATATGTTAAACACTGATGAAACACCGATTTTGATTTAATGAGCTCTATTATGCCAAACAAGTATTTTAAAGGGTTACGGCCTCTGTTGTCCGAAGCCCTCGTCAAAATAATTAATCTGGATTCATCCATCAACACTGATAGCCGTATTATGCTAAACACATTTTTTGCGACGGCAACGGCCTCTGTTGTCATTAGTCCTCCTCAAATCTGGATCCATCCATCAATAAACAGTTTTATAAGAGATGCAATGACGTCGAACACACTGTGTCGTTGATGCAAGCAGAATGATACAATCAATCAATCAATCAATCAATCAGTCAGTCAGTCAATCAATCAATCAATCAATCAATCAATCAGTCAGTCAGTCAATCAATCAATCAGTCAATCTTTTGCTAAGATGTTACATGTGCAAAGACCGTTGTTGACGTCATGTTGAGCTGGTTTCTTGATCAACAATGATACGGTTAGAATAAAAATGAGTGCAGTCGCCTTCCTCCATACTACATGCTTGACGCTGACACTGTTACATGTGGGATAGAGAAGGTGTTCTGCAGTAATACAATTAGCTAAGTATGATGTATGTAATTATGATCTAGTATTACCAATACGATTGAAATGGCTTGACGTCACAGTGTGACATCGAAGACAATCGTTGTCGCCCTCCTCTAATCATCTGCCTTAGGACGAGCACTGCCAAAGCACGAGCACTGTCGAAGTTAATGGGTAGAATGATATTTTAATTATTCAATGTGTTCTATATTGCGACAGCAGTTCCTAACTTCCTACAATACCAATGATCCATTGTAGATTTGTAACCTAAAGCAATTTTATTTCTCCAAGGTTTAACGTCGTCGTATGACATCAAAGGCCGTTGACGACAATTTACAGCACATACAGTGGAGTAAAAATGAATTAATATTGTCCAATATACAACATTCAATGTTGTCTTAACATAACGTTCCAGCGTCATTAGTGTTTATTGCTAAGCAAAAATGAGTCGCAGTTAATAACATCAACCACATATTTTATGATACAATTAATTTTATCTGTTGATTCTGTAAATTCATTGATTATGTTGCACATACAACAATTCGATACTAAAGAAAAATCAAGGTTTGGTTATTTATAAAAGCACATGAATCATATTAAAGGTGTTTAAAGAAATGTGTCATTAGCAAAAGTTTAGATGGAAACGTGTAAGCTGCAAGCTTTTTCAACCTTGCACAAAGACCAATAGGGCATACGCTTGCCTTTCCTAATTTAACATTATCTTCTCTAAGAACTTAATAAGTGTAGCCACTCTTTAATTTCGACTTCATTTTAAGGCTAAATTGTAATGGTAGGGATTTATGTCTAACTACGTTATGTCATAGGAAGATTACTATCGTCGCTCTTCGTCTTCTCTTCTTCTTCTTCCTCCTCCTCCTCCTCCTCCTCCTCCTCCTCCTCCTCCTCCTCCTCCTCCCCCTCCTCTGTCCAGCAGAATGGATCCGGAACTACCAAAAGGAATCTTTATCAGTTCAATAAATCTGTGTATGCTTACCTGTGGAATGGACTTCACTTTATCCATCAGATTGTTCCATAATCCACTCTGACAGTCTTACCTGATTAAAGTGTAAAAAGTAAAAGTTTGGACGGCTTTTCCGCGGCTACGCTAGACATATTAGTGACAGGTTGGAGTTCAGACTTAAAAAGCTTGCATGGACGCCGTCCATGACCGTCAATTCACACTCTGATCCCTTGGTATTTCCGCGTCATTCTCACGCCTCGAAACCTGGACGACTTATCCGGCTCTGCTTGACTTGTATTTGAAAATAAATTTACGACCGTCTTGCTATTACACTTTGAGCGCTGGTCGTTCTTTCCTCATCATTCGCTCGCCTCGAAACCTTACTATTTTCGCTCAGCTCTAACGCATACTCTAAACGAAACGACGGCCTTAAGCACCTCAAAAACTGTTGCAGATGACGCTAGAAATAAAGACACGGCTATACTAACAGTCATCTGATCTAAGTCTTCCATTTCGAGTATAGCTTTAAATAATTTTTTACCTTATGTGAAGGCCAACCTGTTTTGCATTTTTCTAATCTAAAAAAAACCTCAAAACTTGCATAGCAACACTAATTTATGGCGAATCATCACTAAGCTATATTGCAGTGGTAAATGTATCTATGGGGGTGAGGGAAAGAATTTTTTTTTAAATTTCACGGGGGCGTGCCGGTCGAGGAAGGAGTGTGGTGGGTGTGTTGGGGTGTGGTGGGGTGTGGTGTGGTGGGAGTGGGTGGGGAGGGGAGACAATTTTTCAAGAAAACCAAAATTTAACGGGTGGCGTAACGGTGGAGGTCGGAGTGCGGTGGGGTATGGTGGGTGTGGTGTGTTGGGGATAATGAAAAATGGCGGCCATTTTGGATGCCATCTTGGTTTTCAGAGAGAGCCTCTGATGGATTGTTTGGCACTTTTGATATGTTATTCTACTCATATTCCTTCACCTATCCTGAAAATTTTAGCTTGTTACGAGCATTTTCCAGGTGATAATTAATGACCTTGTAAAATGACGGCCATCTTGGACGCCATCTTGGTTTCGAGAAAGAGCTTCTGAAGGATTGGTTGGCACTTTTGGTTTGTTATTCCACTCCTACTCCTGCACCTATCCTGAAAATTTCCGCTTCTTACGAGCATTTTCCAGGTGATGACTAATGACCTTTGGAAATGGCGGCCATTTTGTACGCCATTTTGGATTTCGGAAAGAGCTCTTGAAGGATTGTTTGGCGCTTTTCGTATATCATTCTACTAATATTTCTACACCTATCCTGAAAATTTCAGCCTGTTATGAGCTATTTCAACATTTTGATTTTATATTCCTAGAAAATTCCAATGTGAAGAAACTGGAAAAACCTGGAAAGATTATTCCCATTTTTTCAACTGGCACTATAATCACGTTTTTCTTAGGATTTCTTCCTGAACTCAAAAATATCTTTGTTTTGCTTGTAGCACCAAAATGCACAATAACGATGTTTTTGACCGCTAAGAGCTCGGACTATAAGAAAATATCTTAGCTAATCCATTTGAAAGACTGCCTGTGACAATATTCTGGTTGGGGCAGGACGTAAGATGGGGTTTTTCTCGAGGTTTTGGGGCTCAATTGATGAGACTGTAATATTTTATTTGACTTCAACACAGACAGATAGATTATGCAAGATGAAGACGTGACGTATTCCACACGAAATAATTAAATTTCTTAGAACGCTTAAACAAAAAGGTGTGCAACGTATCTATTTAACGCCTACATTTCTTACATTTCAAGAGCGACTCACGACCCCTTCGACGCCGACGTAAATGGACTAATGACATCAATTCTGTAGTGCGGAGGTGTCAGGACTAGGTCTGAACAAAATGTGAAAAGAGCCGTCACTTGTATGACAGCTGTTAAAACCAAAACCTTATTACATCTGAACCCACAAAATCTTGGCATCAGAGGTGCCCTTTTTTATAAAGTATCCTGCTTCATTTTCCATTTACACCTTCAACTTTCACCTTCTTGCATTGACAAATTTGTCACCCATATTCATTTTGCTAAAACATTTAAAGAGTTCACGTCAAGAGACATTTGTGTCGCGTGACGACGATATACCTTACAATAAAAATAACCGTTGATATGACGTTTTCTAGAATCTATGATTATCACAGAGAGAAACTTCACAATCGATATGTCGTGAGCAACAACAACGCTGATGGAACTAGAATTGTCAAGTCAACATGGGCGGAGTTTGTTTTTGGTTTTTTTTTTTGGGGGGGGGGCTAAAAAACTTGGTCCTGGACGCGAGGCGCCGAAACATTTTTTCCCGTTTCTCCCGGTCAAAAAAGTTGAAGACCTTTTTTCTAGTCATCAGTTCGAATTCTTGGGGGGGGGGGCTAAGCCCCCCAGAAGATACCATTTACACGGTAAAAACATGACACTGGGCCTTCCTTGGGGGGCTTAGCCCCCCCCCCGACCTAGCCCCTGATAAACTCCGCCCATGCAAGTCAAGTCAAGTTTATTGATCCCATCATCAGCTCACAATTTATACACAAGAAATTATGATCACATAGTATAATAAAGTAACATACATGGCTTACACAGTGGTGCAATGAGAAGATTGGCTAGGATATTAAGCGTGGAATAGAAGGAGTTGGTTCATAAAATTATGCTACCATCGCAAAGATAATAAATCTCTCGGCTCTTCTTTCGTCTTTCTAATCCCGAGTTAGAGTAACGTTAGAACGATTCCTTGACGAATAGTCAGTATTAGTCACTGTTTAGAGACGCTTCACCTTTACAGCGACCAATGGCATAATTATTCCCCATCTCTTCCTCCAGACTTGGAGCTGGCACTGCTTGGTAACGAGCCGGGCTGAGTAACTTTTCACTGGCTGGTGGAAGAGAATTATTTTGACACTAGACTGTAGGTATGGACGTCTCTATTTATAACGTCATTTACTAACGTTCTTCAGGTGTCTCTTAGTCGGAATATTGTTGCTCATGCGTTTCGGTGTGTAACTGCGATTCAGTGTCCATGCTGTAGTCTGGAGCCCCTCTGAGTTGAAATCTTGAACGGACTCTTTAGCAAGTGCTCGTACATACTGTTTGACAACAAAGACCATTTGCGACGCCCTCCTCCTTTTTTCAGGATTGGGACTGGCACTGGCAGAGTCCAACCAGTGGCAACCAGTGGCGGTGGTAGGTGGTATTTGCAGTTTAGCGTCACTGTGTGGTAACAAAGACCATTAGCGACGCCCTACTTTTTTATCCAGGCTTGGGACTGGCACTGGCAGAGTGCAACCAATGGCGGAGTTGCAACCAGGGGCGAATTGTGTCTATAGCGGTTCTCAACCGTAAATCAAAGGTGTCACAGGGGCATAGCTTGTATATTATTCAGTTCAAAGCGGCATGTTGCTGTAACAGCAAAACTTACAATATGTTTCATCATGAGCACATCATGAACTCGTTTAAACTCTACAGAAACGTTGAATTTTAATGTCCAATTTCGTCAATGGTGATTTCATTCTTTCAAAACCTTGAATTGATATTTTGGTCGAAAATGTTTCATTTCAATTCGTTGAAAACACACCATCACTTTAAAGGGCAATCACTTTAAAGAATGGGTAATGTTGAAATCGCTCAATAAAACCATGGAGCCGGACTTTACTAGTCAGCGACAGTAGCGAGACAGAAGAATATAAAATATAATTAATAGCTATTTAAAGGTGTCTTAGGCATAGTCGCTCTCCGGAAGGTGGTAAGGCAGCAGTAACGCCTTCATAAATCATTCTGGTTTATTAAATTCTTCGTAGAAGATGGCTGTGCCACCCGGATTATTTTTCGCCGCTTATATCTAAATTCCACCATTAGTTTATTTCCTCTTTTTGAGAGATGTCACGTTTTACCGTATAAATTCTGTCATCAATTTATCAGAAATATATTTTCCTCATCAATGTTAGCTCAGCAATCTTCGATTGACAAAAGTGTACTCTCGGCGAAGTAATTTCGACCACAAAACTCTTTGACGAATTAACACCTTCCAATCGTAGATTTCTGAGGCAATAAATTACTGTGTCGACGAAAATTGAAGAGCTCTTAAATGCTGTAATATGCCGAGCAAATTTCTGTCCAGGTTAACGGCCTCTGTTGTCATATACTCTGGTCAAATCAGATCCATCCATCCATTGTTACTAAACAGAAAATTAGATTCACTTAGTTTCCTAGACATGATTATTGCACATCAACGATTATAACTCAATTCAATACAATTCAATTCAATTTAATACAATAAAATTCAATTCAATTCAAGTCATTTAAATTAAATTAAATCAAATTCAATTCGATTAGTTTATGAAAAACCTCGAAAACGGTTGCAAGTAATTGTATAAGAGCAGCTGTGTCGTGGGTGTTGCTTAGTAGACTATTCTCTGATCTGGGAAAATCTCTATAACGCGTGTTGTATTATGGTAACAAGAGGAAATTCGGCTCTGCTTGACTTGTATTTAAAAATAAATTTATGACCGTCCTGTTATTACACTTTGAGCTCTGGCCGTTCTTTCCATCATCATTCCCTCGCCTCAAAACCTTACTATTTTCGCTCGGGGTCGCACGCACACTGGAAACAAAATGACGTCCTTATACACCTCAAAAACTGTTGCACATGACGTTAGAAATAAAGACACGGCTACACTAACAGTTATCTACAGTCCTCCATTTCATCGATACCTTTGTTTTTTTTAACGTTATGAGATGGCCAATCCGCTTTGCAGTTTTCTAATCAAAAAAATTATCTGAAAACTTTCACAGCACCACTAATTTATGACGAAATCATCACTATATCGCAGTGGAGAGTGTATGTTTAACACCGCCATATCTTTTTAGCAGAGGTCACTAGCGTCGATCTAGTGGTTTTTCCTGCTTTGGGGTTCTAGGACGTTTGATCACTGGACGGTTGATCAATGGACGATTGAACACTTCATTTAACTAAGGTTGAAAGAGAAATGTCCTACTCATTAGAAATGAGAGTCGAATTTGTGTTTTTATATCTGAAACAGAAGTTGCATTGATGAAAACAGCGCTTGATTTATTATAGCGTTCTTCTATAATAATTGCCAATCAGACGAAAATCTGTCCAAGAAAGCGACTGCATTACCATACAAATGACGAATTTCTTGATTTATTGCATCATATAAAAGTGTTGTAAGGGTATCTAAGGAAATGATAGCATGCGTAAAGCTCTTCTTCAGGTTATTTGCGGGTTCGAATGCAAAATGTTGCCAATCCATCCTCCATTGTGCCTTCTTCTTGAGTTTTTGGTAACCGTCCTTCATCATCCAGTACAGCATCATCTGTCTCGGTCATACTCTTGTTCTTTTCCCCTCCATTTTTGCCTCGATCACTATTCTTAGCAAAGAATATCCTCTTAGTGTGTGTCCAATCCATGTACTTGCTTTTTTTTTATCATTCTTATCAAACAGGATGGGACACGTGGCACGAATGAACAGCGACAGAAGAGCCAATCAGGTGAGGAAATGGACTCCGGAGGGGAAGCGTGGAAGAGGAAGACCAAGAAAGAACTGGATGGGAACTGTTCGAGAAGATCTGAAGTGCTTGGAGATGACGGTGGAGGATGCTATTCGGGTGGCGATGGACCGGGAAGAGTGGAGAGGCTGCGTTGCCCGGTGTGCAGTTCTGCATAAGAAGGACTAAGTACTAAGTAAGTGTTCTTATCAGTGTTCTTTCTTTTCCAATTTTCCCCAACCACTTCTTCGTTTGTTTTATTTTCTGTCCAGCTGATCTTTTCCATTCTCCTCCATGTCCACATTTTAAAAGTCTCCAGGCTTTTTATATCTTCTTCCCTCATGGCCCAGGTTTCTGAGCCAAAAGGGCGGATACAGAAATTTTCGTAGGGAGGGGACAAAATGTTTGATCTTGGGACAGGGGAAAAATTCCGTCTTGGTCACCGAAAGATCTGACGACTTTTTTTTAGTAATACAGTGTTTTTGGGCCCCTGCACGGACCTCGTGGGCGTGAGGAAGGCCTACGGAACTACTAATGGGGAGGTGGCACGTCAACTTTCCGAGCCAGAATAGCTGGTAAAAAATAAAGACATTTCTAAATGGGGGGCATGGCCGGATTGGCCCCACCTGAGCCATACAGCACCACACCACACCAATGACTTTATCATCCGTATCTTCAAATTTCTGTTAATTTTTTTATTCTCAGAGGTTCTCTCCTCTTCCTGTGATTAACATCGAAGGGATATGATGTCGCACCCTGTTTGCCGTTCGACTTTCTGATGCGTCACGGGCTTTACCACTTCTGCAGGCGCTAATGCAAATAGTATTCGCCACGGATTTAGCTGATTGGAATCTCGCTGTAATGCAACCTTTCAGAACTGCACAAATCCATATAAATAAAGAGAAGATTCTGTGTGTCTGTCTGTCTGTCTGTTTGTTCGGGATGCACTTCCACAGTTTTTGAGCCTTTCACTCCAAACCTTCACTACTGTGTAGGTTTCGGCAGGAGACACAAAATCGAGGGGTTGGCGATTCTCTACCACCATGGGGGTCAGGGTGGGGAGCGAAACCCTCCAAATTGTTTTCCAAAAAACGCAGCCATTCATATGAATTTTTTTTACCTAGATAGCAGGCCATCAGAACCACCCGGATCAGTGGTTGGCGAAGCTCTACCACCAAGAGGGCCAGGGTGGGGGCCGAAAACACTGAGACGGCAGTTTCTTAAACACCTTTTTAAACGCTTGCATGGTCATTATATAAATGGCGAGCGCAAGTTTGTTTGTATGTGCACTTGTTATAGCGCCCCTTCAAGCTCTCCCTACTCAGAGGCGCTCCCGAATGCAGAGCGGACACTGCATCGGAGTTTCACGCCGAAGCGCTGAGCAATTGTGAGTGAAGGACTTGCCCAAGGTCCTTACGCGGCGAGGTGGATTCGAACCTCGAACCTTCCGGCTTCAAGGCAACGACGCCACCACTACACCACCGCGCCCCACGAGTTATGTATTTTTCACGAAAATCCTAATTTCACGGGTGGCGTAGGCCTACTGGTGCAGGTCGGTGTGGTGGGATGAGGTGGGGAGAGGGTGGGGTAGGGGGAGGGGTTAGGTGGGGAGGAATTTGTCCCAAAACCCAAATTTCACGGGTGGCGTACCTGTGGAGGTCGGAATGCGGCGGGGCGTTGTGGGGGTGAGGGATGGGGAGACGAAGGAAGGGGTGGGTCGGTGTGATGGGTGGGTGGTGGAGAGGGTGGGTGGGGGAGGGTTGGGTGGGGTGTGAGGGGTGGGGATCAGGGGGAATTTTTCCCGAAAACCCTAATTTCACGGGTGGCGTACCGGTGGAGGTAGAAATGCTGTGGGGTGTTGTGGGGGTGGGGGTTGAAGGGGTGGGGCGTGGTGTGGTGGGGTTGAGGCCAGGAGCGGTTCGAATCCTACATTTCCCGGGCAACGCCGGGTACCCCAGCTAGTTATCAATAAATAAAATAAAAAAATTGAAATTGCGTATTCTACGGCGTTTTCAGAAATCTATATTTTTTCCTGGCATATTATAAAATGAATTGAAACGGTCTTCAATATACTTGAATGATTGATTGACTGATTGATTGATTGATATCAAGTAGCACACATTTGAAAATTTTGACGAAATCTTTTGTCTACAAGACCGTTGACGTCAACATGAAGTTACCTATGGCATACCGCATACATTTGGGAAAATTTGGAATGTGTTTAGGCCTACTGATCATCGAAATAAAGACCAAGAATTTCTTTACGGAGACAACTAGGTAACTTATTCCATAAAGATGGACCAACCACAGCGAAACTTTTATGCAACACTGTGGAGGTTCGAGACACAGGGTCAACCAGGTCACCTTGCGTGGCAGAGCAAGGAATCTACGGTCTGGAATGGATAGCAATGGCATACAAAACTCCCAAAGCTAAAGCTTGGCCTGCTAGGCAATAACAAAATAATAAGCATTAGAATCGAAGACTCAATATGAATAGCTTAATTATATCCCTCTTTTGTCTATGGTTGAGACTGGCATCACAGTAGTCTATATATATACCATTATTTCTTTTGTTCTTCAGCCTAGCAAGAACTGTAGCGTCTGCTCTAGAAACAGCAAATTGCAGTTAACATCGTTCTAAATTGGTCATCTCGATTGAACACCTTTTACAATGTTTTATTACCTCCTATATAAATATTTAGCTGAAATTTTAGACTGGGTAGGAAGAGAAATTCATTGTTTAACAACAGCTTATGACAACGGAGGCAAAAAGTTGTTTGTCGCATTAGACTGAGAAAGCGCATAATGTTATATACATAATTTTATAATATACAGGGTGGCTCAACAAAATAAGTTTCCACCTTTACAAATGCAATTTTCACCAATTGAGATTTTTCCTCAACAACATCGCCTTGCTCGGGACTGCTGCTGGAAGCCACGCCAGCTTCTCACTATCATCCGTTCTCTTACGTCTCCTGTTACTCTTAAGAAGTCCTGATGAGGACGAGTTGACGTTTCGAAAGGAGGATACAAGCAATTAAATCGCAACTGGCACTAGCGTTCATGAGCTGAGAAAAACAAATGAAGTCGGTTGTACTTTATAATAATGGCTATCCTGAGGCCAGCTCAAAGGATCACGCCTTTCATAGTTATTAAATATGAATTCTTCGTCGGTACCAAAAGTCGCGTTGCCTTGATTCTAATGTAAATAATTCCTGTTTCTGGGCAAATGAACTACATTTACTAATCAGCAATTGGGAGAAAAAAATTATAGTTGTATAATTTATGTGTAAGCCATGTTTATTACGCAATAATTAAATATTTTAGAAAGCTTAAACAAAAAGGTGTGCAACGTATTTATTTGGCGCTTACATTTCTTACATTTCAAGAGCGACTCACGACCCCTTCGACGCCAACATAAATGGACTAATGACATCAATTCTGTACTGCGGAGGCGTCAGAACTAGGTCTGAACAAAATGTGGAAAAAGCCGTCACTTGCATGACGGCTATTAAAACCAAAACCTTATTTCATCTGAACCCACAAAATCTTGGCATCACTTTATTTTTAGAAGTATCCTGCTTCATTTTCCATTTACACCTTCAACTTTCACCTTCTTGCATTGTCAAATTTGTCACCCATATTCATTTTGCTAAAACATTAAAGAGTTCACGTCAAGAGACATTTGTGTCGCGTGACGACGACATATACCTTACAATAGAAATAACCGTTGATATGACGTTTTCTAGAATCTATGATTATCACAGAGAGAAACTTCACAATCGATATGTCGTGAGCAACAACAACGCTGATGGAACTAGAATTGTCAAGTCAACATGGGCGGAGTTTGGTTTTGTTTGGGTTTTTTTTTTTGGGGGGGGGGGGGGCTAAAAAACTTGGTCCTGGACGCAAGGCGCCGAAACATTTTTTCCCGTTTTCTCCCGGTCAAAAAAGTTGAAGACCTTTTTCTAGTCATCAGTTCGAACTTCTTGGGGGGGGAGGGCTAAGCCCCAGAAAAGATACCATTTACACGGTAAAAACATGACCCTGGGCCTTCTTGGGGGGGCTTTGCCCTCCCCTAGCCCCTGATAAAGTGCGCCCATGCAAGTCAAGTCAAGTTTATTGAGCCCATCATCAGATTACAACGTATACACAAGAAATAATGATCACAATCATAGTATAATAAAGTAACATACATGACTCACACAGTCGCGCAATAAGAAAATTGGCTAGGATGTTAAGTGTGGATTAGAAGGAGTTGGTTCATAAAATTATGCTACCATCGCAAAGATAATAAATCTCTCGGCTCTCCCCTCTTCTTTCTAATCCCGAGTTAGAGTAACGTTAGAACGATTCCTTGACGAATAGTCAGTATTAGTCACTGTTTAGAGACGCTTCACCTTTACAGCGACCAATGGCATATTACCCATCTCTTTCTCCAGACTTGGAGCTGGCACTGCTTGGTAACGAGCCGGGCTGAGTAACTTTTCACTGGCTGATGGAAGAGAATTATTTTGACACTAGCCTGTACGTATGGACGTCTCTATTTATAACGTAATTTACAAACGTTCTTCGGGTGTCTTTTACTCGGAGTATTGTTGCTGACGCGTTTCGGTGTGTAACTCCGATTCAGTGTCCACGCTGTAGTCGGAAGCCCCTCTGAGTTGAAATTTTGAAGGAACTCTATATCAAGTGCTCGTACATATTGTTTGACAAAAATGATTATTAGCGTCGCCCTCCTCCTTTATCTGCAGTTGGGTCTGGCACTGACCACTGACCTCTGAATAGGCATCTTGAAAGGGTGCTATATATAAGTTTTTGGAATGAATGAATGACAGAGTGCAATCAGTGGCGTGTGTGTATCTGCAGTTTAACGTCACTGTCTAGTAACAAAGACCATCAGCGACGCCCTCCTCCTTTATCCAGTCTTGGGACTGGCACTGGCAGAGTGCAACCAGTGGCGGAGTTGCAACCAGTGGCGAATTGTGTCGATACCGGTTCTCAACCGTAAATTAAAGGTGTCAGAGAAGCATAGCTTGTATATTATTCAGTTCTAAGCGACATGTTGTGGCAACAGCAAAGTTTACACTATGTTTCATCGTGAACACATCATCAACTCGTTTAAACTCTACAGAGACGTCGAGTTGAATTTTAATTTTCAATTTCGTCAATGGTGACTTCAGCCTTTCAAAGACCTTGAATTAATATTTCGGTAGGAAAATTTTTATTTCGATTCATTGAAAACACGCCATTTCTTTAATATGCTATCACTTTAAAGAGTGGGTAATGTTGAAATCGCTCAATAAAGCCATGGAACCAGACTTTCTTATCAGCGACAGAAGCGAGACAGAAGAATATAAAATGAAATTAATAGCTATTTAAAGGTGTCTTATTCATTCATTTTGAGAATTTATATAGCGCCTCCTCAAGAAAACTATTCAGAGGCGCACCCAGCCCAGCCACGGCTAAAAAGTAGGACTTGATATACTTAAAAAATGCAGGCATAGTCGCTCTTCGGAAGGTGACAAGGCAGCAGTAAAGCCTTCATAAATAATTCGGGTTTATTAAATTCTTCATAGAAGATGGCTGAACCACTCGGATTATTTTTCTCCGCTTATATCTAAATTCCACCATTAGTTTATTTCCTCATTTTTAGAGATGTCACGTTTTACTGTTTAAATTCTGTCATCAATTTTTCAGAAATCTATTTTTCTCATCAATGTTCGCTCAGCCATCTTTGATTGTCAATAGTGTGGCTATCCGCGAATCAATTTCGACAATAAAACTCTTCGACGAATGAACACCTTCAAATCGTAGGTTTCTGAGGCAATAAATTGTTGTGTCGACAAAAAATTGTTACTAAACAGAAATAGAATTTAATTTCCTAAACATGATTATTGCACATCAACGATTATGATTCAATACAATACAATACAATACAATACAATACAATACAATACAATACAATACAATACAATTAAATTAAATTCAATTGGTTTACTGACAAAAATCAACTTAAATTCGCAATAATAAAACACAGTGAACAAAAGTAATTTTTGTAGTGATCTGTTGTTAATATACATATTCGGGAGCAAGGGGCTCAACCTGAGGGAATAATCCCGCTAGATGGGGGCCTAATTACAAAGATTTACTTGACAATACTGTAAGTTGAGCAATAAGTGATAAACTAACTAGAGTGGCGATGGCCTGGGGCTCTTACAAATACCAAATAACTGCGATGGGATACCTTACCTCCGCCTTAAAACAGGAAAATGACTCAACAAAGCAAAGGAGCATCTGAACTATTTAAATATTATATAACAAGTTTTGTTGCGTGAGCGCGGAGTTAAAGCTTCAATTGGCCGAGACACTTGGTAATGCGAATCTGATTTGGTGTGCTGTTCCATATACTAAGGGTACCCTGGAATTTTATTGAGAACATTATTTTTTGCTAGCAAATATACTGACATAGAGTCTGGTATTTCTAAAGGACCTTTCGAATAGGTTAGGTTTGAAATAATATGAGAAGGCGGGTGGGAGGAAGTTGTTCTCATATTGGTGCATAAATATGCCAGTCTGAAATAATTTAATTTGATATATTTATAAGACCAGTCTGAAATAATTTAACATGAGATATTTATAAGTGGTTAAGTTGAAAATAGAGTGGTTTAGTGTGTGAATTAATGAATAGCTACATTATCATAAATAGTAGAAATCTGAAACAATTCTAATTCCTCAACAATTCATCCCCCTACCTCTACGGCTAAGTTGGAAGACTGTAGCGTCCTTGATTCAACGGGAACCAACTGAGAAAAACACCCCGGGTACATTTAGCACATCTGGGGACCCAGGCTGTAACATTGCTAGGGCAATGACGCATCTACTATAGTTACTCATTATAGCATATTACAGGTCATGTCACTTTTTGTTGTTCTAATGTATGGCAACTGAATTTCGTTAAAATTTCTGTCAATGATCTCTATCAAGCTTGGCAGGTACGTAGTTCAAATGTGTTGGAAATGTGACTACAAGACGTCGGAAGGGTGAAGCAGGCCTACACGTCGAAGGTGCAAGATTTTTTTCACAGATGAGTCACATATTTGCCGTTTACTGCTCGAAGAACAACACGTCTACCTTTCCTAACATTATCTTGACTAAGAATTTCCTGGCACCACTTGTTAATTTTTCTGACATTTGTAAACTCAATTGTGTTGGTAGGCTTTCTATTTGACGACATCATGTCATAACCTATAGAAGATTATTAACATCGCCCTCCTCCTCTTTTGTCAATTAGAACGGGTCTGGCGCCACCTTAAGATTCATTTGCTAATCAAATCAATAAGTGGTTGAAGAGGCCCTACATAAATCTTTGAAATGAATTGAAATGAAAACCTCAAAAACGGTTGCAAGTGATTATATAAGTGCAGTTTTGTCGCATGCATTGCTTAGTGTTCTCCGATCTAGGAAATTATCTTTAACGCGTGTGGTAAAATTATCGTAACAAGAGGAAATTCGAATCTAACGACACAAACATCATCGTCACATCAGAGAGATCCATCGAGACGACTTTGATGTGATTCGAGATTGCATAGAAGAACACTAGGAGCCAGGATTAACCATGGCAAGTGCGTAGGGCTCTGGCTAGGTCCATGGAAAAGCAGAAGAGATTCTCCCTTCGGCTTCAAGTGGACAGCCAACGGCATCTTCTTCGGAGAGAACGCAGAACAGAAAAACACCGATGCTATGCTGACACTATTTCACATTATTTTTTCATAGATTTTTCTTTCTGAACTCAAAATATCTTTCTTTTGCTTGTAGCACCAAAGTGGACCAGAGCGGGGTATCAATATTAATATAACGCCGTGTCACGTCAATAAATAGCATTTGGTGAGATAGTTTTCGAGGTGTGTAAAACAACGCTAGCTCACGATCATCAAGTTTCATGTATTGTAATAATTTATTTATTTACTTATTTAATACCTGCATTTGCTATAGCGTCCCTTCCAGCTCTCTGCTTAGAGAATCGGTTAGCCGCATTTTTACGGTCTTCAAAGGAATCGTCGCAAGGTAGAATTTTGCAAACCATCTTCCACCAGAGTTGTAACCTAAGGAGAAAGGCTGGCAAGAGTAGTTTCTGATGCAAAGACTGTGTCGCCGTCATCGAGCGAACAGCATCGCTCTGAATATCATTGATGCTTAGCATCGCAGGCATGCAGTCTGTTGTTGGCCTTCTGCTTGACACCGAACTGTTTGAGAATGTATACTCTTGAAAATTAAATGCCTGTTCATCGCTTCAACAGAGATTGTTTCTACGCATCTTGTCCCAACGTATTTTCCCATGAGTTTTTTCCATGAGAAGTAGGCAATGAATTTTCGCCAGATTAAAGCAGCAAATTTACTTAGCGCCACTGTCTGATAATCAAGCATCACTGCATGTCACAGACCAACTGTGAGTAAAGGAATGGGATCGAACCGTGCTCTCAGCATTATAGAAAATAAATACACAGCTTAAATTGATAAGAATGTGGCAGTACATACGTTTATTTGCTGTCTTGGTTAGTTGGTTTCAGTTAAGCGTGACGGGGGGGGGGGATGGGCAAGCAAGCGTCTCAAATAGCCTCTGCTACCCAAATGCCCAACCGCGCCACCTTCGCGTGGTCCCCCCTGTTTTAACAAAGGGCGTGGTGGGCGACCGAGCAATCGCCGGTATATGCGATGCCCACATGGGCGAAGAAGCCGAAGGACGGACGATAGAGGATATCGACGCTGGGAGATGGTGTCTCCTTAAAAACACCGGGAGAAAGGCAACGGGAAACCATCTCTCTAAAATTCCCAAGTTTAAATGAATGACGAATCCACATATAGAATGGAGATGTCAAACATTCGAACCTGCCTAAGGGCAGAGCACGGAAAAGAAGAAGAAGTGTGATAAGAAGGATGATTAGCGTCGCCCTCCTATACTTTCTTCAACTCTGAATTGTGATTGTGCCAAGTGTACAACATATCGAGCATCAAGGGCGGAGACCTAGGGGGACGGGGGACGGTCCCCCAATGGAGGTGTTGGGAAGGGAGGCCCATGCATTTGTCCCCCCAATCGTTGAGTCACGATTAAAAAGGTCATTAACTGTTTTGGTCTCGAAAATAAAAAGGTCGTCAGAAATTTTGGCCGGTAAACGATGGAAGTTTTTCGGCGACACTCAACCGTCAAAAAATCTCGCGTCTTCCCCCCCCCCAAGACTCCGCCCTGGTCTCCGCCCATGTCGAGCATTATAAATGAAATGATGAATGTATCAAGCAGCAACAATTCAATTCAATTTCTTTTAATCAGCACTTCAGGCTGGCAGAACGCAGCATGTTGCATATAACTAATTTTACAAAAAAGCTGGACTGGCCACATCATGAGGAGTGACACCATAGTAAAAGAGAAGGAAGAATGGAGGGGAAAAGACAAGAGGAAGACCAAGAAAAATGCTATTGGACTGGATGATGACAAAGGACGGTTACAGAGGGCTAAAGAGGGATGCACAGAACTGATATGCTTGGCGTCATTAAACATATGAACCTGCCTGATGGCAGACTGGGGCAGAAAACTAAAGCAGAAAAATTCTACAAAGGTTTTACCGTTTTATGTATAAGTTCAGTTTTATATAATATTAGTTGATGTGTTTGTTGTAGGGTTTGCAAGTTTAAAAATGTTCTTGAACAGTACTCTAGAGATAAAGTTGAAATTATCTTTTTCTGGAAAAGAGAAGCCATGAGCCCGATGATGGAGCTCATGGCCACAGGAGGGGCGAGGTGGAGGGAATAATCGGTAGAGTAGGCTACATGCAGTTTATCATTGCGTATTGCGTTAAATAGGCGTTCATCAGCTTCCTCTGTCATCTCCGCTGCACTGGAGGATTGAGATTGTAGGTACTGTCAAATTTGCCACCGCGTATACGTTGACAGTTCAAAATCCTGTAAAAGGAGTAGGGCAACGATAGTAAATTTTGCAATGTCAGAATGTCGTTAAATAGCAGTTAACCAAACCATGAGTAGAATTACTTACAGATCATTTTGAACTGTGAATCATCACAGGATGCCAGATATAACGTTCTCTTATTAGACACCTCTAAATCATTTCCTTACATATCTATAATATGAAAGTATGATTTTCATTTCAATGTAAACTGTTATTCCGATATTCGTTATCTATACCTATAAAATCGAAAATCTCATATCGTTACGTATCCTTGAATAAAACTCTTATCCACACGACCGATTTTTCCCAATATTTACAAAAATACTTTTTAGCACCCAATAGCAAACCATAAGGGGTTCGCGATTCAAAACTCTTACCTATTCCAGAGTTTGAAACTTTTAATTTTCCATCGGAAACGCTGTATTTAACACGCCATTTGCCTAAAGCACATCGATATTAATAGACCATCATTTTCATTGAACGAACGATGATATATTGATGATTCAAACCAATACATTAATGACGTCATGGCCGATATTTTTCTTATAGCGCGTTACGCCGTTAAGTATTTAAGACGCAATAATTTTCGCCGACAATAGATCTTTAACCTCATTTTTCGCCGAGGGCAGATCTTTTGACACGTGGTTTCGCAAAAATGCTCACTATAGCGTAAACATGGACGGGTAGGGGCTGGCCGGGTTGTACCAAAAACCAAGGGTAGGCCTACCCGGCACCGGATTGGGGCCGATAGAAGGCGAAGCGAGGTGAAAAGGGCGGCGTGAGAGCGGGGTCAGGCGTGGCTGGGAACTAAAAACCGAAATTTCCCGGGCAACGCCGGGTGATTCAGCTAGTAATTAATATAGGCAACAACGACGTTGAAGGTCATCGCATCCACAACGTGTGGACCATAATTGCAAACATTTATATACAACATGTACACGAAACCTAATCGATATTCGCATCCAAACCCATACGGTAACACAAGACCAAGTCAATTTGAAAAATTTCAATCACAGATCGATTAAATTCCCAAAGGTCGATACTCAGTGCATGGAGACCGATGTATGACAGTCAGTGTACGGGGGTAGCGTAGTGATCAGCTGGGTTCGTTTGATGAGAAGACATCAATATCCGGGAATGTCAACTGCTCACTCAACCTATAACTTTCAAATTGCATTTAATGTGAAGTCGTGTGCATTTCATTACTAAAACTATTATTTCTTCAGAGCATTGACTCGTTGACACAAACGCAACAAGGTGTAAAAAGAGTCAGGATAATGAGAAATAATTGTCAATAATTATTATTGCTAGCGGTATTATATTTATATTTATCTCTCCATTTCTATAGCGCCCCTCCACTCTCGCTACTCAGAGGCGCTCTCGACTACAGCGCGGACACTGCATCGGAGTTTCACGCCGAAGCGCAAAAGCAATTGCGAGGAAAGGACTTACTCAAGATCCCTACGGCGGCGACTTCAGGTGGATTCGAACCTCGAACCTTTCGGCTTCAAGGCAACAACGCTCCCACTACACCGCCGTGCCCCACAAAGTAGTAGGCCCAGTGTCGCGTATGGATCCTGAACAAGTCATTCTCTCGCAATTGCGCATGCAATTCGGCGTGAAACTCCGATTCGGTTTCCTCTCTGTTGTGAGTAGCGATTTTGAGCAAGATTCTTGAAGGGGTGACTATAGCAAGTGCTCATACATACATGTATACAGGCAATTAGTTTCAAGTCCATTGGCTGCCAGAGCCGTTGACCTCACCCTCTTTCTATCTTCAGATCTGGGACTGGCACTACACCCTAGCATAGGCGCAACCACCCTATGGGACCCACGGGATGCGTCCCCCCCAACTTTTTGGAGGCTTGGGACGGTCCCCCCAAATTTCGGCGAATGGTCCCCTCCTCAACTTTCGACGAATGGTCCTCTCCAACTTTCGACGAGAGGCTTGGGACTTTTGCAACCGACTACTGCTAATAGCCATTTCAATATAGACTGGCATATTAGGAACGTAGCTTCTCAGCATTAAGGCTGAATCAAGAGTGTTTTAATCCTGCCTGTAGGGCAGTGTAGGCCAACATCTTAACTCGACAGTGTTGGCGTCTCACACAGATAGCACGTGAAACCACGGGCGGAGACCTAGGAGGGCAAGGGGGAACGGTCCCCCGAATGGAGGCGTTGGGGGGGACGCCCATGCATTTGTCCCCCACCCCAATGTTTAATCGTCAGGGCATGTACACACACACGTCAGTAGAGTTCTAGAGAAAGAAAACTTTAGCAGATGAAGTTCATATTTCTAATGATATGAATTCCCGGGCAATCCAGGCTCTAACCAATAGTTATTTAGTCCCACGTTGAATAGTTTGCGAACATTATACTGTGTGGATAAGATACCTCTTTTAACGTATTGCCAGTTATTTTAAAAACATTGCCAACACCCAACGTCACAACTGATATAAATTTAATGGACTCCATCAGGAAAAAAGAAGTTCAAATTACCCGACTTAGGATGTGGCATGTCCTTAATAACACTTGGCTGAAAGTGTTAGGTAAAAGCACAACAGACCTGTGTTCTAAATGTCAATTGCTTGAAACAACTGAGCATATGCTGCGTGCGCGTATAAAGAATGAGATATCAATCTTACTACTTAAAAATGCGAGGAGAAAAAAGTGGAATACACTGTTACAAATCTTTAAAGATATCAACAACCTTTGTAGCTATAAGATGTCGTTAAACTCCTGATTAAAAATAACAAATAACGCCACAACGTCATAATCGGGCTTCTGCTACATTCTCTAAAGGTTTCCTTCATGCTCTAATCAACCTCCAGTTGGACATTGGGAATAATATGGAAAGTAAGTAGGTTAGTATGTAAGTATTTTGTTCAATACTCCTCTTGAAAACGAACAATGGGACATAGAACATCGTTATTATACAACGGATTAACAATAGGTAATAAAAACGTACGATTTAAAATCCCAAGTTAAATATGTGGGGCGCGGTGGTGTAGTGGTGGCGTCGTTGCCTTGAAGCCGGAAGGTTCGAGGTTTGAATCCACCTCACCGCGTAAGGACCTTGGGCAAGTCCTTCACTCACAATTGCTCAGCGCTTCGGCGTGAAACTACGATGCAGTGTCCGCCCTGCATTCGGGAGCGCCTCTGAGTAGCGAGCTTGAAGGGGCGCTATAACAAGTGCACATACATACATACATAATATAATTACTAAACTATTATCATCAAACAAGTTAACTATTATTATTTTAAACAGAGAATTCCAAGTGGAGATGTCTCTTACACACCTCTTTTAAATTTACAAAACTATTATCATCAAACAAATTAACTATTATTTTTTAGCAGAGAATTCCAATTGGATATCTCTTACACACCTCTTTTAACTTTACTAAACTATTATCATCAAACGAGTTAACTATTATTTTTAAAACAGAGAATTCCAATTGAAGATGTCTCTTACACACCTTTTTTAGCTTTACTAAACATTTATCATCAAACAAGTTAACTATTGTTATTGTTTTAAACTGAGAATTCCAATTGGAGACGTCTCTTACACACATCTTTTAATTTTACTAAACTTATATCATCAGACAAGTTAACTATTATTTTTAAACAGATTGGAGATTCCAATTGGAGATGTTTCTTACACACCTCTTTTAACTTTTCTAAGCTATTATCGTCAAACAAATTAACTAATTTTTAGCACAGAATTCCAATTGGAAATGTCTCTTACAAACCTCTTTTAACATTACTAAACTATTATCATCAAACAAATTAACTATTATTTTTTAGCAGAGAATTCCAATTAGATGTCTCTTACACACCTCTTTTAACTTTACTAAACTATTATCATCAAGCAAGTTAACTATAATTTTTTTAAACAGAGAATTCCAATTATAGATGTCTCTTACACACCTCTTTTAACTTTACTAAACAATTATCAATTCATAGCATTTCGACATTGGGGAGGGCACTTTTAAAGACGTAAACAAAGACTATAAGCACTAAAATGACGAGGAAATTTGTTAATATGACTACCTGAAATGCTACCATTGTAGTGCTGAAAATCGAAATTTTTCGAAGTTTGGGAGCATATCTCCCTGCCCAAACTCTCCCCTGCTCGTCGATCCTCCTTCGGCCGTTCGTTTGTTCCCCAAAGTCAGCACCAAGTCTTCACCTATGGTCTACACTGTTAGGATATGGAAATGGGCACATGTTTCCCATTCCTTAGTTCCGCTGTGTGCTCATTTATATGTGCATTTGAATCAATGTATAATTTGTATATTTTTTGCACGACTATAATTTTGGCACCATTTTACCGTTTCTAAGATCGATAGCTTTCTCTAATAATACAAGAGTAGTCCAAAAAGATCTCTAACCTTTTTCCGGTTAGACGGAAATGAGCACTCATGATTCTCATTCTTTGGTTCCACTGTGTCTTAGTTTATGTGTAGACCTATATTAAAATCAATGGATATTTATTGCATGACTTCTGTGCCTTTATAGGGTAGGGCGAAACTTTGCATCCCCAGAAGCTGCGCCATTTGTTGTAAGCAATGCCTAATGTCAATTACTATGGTTCATTAAGAGATTGATTGACTGATTTAGATTTATACTTTCACAGAACGGGATACATGTAGTTTAGGTACTTTTATTCCGATATCATAGTTGCAAAATTTATCATCAAACAAGTTAACTATAATTTTTTTAAACAGAGAATTCCAATTATAGATGTCTCTTACACACCTCTTTTAACTTTACTAAACAATTATCTAATAAATGCACTCGGTTTGGCATCAAAAGCTCAAAATTGCTTCGGTTTCTGGGGCTCCGCCCCAGACCCCGATGGGGGAGCTAACGACGCTCCCCCGTACCCCATAATCGTTTGGGGCTTCTTGCCTTCGGCAATCGCAGTTTCGCGCGCTTCGCGCTCGCTATTATTACTTCTACTAAAAAATTTCTTTTGTTCCCTGGTCCCCCCCAACTTTTAGGACGTGGTTGCGCCTATGCACCCTAGGGAGACATGAAGCGGCGGAATGCGGTGCATTGGGCACTATTAAATAGTAATTGCTACCTACAGGCATTTGCGACGACCATATTAAATTGAAATGTAAGGCTGAGCGCCAATCAGATGGATCCGATTTGACCAGGGTCTATGACAGTGGTTCCCAACCTTTTTTGCCCTTAGGGCCACTTTTTCTAAGTTGGAAGACACGAGGGCCACTTTTTCTTAGTTGAAGGACATTGGGGGAGGGGGGCACAAGGCTAAAATTTAGCCAACTAAAAGCATATAGAATTGATGTAATTGATTAAAAATAGATTATTTGATGTTATGTATAGACACCAAAATAGAATAATTTGTAATAGAAAGTAATTATGTCTTCTATCCTGTCCAAATTGTAATTTTTCATATATTTTTTTGTTAGTTCCTTGAGAGATGAGGGCCATTTTCTTAGGCCTGGCGGGCCACTTTTGACCCGCGGGCCACGGGTTGGGAACCGCTGGTCTATGACAACAGAGGCCATTACCCTGGGCAGAGATTTGCTCGGCATATTACAGCACTTGAGAGCTTTTTTGAATTCGAGACGATCAGACGAAAATTCATTATACAATCAGGCGAAAATTCATTATATATAATGATTTTAGTTAAGTAATTTAAGGGTGTCTACCTGGAGGTTTGCACCATAATATGGCGACAACAAATTATAAATTAATAATAATTATTATTAATTACGGTGTTCATAAACTGTACTTTTTTTAGCCGCGCTATACTATAGTATGGAATCGGAAGCGCGTATGAGCAAGCGCTATAGAAATTTTTTTAAACCAAATGAATGAATCTTGCATATTTGTTAGGTTTCTTTATAGATACCTTTACTCCACGCTTGTCCATCCATCCTGGTGTCACTCGAATAAGTGAGAGGGTGGGAAGGAAAAACAATAAATTGTTAATGCTGGTAAGCACCACTCACTTCCCACACTTTTGCAGCGCCAGTCCCAAGTCTGGAAAAAGGAGGAGGGCGACGTTAAGAATCTGCGTTATCGCACAGTGTCGTTCAACTGAAACAACAACAAAGATGCTGCTTATCGTAAAAAACCTGTGTATTAATCAACAAGATGAACTGCAATTATACGAGGAATACAATTGGCAGCAATAACTCCTTCAAACACGTACTCTGGCAGTGCCAATCCAAGGCGTGGAGAAAGGGAGCGAATTTTTAAAAAGAAATGACTATGGCACAGTGTAAATGAATAGCAATATTATTGGCAAAATAACGAGAGATGATAATTTCAGCCTGGGATGTAATTGGACACTGAAATACTAGTCATGGTCAGATATTACGATCTCCCATTGTACACCTCAAGTCAGGTTCTACCAGCGTTATAAAAATTAATATGATTTCGTTAAATTATGTAATCAAACGTCCTATCACTGAGACAATGCCGACGTGACTGTTCGTAACTACCACAAGTCTAGCCTAGTTATTATTTTAAACCTGTAGGCTAATCGACCTCAATAGTCGCTCTCAATCTGATGACATAGTCCAAAGGCCACATTAAATGCTTTGTTTCTGAGTGTTTATTTCTTTATAATAATTTTGTTGAATTTCTCATTAATTATTGGTGTCATATTAACTAATAGAAAAATTCACATGATGGATGGCTATCAAGGGTACGATGGATCAACAGATTTAAAAATTTTCAGCATTGTTGTTTGGTATAACAAAATATGATTGTGTTAGAATAATAATTGTTTGTGATCTTTGCTCTTGTTTGAGCAAAAATCTTATCTGATATCAATTTGTTTGTGAATTTCTTTTGCTGAAATGTAGAAGTTATGAATCAAATGTGTATTAAGAATAGTAATGAGGAAAAGTTTGTGACATTCCTTGCATGTGACTAGTAGGCCTACTGCAGAATTTTAATGAATTTGCCCACGCAAAAGTTATAGCATAACTCGTATAATAGTTGATGTTATTAACTGTAAAGCATTTGACTGCTAGGCAATGAACACTAATAACATTGAACAGTATTATGATAAGGCTAAGTAAAATTGTGTATATATTAATTCATTTTCACTGCACTCTATAAGATGCAAATTGTCGTCAACGGCCTTGGTGTCATACGACGACGTTAAACTTTGGTTAAATAAATAGATCTCATACATATTATGTTCAACAAACATTTGTGGTGTTACAAACATGAAACATTAATCGCAACATCAAAATAGTTAGATACTTTTCATCGAAAATTGTGTCAAAACAACGTTTCCCTCCACTCTAACGACTCGGAGCTGCCGCTGCGATTATGTTGAATGTCAGTTAGTGGTTGTGCTTACAAAAACTTTCACTTAAAATCATTTAATTCATCTTGTTCTTGCTATGACATTTAAATTTGAAAATTGTGACATTAAATCAAACAGTGAGCAAATTTTAATCTTTTATCGAACTAAATAGATACAGTTTGAAGGTGTTTACGCAGAAATACGGATAGGTTGAGAATAAATAATAAATTGGCTCTTTATGCCATTGATTTCGAATTTAATGTGACTGCATGATCAATATCTTCGTTTTACAAAGACGGAACGAGTAGGCACGATACCAGATGTGATACATAGATCTTTGGCGTTGCTCTGCTGCTTCAGCCAGGCTTTGAGTCTGGCACTGTCAGAGTATTGGCGGCGGTTTTATCTGCTTCTTACATTGCCCGTGGAAGACTGTTGTATGCAAACGGTTCTGGTGTTTTTTCCGGCTACTAGAACGACTTTGCAAATGAGAGAATGGTCGGTCAAATCAATTCAAAATACATTATGATTATTATTCGCCAGTAGTCAATGCCAATATTTAATGTAGGTATTTAATTATGAAGTTAATTATTTTCGATGTGAACTTTACAATATCACGAAGTTGATAATATAATCAGGACTACCGGCATTCAAAAATCTGTTTATCTTGGACCTTTAATATTGTTCAATTATTATTTTAAAATTAATATTGTCCAATTTACACCATTTAGCGTAGTCATAACATAGCCTTCCAATCTAACTTGTGTTAATTACTTTTACACCTTGAGTGAGCAGTTGAAATTCTTGGATATTGTTTTCTTCTCATCAAAGAAACCAGCATGATCAACTACGGTACCACCGTACACTGACTGTCATACAACGGTATCCACTGAGTATCGACCTTTGGGAATTAAATCGATCTCTCTGCCTCTGTCTCTCTTGCTCTCATGCGTACGGCCGCACAGCAGCAACTTTCCCGCCAATAAGCCATCTGACCTACCTTACCTGTACGCTCTTGCATAATAATTAGCCGACCATTAAATGCTATAGAAAATTAGTCTACATTAACCTTCATCCGTGTCTGTTAACTAAGTTGCCGATACATTATTTTGACCAATTTTTAAGTAGAAATTAATTGTAAGTGTCTGTTAGTCTATGCGCATCTGACAGGTTGAACCTCAGGGACGTATTTTAAGCAGTCTCGAAGTACGGGCAAAATATTTATAGACAAAGAGAAACAGATATCAAAGGTGTATAACAGGAAAATGAAATGCCTAAGAGTAACTGTATCAAAACAATGTCAACTAGAAATCGTCACGTTTCAAACTTGCAGGATTAATATTTCAAGCAAATAATAAGAATTGACATGATCAAAATTTCTCCATTAATAAAATATTTTAGCCTCGAGCAGCTGATAAACTGAATAAGAAAATGAATGTTCATTAGAAATTCATCCACAGCTCCTTCTGCCAATGACAGTTCCAAGCCTGGATGAAGGAGGCGTGACTAATCATGCTTGATACGTGAATCAGACTTAAAATTTGAGGAAAATATCTACACCTCGATCGCTTTAGTAAGTCACTGTAGACGGTTTAGATAGAAAAAGAAGATAGCGGGAAATACAATACGATGTCAACGCATTTTAACTCATCAAAGTATAATATGGGGTATTTAGACACCTTTAAGGTACTGGTCAATTACTCAATATAATTCCTTATTAATTTCCACTAGTATTTTAATCAATCACATTTAAGTTAAGTGAAAGAATAGCATGCACGAAAATAGTCAAGTAAGAGGGGTCCGGGTAGCATAGCTATTAGCTTTTTCTGACTCCAATAAATGCACTATGTTCATTGACTGACGTTTGTACCGTTTGACATTTGTGTGCAATAAACAAATTCATTCATACAATATTATTCCTTACTTGATTATTTTAAAGTGCCAACCCTGATGAATCTTTGCAGCTGACTACATGTATCTTACGTGTAATTTTTATTGTTATTTCTTGTCATAATCAGACAGTCACTATCATAAGACACTTGCTGGGGTGCCCGTCTTTGCCCGGAAATCTATCCCTCCAACCATCACATTATACCGCGCTCACACTCCGCCCTCCCACTCCCGATTCCAATCCCCGCCCACTAATTTACTACGCACCTCGTCCCACACCGCCCCAACCCGATCCCGTTCTCTACTCCACCAAAACAACTCATCCCCCCAGATCGTCCGCACCCTGGCCTCACCAAGCTTTGCCAACCCTCTGTGGCTTTCAGCGTTTCCGGGTAAATTTTAATTTTTCGCCCCCCTCGCCCGACATATAGACACCTATCCGCAACCTTATAACGATTGTGAATCCGTTTGAATTGCATGTTTATTCATGCGTCATGCGAAAATGACGTAGGATGTGACGTCAAGAGAAACGATAAGAGACGATAGACGATGATTGCAATGGCGACTCAACTTTCAAGCGTTGATTGCCGCGACGAAATTTAATTTATCTATGGCTCGGTGATTAAGGTGAACCGTGGGCTGGAAATAATTCTACAGGTTGGTCTTGGTGGCCCTCTGTCAATTTACAAGGTTTCAGGTCAATAGCTGCGAAACTCTGGGCGATTTATAATTTATTCGGTAGCCTACTTTTATCACAGCGTCGTGTTGCAGCGATATAATCATAATCTTAGGTTCCAGACTTAAGGCTATGGTTGACTGAAGAACGAAACGTTAATACTCTTTGCTGCCAAACAAAATCGTCAAAAAGAGAGACTATCTACATGAGCTAAAAACTCCGCGACGGATTCATACCCAGATTATGACCTATCCAATAAAACATTGTCGCTACACATGTTTTCGGGTCGGATTTTTCTACATTACTGTGACAGGTCAAGTAGATTGGTTCACTGCAGCGTAAAACAAAGTCAACGCTATTGGGTCAGAGTTAAACTCTGAGCAAGATGACGGATGACACCTTCAAAATACTTATCAATTTGCATATAAATAAAGAAATAGTTAATTAATAAGTATAATTATAAAAGTCTTCAACTTTCGAAAATTGTCATAATAGAAGACACTTAGTGTCGCGAGGATGCAGCGATTTTGACTTTAAAATAACTATGGTCCTAAGATGTTGAAAAACACTGGAAGCGAAAATTTCGCTTTTAATGGACCATTTAATGGTCCATTAAACACACTAGTCCAGGCAATCTAGCTCAAATATACAGTGAACCTGGGCAAAATTGCAACACAAGCTTTTAAGACGTTTTCCTGCTCAGAATTTTATGCTGAATAACATATCCAAAATCCGACAAAATCCGACCATGGGGTCACCCCCCAAAATGGGGTTCAAAATTATGGGTTTTCGTGCTTTTTTGCATTGAATATCGGGCTGCAAGTACAGAGGCCTGGTTAAAAATTGTTCACTTTGTGATACAAGCATGAAATTTGGTACATTCTACGAGCATGTCATAAGAAAGAGATTTGGCTATAGGGCCTTCGCATATTTGACCCCTGGCCCCAATGGCAGCCATTTTTCAAAATGGCCCCCGGTTTACAGATTTTATATTATCTCAGCTTCCAGTACACTTAGAATCGTCATCTTGGTGTCTAAACATACATAGTTAGGGGCGACGATTCCAACAGAGCCATTACGAATGTTCACAATGGCTTCAATGGCGGCCATTTTCCAAAATGGCCGACCCAAATACTGATTTTTCGATATCTCAGCTTCCAGTACACTTAGAATCGTCATGTTGGGGTCTATACAACCATAGTTAAAGGCCAGGATTCCAATGAAATTAAATAGTAACGTTTCTGTTAACAAGATTGGCAGCCAAGGACGTCAACGATGCGGCAAGGTAGAAATTTCCTGCTCATTTGAAAATCAGCTGTTATGAGCTCAATGTCATGGTGCGTCAAGTGTAAATATAGTATAATCCAAGCTATTTGTTGCATCATACTATTTCTGAAACTTCTGATTGTGTTCATGTTCATTTGGCAATGAAACATGTTTAGGACTATATGCAATTCAAAATATTATTGATGTTCTCGTTGGCCTAAATGTGTATCTTGACATATTTGGGTCGATATTTGGGAGCCTTTATCCAGACAAAATACTGACCACAGAATTATACAACTTCATCCATGTCATTCATGGTCGCATGGGCCTCTACAGAGACAGAGACTAGTACACTGTAGAGAAGCTTTTACACATTTGCACTGTCCCCTAAGCCTTTCTCACAGCCATGTCTGAGCAGTTCACGACAGGCAAGAGACGCTTCGGGAAGTGTTGTCCACTTCACTTCCCACTCACATTCATTCGTTTGCAGCAACTCCCATTGACCAAGACATGGTAGTTTAGGATCAGCTATGGACACCTCTGCCCAAACGTGTCCTGCTTGGTAGGCAACTCTTTCTGAGTTTTCCACCAGAGCAGCCTGAGTTGGGGGAAGGCCATCCATAGTTCTGTCTTTCTGTGCGAACAGTTGTTTCCTTGCCTCGTTCACCTATTCCTCACCACTGGCACTGTCGAACACCAGAACCACAAAATGCTCAATTACATCGAGCTGATCATAAACAAAGCTGGGAGTTGATACTAAGGTGCAGAAGGCAAGGTGACTTTGAATGTCTTCCAAATGTCCCAGACAGTCTTTTTTCGCGGCCAGCAAAGGATGATGCTGTGTCGCATCCGCTGAATGCGTGTAGGAAGAGCAAGGAGGGTACGCGCCACCTCATGGGTTGGTAGGTATCTGAAGCTTTTGTCTGAGGCAAAGCCGACCCACAGCTCATCAATGCTCAGCTGCTATGACCAACACCAACGTCTGAGTAAACTGTGCGTATCATCACTTTACGATAACCATGTTTGGTGTCACCGTAGACATGCAGAAAAATCCTTGTATCAGCTTCCTCCTGAGTACACGGATCAAGTCCATTTGTGTCTCTTTGCCGAGTAGGCCTACAGACCTTGTGGTTATGTGGATATGATCTGTCTTCCTGTTTCTATTAGTTTTGATATTTGCAGACTTGAGAAAGAAAACAACTCTTATTTGTTTTCGTCGTTCCTCAATAATTCCTGCCAGTTTCTTGGTACAGCACTAGAAGATTCGACGCGCCTTCGATTTCCCTTACCCTCACACTGTGTGTGTATGTATTCAAGCTGCCACCCACATATTCACGCAATATGACATCTACTCTATGCACATGCTCTAGCTGTCTGGTGATGCTGGGCAAGAAAATATGGGAGGCATACTCTGAAAAGGAGCATACATTGCCAGGCTTCAGTATGTTGACTATGACGGCTTCATCCAGCATAATAGCGTCAGCAATTGGAACACCCAGTGAATGGCATGACTTGATATCTGCCGAGGCCTCATTTGGTGAAGTAGGAATCAGTTCTTCTAGGCAACTCACAATATCTGACTTAGTTCCTCGCCGTAATTAGCCCATATTCGAGAGTGATGGTGGGCATGCCTGCTTCTCTTGCGCAAAAATTCGTCCAGGTCTCCTTCTCGTGTCTGACGGGAAATGCACAACCTGTAGAATAGACTGAATAGTGAACAGTCGTTATTCACCGGTGACAAATGTCGTTTTGCTCGTGACTTGTCCCGTACAGGTGGACGACTGAAGGGAGGGAATTGTTCTCTTTTATTGGATTATTGACAGGTCGCAATTGGTTAAATACAATGTTCATTGACAATGTTTCGTACTGCTCTTGTCCAGTTTTCTCAAGGTTGCACAATGGTGTTTATGACGGCTCGATCGGCCAGATCTCTGGTATCAAGGACAAATAGGTCATTGACGTCGATGGCAGAGACATTTAAAAATCCGTATTTCGGTTGGCCCTTTTAGAAAATGGCCACGAATGAAACCATGGGGAACAATTTAAATGGTTTTGTTGGAATCTTCGCCCCAAACTATGTATGGTTAGACACCAAGATGACGTTTCTAGGTGCACTGGAAGCTGATATATCGAAAAATGAGTAATTTGGTCGGCCATTTTGGAAAATGGCCACCATTGAAGCCGTTGTGAAAATTTTCAATGGTTCTACTGGAATCTTCGCCCCTAACTATGTATGTTTAGACACCAAGATGACGTTTCTAGGTGTATTGGAAGCTGAGATTTCGAAAAATCAGTATTTTGGTCGGCCATTTTGGAAAATGGCCACCATTGAAGCCGTTGTGAACATTTTCAGTGGCTCTTTTGGAATCTTCGCCCCTATCTATGTATGTTTAGACACCAAGATGACGTTTCTAGGTGTATTGGAAGCTAAGATATCGAAAAATCAGTATATGGGTCGGCCATTTTGGAAAATGGCCGCCATTGAAGCCATTGTGAACATTTGTAATGGCTCTGTTGGAATCCTCGCCCCTAACTATGTATGTTTAGACACCAAGATGACGATTCTAAGTGTATTGGAAGCTGAGATAATTTAAAATCTGTAAACTGGGGGCCATTTTAAAAAATGGCTGCCATTGGGGCCAGGGGTCAAATATGCGAAGGCCCTATAGCCAAATCTCTTTCTTATGACATGCTCGTAGAATGTACCAAATTTCATGCTTGTATCACAAAGTGAACAATTTTTAACCAGGCCTCTGTACTTGCAGCCCGATATTCAATGCAAAAAAGCACGAAAACCCATAATTTTGAACCCCATTTTGGGGGGTGACCCCATGGTCGGATTTTGTCGGATTTTGGATATGTTATTCAGCATAAAATTCTGAGCAGGAAACCGTCTTAAAAGCTTGTGTTGCAATTTTGCCCAGGTGAAACTGTATCTTGCCTGGACTATGTCTACAGCTTGAGCGATAAGAAGTGCGTAAATTATATGTGGCACGAAGCAAAGGCTGGGAGGGGAAGTTGTGAGATAGCAACATGTATTTTCAAATACTTGGGTAGTCTGTCTCAACAAATCACTAAGGTTGTCATGTACTCTGACACATGTGGTGGACAAAACCGTAACATTAACTTTGCAACCATGTGTCTTCGTGCCATACGCGAGTTGCTTATAGTTACCATTGAACATAATATTCATGGAATCTGGTCACTCTCAGATGGAATGCGACTCTGTACATAATGATACGCCCTTGTGATCCTCGCATACTAATGACCTTTTCACTTCTTTGAGTGAGGATCACAAAGTCTTTTGGGCTTTTATAAGGTCATTTTATAAAATATTATCAGATCATACATATTACATAATTAAGTACATTACTTTGATGGTAGATGTATAAAACAAGTGCATTCAGAGTGACTGTGTGAATTGATATATGCGTTGCAATATAAAAATCCGTTTTGCCAAGAATGACTTCTCTTACGATACGACCTTATGATTCTCACCCCACGTGTTGTAATCCTCGTCCCTAACTATGTATGCTTAGACACCAAGAAACTGATGCAAGGATAAATTTGAGCAAGCTGCAGCGAATCAATATAATTCTCAAGTTGCCGACGGCCACCCAGCCAAATGAATTGAGTTTTACTATACGGTGATATAAGAGAAGTCGATTTAACACCATCCAAGAGGAAAGGACGTCAACACTCAGGCAGATCTGGCGCACAGTATATAATATATAACACTCAGTACAATTTTTTTTGAGGTGTGCAAAGAGATCCTGATGTTTTTCAGCATCTCAACACCGATGAGGTTTATCTCTACGATTTCACTCCACATTATGATTAAAAAAATTAAAATTTCGTAGGGATAAGGAAGACGATGTATTTCAGCATGTTATTACCAATTGGTCGTTACTGACTTATATATAGCGTTTTTAAAATGTTTATAAGGTGTTTAGCGTGGACTGCTAAAGTGCGATAAAGAGGTATACTAAGTCCTGGTTTAGCAACATCTCATTACTATGGATGGATCCGATTTGACCAGGGTCTATGACAACAGAGGCCGTTACCCTGGACAGAAATTTGCTCGGCATATTACAGCACTTTAGAGCAAGGTACTGAACCAGTTATCTCTCATTACTAAGAAACTCGTTCGTTATTCAACCAGAAAAG